>CM060437.1:74170093-75370093 GCA_030545235.1 Helianthus tuberosus
AAAAGAAATATAATTAATATTTTACAATTTATATGGACCCACCACCCACCCTACCTACTTCATCTTCCCCACTCCACACCACCACCACCACCACCACCATCTCCACCTTCAACTGCCACAACCATCCCCATCAAAAAAAGCCTTTTTTTACCGTTCCTGAATTCAGAAGTGGTATCAGAGCTACGAAAGATCTGCGTGTAATCGTTGATCGAATTAGACGAGTTTCGGTGTATTTCGGTGAAATCGGATTGAATCGGTTGGTTTTCGGTTGAATTTCGAACTAATTCGGTTGGTTTTTTATTTGATTCGGTGTGTTTCGATGTGTCGTTCGTGTATTTTCGACTAATTTGATCAATTTTTGATCGATTTTCATTGATTTTCAGTTTGTTTTAGTAAATTTCGGATCAAAATTTTTTAAGTGTTGAATGACTGTCAAATCGTGTTTTCTGGTGAGTTTTTGTCACGACGGTGAAGTACGGTGTAATCGTTGCCGGAGGTAGTGTTAGAGCAACATATTAGTCTCTGGTATTTTTGTCGGGTGGGTCCCACATAAATTATAAAATATTAATTATATTTCTTTTAACTTTTTTAGTTATTAATTTGACAGTAAGGGTATTTTTGTCATTTCACACGCATCTAACACCAAAAACTAACCCCCACCCACGCTAGGGACTAGCCGGGAACGAAATACAAAAACTTGGGGACTATAGGTGTAATTTTAGAAAGTTAGGGACTAAAGGTGAAAAACAAGCAAACCACAGGGATTATCCGAGCATTTTTCTCTTTTTTTTAAAACTCTAATTAATCCCTTTGGATTACACGTGTTTATTTTTCCTTTTCTATGTATGTGTCGGGTCCCATATAATACATTATAATGGTACGGTATAAATCTGATTTACTATACTTTTTAATCCAATTGCAATGCGCGTTTTCGTGTGGTTAACACATCACATAATGTTTGGAGTAATACATTCGATGTTTGCGATGAACCCGCGCCGCAACGCGCGTGGGCATTGTTACTAGTTTTTATATTAAAGTAGTATATTACTAATTCAATACAATCCCATGAGATAACAACACATTTTTTAATAACTAGTCAAATAACCGCGCGTTTCACGGCGGGATTTTAGTCGGTATCAGTTTAGTTTGATTCGTTTCATTTTGGTATCGATACAATACCAACACTTGGTATAGCAACAGATTGAGAAAACCTAAATAACAAAGTTGTGATATGCCTAAAATAATTTCGACATGTTTCTACATCGAGTGAAACCATAAAAGTAGTATTGGTGCCGGTTCCGATAATATCAATACAGGTGTCTGTATTAGTATAAGCTTGATTCGAACCGAAAACAAAAGTTGTATATACTAAATCTATACTTCTATACTATATATAATATACATATCCAAAGGACTTCTTAAGGTCATTGAAATTTCCTTAAAACACCCCTAAAGCATGATGTACAAGTCTTTTAAGCACCAGAAAACTTCACTTTCCACTTATACCCTTTCCCCTAAACTTAACACGACACACAAAACTAGGGTTTCTCTCATCTCTCTAATTTGGTCCGCCGCTCATCCTCTGCTCTCTCTCTTTGGCGATTGCTATATGGCGACTTCATTAGGCCTCTCTCTCGGATCTCGCCAGATCTGTGAGGATTTCACCATGTTCCTCTGCTCTCTCTCCCGCCGCTTCCATGTTCCTCTCTCTCTAGCGATTCGGGATATCTTTGTTCACCAGATCTATGAAGTTTCAACAGATCGATGAAGATGGTGATGGTGGTGTTGGTCTGAAGCGGAACGATGACGGAGAAAGGGGTTGATTTAGGGTTTATCCTACGGTGGTTCAAGGTGACGACGGTAGTCTTAGCAGAGGCTAAGATTCTAGCAACATTCGAGGTGAAAAACAAAGATCCAGGTATGTTTTCTTTTTACTGATTTTGCTCAGTACTGATCGAATTTCTAACGAAACACTTCAGGCGATTCAAGAAGACCAAGGCGATTCCAACCACTTGACAACCCTAAGGTATGAATATTCAAGATTTGATTCAAGTTAACTGATTTTATATGGTTTTTTAGGGGTCTTTTGCTAAATCTTGATGTAGGTTGAATTCGGTATACTATATACTTAGCATTTAGTTTGAATATTTAAGATTTGCTCTAAATCAATTGATTTTATATGGGTTTTTAAATGTTTTTTTGTTAAATCTTGTTGAAGGTTGAAAAAGATATTCTGTATGCTTAGCCTTTGGTTTGCATATTCAAGATTTGCTTCAAATGAACTCATTCCTGATGGCTTTTTAACGGTTTTTGTTTGTTTGAATCTTGTTCAATATATGGCTGTTAAAAAGATCTATACTTTACTTGTTGTTTGTGGGGTTTATATTGATCTTTGTTGGCCCAATTTCTCTTGCTACCAAAGCTGGTGATGGTAGCTGTTTGTGTAAACTCAATTTGAGTACTTTTTAGTTTGTTTAATTTCTTAATCTCAGATCTACCAATGATTTTTAACTTTTTAGTATGTTTAATTTCTTAATGGTGTTTTATGGTGTAGATGAAGATAGGGGGCTGAAGGTCGAGACAGAAATCTGCCACATTCAAGATCCAACTTTACAGACTTGGAAAATCATGAAACAACAAACATTATTGCAGAAAGATGACACACTAGGAGAATGAATTGGTGAAAGAGAGAACACTGCGGCTTGGTTCAAGAAAATTCAAATTCAGCCTTACCATCGTCCTCCTTTAGGTTTCTATTTATGCAATTTTATACAAAATTCACTACATCTAATAAGTTATTTACACCAGGTTCTTATTTTTTGATTTTTTTTTTCTAAACAGTTTTGGCCCTAATGATGTTCAAGTCCAGGTCAAGGCTCTGGTTTGCGATAGCTATGTTCATCACTTTAAGGTAAAATTCTACATGTACATATTCCTTTTTTTTCGTATGAGTAAAATTGATTTAAAATAAAACCGGGTTCAAAGGTGAGCGTATTATCTGTTATTTATTTATTGAAGTGAGTTTGTGATAGAATTCATCATTTTGTTTTTGACAGGAAAATAATTTACGCCTATGTTGTCAAAGACGCAAGGCGCAGGCGAGCCCGGAGCCTAGGCGCAAGGCGCAAAAAAAAGCGTGGGCTTTTTAAGAAAAGCGCACATAGAGAAAAATATATAAAAAATATGTTATTGGAACTTCGGTTTCCAGATCCGGCCGGCGCAAAAATGTTCAAAAGGTAATTTGAAACATATACTTCTTAGTTCTTAATATTCCAACATTTATTTATCAATTGGTAAATTCAGTATAAAATCGGAAACCATTGTTCGATTCGCTAAGCTTCTTTCTGGAACCGAAGGTAATTTGAAACATTTACTTCTTAGTTCTTAATATTCCAACATTTATTTATCAATTGGTCAATTCAGTAAAAAATCGGAAACCATTGTTCGATTCGCTTTGCCACAGAATAAACGTTGCTTGCCATCTCAGATTCGCTAAGCTTCTTTCTGGAACCGAAGCTTTCTGCGTGTACTTGCGACCGTTGGGTGCTAAAATCGGAAACCATTGTTCGATTCGCGCCATTAATCCGGTTTCAGACCCGAGGTTGATTTCACTTGGTGCTGGTGTTATTTTGAAGACAGGTATGATCTGGTTAAGTTCATTAACCTAATTAAGGAAGCTGGACTGTATGTTCATCTCAGAATAGGCCCATATGCTTGTGCTGAATGGAACTTTGGGTATTATTCATAGAACTTAATGAATTCCTTGCAGATTTATTTATTAAAAAAACCCCTAAATTACCATTTTTGCCATTGTGTTTACAGGGGATTTCCTGTGTGGTTGAAATATATGCCAGGAATTAGTTTTAGAACAGATAATGCTCCTTTCAAGGTCTCATTCTCAAATTGCAATAAAAATATAAAATTGTTTATGTTTTTCCAAATTATATGTTATGTTGATTTAGTTTATGCATTTTAGGCTGCAATGGAAAAAATCACAAGGCACATAGTGAATATGATGAAATCAGAACGCTTGTATGAGAATCAAGGGGGTCCGATTATTTTATCTCAGGTAGTCATAATCACTTATTTACTCTGTTTTTGTAGCATTAATAAGTGGTAGCAACATGAATAAACTGTGCAAGTAGTCAAACGGGTCGCATTAGCATTCACATAATTTGTTGTCCCTTTTATAAAATTTATAAGGGTAAATCGCATTTTACGCCTTTAAGTTACAGCGGTTGTCCTTTATAATATTCACTAAAGTTTTTTGCAATTCATATTTACAAGAAAGTAAATATTTCTTTTGTTACTCACAGATCAACACTTGCAATGGTTTTTACTGTGACTACTTCACTCCTAACAGTGATTCCAAACCGAAAATGTGGACCGAAGCGTGGTCTGGATGGTAACACGATATTTTACGCAGACCGGTCTCCGTCTTCAAAAGGTTACTCGCAGCCTTGCTCAGGTATTCCGCCGTATGATTTTCTTTATTCCGGTTAACGCGATATTTTAAAATGTGTGAACTATCATTTCCCATTCATCGATTTTGGTGCCAAAATACCATAGATCTGTGCCATATTTTGTGTTTGTAATCTGATTTTGATTGTAAAGTTGTAAAAAATCTATGTTTATTATTGATGGGTTTGTTATGCTAATTTGTTGGGAACTAAGTGATGTTTGGGGTTATTTGTTTACACGCGCATTGTCTGGTTTTACTTTTAAGCTGCATGATATTGATTGGTGAAGTTTTGAAGCATTTGGAGTTCTACTTGTGTATCATCTTTTGTTATATGAGATTGGTTAACAGAATACTGCAAATGTAAAGTATTTGAAGTGTGTTAAGGTTTATGCCTTTGTGATCAAAGTCACCGTTAGTATAATGAAGGATTGCTGATTTTATTTGTCTGCAAGTCTGAGTTTATAGCAGATTAGAAGATGATAAAATGAGATTTTGGGAACTAAGTGATGTGTTGGGGTGTTTGTTTGCATCTGCTTTGTCTGGTTTCACTTTGAAGTTGCATGATGTCGATGGTTGAAGCTATATTTTTCTCTATTTTATAAACTCAAGAACATAGTCTTGCTATTTGCTTACACTATTGAGTCTTAAAGAGAGAAATGTTAATCTGTATTGATGCAAAGTGTTGTGCAGAGCTCTATTTGGACATAGCACCCTTAGATGTCTTGAAATGTGTTTCTTTAGAGAGAAGATACACCTTTGGTAGAGGGGATGCATAATACACATGGTTATAGTACTATATTATAATACTATTTTGATATGGGAAAGTGGAAAAGTTTAGACTTTAGAGAAAAATCTAAATGTCAAAATATGATTTTAAGGATTTCTTTGTTAGATAACAGTAACAACAGCAACTTGTTATCCAACATATTTAAGTGACTAGAATGAATAGGGAACTGTGTTAATCACTACATAGGTCTAATTAACAAAAAAATCAGATAGATACTAATTAGGTCATATATGTATTGCAAACTTAAGAATCATGCTTTGTAATCTTCTTGTTATGATATTTGCTAAAAAGAGTAGCCCACTATACATTAAGCTTAATCTCATCATTTTTTGATGTGCATGTTGAATTAGCCTGTCATCTTGCTTAAAGTATTAGTTGGATTAATTTTTTTTCTGTTTGTTGTTTTTGAGGATGTTGATATCGTTTGGACAAATATTTGTCCAGTTTATTCTTTGATTCAAGAATATTATTATAACATAGACCCATTCTTTGCTTCTGCATTCTCACACAAACTCACATCAATGCTGTTTGGAGTTTGAGTTTGTTTTGATGCATTTAATGTGTCAATACAGGTTGGGCCTTGTTGCAACAATAAAGGTATGCTTTTATTGGCAGTATCATATAAATGGAAATAATAATCAGTGGCAGTGTCTTGTTTTATATTCCATTTAAAGTCATTCATTTAATGCTGTCGCCTATCCCCCCTTGACATATATTCATTTGTGTGTTGTGGTTGGTCTTGTCTTTTGACTTTCTAGGATCGTGCTAATGAGATATTTAGGAAGGTCGAAGACCAGAAGTCAAGTAGAAGAAGCCAAGACGCCATATTGGCGGCCTGTCTTTACATCGCTTGCCGTCAAGAAGGCAAGCCACGCACTGTAAAGGGTATAAACAATCCACATTAGTTTAATCGGATGCTTACTGGTCTCTGTTTATATGAACTGGATTTCCGTTGTCTTGAACCTGTGTTCAAATAGAAATTTGTTTGGTTGCCAACAGAGCCACCAAGAAGGAAATTGGACGTGCAAAAGAATACATTGTGAAGCAACTAGAACTTGAGATGGGTCAGTCAGTGGAAATGGGGACTACATACGCTGGCGATTTTATGGTCTCTTATATTTTATGTTTTTAGCTTGTGTAGCGGTTATGTTAAGTATTACATGTTGTGGTTATCGGATTAATGGTTAAATAATTTTGGATAATAGAGGCGCTTTTGTTCCAATCTTGGCATGACTAACCAGACTGTTAGAGGCCCAGGAATCTGTCCAGAAGTCTGGTGACGATGAAGATGAAAGCGGCATACGACATGTTGTGGTTTCTCAGGTAAGCTTATATTAATTTAGAGCGCGTTCTAGGGGTGTTTGTTTGGATTTGCATTGATAAGTGATAACTAACTTCTTGGTTATTCATTTCTGCAGGTTTTGGAAAATGGAATCATATCACACTCGATAATAATCGGGCTTTTGCTCGGAGTGGACCATACCGTACCGGGTATCGTATCGGTACCCACTTTTGGGGATTTTCGGTACCGGTACCGGTTCGGTACCGAGCTCATCCCTAAATGACACATTTTATGAGGAAAAAGGATACCTTTTTGTGATATCTGAGTAAAAGTCACTTAAATTAAAAAAAACCACCTTTTTTTCTAAATCTGTTTCATATGTTGCTAGTTCTATTTGTGCATTTGACTTGTTTGCTGAACGCTAAAGTCTCTCTCTCTCACCCTCTCTCTCTCTCACCCCCTCCCTCTTTACCGTATAAGTGGTACAAAGAGTGGGTCAAACGAGTTGTGTAATGGCTCAAATGGGTAATCTTTTGTATGAGCCAAGTTGACCCACAAACATTTTTTGGTCCATTTTAAATTGGTGTGTCATTATTACATTAACTGGAATTTGACCATAGTATATGTGAAGCGGTTATGCCTCTTTTGGATATTCTTGACTGCTAAGACCAACGATGGCCACAACCTTTTGACGGCAGCAATAGGACTAGACTGAATTACCTTGATAACGTTACTTTTTATTTTTTATTATTTTTTTGTGCTCATGAATGATTTTTAATGGTTCAGGTGGATGTTTGGACAAAGGAAAGAGAGGTTGCTGGATTAAAGGCAGCTTGAGGGATGTTGGCTTACATCTATCTTGGCAAGTCAAGTAACTTCATTTTTTACATTTCGTACATGAGTCATAGAACCATGTACCTTCAGCCTTAATTTCTGAGATTCTTGCCAGACATGTAAATTTTCCTGCACATGTGAAATGTAAAAGGTAGTTCTTAGGGAAAACAATACAGTATACGGATATATTATTTGAAAGCAATCTGCATAATTGGTCCTTTTTTTTTCTATCAGCAGGGTTAAAAAATTTAGTTATAACAAAAAAATGCTACACTGATGTTGAAGACCCAAATGCTCAGATCAATGCTCTTTTTTATATAAATCAATAGCATCAATAAGTACCCCCTAATTGACATGTGCTCACTCAAATTTCCATTATTAATGAAATTGTCATATCAATGCTCTTTTTTCGACTTAAAAAGTATTTGTTTCCTTCAATTTTGATGGATAATTACGTATATGCCAATCACATGCCTCTCATGTGTCTAGGATTAAACTAAAGGTGAATGGAGTTTGTTTGAAGTGAAATTGCAATAAAATAGAAACCTTGGTATGTAAATGACAAGACATTTGAATTTTGTAAAATATTGCAATGGGCTATAAATCACGGGGACCAAAACTAGAATTTACTCTTTCTTAAAAATATTTTTTTAGGAATTTAATTGAATAGTTGGTGGGTGCATGACCAAAGGTAAAAATCCAAGAAATTGGCGTAAATTTTGAAGTTATGGTGAAAGAAAAGACAATGCTTCCAAATACTCTGTTAATATGTGTTGTTTGGTGCAAACAAATCTTAAATATCAAGCAAAACCAGTGAAAGCAAGTCTAAGCTGCTCAACACATTTATCAAGGAGCTCGGGTGCGTTTCATATTATAAACCGGTGATGCGAGAACGTATATACCCACACAAGTTTATGCGTCGCTACTAACTCCTTTGATGATTGCTCTTGAAGGTTTGTGATGCAATCATCTTGTGATGTGTGTGGACTTAACAAGCTTAATGAATAAAACATAAGGATCTTAACATACCAAACTAACCTATATTCATTTGGTTCCGAGTTTGGTGATGAAATTTAATGGCATCTACAATAATAGAAGTGTCCGAATATGTACATTGTTGGGTGTTCTTAATCACCCATCCTATAAAATTTTCAAGCTTTAGAGTACCGCATTGTCACTGGTTACCGTTGCCGCATTGCGCGGGTTCCCTAACTTAAGTACTATACAATATATCATGAGACGATTGATAAACTAACGGTAAACGAGTATCCTATTGCAAATCACCACTCCCGCCGCATCGCGCGGGTAAATGGCTAGTACACACTTAAACAAATAAACAAACAAAATACAAGATGTTTGAATCTAGGAAAACCCGTCCAAACCAAACACGCATTCTTGTAAAATATTTTATTTTAGCTATAGATCAATATTTCTCTTTCTTTCTTCACTGTACCTTCTCTCCCCATCTCAACTATCTCTTTTATGTGTCTGCATCACCACTAGGCCGTTCTCTCACTATCACCACACCACCGCCACCATAACCAAGTTGTCGCGGCCACCACATCACCCTCGCCTCCGCCCGCCGCTTCATACAACCATTTTTGCACCACTAAATCCAACTACCTCCAACTCTTTGTCAACCTGTTTTTTTCTATCTATTTATCGGTTCAGTTTAACAAATCAAAACCCTAATCTTCACATTAAACAACCCGGCCACCAAATCGACCTTTTGGAATTCCAGCATTGTTGTGGTAATTAATAGTTCATCAGTCGTCATGCAAACCATAGTCGATATTGTTCAGCAGCTCCTGAACTACCATCAATGACAGAAGAAAAAGCAACCTTTCCTTTACAATTCCATTTTCTTTCATTTGCAATTGCAGGTAGCACATTTCGACACATAGAGAGAGAAAGGCGGCGCATATAGTTCATCTGGTCCGAACTTTAAAAACCAGTCTTCCATTCCATCATCAGATCTAGTGGCATTCCAGTCAAGTGTGATAATGACGGTTCCGGTTACATGCAGTGACAGATCTAGAGTTTCGGCAAGATATCCGGTCACATCGTTTCGGACCTTTGTTTCTTGATAAATTGCCATCGATGATGCATGCCGTCTGAGTTCCTTTTGTTTTACTGTTTGCAACGTGATGTAGTACTAAAAGTCTAAAACTGACAGATGTAGGTCAGGAAAAACTGGGTAGCCGAAACTGTTCCTAAGAATAAACGTAAATTGTTATATAGTATATAATATATAATATATAATATATAATATAATATTCAATTTATTTATTTTTTACTAATTTACATTCGTTAACTTTTTAATAAAAATCTAAATACATTTTATGTAAGTTATGTTTGATTTTTTATCAGCATTCCAATATGAATTTTGTTGAAAACAATGTTGTAATCAAAATAAAGCATTTTATTATAGAGAATATGTCACAGAATAGTAACGAGGTTTTACGAGTGTTCCAATCAGGTCACTCGTAAAATTTATTGTTCCAAATAGATCATTCAACTTTATTTTGGTATTCTAATGCTAGATATTTTATCTAAATAGCAGGTCACAATCCTACATGACATTTATTTAACTTTTCTTAAACATGATGGCATAGAAATCAAATAAAGATATATATTAAATCAAAACCCAAAACAATCAAATACTACAAATCGTAAATCAAAAAAATCAAAACCCAAAATAATCAACTATAACAATGGTAAACCCTACCATCCATTCGTATATCAATGTTCTTCCTCTATAATCTCAGTTAGTCGTCGGAGCAGAATCGCCATCGCTGGCTAGTTTCGCGCATTGCCGGTTTGTGTTTCGAACGAGATTCAGATCTCGTTAGGGTTGAGTTTCGGGAATTTGCGTGTCACGCCCAACCCGCAGCGGATCTGGTCGGGGCATGATGATTGCCCATAGCTCATGACACTAATATGAGTTTTAATATCTAAAGCACAACTATTTTAATTTGTCACATCACAATAAATGGTTAGATAAATCATACAATGTTCAAAACATAAAAACATAAGACAATATCCAAATTTAATTTTTTCTAAGGCCCGTCCTATGTGTCTTCTTCTTCTTCTAATCCTCATACCTATTTTCCTGTATCACATTAGAAAATAATTTTGTGTCAACAAAAGTTGGTGAGTAATCCTTATTTTTTATAAAATGATTTTATTATATTGTTTTCAAGAAAAGCTTTTAACATACTTTTCAAAGGTTAGTATAAAGATCGCAGTTATCAACAGCGCAACAATGTAACATGTATACCAACAAAAATAAACAAACAAGTAAATATATGACGATGTGAATATATGTTTATGCGAGACTCGAGCCCTAAGGAATCTAATGATGGTGGCGATACTAGGCTACAACCCATGGTCGTGGGGAACCTAGTCAGCTATGGATCCACAGTGACATAATATAATACAATAGACTATGACATCACATAACAATTAAATAAATCACAGCTACACATCTATACTTTCTATAAAAGGAGAAACCTCAGTGACATAAGAAAAGCTTATGTGGCAGCCATAGAGGCTGTCCAACAATGCTTTTCTTATGTCATCAACGATGAGGTGGCAGCCATAAAGGGAGCATAGTGACATCATAAATCTTAATTTAAAATCACTTTAAAATCCAAACCACTGCCATATCTTCACATTTCAAAGGTCTGGTCCACATTCAAAATCCAAACCACTGCCCATCTCTAAAATTCAACCTATGTTGTATCCTCAACAATCAAAACCACTGCCCATATTCAAAATCTTGGCTCCAGATTCAAAATTCAAAACATAGATCATTTCAAATTTCAAAAATCATACATAATATCTGCCTCTCTCTCTCTCAAATAAATTCAGCTGCTTCTTCCTCATACCCTAATTTCAAAAAACTCATTCCTCTCTCTCTAAAACTCACTTTCCCTCTCTCTCAAATCCAGACCAAAAATCCGTCAAAACCTCAATTTTCATCTGCAACAATCACCATGATTCTCACACAAAAAAAAACCCTAACGTAACGTTGCTTTTGATGATGAAATGCAGGAGGTATGCGACTCGGATATACTTTCATCTGATGATAAAATGGGAGATGCAGAGCTTTTTTTCTCTCCGTTTATGGAAGCAGTCAGGATGAAGATCTCCCTTTTATAGAATCGATCATCACATGAGGACTTTCAGTCTAATCAAATACAGTTGACAACAGGTGAGACTCTTGAACCCAGTTCTTGGTTTTTGTTTCATAGTTCTAATTTCGTGTTTAATAATGTTGAAGAAGGAAATGGTGAAAAGGGCAATTGTTTACAAGTGGTAATCAACTCCCCTCTGTATTATTCATGGTATAACTGTGTGTTTCTAATCTCTCAGGTGCTTTCTGATTTAATTTTGTTGATTTCGATCTGTATAGTATGTACTTCAATTCAGTTTCGCGGTTGTGAGATCACTTAGATGATGTAGAAAATAGGCTATGAATGTATGATTCAGTTGATACATGATCTAGAAATTAGGTTGTGAATATATGATTCAGTTGGCTTATTTATGTTGGTTGTATGCTTAAATTGATCTTAATTTAATGATCTTGTGTACGATAATTTCTATGCTTCGAGATGTTTGTTTCTTATTTACATTTGTGTGCGTTTGATCGTCCAGTTCGACTAACAGAAGCTTAAGGAAGCCGACAGTGTGTCCGTCTGAGTTTAGAAGCCCTAGATGTGCTGCTGCTGATTCTACATATGGAGGTACTTTAGTTGTTTTATGGATGATAGAATATTTAACCTAATTTAGTAATTTTTACCTTAAGCCTGCCTAATTTTATATTGTATTATTTTTTACCTTGGAATCTATAAGTTTATTGGATAGTTTTAAGTGTAAGTAATTAATTCTGGATGTTTTAATAAGTGGGGCGTGGGGCTTTTGATTTTGGATTATTTTAGCTATGAGTCTTTGACTGGTGTCTTATATGTTAACTACAGAAGTATTCAAGGAAGCATGAAGACATGGCTCTCGAGGATATAACAGTTGCCACATGGTTTTGTGTTAAGTCGACACAACCCGTTTCAACATAAAAAACATGCAAATTCAGTTTGGTTTAGATTGTCACGTTAACAGAGTCTTGCGAATTGGTTTGGATTTGAGTGGTTTAATGATTTATCGAGATGTTTTTTTTTTGTATTTGTTCTCTTTATAGGACTGTAATCCAGTGAACTTCAATTCGGATGTTCCGCAGAGAGTGCCGATGCCTGATAAAAAGACTCTTCAGTCAAAGACTGGATAAGCTTTAAAAGTGAGTATCATCATTGGTTTAAATTTTAAATGTTTAATAGTTGAACTTAATGAGTTATGTGATTTTTTGGTGGATTAATTGTGACAGAAAAGATATTTATGGAGTTTACGCTGAGCCGGTTGATCCTGAGGAGGTAGCTTTGAGTTACTTTGGACTCTTAGTGTCATTTTCTTGAAATTAAGATTCGAACTTGAGATGAAGAAATACGAATCATATATGCTCTGCAAATCATATATGGGAATTCAAATGTTGAAGGTTTGGATCTAATGGATGAAACAATGGTCTGCGATGTATAAATGTTGTGTGGACGATGCTTAAAAATGAATTCAGGTTAAGATTCCTTCCTTCATTTCTCTAAATTAGGTTCAGTTTTAATCAAGGAATGAAACCCAATACACATTCAGACCGTAGCTCTTTTCGAAGAGCAGGTTTTGTTCGGAGTAACATATCTGGTAATTTAGTTTTCTGCTTTTGTCACTTTGTTGTTGAATTATATGGGATAATGTTTATGGAAGCCACTCAAGCAATTAACTTTTACATTAATGTCATCCATATATTAAAACTACTTTATAGGTCACCCTAGTATGTATCTTATTTCATATATATCAGTTTTGACCAAAAACACACAGAATGTAGAAAATGTTTTTAAAATTTTTAACAAAAACAAGTTTAACTTATAACATGTTGATCTAAAAACCTTGCTTAGGTACAACTGTCAAAAGTTGTATTGGTGTTTGTTGATTGTTGGATTTTACTAGATGCAGGAAGAACTAGACAGTTTCGTGTTTTGAGGGACAACAAAATTAGTCAAAATGAGATAAAACCTTCTTCTAAAAGCTCAGTAAGCATGACCACAAAAGGGCCACCAACTTCAACCACTCATGAAAAGAGGTAAACATGATTTTACTAAATCTTGCAAGTGAAAACAAGGTTTTTTTGTAACTTCTATTTTCTTATTTCTGGTAAGCATTGTTGTACCTAAAATCGGTTTCTATCTATTTTATTTATCACACTTGTCATATGCAGCTCAGCAGAGGATTCCAAAACCCTAAAACCAGTTGTGAATCCGACGATTGATTCATTATCTAAACAAGTCAAAGGTGTTAGTTTGACTGCAAGTGGTAAGAGACCCGTGGTCTCAAATGTTACTCCACCTGTACAGGTGGTAACAAAACCACACGATTCAGTCACATCACCCAACAGTTCAGTAATCGGAGTCTATTCATCATCTTCTGACCTAGTTCATATATCATCTTTAGCATCCAGACCAGCTGCAAATGTGGGGGCCATAAAATGGGAAATTGGGCCTGTTGGTGTTCGCTGTCACGCCATATCAGAAAATTCTACCAAGTTAGGATCCGTGCAGGCCACTTCTGTATCAAACTCTAAAGATCATTTTAGATCTTTTCCCGCCGCATCCAAGACCGAGTAAGACGTCAATATAATTTACCATTTCCATACATTATATATATATATATATATATATAATCTACACGGTTAATTTGAAATTTCAAGATACTTCTAAAATTTGTTGATCAGGTATGTTGAGTGCACATCATCATCAATCCAGGAGGAAAGAGATTGAAAATTTCCTTATGGGTGCAAATGGATACCTAGAGAAAATACAGATGCATGATGGTTCATGGTTTGTGTCTGTTTTTTTTTTAACTAAAAAGAACTGAAACCGGATGTGGCAAAATGGGCGGGTGGGTCGGATTTGTTTTTTTTAACTAAAAGGAATTGAGAAGGCGGCAACTTATAAGCAGGTCAAGGATGCCATCATATATTAATTTGTTGTATATTATTAATTTTTTTTCTACTAACTCTGTCAATGTTCTAAATTAACTTTGGAGTGCATTTTTGTTGTAATTTAGGGAGTAATGAGAAGGCAAACTGAAGGGTATTTTGGGATATGTGTGGTGGACGGTATGCATGTGGGTGAAGATCCAGGTCCCGGATGCATTTACTTTGGTCGAACAGATGGTTAAGTATAGTCGTTTGAGTCTTTCAAATCACTTCCAAGTAGTTGTAATAACTAAAAATGGTTAAATATAGTCGCTTGTATACTACATTGCTTGGTGTACAGTATTTTCAAAAAGTTGTTTTAAATTTAATGCAATGTATGGAATTTTGTTGGTGATATAATAGTATGATTGCATGGTTGGAAAAATAACCTTAGTAAAAAGTAAAATAGTGCCAAGAGGTGATTATTTATTCGTCTTTACTCTTTAAACAGTTTTGTGAATGCATAGTCGATACATCTTCCACCAACTGCCATAGTTGATACATCTGTTGATACAGTGATTGATGCATCTGTTGACTTTGGTCAACAGATTGATGAAAACAGATGTTTGAAACCACTGTTGTGTTAAAACAATGTTTTATGGAGAAAACAATGGTTGCCTTTTTTTTTGCAAACAATGGTTTGACTTTGGTCAAACAGTGGTTTGACCTTGGTCAAACAGAATTTGGTCAAACAGACTTTGGTTAAAGCAGACTTTTGCTCAAACAGACTTTGGTCAAACAGTGGTTTGAAACCTCTGTTTGGTTACAAATAGAGTCTTGAGAAACAGTGATTTGGCAAAACAGAGATTACCCTTTACAAACAGTGGTTGACTTTAGTCGAACAGAGTTTTAGATACCTCAAACAAATGATATACTCTTTTGAAACCTAAAATATGTTTATTAATCAGAGGTTTGGTTTTTGAAAACAAAGGTTAAATGTCGGTTCACTTTTGGTCAATCAGATGTTTGTTTTTCCTTTTGTAATCTCTGTTTTTGAAACAGAGGTTAGGATTTCAAACAGTAGTATGCGAAACATATGTTTGAAACCTCTGTTTTGTTATAAACAGAGTTTTAAGAAACAGTGATATGGCGTAACATAGATTACCCTTTACAAACAGTGGTTGACTTTAGTCAAACAGAGTTTTAGATACCTCAAACAGAGTTTTAATATTAATCAAACGAACAACTAAACTAAAAATTACAATATCTATACAGTTATTTATACTTTCTATTAAAATATATTATGTATGGTTTTCTAAAAACCACCCGTGTTTGCACACGGGTCGTACTACTAGTTCATATAATAACACATTGAAATTGCATGTTAATAATAAAATGAATAGGGTAAATTACACTTTTCATCTTTTACGTTTGTATCGCATTACAATTGCTCTCCTTTAACTTCAATAATTACAGTCACACTCATTTATTTGTAAAAACCATTACACCGTACGTCCTCTAGCCCAACCTCGTTAAAATTTTCAATTAAGCATGGCATATGCTCTGCACATGAGGGTAAGTTAGTAGTTTTACTAGTATATTTAATATATATTTATACAAAAGTACGGAACCCGCGCGTTGCAGCGGTGTCGACGTTTACGACGTTGTTTGCACTTCCCTATCGTTTTGTTTGGTTACGAGTATCGTTAACTATTTAGCATTAGCGCGAGTAATAATAGGACACGTTAACAATTGCCCATGCTTTGACCCCATGGAATTCTTTTTCATAATAAGATTATTAAGGTTAACTTGTACTCTTAAAAGTTGTAAAATTTATAGATCTTTTAGTCAAGCATGTGTGATGTGCTGGTAATTCTCTAGAATAAGAGATTCAAGATCATCCTATGACAGAAGCATGCACCTTATTTTGTTAAATTGTATAAACACTTTCATTAAAATATGACATATAAATTGACAAAAAGGATGGGCTCACTTAACCCGTTTAATAGAAATTCGCCACTTGACCTGTTCAATAAAAATTACCCATTTGACCCGTTCAATAAACCCTTTTTTTATTGTGACATATTACTCATTTAACATGTTCGCTAAAAATGACCCGTTTTAAAATTTTAATGGTTAATCTTATGCATATAATTGATCCGTTTAATAAAAATTACTAATTTAACCAGAGGTGTGTGGCATACATTGTTCACATACAGTGTTAACCAAGTGTTGGTACAAGAACTAACATAAAATATGATAAAAAGAACAGTACCACAATATAAGTCACTTGAACTATAGACTATAACTATAAACTAAAACTTAGAACATGAAAATGGTTCATAGGCAAAAAGAGCAAGCAAATCCAAATTGAAATTGCTAGATTGATCATACAAATGAAGAGAAAGCTAGAAAAAGTCAACTCCACAGGATGCCATGCACAGGAGTAACCAAATTTATACGGTTGCATTGTATATTTTTCAGAGGAACAAATGGTTATACCATTAATGGTGCATACCTTTGTTGTTAGAGCTTTTCTACGAAAGGATTTAATGACACCTCTTTTGCTACTTTAACAACAGGTATCCTTTTTTCTTGGAGCCGCTTTAACTATTGACTTCTTTGGGGTCTCCACAATAGGAGGTGCAACCACCGGTGGATGATACACGTTGAAGGGAAAATATCGTAGCATCACATAAAAAAATAATTTTCAATTTATGTACTCCAATCTACAAGAACGGGCAGTTCGAAGCAACAAATTTCAAATCATTATGTTAAAAGCAAAGAAATTGTACCGGAGAGGGTTCATCTTCATCTTCCCATGAATCTTTTGTACCATCTTCATCATCCCACATGCTTTTAGGGTTCTTTTTTATACCAAGTGGGGTTGGTTCATTGTTTGGCATTCAATTTAAATAGTTGAAACATGTGAAGCAATACATAAATATTATTCTAGTAATATCGATAGTTGAATATTTAAATTATAACTAAGAACTTATATTTGTGATCACACCGAACTGTTTCCAACTCATAAAAAATTTGTTTTGATCCAAACCTGCATTGACCTGTTATCCAACCCACCATCTTTCCACCTCTAATCCCTATACAGAACGGGTCAAATTGACAAAATGTAATCCACATACATACTTCATGTAACTTATTGACGGCCTTTGGATTTCACAGGAAACCGTTGCAGCATTAGAAATAGCCAGCATAAACATGTTAAGTGTGAAGTAAGAAATATGGTCCAATATGGACAAACAATGATGATTCAACTCAAAGATAGAAGAAATTTTGTTTTCTAATTGCCAATTATTTTTCCTATTTTTTTCTCACCGAAGCGTATTCCTTGCAGGAAGAGAAAATAGCTCCACAAAAGAAATATAAAAAATATAAATCATACCATCATCCATAAGCAAGAAAGCCCAGGGCTGCAATTGTGCAAATAAAGAGAGCCCTAAAAAAGACATATGAAGAAATTTAGCAATAAAAGAAAAAGTATACGATTCTCAACAGTAAAAAGAAACATTAAAAAAAATCTTTAAACCAACCTTCAAATAAACCTTTGAGAGAATCAACGATATATCGACATGCTTCCACCGGATTATTAACCACAAAATAATTGTAAAGAAATTATAGGGTTTTAGGTTAACCACTTTACTCTAACTTTCATACAAAACAAAGTAGCCTACTTAAACAAAACTGTTTGAGGGTTGGCCCAACCCAAACTAATCCACATTGCCCATACTATAACCTGCCAGTTTGACCCATTACCCCACCAGCACACTTCATCATTACTATGTGTTAAGTGTCAGAAAGAACAAACATGCAAGAGAAAGAAAAACATACATGATCTAGTCTCGTTCAAGATTACATTCTCATCATGACAGTTAAAATGACTAAGCTTCACCTTCCTCTGCATGTTCTTTGCAGGTTTCTTCCATTCAGAGGCAACCTTCTCACATTGCCCACACCTGAGGACAAGGCAACATATGTGTGAACCTTTATAAGGTGTAGCAGCCATTTTGATGTATTACAATCACCAAATAAGAGCATTTAGCAAACACAGTGCTATATAAATAACTCAATCAATATATTTATCAGGATGCAAAGAATTCCACCATCGCATAGATCTTTGCTTTTAACAACCGATTCATCAAATATACGTAAATTCAGTTCAACTGATACACTTGGTTCTGATTTCTCACTTGATCCTCCGGTTGTTTTTCGTTTTTCCACTTAACCTATCCTTGAGGCGTGCCTTGACCATTGTACAATAAACCACCTATGAATACTTCAAACAGTACAACATGCATATAGAAATCACATATGACAGGCGCTAGACAGAGTTTTATTCAGTGAATGACATGTTAATTAATAAAAAAACTAATCTCTTCATGGCAACCCTTACAGTGTCAAGGTTTAAATTGTAATGGAAATAGTTGTAGAAGTGGATGATGGTGATTGGTGAGGACTTATATCAATCCACCAACATACAAATTCTTGTCAAATCCTAATTGTTTTATTCCAAGACAACTGATTTTGACATACAAGTATAAAGACCCCAGTTTTCCCATTTACCGAAAAACTAATTGCAAAAAAACCATAGCACCTAACATGTATTAAGAACCATTAACTATCCGTTTATGTGTTCAGAGATGAAAAATATATGATAAACACAAGGAGGCAATTCATCGAACACCTTAACTGCAATTCATCGAACTATTTTCACTTTATCCACAAACAAATTAAAAATAAATTCTTTGACACCAAATTTATAGTAACTATAACCCTAATTTTAAAAAAAGAGTTGATTTGTTTACCTTAGGATTTAACTCGGATTTTGACGAACGTATTCAACGACTCGCTTGATGGCCACTGATGCCTGTGAAGTGTTATATATATTAGGTGTATATTTTAAGCCCCTTTAACACTTTTTTAGTCAAGTTTTAAATTTATAAAACACGATATTTTACTAACACTACACACGCATATGGGCAAGTGCACCCATCGTGAGCGTAGTATAGTGTTGGCAAGATACCGAGGTCGTCCAAGGACACAAGAGCTTTTAGTACCGGTTTATCCTCAACGTCTAATCAAAATAAAAAGTTTAGAAAAATGTTTTAAACTAAGAAAAATAAAAACTAACTAAAAATGCTGAAAATAAAAATAAAAGAAAAACAGATAGACAAGATGAATCACTTGGTTCCGACTCGTGTATAGTGTAACCTTTGATTATTTCCGCACATTTTGCACTTATTTAAGAGATTATCTTAGTTATTGTAGTATGGCCCTCTTTTGAAGGTGACGTTACCCTCAACCCAGTAGTTTGAGTCAGCAAGGATACAATCCTAAAGGGTCGGATTATTGAAAGATAATGAATTAAGTTATTAATGCAAATTATGGTAGGCCCCTCTTTTGGAGGTGACGTTACCCTCGACTAAGTAGTCTGAGTCAGCAGGGATACAGTCCTAAATAGCCGGGTTATAATATTAATAGTAGTTAACTTATGAGGGGATCAAAGAGTTTGGACCCCCGCCATCCAATACCGTTAAGTATTGAAGGAGGTCCTACTAAATTTGACCCAGGTCCATTGCAGGACCTCTAAACGCTGAACAATGGCAAGACTCTTACCAAACCGTTCCCTTAACCCCCGACCAGGTAGCCAACATACCTCCATATAGACCGTGGAGATATGAATGGTGAAAATCTTTTATTTTATATAGACAGTAAAATAATGCCAAGACACCACGGACAAACGATAAGGAAGAATCACCTTCAACACAAGAAACTAGTTATTAAAGTCATTAATACAAAACCAAGTAAAAAGTGCGAAAAAAATTAGAAATAAAAAGTATTACACTAGACACTTGTCTTCACCAAGTGATGTAAGAGACTTAGGCAAACATGGCCTTGATTGTCAAGAACTCTTACGATCAATCTTGGATCCCGAGACGACTCACACATTCTATGATGGACAATGGATGATGGTGTTGGATGATGGTGTTATGGTGGTGGTGGGTGAAGTGTGAGAGAGGTGGTGTGCCAAGGGATGGTTTGAGCTTGAGCCAAGCACTCCTATTTATAGGTTGAACAGAAGCTCGGGCACGGCCCCGTGTCCAGTGGGCACTGCCCCGTGTCCACATCCTTCTCTTTCTTCATTTAATGCAGCTTGTCTATTAGTTGACCACGCCCCCGTGTCCGCTGAGCACGACCCCGTGTGCAGAAGAATCTTTGTACTATGAAGATTTGCCTGGATTGTGCGAATCTTATAGTTGACCACGGCCCCGTGTCCGCTGAGCACGGCCCCGTGGTGGGCAATAGAAGCTTCTACCACTTTGTCTTTTCTGCTGACACTTGGGAACGCCCCCGTGCTGGCTGAGCACGGGGCGTGTTCAGTCTTCTGTTATCTTGTTTTGATTGGGAAGATGCTGTTGTGGGGTCGGGCATGTCACGTCTTGTTCCTTTTCTTGTATTTATGTTAGATTTTGATGTCTTTTTGCTTCTTTTGTTAATTTGAGCTCATTTAATCCTGAAAATACAAAAGGAAGACAAAAGCACACTTTTTCCAACATTAGTACTAAAAAAGGGTTAGTTTTATGCCACAATTGATGTAATTTATATGTTGCATTTTGCACACATCAGCCACCATCATCTTCATCTTCCTTATAATTCACACTGTGAAATCGATTAACGGTTGAACTTCAAATTTCATATTCTTCGACACCAAATTTATAGTAACTATAACCCTAATTTTTTAAAAAAGAGTTGATTTGTTTACCTTGAGATTTAACTCGGATTTTGATGAACGTATTCAACGACTCACTTGATGGCCACCATCATCTTCATCTTCCTTATAATTCACACTATGAAATCGAAATCCCAGCATGGTCTTCCCAATTTCCAAAAATTTCAGCTTGGAATTACAGATTTGGCCAAATACCAAAACAAAAAAGAATAATATGCGAAACAAACTCAGTTAAACATTCCATCAACACCTTATCTACATTACTACACACTACTCATAAACCTATGCCACACCAGCAAAGAACAAAATACAAAAAACGGTATGGGATCTTACCCTCCTTTGAAGATTTTTGGCCGGAGTACTCGAAACAATGTCGATCTCCTGCTCTGTACTCAACTGACACAAAGATCAGCGCTCTCAATTTCTTCTATAAATCTTCTTTTGCCTGAAATTGGGTATTGAAAACCCTAGGTCTGCAACTTCAGGTTGCTAGTAGCAGTAAAACCCTTTTAAACGTAGAAAAAGGAACTAATTAAGGGCATGTTTGGCTAAGCTTTTCAAAACAACTTATTGGCTTATTGACTTATCAAAAAGCCAATAAGTTGTTTTTGTGTTTGGCTAAGCCAAAAGTCCTTTGAGAAATGGTTTTTTGCAAAGAAGAAAAAGGAGGTTTCAAGAAGTCACAATATTGTGACTTCTTGGCCAGCTTTTAACTTTTCAAACTACAAATTACCAATATACCCCTTCTTTACCTCCTTATATCTAAAAGAATGTCCATTTTAGTTATTTTACATCAATAAGCTAATTCAAACACTTTTTTTAAAAACTCCTTTTCAAAAAGTCTTTTTCCCAAAAGTCCTTTTCCAAAAGTCCTTTTTAACTATAATAAGCTTAGCCAAACATGCCCTAAGAGCAATGGTTATTTCAAAATTAATAACACAAAAATGATTCAAGAGCATTATACAGAGAGAAGATGCCCTAATTTCATCATTGAAACCAAAAATTAGGTCTCTGATTGTTAGTAACCTTTGTATGAAGTGAAATGATTGAATCACAAACCTCTTGAACCATATTTTCCATTGGATTTGATTTCTGTTGGAGATTGTGAATCTGAATTTGAGATCGATTGATTGTAACGCATCATGAAGAGGAGAGCATCCACGGAGTGGACGGTTGTGAGATTGCAAAGTGAATAAGCTAATTTCAACTGAAGGATGGGGACATGAAACGAAGGGGTTGATTTAATTCCTGGTTTGTACAATCAATTTGCATTAGTTACTGCTTTCTATAAGGGTAGAAAAGGAAGAAAAGTGTAAAAATATAGGAATTTGTTCTAGATTTTGGTATGCCATCTTAAAAATATGATAGGAAATTACATTTGTAGACATAGAAGATGCTTTATATAGATATATATATAGATAAATAACCCCAATCTCTCAATCTCGGTTCTCCCCCCTCTGTGTATAGTTCTATCTCTGCCCTCTCTCTTTATCTCCAACCAACCCCACCCCCACCAACTTCCCCACCACCACTAACTTTCTTTTCATGGGTTTTGATTTTGATCACTATTCTTGCAATACAATGTCTTTGGCAAACACCTTGTTAATTTAAATTGCAAAAACAAGAATGGATACGGAATCTTGAAATTTTTTGTAGTTTGACTTTTGACTTTGTAAAATATTTAATGGAGAAGTACCTATGACATCAACGGGTCCCCCAAGCTTTTATCAGATTATCAATAATAGGGGGGGGGGGGGGGGGGGGGTTGTTTGGCCTTGCTTTTTTAACAAAACTTATAGCTTTTTTATTTTATTATTTATTTTTTTTTACAAAATAAATTTAACTTGGTGTTTGGTTTAGCTTTTTAAGCTTATATAAGATAATTTTAAGAAGCTTATTTGAAGATGTTTTTTTTAGCTTATTTGAATAATCTTTTTTATGTAAGGGCAAATGATATAAAATAAGCTATAAGCTAATCCAAACACTTAAAAATAGCTTATCAAATAATAGAAAATAAGTTATAAGTTACTTTAAAATATAAGCATAAGCCAAAAAAATAAAAGTTAGGCCAAACACCCACTAGGTTCATTAGGTTATTATATCTATGGTCCAGCTTATAAAATTGATAGGCATCAACAAATAACTTCATATCTAACTTGACATTTGCTTGGTCGAGCAAGCAAATCACATCTGCTTCATCCCTCCATGTTTACAATTGTTTAATTCTATTTCATGTATGTAACTTAAAAGAAATGTTTAGTTGATGACACACATCTCTAATTATTTCTAAAGAGAGAAACACCGGACCCAATACTTTCCAAACACCGATACTTCAATACTAGCACCACCAGCAGATCTGATAAAGAAGAGAAGATATTTTAACCAGGTTGTAGATCTGAGCAAAACAAATGCATACGAAGGTTGTGACCCCACTCCATCGCACACCCCCTCCTCCTCGTCACCGTCACCCCTAAAACCCCCACTCCGCCAAGTCGTGTTGCTGCGGTGGCTCCGCCACCAAGGGTGGTAGCCAACTGTTTTCTAGAGATAAGGAGAGACATGAGAGAGAATAAAGAGGAAGGGGATAAGGTTTTGAGTTGTGTGGCTGTAAAAATGAAAGAAGTAAAAGAAGATATAACATGTCATACTTAACAGAAAATTTTAACTAGGTTAGAGTCAAATTACATAGGCTGTAATGGTTTTTACAAATAAAAGATTGTGGCTGTAACTATTGAAGTTAAATGACATCCATTGTAATTTGATATAAACGTAAATGATGAAAAGTGTAGTTTACCCAAATGAATAAAATGCGAATACATGTAACATGATACACCCGAAAGATTTTAAATGTAAGAAAGGGAACAATGTTAGAATTATTCACGGGTTGCGTTTATAAGATCCTCATTAACCTAGTTAAAATTTTCACGAACAACGATAAAATATAAAATAATTCTAAGATTTTTGACTATAATGTAATAATTACATATCATATGTCTATTTCAAATGCTAAATTAAAATCTTTGACTAATTAAGTAAAATGATATATTTGTAACAATAGGGTAGGGTTCTAGCGTGAACAACCTCCCAAGAGTGAACTGCGTGAACAAGTATGGACCCTTGATTTCTTTTTTAGTTGTTAAGGGTATGATTTTAATTATATAAAAAATTAGATTTAAATCATTATTTTAATAATTGAATTAAGTTACATCTTTCCTAATTTAAATTCATTATCCACATTATGTTTATTTATTAATAAGATAATTATCAAAACAAACAACAAATCACCAGATTTCAATTTTAATTTTTATTTCAAATTTTATCTTCAGAATTCAAATTTTGATTTTTAAGATCCACGTAACCTTCGTATTTCAACGGTATACACATGTGTACTTGTATATAAATAGAACAGTACACATGTGTACTCAGCATCGTACATATGTATACAGTAATTCACAGGTGTACATCAACATTCAATACAAAAAAAATTCTGAGATATCACAAAAACAGACGATATACACATGTGTACATCGCATTAAAAAGAGGGCAAAATCAAAATACACATGTGTACATCACATTTAAACAAATAATTATTTTAATAATTGAATTAAGTTACATCTTTCCTAATACTTGATTTGATTTGTGAGAGATTTATGCAATCAATTTAAGAGGATAATTGATTACTTGATTTGTGAGAGATTTATGCAATCAATTTAAGATTGAAATTACACATATACCCTTTTTGTATTTAATTAAATGAAAAAAATTAACCAAATAATTACCATCATGTCACTCACTTTAATCTCAAGATCATAAAAATCAAGGGCCCAGATCAGTTCACTCTTGGGATTTTGTTCACGTTTGAACCTAATCCTGTAACAATAAGGGTATATAGAACTATCTATGTAAAAAGTTTTATAATATGATGTAACTAAGTCTAATCTTTACAACAAAAATCCATAATCTAGCCTAGTTAGTGAAATTTGTATCTAACATGCCCAAAGTTATGCGAATGAAATAAAATATCAACCATCTATGTTATTATATATTAAAATTTCAATTCTAAACAAATCAATAAAAAATCATTTTAATGTTTCATAAGTCTTACATGTCATGTATTCCATTCAAATTCATTTACATTTGTTAAAAGTCAAATCGATGCATTTATAAATTAAAGGGTAAATTACATTTTCCGTCCTTTATATTTGTATCAGATTGCAATGGATAACCTTTAACTTTAATAATTACAGTCACAATCATTTATTTGGAAAACTCATTACACTATACATCCTTTAGCACTAACCAAGTTAAAAATTTCAGTTAAGTATGACATGTGCCTTAAACATGAGGGTAGGTTAGTAATTTTACTAGTACAAAGGATGAAAAGTGTAATTTACACTTAAACAAATAAACAACCACCACCACCACCACTACCACTATGACAGTGACAGTCACAACCACCACCAAATCCCCGAAATCATCCACCATCACCACCGCCACCAAATCCCCCAAATCCAACCACCACCACCAAATCCCCCAAATCCACTAGCACCATTACTAAATTACACCCCACCACCACTATTAAGTGTGATTAACTCGACCCATTTTTATTTCTTCCTCTTTCCAAAATCAAACAGAATCCCACCCCACCACCACTATTAAGTTGCAGGTTATTTATACACACAGAATCCCAACAAACTAAATATTGTACACAAATCAAGACAATTATCTCAAACATCAACCCGAGACAACAGTAACAATATGAGGCACCTTATCATCATCAAACGGAAGACAAACATACTCCCTCGCAAACTCCTCAGCAATCTCCGTCTACAAAACAAACCACCAACTCCTCCAGTCCTCAACGATTGTAAACCCCGACATAGTCCTCGCCCCCATCCACACCCAAACCCCAATCAAACTCCCATAAACCAATATCAATGACAACAAAACGGACCTCATCCTGTTAACTAGATACGCGCTCCGTCATAGCGGCTCGAACCCCCATTTCGACTCCGTAATCGCAATCACGGGTTAATGATGAAGAGTTCGTAGTGATGAAGAAATCGCGGTGGCGTAGAAGATCTGACATCGGCAAAGAAGATGAGATGTATGATTAGGTTTGATTTTGGAAAGAGAATAAATAAAAATGGGTGGAGTTAATCACCTGCAACTTAATAGTAGTGGTGGGGGTGGGTTGAAGAGAGATAGAGATAGAGAGAAAAAGGGAGAGAAATGGCTGAGAGAAAGACATGTTTATGGTGTTTCAGGGTGGGTTTGGGAATTGGGGAAAATGATTGAATTGGGAAAGATGATGTTTTTTTAGTTTTATTTATTAATGAACATTGTAAATAAAAACATGAAATGACCAGAATACCCTTAAGTGGATGGACACAACTGAAAATTTTAATTTGGTTAGTGATAAAGGACGGAAGGTGTAATACGTTTTTCAAATAAAAGATTGTAACTGTAATTATTAAAAATAAAGGATATCCATTGCAACCCGCTATAAACGTAAAGGACGAAAAGTGTAACTTACCCTAAATTAAATTAACCATTTGTTACCTACACTTTACCTTGTTTTATGAATTTAGGAAAAATACAAGTCTTATGGATGTTATCGAAAATTAGAAAATAATATTCTTGGTATTTTGTACAGATAGTTTCATAATTTATATAATTTTTCATATTATATATTTTGATTAAAAATTCATAATAAATCCAATTTAAGTCCATAAATTCTCAAAATTTACCTAAACCTATCACATATGATAAAAAACAATACCCTAAGTTTAATTTTATCAAATCATAATCCTAAATCAAAAAGCCCCAAATTTCAAGAACTAAGAACCCTAGTTTAACCAAGGATTCAATTCAAATTCGTAAAGCCTTCTAACACAAGAATTGACAATAGGGTTTGTAGAGCACGAAAAATTAATGAGAATTTACTTTGGAATTACCTGATTCGGTGCACGAATGAAGGAAGGCGATATTAATGCTTGAAGTTACAAGCCCTAGCTTTTGTTCTTGATTAAATTCACAATTTTGAACTTGGATTTGCAGGTTTTGAGAGTGGGTAAAGTTGTGTAAAAGTGTTTAGAACCAAATGGGACTAAGTTTTAAGTCTAAATATGTCGAATTAAACAAAACCCATTCGTTTTCTTCATCACCTTTAATGGTGATCGTAATATGCATTTAAAGCATTGGTTACAAGAGTTTAATACATAATTAGATATTAATAATCATCCATCTCCATAAATTCAAGTTGATTGGTGTCAAAAAGCAGTCCAAACGTCGACTTAAACAGCACCGGAGGTCGGGTCGGGTTGGAGAATGGCAGACTTGGGTGATGTTTATTAACCCGGGTGGACTGGGTCGAGCCCCACTTGGCCTTTTTTTTTCTTTCATTTAAAGCAACTTGCAAGCACTTGCAAAACAAGTCCCTCAAGTTACAACTTAATTTAATTGATAAATCTAACTTAGTTTATCATTGCAAACAACTTAGTTAAACGATTTCTATGAAAAACTTTAACTGAGACTAACGAAATTAACTTATATTACTTTTAAAATTAATATTTTTAAACTCGAAATTGCTTATATAATTAAATAAATTCCCAAATATATAACAATAAGGATAATGGAATTTTTGCATTTTTATTTAAAATACTTCAGTGCCGGTTACAATCCGAGTCGGGTTTTTGTGAGATCCGTTTTTAGCGGATGTTACATTGCGTGGAGAGGAAAAGCTTCGTCGTGGCGAATCAAGAACAATCGTTAGCAACCATCGCCGATCAAGCCTTCGACCAACCGAACAACGATGATGGCTTTTTTTCAGTATCAATCGAACAAGAGGTAATTGTTTTTGATGTAGTATATGCATTACCCATTTGTTCTTAGAACTTAGAATGATGATAACAAGCAGTTCAACCATGTAAGACCTTTTTATTTTTCCTTTGATGTATTCATTTATTTATGGAAAAAAAACATATAACTACATGACATATTTGTTAGGCTTCCATGGTGATCAGTAAAAAAAGGAATTTATTAAAACCCGG
This sequence comes from Helianthus tuberosus, assembly GCA_030545235.1. Taxonomy (NCBI): domain Eukaryota; kingdom Viridiplantae; phylum Streptophyta; class Magnoliopsida; order Asterales; family Asteraceae; genus Helianthus; species Helianthus tuberosus. The sequence goes on from CM060437.1 coordinate 74,198,277, forward strand.
TACAATAAATAATAGTCATTTAATTAAGCAAGTTAATCAATAAAAACGCAGCGAAAAATAAACAAGTGATCAACAAAACGAAACCCGACAGAATCAAGTTACATGCAAATACGAGCACAGTGAAAAGGATATCTTACTACTAATGGGAAAGATATACCTCGGTTAATAACTAACCGGTCGAGACACCGAGGTTCAACGAACACGTGCTAGTGACACGAACTGACGGAACACGGTTATAACCATGGGTAGCGGCGGTGTCAGTGGCCGGCGACGGCCGAGCGGCGGCGGTGAAGCGGGTGTGAGTGTTAGAGAGTTCTTGTGCAAAAACTCCAACCCCCCAAATGCAAGACCCAACACCCGTTTAAATAGGATATGGAGCTCCTTGCATGTATGCCAAGTGGCGGACATGTACATGCATGTGTGACAAGTGAAGAAGGGGCTATGCATGCGCAACAAGTGGTGATGCAAGTGTGCATGTGCGACAAGTGGCGAAGAGGCTATACATGTGTGACAAGTGGCGTAGTATGTGTGCATGTGCGGCAAATGGCGAGATGAGTATACCCGTCTCACCCGGTCCATGTACCCGTCTCTCAGTTAATACCCGCAACAAGTTTAGTAATGAAGATAAACAATAAAATATTAAGAACAATTATAAACCCGCTCATGATCATAAATATAATTATGATCCGTTTCGCATATCGTTCATAATTACCAGTTAAACCAGTTAAGTGGATTTTAGTTCGTTGCCCACAGTGTAACTCTTACGGGTCATAACTCGGTCGGCCGCATTAATTAATGTCACACCCCGACCGCGTAAAACAATAAATCGTGGCGGAATCATCGGGGAGTGTTGTAACAGAATAATTGTTTCATTACACACGGAAATTTAAAGTTTTGTTTTATTTAAAGATTAACCATTTACATTGTCTTGAAATTTAAACAAACAAGTTAAACATAGACTATCATTGTTATTAAGTCACTAAGGCCTCGTCCAGTCCTAAGTGAGAATGCATCCTAGCAATCGACATCATTCAACAACACCTGAAACATATGTAAAAACAAAGTAAGCAAAGAAATGCTGGCGAGCACATAGGTTTTATGAGAGTGTCGGATTCATGGCTAGTTTACATGTTGCAATACCTCATTAGACTACAAGAGTCAAAAGTAAAAACCTTGTTTTGAAAAGTGTATAATATTGCAACATAATTAACCAACTCAAATCAAGATGGTTATAACTTATAAAATCTCGTAGCCATGATTCCTAACCCAAAACATTTATTTAAGAAAACCAAATTGTAAATCATCTCGTTAATAAAACTCGTATAGTTTATATTATTTAGAAAAACATCGTTGTGTGACATTGTTTCAAAATTGTTTACCCAAGTGAACTAAATAACGCCACGGTATGTAATATGATGAAAACATTTATATATAAGAAGTACCACCGGCGTATCTACCATGTTTTCATCACATTACACCCGTCCCGTTAACTAAACACTAACCAAAAACCAATCGTTTGTTCAATTCGTTTAACTCGTTTAAATTGTTCCAAAATCGTTTAACTCGTTTAAATCATTCTCGTTTTAATTGTGAAACTACTTTTGGTCGCCTCGCTAATAACATCCAAACCTTCGCAACTCGCCTATCCCTTCTCGCATTAACAAATCACCAAAGGGTAAGTTAACAATCACAGATTCAGTCGTTACCCACATACCCCCCACACATAACCATGGGTGCAGTCTGATAACGGGATTTGTCAAATCCTATGTTACCATAACCTAATACTGGTCGGTTCGGCCAAAACTAATGAATGTTATTTTTTATGTAATTACAACCAACAAGTTTGTTCACATTATCGAAATCGTTCTTAATTTAATATAAACCTATTTTTAATCATTTTTGAAACCATCGTTAAAAACATCGAAATCATTTAACACATATGAATCACCCCAAAACGTTTGAAAACAGTAAAATAGGGGAACTATGTACTCATATGAGAATGCTTAGAATTCTTGAATAACAACCAAGCAAAGCTAGAGGGATCACAGAAATCAATCGGCACCTAATATAGGTAACTATATTAATAAACCGGACCTAAATCGGAAGATCGAATAGGATGAGGTTTCGTAAACCAAATGAGTATTGGATCTCATATGATATGGTTTAACAAAGTCTACATAATAAATCGAAACCTAACCTAAGTGCTTATGACCCATTACGACCCGTTTAGGTAGTTCACGCTACTTTAACGTGTCGCACGCGTAAAACGCGTTTGGATCGCCTAACTAGTCCTATGATAAGTATTATATGCCTTAACATGTCTAATAATGTTACCTAATCAGTTTAGCTGTAAAAATTTAGGTTACATATGCTTAAAATGAATTTATGCGTAAAAAGGGCATTTTGGTCATTTCCTAAGGCATATAAAGTATTTATCATACAACTAGCTAAACGATGTGACCATAAGGTATAACCTTGGAAGGTTATTCCCTATACAACTATGATCACAAAATATGTTTGGTCGGATCCTAATGATCGACCAAACGGGTCGGGTTCGAAATTCTAAGCGGTTGTTTAGACCGCTTATCTTACGACCCTATATAAGTACTAAACTAAAAGTGACGAGTTAAACATGTTAAAGCATGTTTAACGAAGTTAGAAAACAAGTTTGATATCAAAACAAAGGGTTTTGATACCTAAGAATAGTTTGGTTACAAAATACGCATAAACGCGTATTTTGACCGAAACTATGACTCGTCACTACACCTAATCAACTTGGTAATCAGTAGGTATAGTCACGTGGGACTATAACCATCGTGATTACGCTCACATTGCGAAGTTCAACCGAACTTCGTGTTGACCATTGACTAGTCAAAGCAGAAAGTAAACACTGTTTAACTTTCGTGCTTGAAAACGCATAAAAGGATGAAAGAATACTTACAAAAGGTCCAAGCTTGAAGATTTGAACTCAATTTGCTCAGGTATGAAGCTTGAGAGCTTCAACTTAGAGCAAGAATGAGAACAAATGTGAGGATTGCAAATGGGGAAGGTGGGTATTTATAGAAAGTGAAGAACTGTTAGGATCGTTCCTCGATAATTGAGCTTCGATCTGGACCTTACATATAAGGCACATGATTTTGGAATAATAGGGGTGCCCAAAACCATCACACGGTATTGAGAAAAGTTACACAAAAGACCCCCAAGTTCAACCTGGTAGTCAAAATGAAGTTTCTGCCCAAATGAGGCTGTGGTGTCACGCCACGGCAAAACCATATAATGGTGGCGCAGCGCCACCACCTACCAGTGACCAGAAACTTTGCTAAATTGTCAGGTTTGGTCCCTGCAACACGTTTGAGCCATTTTCGATGCGTTTAAACCCCGTTAACCCCATTTCAAGGTTCTAAAATGAAGTTAAAGTATAGGAAACATGAAATATGCTCAAAAACATCTCGGATTTCGGTTGGTTTGGTCGTACGGTTGCGTTGTTCGGTTAATTACGATGAAACACGAACGGACGCGAAAAACGATCCAAATTACGCGACGAATGGAATTTTATCATGCCAATCACTAAAATAAAATATTTTAATGATTACATAAATTTTTGGATGTCCGGATATATTCAGAATGTAAGATATGCGCGTAAATGCAAACTTGTGCACTTTTTGACGCTTTTAGTCCCTGTTTGACCAAAAAGTTTATTTTTGCACACCAAACACCTCAAAGCCTATTTCTAAGATATGTAAAGGATATTTAGGGAATATTTAACTTATGGTCAAGTTCTGGAATGTTCAATACTATACGAATCAGCAGACTTTTGCAGTTTGACGCAAATAGTGTCTGCGATCGAATAAACTTGATTTCGACACACCAAACCTTCCAAAACTTATTTCTAATTTATGCAAAGGTTATTTAAGGTATGTTAAGTCCATGTTACTGTTCCGGAGTGTTTGTCGCGTTAAACTGATTACATTTACGCATTAGTTCGCGTATAACATTCCAGAAAGCGATTTAGAGCTCGAAATCGAACGAGAATTGATATGTGAAAAAGATACACATATTTATACAAATCTCAAGTATGAAACACAATATTTCATTGGTTAGGTATTTTTTTGATGGCCGTGGAGGCACAGATGTCATAGTCTCCCCTACTTCAAGAAATTTTGTCCCGAAATTTTATTTAGAGGAAACTTGTGAGAGCTCGAAACATGAAGTCGAAAAGATAAAACAACACTGGTTAGGGTTCTGAACTTCTAGTAACTTTAAATAACATCATGTTTGCAATGTAAGAGGGACAGTTATATACAAGTATATGAAGCGCCATTGGTGCGTCCACTGTACCTCCATTACATTGTTCACGTTTTGTTATTGTTGCCACTATCGGTTCTTACACTTGATAAATCTTACTGAGGTTTCTGTGCACTGAATTTCATAATTATGTATGCATCCATAATTACGTAATTCCTTGCATAGTCCACACAGTGCATTTTAAAATGTGTAGGGGAAGAAAACCAAATGAACAATCCTATGATGAGTGTGACTAGGCCACCATAGGGTCCTTTTAATTAAATCAATAAATGATCTCTTTAAATAGAATACCAAGGAGTCTTTTCAGCTATATCATCACATGTCATTCCTAACCAGATTCTGAATCAATCTTTTTAACTAGACCACCCAAAGGGTCTCTTTTGAATTATGGAATGGTACTATATAATCCAAGGGTCTTAAATATTACGTAGAAGCCCATTAAGGATTTAAGGTAGTACCTTTGGATATCCTACCATGAATATCTCATATGAAGATATGGGAAAATTCTACGAGGATTTGGATAACGAAAAATCAGATTACACAAAAATACAACACATAAAACATAATCACGAAATCACATAATTATCTAACTTGATCTTCAATTTGTTATTGTTTTGTTAATTTGTTTGTTAACTTGAACACGAGTATTTAAAGCACACCAGGAATCCAATCCGTGGATTTCATTTGGCACTTAAAACATTTCAAAAATCTAACTATGAAGATAGGAAGATCTTAATAGGAATTCGGCTTTGTCCTTATTGAATCATAATGTACGTATTAAGGCATACAAGGAATTCAATTAAGGACTCCGATTTAAACAATAATCATCCATAAGGATCTAATCGTGAAGATAAGAAGATCCTATATGGATTTTGGAATTCAAAGAGCGGGAGACGCTTCGAAACCTTGCACTAGACGTGCTTAAGTCGATACACGAGGTAGAATGTTCATGAAGTCGAGGTGCTAGATATGCCAAGGCGACATATGAAGCAGAATTCGGAGGTTGGGTACTACGTATGTTAAGTCAATCATATGAGCATAATGTTTTTGAAAGAAATGCATGGGGTTCTTCAAAAAATGTGTTTAATGTTTTTAATACCTTACGTAATACTTTTGAAATCATATGGTAGATATATTAGGTAAATATGTTTATAAATTGTTTTAAAAATCATGTGAGATGAACTTTGAAATTATGTATAAGGTTTTTGAAAACATGGATGATGCTTTTGAAATCATGCATTTGATATATTAAGTAAATATACTGTGTTAAAATTGTTTTCAAACTATATGAAATATTTTGAAATCATGAAGGTTGTTTTTGAAAAACACATACTATGTATGTCGTTATGAAAACCAGAATGTAATGATATATATATGGGTATATCATATAAGACTATTGAAGGACTTATGAAAAGTACCCTTAAATATCCAAAAAAGGATTTAAAGTGATTACTCAAAGTGTCACTTATATTCTGTACTTTGTTTCTTAGAATGAAACGAGTACTTAGAATTTTCGAGGAAATCATGAGCGATCACAAGAATGGGAGAACTACAAGAGTAGTTTGTAAAGAACATAGTTCTTTGGTGTAGGTATTGTAGGGGTATGCCATACACACATGTAACTACACTTGTACAACAGAATTGTAAACAACGATTTATTTATAAACCAAACAGGTTGTTTTAGAGTTCAAGAAAAACAAAAGAAACAAAAGCATAAGATTTAAACTAATTCAAAGTAGCAACGTCTTCTAATCAGCCAATATACTCATCCGTGGGTCAGATTCGCATTGAAAATATTGGTCATTTGATCCTGAAATAACCAGCCTCGCCATAGTTGTAGCATGTACCAGGCGGGAAACGAGCTTGAGCAGGGTTGACTTGGGGTTGGTTTGGACCACCTTGGCTTGGGTTGAATCGACAAGCATTTGCCAGATGACCGAGTCGCCCACATGATGCACACAGACGACACTGTAGGTAAGCTACGTGAGGTGCATTACATTTGTTGCATATCGGTGCAGTATCGGCATAAGGTTTCCTTGCAGGAGGTTGAGCAGCAGCAGGATTCGCAACAACTTTGTTTTGGATAGCAAAGCGGCACGTTTTAATCAAATGTCCCCATCGTCCACAGTGGCTACATTTGAAGCAGGGTGTTTGATTCGGATGATGGCCCTTGCGTTGATTGCAGAAAAGAGCAGTTCCCAAGTACGGCTTCTTGGCTGGTGGTGTTGCCACCTGGCTAGGTCCTGCTTGATTTGGTGTAACGGCTGGAGGATTCTTTGAAGCTTTACGTTTCTTCGATTTTATGAAGGTTTGGCTTCTGTTTCCTTTGATGCTTCTCGGGTGGCTTCATCTTGGAGACGAGACATGGCAACAACTAATCAAAACAGAATGACAACGCATAAAAATTGTGATAATTTGTTTGTTACCTAAGGCAAACAAATGAGACGGTGATTAATCAAAGTAAACGAGTCATATTAATGTATCGCGAAGACATGTTTTAGCCTATAAGTAGACACTCACCCCAAGAGTTCCCAGGTAAGAGTGACTGGTCCGATTATGTCGATTTGTACGAACACTCTAGCCTTAGACAGAAAACTCGGGATTCATGCATCCACTCTTCCAAATTGCACGTGTTCACACTATAAGACCCAAACTTTGACGAGATTTTGAAAACTTTGAAGGTTCAAAACCATCTAATAAATCATCCTAGAACAGATGATTGGATTTTCAAAGCGGATTTGAAATTTGTGTTCTTGTTGTGGTTGTCACCTAAGGATAAGTGATGGTATTGTTTTAAGATCTAAACACAAGAATCTTGTGTTAGGGTCCTAGGAAGGTTATAGACTAGGTCAAAGCATTAGTAATAACCTAATTCCCTATAACCATGAGCTCTAATACCAACTCTTCTGTCACACCCCGAATGCGTAAAACAATAAATCACGGCGAAATCGTCGGGGAGTGTTGTAACAAAATCATTGTTTCATAACACACGGAAATTTGAAGTTTTGTTTTATTTAAATATTAACCATTTACATTGTCTTGAAATTTAAACAAACAAGTTAAACATAGACTATCATTGTTATTAAGTCGCTAAGGCCTCGTCTAGTCCTAAGTAAGCATCCTAGCAATCGACATCATTCAACAACACCTGAAACATATGTAAAAACAAAGTCAGCAAAGAAATGCTGGCGAGCACATAGGTTTTATGAGAGTGTCGGATTCATGGCTAGTTTACATGTTGCAATACCTCATTAGACTACAAGAGTCAAAAGTAAAAACCTTGTTTTGAAAAGTGTATAGTATTGCAACATAATTAACCAACTCAAATCAAGATGGTTATAACTTATAAAATCTCGTAGCCATGATTCTTAACCCAAAACATTTATTTAAGAAATCCAAATTGTAAATCATCTCGTTAATAAAACTCGTATGGTTTATATTATTTAGAAAAAACATCGTTGTGCGACATTGTTTCAAAATTGTTTACCCAAGTGAACTAAATAACGTCACGATATGTAATATGATGAAAACATTTATATATAAGAAGTACCAGCGGCGTATCTACCATGTTTTCATCACATTACACCCGTCCCGTTATCTAAACACTAACCAAAAACCAATCATTTGTTCAATTCGTTTAACTCGTTTAAATTGTTCCAAAATCGTTTAACTCGTTTAAATCATTCTCATTTTAATTGTGAAACTACTTTTGGTCGCCTCGCTAATAACATCCAAACCTTCGCAACTCGCCTATCGCTTCTCGCATTAACAAACCACCAAAGGGTAAGTTAACAATCACAGATTCAGTCGTTACCCACATACCCCCCACACATAACCATGGGTGCAGTCTGACAACGAGATTTGTCAGATCCTATGGTACCATAACCTAATACTGGTCGGTTCGGCCAAAACTAATGAATGTTATTTGTTATGTAATTACAACCAACAAGTTTGTTCACATTATCGAAATCGTTATTAATTTAATATAAACCCCTTTTTAATCATTTTTGAAACCATCGTTAAAAACATCGAAATCATTTAACACATATGAATCACCCTAAAACATTTGAAAACAGTAAAATAGGGGAACTATGTACTCACATGAGAATGCTTAGAAGTCTTGAATAACAACCAAGCAAAGCTAGAGGGATCATAGAAATCAATCGACACCTAATATAGGTAACTATATTAATAAACCGGACCTAAATCGGAAGATCGGATAGGATGAGGTTTCGTAAACCAAATGAGTATTGGATCTCATATGATATGGTTTAACAAAGCCTACATACTAAATCGAAACCTAACCTAAGTGCTTAAGACCCATTACGACTCGTTTAGGTAGCTCACGCTACTTTAACACGTCGCTCGCGTTCGGATCGCCTAACTAGTCCTATGATAAGTATTATATGCCTTAACATGTCTAATTATGTTACCTATACAACTAGATGTAAAAAATTTAGGTTACATATGCTTAAAATGAATTTATGCGTAAAAAGGGCATTTTGGTCATTTTCCTAAGGCATATAAACTACCTATCATACAACTAGCTAAACGATGTGACCATAAGGTATAACCTTGGAAGGTTATTCCCTATACAACTATGATCACAAAATATGTTTGGTCGGATCCTAATGATCGACCAAACGGGTCGGGTTCGAAAGTCTAAGCGGTTATTTAGACCGATTATCTTACGACCCTATATAAGCACTAAACTAAAAGTGACGAGTTAAACATGCTAAAACATGTTTAACGAAGTTAGAAAACAAGTTTGATATCAAAACAAAGGGTTTTGATACCTAAGAATAGTTTGGTTACAAAATACGCATAAACGCGTATTGTGACCGAAACTATGACTCGTCACTACACCTAATCAACGTGGTAATCAGCAGGTATGGTCACGAGGGACTATAACCAACGTGATTACACTCACGTTGCGAAGTTCAACCGAACTTCGTGTTGACCATTGATTGGTCAAAGTAGAAAGTCAAACACTGTTTAACTTTCGTGCTTGAAAACGCATTAAAGGATGAAAGAATACTTACAAAAGGTCCAAGCTTGAAGATTTGAACTCAATTTGCTCAGGTATGAAGCTTGAGAACTTCAACTTAGAGCAAAAATGAGAACAAATGTGAGGATTGAAAATGGGGAAGGTGGGTATTTATAAAAAGTGAAGAACCGTTAGGATCATTCCTCGTTAATTGAGCTTCGATCTGGACCTTACACATAAGGCATATGGTTTTGGAATACTAGGGGTGCCCAAAACCATCACACGGTATTGAGAAAAGTTACACAAAAGACCCCCAAGTTCAACCTGGTTGTCAAAATGAAGTTTCTGCCCAGATGAGGTTGTGGCGTCGCGCCACGGAAAAACCATATAGTGTTGGCGCAACGCCACCACCTACCATTGACCAGAAACTTTGCTAAATTGTCAGGTTTGGTCACTGCAACACTTTTGAGCCATTTTCGATGTGTTTAAACCCAGTTAACCCCATTTCAAGGCTCTAAAATGAAGTTAAAGTACAGGGAAGATGAAATATGCTCAAAAACATCTTGAATGTCGGTTGGTTTGGTCGTACGGTTGCGTTGTTCGGTTAATTACGACGAAACACGAACGGACGTGAAAAACGATCCAAATTACGTGACGAATGAAATTTTATCATGCCAATCACTAAAATAAAATATTTTAATGATTACATAAATTTTTAGATGTCCGGATATATTCAGAATGTAAGATATGCGCGTAAATACAAACTTGTGCACTTTTTGACGCTTTTAGTCCCTGTTTGACCAAAAAGTTTACTTTTGCACACCGAACACCTCAAATCCTATTTCTAAGCTATGTAAAGGATATTTAGGGCATGTTTAACTTATGTTCAAGTTCCGGAATGTTCGATACCATATGAATCATCAGACTTTTCAGTTTGACGCAAATAGTCCCTGCGATTGAATAAACTTGATTTCGACACACCAAACCTTCCAAAACTTATTTCTAAGTTATGAAAAGGTTATTTAAGGTATGTTAAGCCCATTTCACTATTATATAGTGTTTGTTGCGTTAAACTGATTACGTTTACGCATTATAACTTTCCAGAAAGTGATTTAGAGCTCGAAATCGAACGAGAATTGATATGTGCAAAAGATACACATATTTATACAAATCCCAAGTATGAAACACAATATTTCATTGGTTAGGTATTTGTTTGATGGCCGTGGAGGCACAGATGTCACAATTAATTAGACCCATTTTGCAACAGTCTCCCACTTGGACGGTTTTCGATTAAGTTCTTTAACGCTGACAGCCAGAGGTGCTCTAGCTACACATTGCTGCCCCCAACAAGTTATGACTTTTTAAAGTTATTAACCAAAAGATCTTGGAACATCCTGTTGCAAGCCAATGAGCTTATTGTAATCGTTGTCATCTATCATTTCCGTATAAGACATCAATTGAACAATGAGACATGGATCAGATTCAATCTCACATGGTGTTCAATCATTATCATTCTCATTCAAGAATCAAAGTGGTCCATTCAAACACACAGTAAGTTTGGGTAAGGCCTTACATTTCAACAGTTTGAATCAACGAGGGCGCCCAGATGTCTAGCTGTTACATAAATTCTAAGAGTACAAAATCTCATCTTGACTACATACAACTTCCACTGAACTTCTAAACTACTCCCAGCCTATGCCTTTATGATTGGCTATTACGCGCAAGTAGTGGACAATGATCAAAGAATAGTCTTTAGTAAACGAAAGTTCTAATATGTCTCTCAGGTAATAGGATACGAAATGAGGATACCTAAATCAAAACATCTTATGACTAAGATCCATGAAGATGATTTGATGCGAGTTACGTCCAACGTTATTCATAGTGAGGTCTATGAGTTTGGAAGTCAACTCCTTGAGTCGAATGTCAAAATAGTCTCAATTCAGAGTCGTTCCCATGAGTCTGACCAACTATGGATAATTTAGAATATAAGGTTCATGGATTAAATGTATTAAAATCGAACACAGTTGTAAGATTCAAAGTTTGCATTTAACCAGTAAATCAAAAGTGAATTCAAAAGGTACAAATGCTTGAATGTTCGTACAACAAAATACTAAATCCAAACGAATGGCTAGCTAATCTAGGACTGATAGCATTCCTGTGTAGGTCATGCTTGTCCTGAGTCATCGGTTTAGTGAACATGTCTGCTAGGTTTTGATCTATGTCCTCTTTGCTTATTATGATGTCTCCTCATTCTAATATTTCCCATATATAGTGGAACTTTCTTAGAATGTGCTTGGCCCTGTGATGAGATCTGGGCTCTTTGGCTTGTGCAATGGCTCTTGTGTTATCACGAAACACCTCGATTGATTTCTAAATACTTGGAACCACATCGACGTCCGTGATGAAGTTCTTCATCCAAGCAGCCTCTTTTGCTGCATCCGATGCAGCTATATATACAAATTCCATGGTTGAATCTGCCACTACACTTGGTTTGGAGCATTTCCAACAGACATCTCCTCCATTAAGAGTGAATACGAATCCTGATTGTGAGCGGGAATCATCTTGGTCACTTTGGAAGCTAGCATCAGTGTAACACCTTACAGTGAGCTCTTCTTCCACTCCTCCAAATACTAAGAACATATCTTTAGTTCTTCTCAAGTACCTTAGAATGTTCTTTACTACAGTTTAATGGGTGATGGAAGGACTTTGCTGAAAACAACTGGTCATGCTAAAAGCATACGAGACGTTAGGCCTAGTACATAACATAGCATACATGATAGAACCAATCGCTGAGGGATAAGAAACTGCTTCCATTTGCTTAATTTCAATGTTCGTTGAAGGAGATTACGATTTGTTCAACACGGTTCCTTTAGTCATTGGAACACCTCCTCTGTTGGAGTTTTCCATCTTAAAACGTGTCTGGCGCAACCCCCGACCCCTACCCGGGAGCGGGCAGCGTGTCACAGAGCGGGTGGTATCGGTGTTTATTAATTTGGTTGCGGAATGCATCAGGACCGTAGTTAGAAAATATTTTATCAGAGTAAAACACCAAACTTTTATAAAAATAGTTTATGGGAATCAAACCCAAGTTCATTTGACAATACATTAATAGGGATAAACCCTATTTATTGGTATTGAATAAAAAGTGAATGAATATTGAGATACAGGAGATTACACTTTATACTACTCAAGTTTACAAATAAGGGCCTACACTAAAGTGATATTACAGGAATGTGAACAGTTTGACTTTCTAATATTCCCCCTCAAGCGAGATGGTGGCGGTCCAACGTGAAGCATATGTCGAAAGTAATTAAATTGTGGTTTTGGAAGGCTCTTTGTAAAAATATCCGCCACTTGAAGCTTGGTAGGAATAAACTTAGTGATCAACTTTCCTGATGAAACAAGTTCACGAATAAAGTGATAATCCAGGTCAATGTGTTTGGCCCGTTTATGAGCGACAGGATTTTGAGTAAGAAATAGAGCACTTCGATTATCACACAGGAGAGTGGGGCGATCAGGAGGTAGCGCATGTAACTCTTGTAGAAGATGTGTTATCCATATAATTTCAGCAGCAACATTTGCCATGGCACGATATTCGGATTCACAACTTGATCAAGAGACTGTGGGTTGCTTCTTTGCACTCCATGATATAATATTCCCCCTAAGAATATAGAATAACCATAAGTGGAGCGATGCGTTTCTAGGCATCGGGCCCAGTCAGCATCAGAGTAACCAAGGAGACCACTGTGAGATGGACGACTGTAGTGTTGACCATATGCTAGACTTCCTTTAATGTATCGAAGAATGCGTTTGACTTCCTGATAGTGGTTAGTAGTTGGAGCATGCAAAAATTGACTAACTTGATTAACTGCGTATGAAATGTCAGGACGCATGATGGTGAGATACTGTAGAGCCCCTACAATGGACCGATAGTGAGTAGCGTCAGGAAAACTATCACCTGTAGAAACAAATGAAACATTTGAACTTAAAGGTGTTGGAGCAGGTTTTGCATCCAACATTTTAGCACGAGTTAAAATATCATTAGCATATTTAGACTGATTCAAAAATAGACCATTTTCTGTGTATGTAACTTCTAGCCCAAGAAAGTAATTGAGTTCTCCTAAATCCTTAATCGCACATTCTTCGTTAAGGTGTTTAATGAAGGTGGTGAGAGAATGGGTTTGATTGCCGGTTAGGATGAGATCATCAACATAGACGAGAAGATACATGATACAGGTGCCCTTTTTGAAGATGAATAGGGATGGGTCAGCGCGACTATAAGTAAAGCCGGTGTGGATAAGAAAATTACTCAAGCGATGAAACCAAGCTCTAGGCGCTTGTTTGAGCCCATAGAGAGCCTTGTTTAATTTGCATACGTGATTAGGATGTTTAGGATCAACAAACCCAGGTGGTTGTTCCATGAAAACACATTCAGTTAGATGTCCATGTAAAAATGCATTGTTGACATCTAACTGGTGTAATTTCCATTGATTGATGATGGCCAAGGCTAGGATAGTGCGAACCGTAGTGGCCTTTATAACCGGGCTAAATGTGTGAGTGTAATCAAGTCCAGGAATTTGACTGAATCCCTGAGCCACAAGGCGAGCTTTATACCTTTCAATTGAGCCGTCAGAATGAAATTTAGTTCGGTAAAGCCACTTAGATCCCATAATATTACAATTTGGTGGACGTGGAGCTAATGACCAAGTGTTGTTTTTATGAAGGGCATCGATTTCACGATGCATTGCAACAACCCATTTATCATTTTTGAGGCACGAATATAGGTTTTAGGACCAGTGGTGGAAAAAAGGGCTCGATGAAGTGGTATGTTATTAGTATGAGACAAGTCAGCATGGTGACGAGGCTTAAATATACCGGCCTTAGCGCGAGTGATCATAGGGTGTTGTGGAGGCGGTGGTGGTGGAGGTGGAGGTGGGCTGGGAACTGGACTATGGACGGGAGATGTGGAATGGTGGGATGCTTTGTTCTGAGCAGAGGTTTATTCGGTATCGTTGTGAGGGGTGAGTGGGGTGTGAGGTATGTCAGGTGATGTATCCAGAGGTGTGTCAGGTGGTGTTTGCTGATTAGTGGGCGTTGAAGAATTGGGTTGAGGTACCGGGTTAGTAATGGGTTGGAAAATAGGGAGATCACTTAGACAAATTGAGCATGGTGGGGTTATGGTTTTTGCTTTTTGTTTAGGTTGATGGGTAGTGGATTGACTTGTTTCAGGGTTTCGTGTGTCATAAGAGGTGTCCAAGAAGGTAGACACATCAAGTTCTGAAATGGGTTTGGGATTTGTGGTGTTATCAAATGGAAAGTGATGCTCATCGAAACGTGCATGTCGTGTGACATATATGCGGGTGGTACATGGGTCAAGGCATCGATATGCTTTAAATTTTGGGCTATACTCGATAAAAATGCAAGGTATGCTACGGGAGCAACTTAGTTCGGGGCATAGTCACTTAGGTACGGATACACCCGACACCCAAAGGTGCGTAGGGAAGCATAGTTTGGTTTGTGTTTGTATAGTAGTTCAAAAGGGGATCTTCCATTCAAAATGGGAGTGGGTAAACGATTAATTATATAAATTCCCGAAGTGAAGGCATCAAGCCAATACGATGTTGGTAATTTAGCATGAAAAAGCATAGCAAGCCTAGTTTCAACAATATGTCGATTTTTTCTTTCCACCCGACCATTTTGTTGAGGGGTGTATGGGCAAGATAGACGATGTAGGGTGCCATTTTTATTGAACAAATCTTGAACTTTATGGTTTGTAAATTCAGTGCCGCCATCACTTTAAAGATTTTTATTTTTCTTGAGAATTGGGTTTGAACAAATGGCACAAAAATAGATAATGCATCGAAAAATTCAGACTTGGCCCGAAGCGGGTAGAGCCAACTGAACCTGGAAAAATCGTCTACAAAGGCCGCATAGTATTTAAAATTGCCAACCGAGTTAACCGGTGATGGCCCCCATAAGTCACAGTGTATAAGTTCCAATGGCTCAAGGGCACGTTTATTATTATTATCAAAAGGTAGTCGTTTGGACTTGGCTATTTCACAAGGAGAACATAAACCCGGTTTGGGTAAAACTGAAGTAAAAGACAATAGTCCAAGGTTTTTTAAAATAGAAATAACATTAAACGAGACATGCCAAAGACGGGAATGCCAAACTTCAAATGAGGCTTTAGGACAAGATGAAGTTGCAGTTAAAGCCTCAAGATTATTACGAAGAACATATAAGCCGTCTTCACGGCAACCCCGAGCTAGAGTTTTCTTGCTTTGTCGATCCTGAATATAGAAGTAGGGATGTGAGAACAAAACATCAACATTATTGTCTTCGGTTAGTTTACTTACCGAAAGAAGATTTTTGGTGATATTGGGGACCACCAAAACATTTTTTAAATCAAGAGAATTGAAAAGTTTAGCATTACCCGTATGAGATATAGGGAGAGACTGTCCATTACCAAAATAAACTCTAGCATTACCTGGTGCGGGAGAAGGATTGGAGATATTGTTTTGAGTATCAGTCATGTGGTCAGATGCACCCGTGTCAGTAGTCCAATCAGGAAAAGGATGGGTCACATGACATTGCGCATGGAAGGCATGAGCAAGTTGTTCATCTGTGGGTATGGCTGAAGTCGCGAAAGATGCAAGCTTAGGGCATTGGGAGGCATAGTGTCCCGGGGTTCGACATAGTTGGCAGTGGGGTGCTCTCCGATTGTGTTTATTAGATGAGTCGTTGCCACGAGATGGACGAGGGTGCTGACCACGAGAAGGCTGATTGTCCGGGACATGATATCCACGTCCTTGCGAAGGGCGATGGGAAGCCCGACCGGGCTGATGTGCAGTGAACGCAACAGGGGGCTGGTGGGTGCCATGAAGGGCGTGGATGTGACATATGTGCTTGTAATCAATGTAAACAGTTCAGTTATCAATGAAATAAAGTTATTTGATCCCTATGTTTGTTTGTTTATGTTTGATGTTTTTCATGTTTTGATTTTTATTCAATTTCAAACTCTATATCGCTTTTTGGAGAATTATACGCAAACTGGTGTGTAAACGTAATCAGTTTAACGCGAAAAATACTCCGGAACATCAATTATGGCTTAACATACCTTAAATAACCTTTACATATGTCACACCCCGACCACGTAGAACATACAAAACGTGGCGGACATGTCGGGGAGTGTTGTAACAGATTTAATTGTTTCAAATCCATGGCAATTGAAGTTTCGTTTTATTAATCAAACATGAGAGTTTACATTTTTTTAAACAAGAAACAAAGAGTCATCATCATCATCATCATCATACTCAGTATATCCCACCAATAGCAAAGCTAAGGTAGGGTCTGAGGAGGGTAAGATGTAGACAGCCTTACCTCTACCCCGTAGGAATAGAGAGGCTGCTTCCAATGAGACCCCCGGCTCGATTGTGGTTTTGCATCAAGCCTTCGACATAAGGCACATAACACTCAGCAATTGAGACAAACGCCGATTAGTGCATGCACCCCTTTGTCTTTTGGCTATCAACGCCACCACATGATGCATGATTAACCGTCCCCCTCTTTTAACGTTATTTTCACGAAATTAGTAAAATAACGTTAAAATTAGTGCACTTTCACTTTTGCCCCCCGAGCGCCCACGCATATATACATTATATGAGCATACCGCAAGCGGGGACATAACATAAATTAACTAGTTCTTGTCTTGTTTTAAGTCACTAAGGCACAGGTCCGCCTAAGTATGTCTTGAAAAGTCCTATTCATCATCTCCTGAAAACACATGTGAAAATAGGTACGTCAGCATAAAAATGCCTGTGAGATACATAGGTTTTGTGAAAATAGGATTCATGACTTATGTTTGAGAAAATGTTTAGTCATGAACCTTGTAATTTGCTTTGTCTTGTAAATCATTTGAAAAACGATAAGATCGGATGATATGTATAAGTAAGAGAATAATGTATGGTTAAATGAATAACCATGTAAAATGAGTTTGTATAGAATAAGTTGTTTGTAAATTAATGTCTTGTGAAAAGTATGTTATTTTGTATAAAATTTTATATGTCCAAATTGAAATGATTTAAATAATGCTACGACATGTAATACCATACAATCACTTATATATAGGAAGTACCAGCGGCGTATCCACCATGCTTGTATCATATTACACACGCCTCGTTACTTAATCACTTACTCAAACCAAACTACCAAAGTAAAATGTTCATGTCTAATGTAAATCATGTAATGTATATCCAAAATGTAAGCATGTGATGAATAACAAATGTACTAAGTATGATGAACAATGCAACAAATGGACATACATAGCATGTGAACTGTACTAAGTATGCAACAATAGACATACATAGCATGTGATGTGAAACAACTGTACTAAGTATGCAACAATAGACATACATAGCATGTGACGTGAAACAACTGTACTAAGTATGCAACAATAGACATACATAGCATGTGACGTGAAACAACTGTACTAAGTATGCAACAATAGACATACATAGCATGTGACGTGAAACAACTATACTAAGTATGCAACAATAGACATACATAGCATGTGACGTGAAACAACTGTACTAAGTATGCACACAATGGGCATACATAGCATGAAATGTAATGTAAAACATGTACTATAAATGTACTAATGAACATAGGAAGTATATGATGTGAAAACAGGAAAGTATGAAAGTAACAAGTAGGCACATGTGTTCCACCCCAAAATGTTTGGAAAACAGTAAAAGAGGGGTCTATGTACTCACTTGAGAATGCTCAGTAGTCCTTGAGTGACAACCAAACAATGCTAGAGATCACGGATATCAAACGGCACCTAATATAGGTAACTATGTTAATAAACCGGACCTAAATCGGAGGATCGGATAGAATGAGGGTTCGTAAAACAAACGAGTGTGGAGACTCGTGTAATATGGTTTAACAAAGCCTACATACTAAATGAAACCTAACATAAGTGCTTACGACCCATTACGACCCGTTTAGGTAGCTTATGCTACTTTAACGCGTCATTAGCGTGAAACGCGTTCGGAACGTCTAACTAGTCCTATGACAAGTGTTATATGCCTAAACATGTTACATAATCAGTTATGTGACAAAAGTTTAGGTTACATATGCTTAATTACCGATTACACATGAAAATGGTATTTTGGTAATTTACCTAAGGCATATATACTACCTATCATACAACTACTAAACGAAGCGACCATAAGGTATAACCTCGGAAGGTTATTCCCTATATACTATGGTCACCTAATGTATTTGGTCGGATCCTAATGATCGACCAAATGGGTCGGGTTTGAAGGTATAAGCGATTTATCAGATCGCTTACCCTTACGACCCTAGACAACGTGGTAATCAGTAGGCATAGTCCCAAGGGACTATAACCATCGTGATTACAATCACGTTGCGAAGTTCAAATGAACTTCGCATTGACCATAAACTGGTCAACGCAGAAAGTCAAACAAAGTTTGCCTTTCAGACTCGAAAAGCAATAAAAGAACGAAGGAATACTTACGAAGGGTCCCCGAATGCTAATCTCGATTCAAGTAGCTCTGGTATGAAACAAAGGTTTCAACTTAGAGCTTCTCAAATCAAGATTCTTGTGGGTTTTGCAATGGGGTGGGTTGGGTATTTATAGGATTTCCCGAACCGTTAGGATCGTTTCTTGGAAAACGTGTTTCAATCTTGGCCATACACTTGCACCCATGGTATTGTAATACCATGTACACATCAAACCAGCCCATAGTATTGAGAAATACCATGTGCAAGAGTGGAAAGGACCAGATTCAAAGTTTCTGCAAGTTTCTGCTGTCTGGGACTGACGCGGGCCGTGTAAAGTTTAAGCTTGGTCTTACGCCCCAGGCCTAAGAACTTGGACAGATTTACATTTTTAGCCCCTGCATGCCCAAAACTTGGTTTTCGATGCATTTTTTGATACGTTTAAGCCCCGTTAACCCCATTTCAAGGCTCTAAAATGAAGTTAAAGTATAGGGAACTTAAAATGTGCTAAAAAATATCTCGGATGTCGGTTCGTTTGGCCGTACGATCGCGATGTTCGCTTAATTACGACGGAATGCGCATAAGCGCGAAAAACGATCCAAATGACGCGACGAATGGATTTTTCTTATGCCAAACACTAAAATAAAATGTTTTAGTGCTTACATAAATTTTTGGATGTCCGGATGTATTCAGATTGTAAGTTATGCGCGAAAGTGCAAACTTGTGCACTTTTTGACGTTTTAGTCCCTGAATGACCAAAAAGTTTATTTAAGCACACCGTACCCCTCAAAGCCTATTTCTAAGCTATGTAAAGGATATTTAGGGTGTGTTTAACTTATGGCCATGTTCCGGAATGTCTGTTACAGTTCAAATTGGCATACTTTCGCAGTTTGTCAAATTTAGTCCCTGTAAGTGAATTAACTTGATTTCAGCATACCAAACCATCCAAAACTTATTTCTAAGTTATGTAGAGGTATTTTAAGGCATGTTAAGCCTATGTCACTATTCCGGAGTGTTTGTTGCATTAAACTGGTTATATTTACGCATCAGTGCGTGTATAACCTTCCAGAAAGCGATTTAGAGCTTGAAATCGAACAAGAATTGATATGTGCAAACGATACACATATTTTTACAAATCCCAAGTATGAAATACAATATTTCATTGGTTTGGCATTTGTTTGATGGTTGAAATGACACAGGTGTCACAGTCTCCCCTACTTTAGGAAATTTCGTCCCGAAATTTATTCGTAGGAGTTTATCTGTGACTTTGTGCCAAATAACCACCAGAGATATGAAAGGCATAATCCTGACATTTCCTTAACGGACATTCTTCAGAAATGAAAAATGAACAGAATGAGTCATTTTCCACCATTTCTTCAGAAACGAAAATGAACGGGATGAGTCATTTTCCACGATTTCTTCAGGAACGAAAATGAACAGAATGAGTCATTTTCCACCATTTCTTCAGAAACGAAAATGAACAGGATGAGTCATTTTCCACGATTTCTTCAGGGACGAAAATGAACGGAATGAGTCATTTTCCACGATTTCTTCAGGAACGAAAATGAACAGAATGAGTCATTTTCCACCATTTCTTCAGAAACGAAAATGAACAGGATGAGTCATTTTCCACGATTTCTTCAGGGACGAAAATGAACGGAATGAGTCATTTTCCACCATTTCTTCAGAAACGAAAATGAACAGAATGAGTCATTTTCCACCATTTCTTCAGAAACAAAAATGAACGAGATGAGTCATTTTCCACGATTTCTTCAGAAACGAAAATGAACAGAATGAGTCATTTTCCACCATTTCTTCAGAAACGAAAATGAACGGGATGAGTCATTTTCCACCATTTCTTCAGAAACGAAAATGAACGTGATGAGTCATTTTTCACGATTTCTTCAGGAACGAAAATGAACAGAATGAGTCATTTTCCACAATTTCTTTAGAAATGAAAATGCACGGAATGAGTCATTTCTAGACACACGACCAAACTTGTTGTGGTTTCTGTGCACTGAATTTCATAATTATGTATGCATCCATAATTACGCAATTCCTTGCACAGTCCGCACAATTTGTTTGTAATGTGAAGGGGAGGAAAAATCAAACCTGTGATGAGTGTGACTAGACTACCATAAGGTCCTTTTAATTAGATCAACAAATGATCCTTTTAATTAGGCCACCAAGGAGTCCTTTCAGCTATCTCATCACATGATATTCCTAGCCAGATTTTTGGATCAATCTGTTTAACTAGACCACTCAAGGGGTCTAATTATGGAATAGTACAATATAATCCAAGGGTCTTTACTATTACGTAAAAGCCCATTGAGGATTTAAGATAGTACATTTTTGAATATCCTACTACGAATCCTTCATATGAATATAAGAAAGATTCTACGAGGATTTGGATAACGAATATCTAGAGTATACAAAAACACAAAAATGCATAAAAGAAAACGCATAATGCATAAACACATAGTCACACAACCACAAAATTGTTTATCTAGATCTTTAATTTGTTAATTTGTTTTGTTGATTGCGTACAGGTATTTGAAGCACACTAGGAATCCATTCCGTGGATTTCATTTGGTACTTTAAACATTAGCAATAAGCTATCTATAAAGGTAGAATGATCTACCAAAAATTCGATTTCGTTTTCAAGAAAACGCAATATTCGAATTAAGGTACAATAATTTTAGAATATACGAAAATTCCCTTAGGTACCCTATTAAGAATTTATAGTGGTACTTTGGGTATTCGTACAGAGTTGTAACTTGCGCCTTGTACTTCGTTTCCTTGGAAGAAACGGGTACTTAGGATTTTTGTGGGAGATCGCAAGAGATTATAAAATGGAAAGATTTCGGTGGTAATCTGTTCTTCAAGGAGTACGGCTCCTTGATTGTCGGTATTGTAGGGGATACGTTGTTTATACATGCCAACACATTTGTACATTGTAATGTAAAATAAAAAGATTTATTTATAAACAACAACAACTGTTTCATGGACCTTGACAACAAAAGAAAATAATACATAAGGCTTGATTATTTCTAAACAACATTGTCTTCTAGTTGGTCAGATGCTCATCCCTGCGCTAGATTAGCATTAGCAAGCTTTAGGCAATTTCTTCGGAAATGACCCATCTCGCCACAATTGTAGCAAGAACCTGGTGGAAAGCGAGCTTGAGCAGGATTGTTGTCAGCTTGATTTGGTGCAACTGCTGCTACGCAAACTTTTGCTGTATGACCTTTATGTCCACAAATTTGACATTCGCGGCACTTCACACTAGCATGATGATGAAGGTTACATTGGTTGCACAAGGGTGAAGTTCCATTGTATGGCTTCCTAGCAGGGGGTTGAGCCGGTTGGTTGGGGACGGCTTGATCATTGTGAGTAACCATGGCGAAGTTCTGAGAAGCCTTTCGCTTCTTTGACCGCTTAGGGGATCCAGTCTGTTCATCCATGGTCTTTGATTCCTCGATTGACTTCTTGTCATCCTTTCGAAAAAAGTTTACGTTTCCTGATCTGAGATTCAGTCAAGGTTGCAGATAGCTCAATGGCCTGTCTAACTGTAGTAGGGTTGCTACCAGTCACAATGTCTTGTATTGAGTCAGGGAGACCATCAATGTATTTTTCGATCGCCTTATCCAAAGGCGTGACCATGGTAGGACATAACAGACTTAACTCCTCATAACGGTCCGTGTAGGCTCGATGTTCACCGCTGTCTTGCTTAAGATCGTCGAATTCCCTTTCCAAGGCCCTCATCTTGTGACGAGGACATAATTCCTTCATCATCAGTGCTCTAAGTTCTTCCCACGTTTGAGCCAGTGCCACTTCGGCACCCCTATCTCTCACCACACCGTTCCACCACGTCAAAGCTCGTTTCTCAAAGACACTAGTTGCGAAATCTACCTTTCGCTCATTTGGACATTGAACATGTCTGAAGGTGCTCTCTAAACTCTCGAACCATTGCAGAAGTGCAGTCGCTCCTTGAGACCCAGAAAACTTTGATGGCTTAGCCGAGTTGAACGTCTTGAAATTGCAGGGGGCATTATTGTTGTTGAGAGCTTGGTGACATTGAGCAACGATGTTCGGGATTGCAGCAGTCATTTACTGTGTAATGACAGCTGCCAGCTCTTCAATAGATACCGGATTTTCGCGTCGTGGAGGCATTCTAAAAGGGGAAACAAGAGAGAAAACAAATGAAATGGCATTGGGTAAGAATAGGATGTCACAATTACCGATCAAAATCATGCGGGATGCTCATTTGTTTGAACCACGAAGCAAACAAACAACACAAAGGCTGAGTCAAAGTAAATAGATCCTCATAATGTATCGCGAAGACATGCTCGCCTATAAGTGGACACTCACCCCAAGAGTTCCCAGGTAAGAGTGACTGGTCCGATTATGTGGATTTGTGCGAACACTCTAGCCTTAGACAGAAAACTCAGGGTACAGGCATTCACTCTTCCAGTTTGCACGTGTTCACACTATTTAGGACCCAAAACTTTAACGAGAGTTTTGAAAATTTAAAAGGGTTCAAAACCTTATAACAGAGGGTTCAAAACCTTGTAATCAATCATCCTAGAACAGATGATTAGTTTTCAAAGCGGTTTTGAAATTTATGTTCTTGTTGTGATTGTCGCCTAAGGATAGGTGACGGTATTGTTTTATGACTAAATGCAAGTGAACTCGCGTTAGGGTCCTAAGAAGGTTATAGACTAGGTCAAAGTATTACTAATAACATAATTCCCTATAACCATTGGCTCTGATACCATCTTTTCTGTCACACCCGACCACGTAGAACATACAAAACATGGCGGAAATGTCGGGGAGTGTTGTAACAGAATTAATTGTTTCAAATCCATGGCAATTGAAGTTTCGTTTTATTAATCAAACATGAGAGTTTACATTGTTTTAAACAAGAAACAAAGAGTACATAACATAAATTAACTAGTTCTTGTCTTGTTTTAAGTCACTAAGGCACATGTCCGCCTAAGTATGTCTTGATAAGTCCTATGCATCATCTCCTGAAAACACATGTGAAAATAGGTACGTCAGCATAAAAATGCCTGTGAGATATATAGGTTTTGTGAAAATAGGATTCATGACTTATGTTTGAGAAAATGTTTAGTCATGAACCTTGTAATTTGCTTTGTCTTGTATATCATTTGAAAAACGATAAGATCAGATGATATGTATAAATAAGAGAATAATGTATGGTTAAATGAATAACCATGTAAAATGAGTTTGTATAGAATAAGTTGTTTGTAAATTAATGTCTTGTGAAAAGTATGTTATTTTGTATAAAATGTTATATGTCCAAATTGATATGATTTAAATAACGCTACGACATGTAATACCATACAATCACTTATATATAGGAAGTACCAGCGGCGTATCCACCATGCTTGTATCATATTACACACGCCTCGTTACTTAATCACTTACTCAAACCAAACTACCAAAGTAAAATGTTCATGTCTAATGTAAATCATGTAATGTATATCCAAAATGTAAGCATGTGATGAATAACAAATGTACTAAGTATGATGAACAATGCAACAAATGGACATACATAGCATGTGAACTGTACTAAGTATGCAACAATAGACATACATAGCATGTGACGTGAAACAACTGTACTAAGTATGCAACAATAGATATACATAGCATGTGACGTGAAACAACTGTACTAAGTATGCAACAATAGACATACATAGCATGTGACGTGAAAAAACTGTACTAAGTATGCAACAATAGACATACATAGCATGTGACGTGAAACAACTGTACTAAGTATGCAACAATAGACATACATAGCATGTGACGTGAAACAACTGTACTAAGTATGCACACAATGGGCATACATAGCATGAAATGTAATGTAAAACATGTACTATAAATGTACTAATGAACATAGGAAGTATATGATGTGAAAACAGGAAAGTATGAAAGTAACAAATAGGCACATGTGTTCCACCCCAAAATGTTTGGAAAACAGTAAAAGAGGGGTCTATGTACTCACTTGAGAATGCTCAGTAGTCCTTGAGTGACAACCAAACAATGCTAGAGATCACGGATATCAAACGGCACATAATATAGGTAACTATGTTAATAAACCGGACCTAAATCGGAGGATCGGATAGAATGAGGGTTCGTAAACCAAACGAGTGTGGAGACTCGTGTAATATGGTTTAACAAAGCCTAAATACTAAATGAAACCTAACATAAGTGCTTACGACCCATTACGACCCGTTTAGGTAGCTTATGCTACTTTAACGCGTCGTTCGCGTGAAACGCGTTCGGAACGTCTAACTAGTCCTATGACAAGTGTTATATGCCTAAACATGTTACATAATCAGTTATGTGACAAAAGTTTAGGTTACATATGCTTAATTACCGATTACACATGAAAAGGGTATTTTGGTAATTTACCTAAGGCATATATACTACCTATCATACAACTTCTTAATGAAGCAACCATAAGGTATAACCTCGGAAGGTTATTCCCTATATACTATGGTCACCTAATGTATTTGGTCGGATCCTAATGATCGACCAAATGGGTCGGGTTCGAAGGTATAAGCGATTTATCAGATCGCTTACCCTTACGACCCTAGACAACGTGGTAATCAGTAGGCATAGTCCCAAGGGACTATAACCATCGTGATTACAATCACGTTGCGAAGTTCAAATGAACTTCGCATTGACTATAAACTGGTCAACGCAGAAAGTCAAACAAAGTTTGACTTTCAGACTCGAAAAGCAATAAAAGAACGAAGGAATACTTACGAAGGGTCCCCGAATGCTAATCTCGATTCAAGTAGCTCAGGTATGAAACAAAGGATACAACTTAGAGCTTCTCAAATCAAGATTCTTGTGGGTTTTGCAATGGGGTGGTAAGAATTATTAAGTGAATGTTCGATTATAACTAAAAATGATTAGTATTTATATATACACGAACATTAATTCAACTATGGGGCTGTTTGGTAGTCTCTGAATGGTCATTAAGAGGCTACCTCTTAATTGAACAATTAAGAGTTTTACCAATGAGAAGGTAGAAGAATGTGACATGTGATGATTTACCATTCAGAGGTTACCTCTTAACCATTCAGACTTGAGGTTACCTCTTATTCATTCAGATGTATTTATTGGATTTCCCAAACTGTTAGGATCGTTTCTTGGAAAACGTGCTTCAATCTTGTCCGTACACTTGCACCCATGGTATTGTAATACCATGTGCACATCAAACCAGCCCATAGTATTGAGAAATACCATGTGCAAGAGTGGAAAGGACCAGATTCAAAGTTTCTGCAAGTTTCTGCTGTCTGGAACTCACGCGGGTCACGTAAATTTTAAGCTTGGTCTTACGCCCTAGGCCTAAGAACTTTGACAGATTTACATTTTTAGCCCTTGCATGCCCAAAACTTGGTTTTCGATGCATTTTTTGACACGTTTAAGCCCCGTTAACCCCATTTCAAGGCTCTAAAATGAAGTTAAAGTATAGGGAACTTAAAATGTGCTCAAAAATATCTCGGATGTCGGTTCGTTTGGCCGTACGATCGCGATGTTCGCTTAATTACGACGGAATGCGCATAAGCGCGAAAAACGATCCAAATGACGCGACGAATGGATTTTTCTTATGCCAAACACTAATATAAAATGTTTTAGTGCTTACATAATTTTTTGTATGTCCGGATGTATTCAGAACGTAAGTTATGCGCGAAAGTGCAAACTTGAGCACTTTTTGACGCTTTTAGTCCCTGAATGACCAAAAAGTTTATTTAAGCACACCGTACCCCTCAAAGCCTATTTCTAAGCTATGTAAAGGATATTTAGGGTGTGTTTAACTTATGGACATGTTCCGGAATGTCTGTTACAGTTCAAATTGGCATACTTTCGCAGTTTGTCAAATTTAGTCCCTGTAAGTGAATTAACATGATTTCGGCATACCAAACCATCCAAAACTTATTTCTAAGTTATGTAGAGGTATTTTAAGGCATGTTAAGCCTATGTCACTATTCCGGAGTGTTTGTTGCATTAAACTGGTTATATTTACGCATCAGTGCGTGTATAACCTTCTAGAAAGCGATTTAGAGCTTGAAATCGAACAAGAATTGATATGTGCAAACGATACACATATTTTTACAAATCCCAAGTATGAAATACAATATTTCATTGGTTTGGCATTTTTTTGATGGTTGAAATGACACAGGTGTCACAACATAACTTAGAAATAACTTTTGAAGGCTTTGGTATGGCAAAATCAAGTCTATTCGCTTACAGGGACTAAATTCGACAAACTGCGAAAGTATGCCAATTTGAACTGTAACGGACATTCCGGAACTTGATCATAAGTTAAACACACCCTAAATATCCTTTACGTAGCTTAGAAATAGGCTTTGAGGGGTTCGGTATGCTAAAATAAACTTTAAGCTCATTCAGGGACTAAAAGCGTCAAAAAGTGCATAAGTTTGCATTTTCGCGCATAACTTACATTCTGAATACATCCGGACATCCAAAAATTTATTTAAGCATTAAAATATTTTATTTTAGTGTTTGGCATAAGAAAAATCCATTCGTCGCGCAATTTGGATCGTTTTTCGCGCTTGTGCGCATTTCGTCGTAATTAAGCAAACATCGCGTTCGTACGACCAAACGAACCGACATCCGGCATATTTTTGGGCATGTTTCATGTCCACAATGTTTAGGAATCATTTTAGGGCCTTAAAGTTTGCTTAACGGGCCTTAAACATGTCGGAATGGGCTTAAAACACATCAGGGACTGAAACTGTCATTTCTGCAAAGTTGTTTGCTGATCAGAGTGCCCAGGCGGGCCGCGTAGCTTATGATGGAACCTTACGCGGGCCGTGTGGCCCTCCCAGATGTGCAGAATCTGTTTTTCCAGCTGATAACAACTGTTATACCCTTGTATTCCACTTGCAAACGGTTTTTAGCAAACAATGGGCTTAATCTAGGGGCTCCCATGGTTTTGTAAAACAATGGGCCCATGTGTACAGCCTAGATCGAAGCACGTTTCTTGACGAACGATCTTAACGGTTGTGCCATGCCTATATATATCCCTTGCTCTTATTTGCAACAACCCACTTGATTTCTGAGATTTTCTCTAAATTGAAGTGTGAAACACTTCTTACCTGAGAAATACTTGGAAAATCAAACTTGCGGGGACCCTTTGTAAGTATTCTTTCATTCTTTTCATTCGTTTTAGTGTTAAAGTCAAACTGCGTTTGACTTTCTGCATTAACCGGTTAATGGTCAATGCGAAGTTCGTTTGAACTTCATAACGTGAGCGTAATCACGATGGTTATAGTCCCTAGTGACTATACCTACTGATTACCACGTTATCTAGGCTCAGTGACGAGTCGTAGTTTCGGCCAAAATGCGTATTCTTACGTATTTTGTAACCAAACTACTTGTGGGTATCAAAACCGTTTGTTTTGATACCAAACCTGTTTTTAAACCTCGTTAAACATGTTTTGACATGTTTAGCTCGTCACTTTTAGATTTGTGCTTGTCTAGGGTCGTAAAGGTAAGCGATCTAATCAATCTCTTATACTTTCGAACCCGACCCATTTGGTCGATCATTAGGATCCGACCAAACACATTAGGTGACCATAGTTGTATAGGGAATAACCTTCCGAGGTTATACCTTATGGTCACGACGTTTAGTTAGTTGTATGATAGGTAGTTTATATGCCTTAGGTAAATTACCTAAATGCCCTTTTTACGCCAAAATTCATTTTAAGCATATGTAACATAACTTTTGACATCTAAACTGATTTAGCAACAATATTAGACATGTTAAGGCATATTTTACTTGTCATAGGACTAGTTAGGCGGCCCGAACGCGTTTTACGCAAATGACGCGTTAAAGTAGCATAAGCTACCTAAACGAGTCGTAACGGGTCAAAAGCACTTAGGATAAGTTTCATTTTAGTATGTAGGCTTTGTTAAACCATATTACATGAGTTCTTACACTCATTTGGTTTACAAACCCTCATGCTACCCAATCCTCCGAATAGGTCCGTTTATTAATGTAGTTACCTATATTAGGTGCCGTTTGATTCCGTGATCTTCTAGCTTTGCTGGTGGTTATCTCAAGACTTCTGAGCAACCTCAAGTGAGTACATAGACCCCTCTTTTACTGTTTTTCAAACATTTTGGGGTGAAACACATGTGCCTACTTGTTACTCTCATGCTTTCCATGTTTTCATATCATATACTTGCTATGTTCATTAATACACTATTAGTTGATGATTTCATTTTGTTTTGCTATGTATGTTTACTTAGCATGCTAGCATATTGATTTACATTATATCTTCTTTTGCTATGTATGTTTACTTGGCATAATAGCACATTGTTTTACTTTACATTTTCTGCTTTGTATGTTAACTTAGCATACTTTGTACATTACTTTCACTACATGTTTACTTTTGATATGACATTTGGTTTGTTCAACGAGTCTAAACTACATTCATAAACATTAGCTACGCCGCTCGGTAGTAAGTAATGGTACCATAGGACTTGACAAATCCCGTTCCTGACATCCTAGGTTTGTTTGGGTGTAAGGAATGACTGAATCCGAAAACATTTTTCTTTGATAATCTTTACTCTAAGGTTATCCTGCTGTCTCAAGGCTTGAATGTATGCGTTAACTTACTACATAAGTGTTTGTTTCACTAAAACATGCATTTATTTTACAAAACATAACTCTTGATATATTCAAAATACTTTGTTTTGTACATTTTTTACTTGTGGTTTAAGTAGTCTCATTTTACTTACCATACATAACTTTTGTTTACACATTACATGATTTATATTTAACTTAGGTTATTCTATGACATTTGACTATTGGATTAAACATGGATATTTTACATTGTTGGTTGGTTTGAGTGACTTAAATAACGAGGTGTGTGTAATATGATACAAGCATGGTGGATACGCCGCTGGTACTTCCTATATATAAGTGCTTGTATGATATTACATATCGGTGCGTTATTTAAACCATTTCCATTTAGACATATTACATTTACAACGCATTTTCACTTAAACATTGTTTTACAAATAACTTGGTTTACACAAACTTATTTTACTTGGTTATTCATTTAACCATACATTATTCTTTTATATATACATATCATCTGATTTTGCTATCGTTTTTCAAATGATTCATAAAATAAAACAATTAACAAGGTTCATGACTGAATTTTTATTAAAGATTTCTTCAAACTCAAGTCATGAATCCTCTTTTCATAAAACCTATGTATCTCACAGGCATTTTTATGCTGACGTACCTATTTTCACATGTGTTTTTAGGAACTGTTGCTTAAGATGATCGTGATACACTAGGGCGGACCTGTGCCTTAGAGACTTAAAAATGAAGCTAGAACTAATTTAATTTAGTTATGTACTCATGTTTCTTTATGTTTAAGACAATGTAAACTCTTTGTTTGATGAATAAAACATAACTTTTAAATGCCATGGTTGTGAAACAATAATTCTGTTGCAACACTCCCCGATGTTTCCGCCACGATTTGATGTTTTACGTGGTCGGGGTGTGACAGAAGAGTTGGTATCAGAGCCAATGGTTATAGGGAATTAGGTTATTAGTAATGCTTTGACCTAGACTATAACCTTTCTAGGGCCCCAACACAAGTTGTCTTGTGTTTAGATTTTAAAACATGCACTTCACCTATCCTTAGGTGATCACCAAAACAAGAACCCAATTTTCCGAAATGATTTTTGAAAATCAATTATCTGTTTTTAAATGATTTATTATATGGTTTTGAACTCTTTGATTTTTCATAATGATTTTGAAAATTTACCATCCATTTTTGAATGATTCTTTTGACCTTGTGCCTTCCAAGTTTTCAAAATCTCGTCAAAGTTTTGGGTTCTAAATAGTGTGAACACGTGCAAACTGAAAAGGTGAATGCCTGTTCCCTGGGTTTTCTGTCTAAGGCTAGAGTGTTCGTACAAATCCACATAATCGGACCAGTCACTCTTACATGGGAACTCTTGGGGTGAGTGTTCACTTATAGGCGAGCATGTCTTCGCGATACATTATTTTTGACCCATTTACTTTGATTAGTCACTGTGTGTCATTTGTTTGCTTGGTGATACGGACGAATGACCACCATCTTTGCTTTTGTCGATTTTTGTTTCATCTCATTCTTTTCATCTAATCATCTCACTCATTCCTTTCATGTTTCCTCTTTTAAAATGCCTCCTCGACGCGAAAATCCGCTACCAAATGCCGAACTGGCAGAAATCATAATAATGCTCAATTGAACCAAATCTTATTGCTCAATTGAACCAAGCCAACAACAACAATAATGCTCCATGCAACTTCAAGAGTTTTAACTCAGCTAAACCACTCAAGTTCAGTGGTTCTGAAGGGGCAACTGGGCTCCTTCAATGGTTCGAGAGCATTGAGAGTACATTCCGTCACGTCCTGTGTCCAGAGAATCGAAAAGTCGAGTTTGCATCAAGCGTGTTTCAGAAGAGGGCTCTCACATGGTGGAACAGGGTTATGAGAGACTGTGGTGCTGAGGTTGCTCTAGCACAAACATGGGCTGAACTTAGGGCGCTTATGATGAGGGAGTTTTGTCCTCGTCATGAACTGCAAGCTCTAGAAAGGGAGTTCGATGACTTGAAGCAGGATAGTGGTGAGCACCGGGCTTACACTGATAGGTATGAGGAGTTGAGTTTGTTATGCCCTACCATGGTTACCCCACTCGAGAAGGCTATCGAGAGGTATATCGATGGCTTGCCTGACTCCGTACAAGACATCGTTACTGGTAGTAACCCTACCACAGTCCGTCAGGCAATCGAGCTATCTGCGACATTGACTGAGTCACAAGTTCGAAAGGGTAAGCTGCATAGAAAAGGTGACAAGGGTAAGAAGCAGTCATCTGACAAAGAGGATAGCAAGAAAGGTAAAAACAAGAAGGGTAATGATTCTGGTTCCTCGAAGGGTTCAAGGAAGCGTAAGGCTTCCCAAAACTACGCCGTTACTGCACAGGCAAATCAAGCTGCACCAAATCAGCCTACGCAATCACTCGCCAAGAAACCTTATCTTGGCACTGCACCTTTGTGCAACAGATGTAACGGTCATCATCAGCCGCACCTCCAGTGTCGTCATTGCACCAACTGCGGAAGATCTGGTCATCTTGCTGACACATGCCATATTCCAGCCAATCAGAATCGGGCAGTTCAGAACCCGACTCAACGGGTTGCTCAGCCTCCTGCTCAGCAACAAGGTCAAGCTGCACGACCTCACTACCCACCAGGTTCTTGTTATAACCATGGGGATCTGACCCACTACCGTAATCAATGTCCAAGATTGGTGAATGCGAATCCAGCTCAGGCTCAGGCTCGAGGTCGAGTCTTCAACATGAATGCGCAAGAGGCGCAAGCAGAAAATGAAGTGGTTAACGGTACGTTCTTTGTTAATAATCAACCTGCATCTGTTCTTTTTGATTCTGGTGCCGATAAGAGTTTTGTGTCATTATCGTTTGAGCCGTTGCTTCGCGTGTCTAGAACGAAACTAGGTAAGCCTTTGACAATAGAAGTTGCTAGTGGTGAACCCGTTGTTCTTGATTCTGTTCTTCGCAACTGCCAGTTAAACCTTAACAACCATCTTTTTCCTATCGACCTCACGCCAATGCAACTTGGGAGTTTCGACGTTATAGTGGGTATGGATTGGTTAGCCAAGCATCACGCAGAGGTAGTATGTTTTGAGAAGATTGTTCGTGTTCCACTTTCGTCAGGTGAGATCTTACAGGTTCGTGTTCCATGTCTTGTTTTCAAGCTCAGAAATATCTGCGAAAGAACTATGTGGCCTTCTTGGCACATGTTGTAGCAGATAAAGGAAAATGTAAGTCTATTCAAGATATCCCTGTCGTTCAGGATTATCCGGAGCTATTTCCTGAGGAGTTACCTGGGTTACCCCCAGCACGCCAAGTCGAGTTCCGTATTGATCTTGTACCTGGTGCAAATCCTATTGCCAGATCTCCTTATCGTCTTGCACCGTCTGAGATGCAAGAATTATCTAAGCAGCTTCAGGAACTTTCAGATAAAGGTTTTATTCATCCTAGTTTTTCACCTTGGGGTGCTCCCGTTCTTTTTGTCAAGAAGAAGGATGGATCTTTCAGGATGTGCATCGATTACCGTGAGCTTAACAAGCTTACCATTAAGAATCGATATCCCCTACCTCGCATTGATGATCTCTTTGATCAATTACAAGGTGCTTCTTATTTTTCGAAGATTGATCTACGTTATGGGTATCATCAGCTTCGTGTGCATGAAGAAGATATTCCCAAGACAGCGTTCCGCACTCGTTAAGGGCATTGTGAATTTTGGCTTAAGGAAGTTCATTTTTTGAGTCATATCATCAACGAATAAGGTATTCATGTAGATTCCTCCAAGATCAGTGCGATTAAGGATTGGGATACGCCTACTACTCCTACCGAAGTTCGTTCTTTTCTTGGTCTCGCGGGTTATTACCGCCGCTTCATCGAAAATTTCTCAAAGATTGCAGTTCCCCTAACTACTCTAACTCAGAAGAATAAGCCCTTTGAATGGGATTCTAAACAAGAAGAAGCGTTTCAGACCTTGAAGCAGAAGCTTTGTGATGCGCCTATCCTATCTTTGCCCGAAGGCAATGACGATTTTGTCGTGTACTGCGATGCATCCAATTTGGGACTTGGCTGTGTTCTGATGCAAAGGAACAAAGTCATAGCATATGCATCAAGGCAGTTAAAGGTGCATGAGAAAAACTACACCACTCATGATCGTGAGTTGGGTGCAGTTGTGTTCGCTCTTAAGATCTAGAGACACTATTGGTATGGTACAAAATGTGTGGTTTTCACTGACCACAAAAGTCTTCAGCATATCTTTAATCAGAAAGAACTCAACATGAGGCAACAACGTTGGGTTGAACTTCTAAACGACTATGACTGCGAAATTCACTACCATCCTGGTAAGGCGAATGTCGTGGCTGACGCTTTGAGTCGTAAAGAATGTGTCAAGCTTCATTGTGATCGTGTTCAATCTGATATCCAAGCTCGATCTGATATTCAAGCCCGCATCTCTCAGGCTCAACATGCTTGTGTTTCACAAGACTTGATGGGTAAGGAATTACCCTATCACATTAAGCCTGATCTTGAACTAAAGGACGATGGATCGTATTATTTCATGGACCGTTTGTGGGTCCCAAGCCTAGATGATCTCCGCACTTTGCATATGGATGAAGCTCACAAGTCTCGTTATTCTATTCATCCTGGCTCAGATAAGATGTATAAGGATCTTCGTACTCAGTATTGGTGGCCTGGTATGAAGAAAGACATTGCCTTGTACGTTTCAAAATGCCTTACTTGTCTTAAGGTTAAGGCTGAACATCAACATCCCTCTGGTCTTTTGGAACAACCAGAGATTCTAGTTTGGAAATGGGAAAACATTGCTATGGATCTCATTACTAAACTTTCGCGCACTAAGAAATGTCATGATGCCATCTGGGTAGTTGTTGATCGTCTTACTAAATCAGCGCATTTATTGCCGATCCGTGAGGATCTATCTGCTGACAAGCTTGCTAAAATCTATGTGGATGAAATCGTATCTCGACATGGTGTTCCTTTGAACATTATTTCTGATAGAGATGCTCGCTTCTCTTCTCGTTTTTGGAGAACCATGCAATCTGCTATGGGGACCCAACTTAATCTGAGCACTGCTTATCATCCGCAATCTGATGGTCAATCTGAAAGGACAATCCAGACTTTGGAGGATATGCTTAGAGCTTGCGTGATCGATTTTGGTGGTAGTTGGGATTCACATCTTCCATTGATTGAATTCTCCTACAACAATAGTTATCACTCTAGCATCAACATGGCTCCTTTCGAGGCTCTCTATGGTTGAAAATGTCGTTCACCAGTCTGCTGGAATGAGATCGGTGAGGCTCAGCTTACTGGACCTGACCTCATTCTAGAGACAACTGATAAGGTTAAGAAAGTCCGTGATAACCTCCAGACAACTCGAAACCGTCAAAAGAGTTACGCAGACCAACGACGCAAGCCCTTGGAATTTCAAGTCGGTGATCGTGTATTACTTAAGCTCTCACCTTGGAAACGTGTGATCAGATTTGGAAAGGCAGGAAAACTTGCACCTAGATATGTTGGACCATTCAAGATCGTCGAAAGAATCAGTAAGGTAGCCTACAGACTTGAGTTACCTCCTGAACTTAGTAATGTTCATCCAACCTTCCACGTGTCCAATCTCAAGATGTGTTTAGCTGGTGAGAACCTCCACATACCACTTGACGAAATTCGTGTTGACAACACGAGGCATTTTGTTGAAAAACCTGTGGAAATCATGGACCGTGAAGTTATGTGCTTAAACGCAAGCGCATTCCTTTGGTCAAAGTTCGCTGGGAATCTAAACGTGGACCTGAGTTTACTTGGGAACGTGAAGATCAAATGAAGGCGAAGTATCCGCATCTTTTCTCACGAGTTTCCTCTAAACAAATTTAGGGACGAAATTTCCACAAGTAGGGGAGACTGTGACATCTGTGCTTGTAATCATTGTAAACAGTTCAATTATCAATGAAATAAAGTTATTTGATCCCTATGTTTGTTTGTTTGTTTATGTTTAATGTTTTTCATGTTTTGATTTTTATTCAATTTCAAACTCTATATCGCTTTCTGGAGAATTATACGCAAACTGGTGTGTAAACATAATCAGTTTAACGCGAAAAATGCTCCGGAACATCAATTATGGCTTAACATACCTTAAATAACCTTTACATAACTTAGAAATAACTTTTGAAGGCTTTGGTATGGCAAAATCAAGTCTATTCGCTTACAGGGACTAAATTCGACAAACTGCGAAAGTATGCCAATTTGAACTGTAACGAACATTTCGGAACTTGATCATAAGTTAAACACACCCTAAATATCCTTTACGTAGCTTAGAAATAGGCTTTGAGGGGTTCGGTGTGCTAAAATAAACTTTATGCTCATTCAGGGACTAAAAGCGTCAAAAAGTGCATAAGTTTGCATTTTCGCGCATAACTTACATTCTGAATACATCTGGACATCCAAAATTTATGTAAGCATTAAAATATTTTATTTTAGTGTTTGGCATAAGAAAAATCCATTCGTCGCGCAATTTGGATCGTTTTTCGCACTTGTGCGCATTTCGTCGTAATTAAGCAAACATCGCGTTCGTACGACCAAACGAACTGACATCCGGCATATTTTTGGGCATGTTTCATGTCCACAATGTTTAGGCATCATTTTAGGGCCTTAAAGTTTGCTTAACGGGCATTAAACATGTCGGAATGAGCTTAAAACACATCAGGGACTGAAACTGTCATTTCTGCAAAGTTGTTTGCTGATCAGAGTGCCCAGGCGGGCCGCGTAGCTTATGATGGAACCTTACGCGGGCCGTGGAGATGTGCAGAACCTGTTTTTCCAGCTGATAACAGCTTTTATACCCTTGTATTCCACTTGCAAACGGTTTTTAGCAAACAATGGGCTTAATCTAGGGGCTCCCATGGTTTTGTAAAACAATGGGCCCATGTGTACGGCATAGATCGAAGCACGTTTCTCGACAAACGATCTTAACAGTTGTGCCATGCCTATATATACCCCTTGCTCTTATTTGCAACAACCCACTTGATTTCTGAGATTTTCTTTAATTGAAGTGTGAAACACTTCATACCTGAGAAATACTTGGAAAATCAATCTTGCGGGGACCCTTTGTAAGTATTCATTTGTTCTTTTCATTCGTTTTAGCGTTAAAGTCAAACTGTGTTTGACTTTATGCATTAACCGGTTTATGGTCAATGCGAAGTTCGTTTGAACTTCATAACGTGAGCGTAATCACGATGGTTATAGTCCCTAGTGACTATACCTACTGATTACCACGTTATCTAGGCTCAGTGACGAGTCGTAGTTTCGTCCAAAATGCGTATTCTTACGTATTTTGTAACCAAACTACTTGTGGGTATCAAAACCGTTTGTTTTGATACCAAACCTGTTTTTAAACCTCGTTAAACATGTTTTGACATGTTTAGCTCGTCACTTTTAGATTTGTGCTTGTCTAGGGTCATAAAGGTAAGCGATCTAATCAATCGCTTATACTTTCGAACCCGACCAATTTGGTCGATCATTAGGATCCGACCAAACACATTAGGTGACCATAGTTGTATAGGGAATAACTTTCCGAGGTTATACCTTATGGTCACGACGTTTAGTTAGTTGTATGATAGGTAGTTTATATGCCCTAGGTAAATTACCTAAATGCCCTTTTTACGCCAAAATTCATTTTAAGCATATGTAACATAACTTTTGACATCTAAACTGATTTAGAAACAATATTAGACATGTTAAGGCATATTTTACTTGTCTTAGGACTAGTTAGGCGGTCCAAACGCGTTTTACGCAAACGACGCGTTAAAGTAGCATAAGCTACCTAAACGGGTCGTAACGGGTCAAAAGCACTTAGGATAAGTTTCATTTTAGTATGTAGGCTTTGTTAAACCATATTACATGAGTTCTTACACTCATTTGGTTTACAAACCCTCATGCTACCCAATCCTCTGAATAGGTCCGTTTATTAATGTAGTTACCTATATTATGTGCCGTTTGATTCCGTGATCTTCTAGCTTTGCTGGTGGTTATCTCAAGACTTCTGAGCAACCTCAAGTGAGTACATAGACCCCTCTTTTACTGTTTTTCAAACATTTTGGAGTGAAACACATGTGCCTACTTGTTACTCTCATGCTTTCCATGTTTTCATTTCATATACTTGCTATGTTCATTAGTACACTATTAGTACATGATTTCATTTTGTTTTGCTATGTATGTTTACTTAGCATGGTAGCATATTGATTTGCATTTGATGTGTGTAAAATGCAACATATAAATTACATCAAATGAGGCATAAAACTAACCCTTTTTTAGTACTAATATTGGAAAAAGAGTGTTTTTGTCTTCCTTTTGTATTTTCAGGATTAAATGAGCTCAAAAACGCAAAAGAAGCAAAAAGACAGCTAAATCCAACATAAATACAAGAAAAGGAACAATAGTGGACTGCCCGAACCCTCAACGGCACCTTCCAAAGCAAAATAGAGAAAACAGAAGGCTGAACACGCCCCGTGCTCAGCCAGCACGGGGCCGTGCCCAAGAAGCAGCAGAAAAGACAAACCTATAGAAGCTTCTATTGCCCACCACGGGCCGTGCTCAGCGGACACGGGGGCGTGCCGAAAGTACTGCAGGCGCATTAATTGTAATTGCGAATTACAATTAATGAAGAGAGAGAGTGTCAGACGGGCACGGGGCCGTGCCCAGCGAACACGGGGCCGTGCCCAGGCTTCTGTTCAGCCTATAAATAGGAGTGCTTGGTTTCATTGCAACTCATCCCTTGGCACACCACCTCTCTCACACTTCATCCACCACCCACCACCATCACAACACCATCATCCACCACCATCATCCATTGTCCATCATAGAGTGTGTGAGTCGTCTCGGGATCCAAGATTGATCGTAAGAGTTCTTGACAATCAAGGCCATGTTTGCCTAAGTCTCTTACATCACTTGGTGAAGACAAAGTGTCTAGTATAATACTTTTTATTTCTAATCTTTTGCACTTTTTATTTGGTTTTGTATTAATGACTTTAATAACTAGTTACTTATGTTGAAGGTGATCTTTCCTTATCGTTTGTCCGTGGTGTCTTGGCATTATTTTACTGTCTATATAAAATAAAGGATTTTCACCATTCATATCTCCACGGTCTATATGGAGGTATGTTGGCTACCTGGTAGGGGTTAAGGGAACGGTTTGGTAAAGGTCTTGCCATTGTTCAGCGTTTAGAGGTCCTGCAATGGACCTGGGTCAAATTTAGTAGGACCTCATTCAATACTTCACGGTATTGGATGGCGGGGGTCCAAACTCTTTGATCCCCTCATAAGTTAACTACTATTAATACTATAACCCGGCTATTTAGGACTGTATCCCTGCTGACTCAGACTACTTAGCCGAGGGTAACGTCACCGCCAAAAGCGGGGCCTACCACAATACTGCATTAATAACTTAATTCATTATCTTCCAATAATCCACCCCTTTAGGATTGTATCCCTGCTGACTCAAACTACTGGGGTGAGGGTAACGTCACCTTCAAAAGAGGGGCCTACTACAATAACTAAGATAATCTCTTAATTATGTGCAAAAGTGCGGAAATAATCAAAGGTTATACTAGATACGAGTCGGAACCAAGTGATTCATCTTGTCTATCTGTTTTTATTTTTTTATTTTTATTTTCAGCATTTAGTTAGTTTTACTTTTCTTAGTTTAAAACATTTTTTCTAAACTTTTGTTTTGGTTAGACGTTGAGGATAAACCGGTATTAAAAGCTCTTGTGTCCTTGGACGACCTCGGTATCTTACCAACGCTATACTACGCTCAACGATGGGTGCACTTGCCCATATGTGTGTTTAGTGTTAGTAAAATATCGTGTTTTATAAATTTAAAACTTGGCTAAAATAAGTGTTAAAAAGGGCTTAAAATATACACCTAATATATACGACACTTAAACGCGCATCAAGTTTTTGGCGCCGTTGCCGGGGACACAAGGATTTTGAGAAAGTTTAAAATCGGCGGCCTAATCAGTTTTTCAAAACCTTTTTAAAACGCGCGCACATTTTTCTGCATTTAGTTTAGTTTTGCATTTACAGTGTCCTGTACACGGGGCCGTGCTCACTGAACACGGGGCCGTGCTGCAGATTTTTCATAAACGCCCAGTAACAGTAGCTTGAACACGGGCCGTGCTCACTGAACACGCCCCGTGCTCAACTAGATCAGTCAATTTAATTAAAACGCCCAGATACAGATTCTGAACACGGGGCCGTGTCCACTCAACACGGGGCCGTGTCCAGTCTCTGTTTTCGTTTTTATTTTTGTTTTCTGATCTCGAGACTCGGTTGTGGTCTGCTGAGTGATTCTTATGGATCAATACTCAGGAGGTTACAACTACACCTATGATGAGGATGATTGTAGGGGTAATTATTGCACTAATTGTCGTAATACACGTTCGATTCAAAATAATCACTCATATCAACCATCCAATTCATACACTTACTATGAGGAACCCAGGTACGAACCATCAACTTCATACGCATCCTATGAAGACCAAAGGTATGAACCTCCTCCCTCATACTCGTATTTTGATGAACCAAGGTATGAGCCTTCTTACTCATACTTTGAGGAACCGAGGTATGAGCCACCACCTTCATATGCTTATTATGAGGAACCTTGGCGTGAACAACCCACCTCATATGAGTATTATGAAGAACAAAATTACGAACCTTATCCATCATATGCTCACAATGAGGGACAATGGTGTGAACCATCAACTTCATATGGGTATTATGAGGAACAAAGGGTCGAACAACCGGATTCAAGCTTAGAAAATAATGATTCTTTTTCTATAACCGAAGTGACCGATAGGATATTAGAACACATTAGAGTTATCGATCGATGTATAAAAGAAGCTCGCGCAAGGGAAGAGGAGTCCCGCGCAAGAGAAGAATTAAAAAAGGAAGAGATAACTAAACATGAAAAAATGGAAGAACAAATAAGTGAAAAACCGACACATGAGTTAAACAACGAAATAGGTGAGTCCGACAACGTTAAAATTCAAGAAGAGTCTAATTTTGAAGAAATTAACCTCTTGACACCTTCTTTCGAAAATCATTGTTTAGTACCCACTCATGCTAAGTTTTTAAAAGAGTTAAACACTAACACTAAAATTGACGAAACAATAAGTGTTAAGTTAACTAGTGATCAGACTTCGCTAATAAAAGAAGACCCGTTTGAAATTAACATCACACCGGTTCCATGTTTCTTTCAAAATTCGTTTATTAGTAATGTCACAATCGATAAAGATCTTTGTGTTAACATAATGCCCAACTACATTTTCGAAAAATTAAGTATTAGTGATTTTTCTCCACTTCAAATACCCATTTTTCTATCCAATCGGAAAGTAATAAAATCAATCGGTATAGTTGAAGATGTCTTGGTTCAAACAAATCAAATGGTAATCCCGACCGACTTTGTCATCCTCGATGACGCTCCTCTTGTGTTGGGACGACCATTTGTAAAAACTTACGAAGCTTTGAAAAACCGGAAGTTCAATAATTTACCTCTTCAATTAGGGGCATTTAAAAGAAGTGTCGATCTCGAACGATCAATGAAATATCCATTCGGCAATAATGACCCCCTAATTGAAGATGAAGATGAACCACCCGATACAAGTGAAGAGATTGACCACTTTGTTGAAGAAGAGGTCGCCATAGAACAAACTTTTAAAGTTCTTGATCGAAGTGAGCAACCAAATAAGGAGTCTCCTAAAGACCCACCACTTGAGCTCAAAGAACTTCCAAAAGGTTTGGAATATGCTTTTCTAGACAAAGATGGTAAATTACCTGTAATTATTTCGTCTAAATTAGATAACCTAGAAAAAGAAAAACTAATTAGTCTTTTGAAAAAACACAAAAATGCAATAGCTTGGAAACTTGTTGACATAAAAGGAATTAGTCCTTCTATGTGCACACACAAAATTTTGATGAATGATGACTACAATTCGGACATACAACCACAACGTCGCGTAAATCCAAATGTTCAAGAGGTGGTTAAAAACG
The DNA here is from genome assembly GCA_030545235.1 of Helianthus tuberosus. Taxonomy (NCBI): domain Eukaryota; kingdom Viridiplantae; phylum Streptophyta; class Magnoliopsida; order Asterales; family Asteraceae; genus Helianthus; species Helianthus tuberosus. The sequence continues at coordinate 74,239,812 of CM060437.1, forward strand.
AAGTCATCAAATTACTTGACGCCGGACTTATCTATCCTATTTCCGATAGTCCTTGGGTAAGTCCCGTCCAAGTAGTTCCAAAGAAAGGAGGTATGACGGTAATTACTAACGAAAAGAATGAATTAATACCAACAAGAACCGTCACAGGATGGAGAGTATGTATAGATTATAGACGATTAAATGAAGCAACAAGAAAGGATCATTTTCCTTTACCCTTCATTGATCAAATGTTAGAAAGATTATCCGGGCATAAATTTTACTGTTTCTTGGATGGTTTTTCAGGTTACTTTCAAATCCCGATAGCACCCGAAGACCAAGAAAAGACAACTTTCACATGTCCCTATGGAACTTTTGCTTATCGACGCATGCCGTTCGGTCTATGTAATGCCCCCGCAACATTCCAACGTTGCATGGTAGCCATTTTCCATGACATGATAGAAAAGACAATGGAAGTCTTCATGGACGACTTTTCTATCTTTGGGGATTCATACGACCAATGCCTCGATAACCTTGAACGAATGCTATCCCGATGTGAGGAAACTAACCTCGCCCTTAATTGGGAAAAATGCCATTTCATGGTAACGGAGGGAATAGTACTCGGTCACAAGATCTCAAGCGAAGGAATGGAGGTGGATCGAGCCAAAATAGATACCATTTCTAGATTACCTCCTCCATCCTCCGTAAGAGCTATTAGAAGTTTCCTAGGGCATGCCGGATTTTATAGGCGGTTTATCAAAGACTTTTCAAAAATCTCAAGGCCTCTAACAAAATTACTTGAAAAAGATGCTCCTTTCATCTTTGACAAGGATTGCAATCAAGCATTTCTAACCCTAAAGGAAATGCTAGTCAATGCACCTATCATGATAGCACCCGATTGGAAGTTCCCTTTCGAAATCATGTGCGATGCTAGTGACTTTGCAGTTGGAGCTGTCTTGGGACAGAGAAAAGAAAAGCATTTCCACCCAATATATTATGCTAGTAAAACACTTAACGATGCACAAGAAAATTACACAACAACTGAAAAAGAATTACTAGCTGTGGTATTTGCTTTTGATAAATTTTGTTCTTATCTTGTTCTTTCTAAAACTATAGTCTATACAGACCATGCAGCCATTCGATATCTCTTTAAGAAGCAAGACGCAAAACCACGTTTGATTAGGTGGATTCTACTCCTACAAGAATTCGACATTGAAATCAAAGACAAAAGAGGAGCAGAAAATACCGCAGCAGATCATCTTTCACGCTTAGAAGACCCAGCTTTGGAGGCAGCCAGGGACGAGCAAATCAACGAAAAATTTCCAACTGAATCCCTGGAAATGGTGGAATTTAAGGAAGAACCATGGTACGCCGACTTTGCTAACTACCTAGCTAGCGGAATAGTCACCAAAGGATGGCCACATCATCAAAGAAAAAAATTCTTTGCCAATGTGAAACACTATTTTTGGGAAGATCCATATCTTTTCAAAATATGTGCCGACCAACTTGTCAGACGATGCGTACATGGTAATGAAGCACGAAGAATTCTCCGCCATTGTCACGAAGGTCCTTACGGAGGACATCATGGTGCTGCCAGTACCGCACGAAAGGTATTTGATTCAGGATTTTATTGGCCAACCATTTACAAAGATGCTCAAAATCTTGTAAAGACATGTGATGCTTGCCAAAGAACAGGTAATATTTCTTCCAAAAACGAAATGCCACAAAATGGCATTCTTGTTTGTGAAATTTTTGATGTGTGGGGACTTGACTTTATGGGACCTTTCCCACTATCGAAAGGAAACAAATACATACTTGTGGCAGTAGATTACCTGTCTAAATGGGCCGAGGCCGAAGCACTTCCAACAAATGATGGAAGAGTAGTGGTAAGATTTCTGAAAAAATTATTCTCTCGTTTTGGCACACCTAAAGCTTTAATAAGTGATAGAGGTACCCATTTTTGTAATCATCAACTTGAAATTTTTTTAACAAGATATGGGGTCTATCACCGGGTTTCGACAGCTTATCACCCTCAAACAAACGGACAAGCCGAAGTGACCAATAGAGGGTTAAAACGAATACTCGAAAAAACCGTAGGGTTAAATAGAAAGGAATGGGCTGATAAATTAGATGATGCTTTATGGGCTTTTCGAACTGCTTATAAAACAACGATAGGTACAACCCCATATAAGCTAGTCTATGGAAAGAGTTGTCACTTACCAGTAGAAATTGCACACAAAGCCTACTGGGCAATCAAAAATGTAAACTTAGATCTAGAATTTGCTGGTAAAAATCGATTTTGTCAAATAAATGAATTAGACGAGCTTAGGAATTATGCATACTCAAACTCTGAGATTTATAAGGAAAGAATGAAAAATTGGCATGACAAACATATTAAACCTAATGAATTTCGGGTAGGGGATTTAGTTCTTTTGTTTAATTCACGACTTTGATTGTTTCCTGGCAAATTAAAGTCTAGGTGGTCAGGACCTTTTTCCGTCACCCATGTTTTTCCACACGGTGCAGTAGAAATTAAACCTCGAAATGGGCCACCATTTAAAGTCAATGGCCAACGGCTGAAACTCTATCAAGGATTTATTGAGGATGAGGAAGAAGAGATCTCGCTTCAAACCGTGGAAGAATAAAAACATCATGCCTGGTAAGTTACGAACGATTGAGGCGGCAAAATCAAGCGGTAAGTTTTCTAAACCATAGCTTATGGAAAAAGGGGCACTCACACGCGCACGTAAAAAAAAAAAAAAAGGGGCTCGGCACGAGGCCGTGTTCGCTGGACACGGGGCCGTGTTCGCGCTGCAGACGGGATTAAACCCCTTTTTCAAAACAGTTTATTCATTCCACACGCCCCGTTTCCCCACAAAAGCTCTGGTTCCAGGCGATTTTTCGCGAAATTCCAACGTCTCTTACCGATCTAACAACATCAAGGTATGATTCTATCACTCGTATTAGTTAGATTAGTTACTTGCATGTAGTTAATACACCTCAAATTTGGGGAAAAATCTAGGGTTCTTGATGAACATTCGGATCGAACCTAAAATTTTTGCCTAAATCTGTTTGTATTTAGTTAGATTAGTGTTAAGGGAAGTAAATACACTTGTATTGTTCATAGATTCACCCGATTTCTTACAAAAACCCCAAACCCTTGTTCTTGAACCGAAAAAGATAAAATTGATAGGGTAAACGGGTTATTTTGGGAAAAACGACACTTAGGGTTTCATTTTCGGGGGAAACCGCACCTAGTGATTCAAAAATTTTCAAGTTTTCGAAACCGGGTCGAAAAATGGGATTTTTGAGTAACAGACCCCTGAACACGGGGCCGTGTCCGCTGGGCACGGGGTCGTGTCCAGCCCGCTGTTTGCAGTTTTGTCCGAAAATATTTCTGTTTCATGCTAACTTTTGGTGTATTCTTGCAGATGGCCAGGAAGTTTACTAGATTCAACGCCAATGAGCTAGATGCAAGAGCTCGATACGAGCTTCTTCAAACAAGGCCGGAGGAATACCCGAGGCAGGCGTGCACAGAACTACTAACCATGGTGAATCAAATTGACCGTTTCAACAACATTGTCACGGGACCACTCAGAGTCGCACTAACAACCCGACTCCGTTCTGTTCATCAATGCACCTTGGAATTCTACAGCACCTTTGCATTCACTTCAAGGTGCGACCCGTTCGATAATGAAGGGGTGTCATTCAGGTGTGGCGGAACGAGGTATTCGATCTCCATGGCACAATTCGGGTCGATTATCGGGTTGTATGCGGAGGAGGATGCGGGAAACGAAGAAAATACAGGGGGGTTGAGAGAGATCGAAGACAACGAGCGCCAAGCCATGTGGGCTCAGATTGGGAAGGGTTCTACAATCCGAGCAGCACTAAGAGTACCAAGCTGAGGGATCCGCTTTACAGATACATTCATAGGCTCCTCGGCTACTCTCTTAGCCAAAGGCATGACAGTGGTGGCGTCGTTGGGTTAAGAGATTTGCTTGTCCTCCATTGCATTCACAACCGCAGGCCGCTCGATGTTCCGTTCCTCATGCTCCGAAACATGCATCACAACCGCCTTGCTAGTGCACCAACTCCTATTTTCTTCGGGGGGTGGGTGTACCGTCTCTTCAGGCACTTCGCCCACATTCCGAGGTCATTTGAGAAGAGCCCATGGTCGGGTACGGTGGATATTCACATATGCCGCTCGATGAACCTGGTTTATGAGGCAGAAGACGGGACGGTAACCTTTCAAAGGATGCAAGGTCATGCATGGAACCCGCAAGAAGCACTTGTCCTCCCAGCTCCGCAACATCAATACCCACCCCACGGTGATCCGGGCCAATCATCCTCCTCGGGAGGCAGTTTTCCTAATTTTCAAAGTTTGCATGATTTGTTGCAGGAAAACCTAATGTGTACTCGGAACACCTATAACATGGCGAGCAACACCTACCACCGGGTCGGAGCTATCGAGAGGAACCTATCCGAGATACAAGACGATGTCGGATACATACGAGACCACATTGCACGCCGTGGAGGGGATGACGATGATGATGATGATGCCATGGAGTAGGCGGGAGGAGCATAGGAGGAAGCGGTTGGTTGATGACTCCCCAGGTTAACCCTTTGCAATCTTGAACAATTGATGGCCTACGTGCCAAGTGTTAGACAATTTACTTTTCCTAACTATTTTCTGCATTTTATTTTTCTTACTTTATGCTTGGTACAATTAACTTTGGTAATGTAGGATGTTTGTATTGTTCGGTGTGGTATTAAGTGTTGGAACAGGTACAAACCAAGGCTTACGGTGTTAAGCCTCAGCACTTATAGGGCTAGGATGGAAAAAACCGGAGGAAGAAACCTGTTTTTCAGGCTTTCAGACTGTCCACACGGGGACGTGTCCAGCCGACACGCCCCCGTGCTCACCTCCCAGACTTGCTGTTCGGCAAAAATTTTGTCAGACACGTGGCCGTGTTCAGTGGACACGGGGCCGTGTCCACCTTCTGTAAGTTCTTGTTACTGGCACCTGAACACGGGGTCGTGCCCACTCAACACGGGGCCGTGTTCAGTGCCCAGTAACACAAATTTTTGCTTTTTAAACACTATTTTACACATCTAATCAACCTAAAAATTTATTTTTGGGACACATTGAGGACAATGTGTAATTTAAGTGTGGGGGGGATGCTAAAACCTTGAATTTTGCAAGTCCTAAATACAAGCCTTACACAAAACTCTATTGGAACCGCTAATCACCCCAAATTTTTTCAAAAATTTCAATTTTTTTTCTTGTCTAGGTTTAACTCGGGAAATTCAAGTTCTCAAAAAGGTTATATTTTTACAAATTTACAACCGATAGCGTAGTGATAAAAAAAGAACCAACATAAGAAAATAATGAAAAGGCATGACAAACTTATTTAAAATTTGATTATATATACTTGATCACATAAAAACCCATTCCCACAAAAGTGAGTTTTGAGCCTTTATTGAGCACACAATTTCATATCATTTGCTAAATGCTCATTTTTCGTTTCTTGTGTGAATAGCCGCTTGGTTCTTACGACTCTAGAACTTGCCATGACAATACATTCCCGGTCCTTATCAACTTAAACCCGAGTAAGTACATGATGGAGGCATTAGGACTAACCTTTTTCACTTCTACACCATTATTTTTCTTTTTCTTTTACCACCTACCCAAAAATCCCCCTAGTTAGCCCCTTTGAGCCTAAACCTTTTCGTTTCATCACCCAAACAAAAACCCTTTTCACCCACCAAAACCTTTTTCATTTTTAACCTTTTATTTTAGTAACAAGTTCGGTTCTTCGTAAAAAAAAAAAAAAAAAAAAAAAAACAAATGAAGCAAAAAGAAAATAAACAAACAAAGTAATCAAAAATAACTTTGTTTGAATAAAAGCTTCATTAAAAATAAAAAGTTGCAAAAATACGAAAACCGACACTTGTTACGCTTTTAGCCCTTTTTCTACTAACCACTAACCCAACCACCTACCTTTAACCCTAGCCAACCCTTAACCCACAAAGTCCTCTTGATATCTACAAAGGTATAAAAGTTAAAAAGGAGGAGGATTGATTTCTTGGCAAGCCTATGGTAGGAATAAGTTCCGTGCCGCTCTCGAGTGATTCACTAAAAATACACCTTCGGCCGAGTGTGAGTGATTTCCCCGCGAGGTATGTGAACTTGTATATAAATAGAATTTTAAAAATGCATGTTATGCCCAAATAAGTAATTTCTTTTATGAACAGTTCTAAATAAATCATTACGAATAGGAGTGTAAATAAATAAAAATAAAACCCAAAAAGATCTTGGAAATCCCGACACTCTATGACAAGCCCCAAAAACCTTCTCTTCTACCTATTCCATTTGGGAGTGTAAGCCACATATTAAAGAGTTTTGCTTGAGGACAAGCAAAAGTTCAAGTGTGGGGGTATTTGATGTGTGTAAAATGCAACATATAAATTACATCAAATGAGGCATAAAACTAACCCTTTTTTAGTACTAATATTGGAAAAAGAGTGTTTTTGTCTTCCTTTTGTATTTTCAGGATTAAATGAGCTCAAAAACGCAAAAGAAGCAAAAAGACAGCTAAATCCAACATAAATACAAGAAAAAGAACAATAGTGGACTGCCCGAACCCTCAACGGCACCTTCCAAAGCAAAATAGAGAAAACAGAAGGCTGAACACGCCCCGTGCTCAGCCAGCACGGGGCCGTGCCCAAGAAGCAGCAGAAAAGACAAACCTATAGAAGCTTCTATTGCCCACCACGGGCCGTGCTCAGCGGACACGGGGGCGTGCCGAAAGTACTGCAGGCGCATTAATTGTAATTGCGAATTACAATTAATGAAGAGAGAGAATGTCAGACGGGCACGGGGCCGTGCCCAGCGAACACGGGGCCGTGCCCAGGCTTCTGTTCAGCCTATAAATAGGAGTGCTTGGTTTCATTGCAACTCATCCCTTGGCACACCACCTCTCTCACACTTCATCCACCACCCACCACCATCACAACACCATCATCCACCACCATCATCCATTGTCCATCATAGAGTGTGTGAGTCGTCTCGGGATCCAAGATTGATCGTAAGAGTTCTTGACAATCAAGGCCATGTTTGCCTAAGTCTCTTACATCACTTGGTGAAGACAAAGTGTCTAGTATAATACTTTTTATTTCTAATCTTTTGCACTTTTTATTTGGTTTTGTATTAATGACTTTAATAACTAGTTACTTATGTTGAAGGTGATCTTTCCTTATCGTTTGTCCGTGGTGTCTTGGCATTATTTTACTGTCTATATAAAATAAAGGATTTTCACCATTCATATCTCCACGGTCTATATGGAGGTATGTTGGCTACCTGGTAGGGGGTTAAGGGAACGGTTTGGTAAAGGTCTTGCCATTGTTCAGCGTTTAGAGGTCCTGCAATGGACCTGGGTCAAATTTAGTAGGACCTCCTTCAATACTTCACGGTATTGGATGGCGGGGGTCCAAACTCTTTGATCCCCTCATAACTTAACTACTATTAATACTATAACCCGGCTATTTAGGACTGTATCCCTGCTGACTCAGACTACTTAGCCGAGGGTAACGTCACCGCCAAAAGCGGGGCCTACCACAATACTGCATTAATAACTTAATTCATTATCTTCCAATAATCCACCCCTTTAGGATTGTATCCCTGCTGACTCAAACTACTGGGGTGAGGGTAACGTCACCTTCAAAAGAGGGTCCTACTACAATAACTAAGATAATCTCTTAATTATGTGCAAAAGTGCGGAAATAATCAAAGGTTATACTAGATACGAGTCGGAACCAAGTGATTCATCTTGTCTATCTGTTTTTATTTTTTTATTTTTATTTTCAGCATTTAGTTAGTTTTACTTTTCTTAGTTTAAAACATTTTTTCTAAACTTTTGTTTTGGTTAGACGTTGAGGATAAACCGGTATTAAAAGCTCTTGTGTCCTTGGACGACCTCGGTATCTTACCAACGCTATACTACGCTCAACGATGGGTGCACTTGCCCATATGTGTGTTTAGTGTTAGTAAAATATCGTGTTTTATAAATTTAAAACTTGGCTAAAATAAGTGTTAAAAAGGGCTTAAAATATACACCTAATATATACGACACTTAAACGCGCATCAAGTTTTTGGCGCCGTTGCCGGGGACACAAGGATTTTGAGAAAGTTTAAAATCGGCGGCCTAATCAGTTTTTCAAAACCTTTTTAAAACGCGCGCACATTTTTCTGCATTTAGTTTAGTTTTGCATTTACAGTGTCCTGTACACGGGGCCGTGCTCACTGAACACGGGGCCGTGCTGCAGATTTTTCATAAACGCCCAGTAACAGTAGCTTGAACACGGGCCGTGCTCACTGAACACGCCCCGTGCTCAACTAGATCAGTCAATTTAATTAAAACGCCCAGATACAGATTCTGAACACGGGGCCGTATCCACTCAACACGGGGCCGTGTCCAGTCTCTGTTTCCGTTTTTATTTTTGTTTTCTGATCTCGAGACTCGGTTGTGGTCTGCTGAGTGATTCTTATGGATCAATACTCAGGAGGTTACAACTACACCTATGATGAGGATGATTGTAGGGGTAATTATTGCACTAATTGTCGTAATACACGTTCGATTCAAAATAATCACCCATATCAACCATCCAATTCATACACTTACTATGAGGAACCCAGGTACGAACCATCAACTTCATACGCATCCTATGAAGACCAAAGGTATGAACCTCCTCCCTCATACTCGTATTTTGATGAACCAAGGTATGAGCCTTCTTACTCATACTTTGAGGAACCGAGGTATGAGCCACCACCTTCATATGCTTATTATGAGGAACCTTGGCGTGAACAACCCACCTCATATGAGTATTATGAAGAACAAAATTACGAACCTTATCCATCATATGCTCACAATGAGGGACAATGGTGTGAACCATCAACTTCATATGGGTATTATGAGGAACAAAGGGTCGAACAACCGGATTCAAGCTTAGAAAATAATGATTCTTTTCCTATAACCGAAGTGACCGATAGGATATTAGAACACATTAGAGTTATCGATCGATGTATAAAAGAAGCTCGCGCAAGGGAAGAGGAGTCCCGCGCAAAAGAAGAATTAAAAAAGGAAGAGATAACTAAACATGAAAAAATGGAAGAACAAATAAGTGAAAAACCGACACATGAGTTAAACAACGAAATAGGTGAGTCCGACAACGTTAAAATTCAAGAAGAGTCTAATTTTGAAGAAATTAACCTCTTGACACCTTCTTTCGAAAATCATTGTTTAGTACCCACTCATGCTAAGTTTTTAAAAGAGTTAAACACTAACACTAAAATTGACGAAACAGTAAGTGTTAAGTTAACTAGTGATCAGACTTCGCTAATAAAAGAAGACCCGTTTGAAATTAACATCACACCGGTTCCATGTTTCTTTCAAAATTCGTTTATTAGTAATGTCACAATCGATAAAGATCTTTGTGTTAACATAATGCCCAACTACATTTTCGAAAAATTAAGTATTAGTGATTTTTCTCCACTTCAAATACCCATTTTTCTATCCAATCGGAAAGTAATAAAATCAATCGGTATAGTTGAAGATGTCTTGGTTCAAACAAATCAAATGGTAATCCCGACCGACTTTGTCATCCTCGATGACGCTCCTCTTGTGTTGGGACGACCATTTGTAAAAACTTACGAAGCTTTGAAAAACCGGAAGTTCAATAATTTACCTCTTCAATTAGGGGCATTTAAAAGAAGTGTCGATCTCGAACGATCAATGAAATATCCATTCGGCAATAATGACCCCCTAATTGAAGATGAAGATGAACCACCCGATACAAGTGAAGAGATTGACCACTTTGTTGAAGAAGAGGTCGCCATAGAACAAACTTTTAAAGTTCTTGATCGAAGTGAGCAACCAAATAAGGAGTCTCCTAAAGACCCACCACTTGAGCTCAAAGAACTTCCAAAAGGTTTGGAATATGCTTTTCTAGACAAAGATGGTAAATTACCTGTAATTATTTCGTCTAAATTAGATAACCTAGAAAAAGAAAAACTAATTAGTCTTTTGAAAAAACACAAAAATGCAATAGCTTGGAAACTTGTTGACATAAAAGGAATTAGTCCTTCTATGTGCACACACAAAATTTTGATGAATGATGACTACAATTCGGTCATACAACCACAACGTCGCGTAAATCCAAATGTTCAAGAGGTGGTTAAAAACGAAGTCATCAAATTACTTGACGCCGGACTTATCTATCCTATTTCCGATAGTCCTTGGGTAAGTCCCGTCCAAGTAGTTCCAAAGAAAGGAGGTATGACGGTAATTACTAACGAAAAGAATGAATTAATACCAACAAGAACCGTCACAGGATGGAGAGTATGTATAGATTATAGACGATTAAATGAAGCAACAAGAAAGGATCATTTTCCTTTACCCTTCATTGATCAAATGTTAGAAAGATTATCCGGGCATAAATTTTACTGTTTCTTGGATGGTTTTTCAGGTTACTTTCAAATCCCGATAGCACCCGAAGACCAAGAAAAGACAACTTTCACATATCCCTATGGAACTTTTGCTTATCGACGCATGCCGTTCGGTCTATGTAATGCCCCCGCAACATTCCAACGTTGCATGGTAGCCATTTTCCATGACATGATAGAAAAGACAATGGAAGTCTTCATGGACGACTTTTCTATCTTTGGGGATTCATACGACCAATGCCTCGATAACCTTGAACGAATGCTATCCCGATGTGAGGAAACTAACCTCGCCCTTAATTGGGAAAAATGCCATTTCATGGTAACGGAGCGAATAGAGCGATTACCTCGCCCTTAATTGGGAAAAATGTCTCGAATGAGGGACCAAGTCCACATAAGAACCAGTGGATTTGGTCGTATGGATCAATGGGGTGGCCAATTGCACTTAGTTGGTCACAAATCCCTTTAAACACACGCCCGAAATCTGAAATAGAGCGATTACCTTTGCGGGTCAGCCTCAAATTGTCCCGCAGATTTTGAACTCGCTCAACCGGGGAGTTGGCAAACACTGACTCGAGAGCAACCCATATTTCCCGAGCCGTAGACAAACCGACAGTGACAGATAACGCCACTTCTGTGAGGGAGGCATTGAGTAAAACAATGGCTCGTTGCTCAGCCACCAACCAAGAAGCATTTTCAGGGTTCTCGATTGGTTTATCATTCTGAGTGATGGTCAGTGGTGGTGCGACTTTGGTACCATCAACATGAGATGTATCTTGTGCGATGGATAAGAAGGGAAGCAACTGGGTTCTCCAATACAAATAATTGGAGGCTGTTAGCTTGATAGACAACATGTGAGCCAGCCCACTCATGGGTAGTGGGTCATTTGATGAAGAAGAAGCCATGTCAGAAAGAAGGAAAGAGAGAGGGGAGATCGGAGATGAAGGGATAAGGAAGAGGAAAGTGAAGAATTTGGAGAAATAAGGGGTTTTAGGAGAACTAAAAAGGATGATACCATATTGAATAAAAAAGTGAATGAATATTGAGACACAGGAGATTACACTTTATACTACTCAAGTTTACAAATAAGGGCCTACACTAAAGTGATATTACAAGAATGTGAACAGTTTGACTATCTAATAATTGGAAAAAAATGTCTTGTTTATTTAGGTAACTTTTATAGCCACTATTCCAAGCCTCCAGTGCTCTCCAGCTTGCTTCTATTGGGCTTTCATATTACGTTACCTGAAACGCGTTTTAAAACATTTTATCAGCAAGAAATACTGGTGAGTGCATCCCAGTTTAATAAAAAACAGTTTTAACATTTTAACGGTATTGAGGGCGATCTCGCAATTACATTTGTTTATATTTCCACCTTAATTACCACTCACAGTACTGTTAATCCATGACTGGTGGTCATGCTACTACTCACAGTGTAGTAACAAATTTTGTATACAAAACCCCAACATACCGACGATAATTGTAGAATTACAAATACTCAATCACTGTGAAATATAATTTAAAACAATTGAGGTTTTGTAAAAATAGTTTACAAAAAGCAGATGTACTCACAAATAGTGAGAAAAAGTGAATGTACTCACATTGCAAGTTTAGATACTACTAAGGCTTCCTGAGAATCTCCTGGTTATGATCTATTGAATCAAATAATGCACACGTGTAAGTAAAATAACCCAATTCAATTTAACCGTACAACTCGAGACAGAATTCCAATGACTGAGTCGGGCAGAGCCGACATGCATTACGGAAATTCTAAATCAATCGGGTGTACACACGAGACAGAATTCCAATGACTGAGTCGAATAGAGCCGACATGCATTACAGAATCCTAAATCGATCGTGTAGGGTAATAGTAGGGTTATAGTACTTACAACGAGGCAAAGCTTTGCTAAATAGTGGTTATTAAGCTCGGGCAGAAGTTCTACTATTAGAAAGTTTGAGAGAGAATTCGAGAATGAACGGTTTTCTAAATGAGCTCGAGCCCCCCTTTCATAGGCTGTACCGGCAGTCTGTCGCGGCCCGCGAAAGCTACGGCTTCGGCCGTCGTGGGCCGCGAGAGCCCACGTGTCGATTTATAGGGTTGCCGAGTCAGGGGGTAGGTTTGCCACGCATATGACACGTGTCAAAATTGTGTGCCGGCCAAGTAATGGCTGTCGCGCCCCGTGAAGGACCAAGGGGTCTCTATCGCGGCCCGCGTGCGACTGCCAAACTTGGTTTATGTTGATTTTTCTAAGTGTAGGGCTATTTCGGGTTCGGTTCTCATGTACGGGGTATATTTAGGGACATTTAGGGTGTCCAAAATATTTTTAGGAGGGTTGTTATATCCTCCCCACCTTGTTTTGGATCTCGTCCTCGAGATCTACTGGAACAAGTGAGGGTATTTCCTTTGAATTTCTGATTCGAGTTCCCAAGTGTATTCTGGTCCTCTTTTAAAATCTCATTTCACTTTGACCAGAACTAATCTCTTATGTTAGAGATTCTTGATCATTCTATCTTCAATCTGAACGGGTTTCTTGATAAACTTGAGTTTTTCATTTACCTCTATATCCTTAAGAGGTATCACTAGTGATTCGTCTGCTAAACACTTTTTGAGATTACATACATGAAATACATCATGTATTCCTGCCATTTCCTCTGGCAGGTGTAGCTGATAGGCTACAGATTCTATTCTTCTAATAATCTCAAAAGGTCCAACATACCTAGGGCTTAGTTTCCATCTTTTAACGATTCTGACTACTCCTTTCCATGGAGAAACTTTTAATAATACTTTATCTCCTACTTGAAATTCCAAAGGTTTTCGTCTGTTGTTAGCATAACTCTTTTGACGATCTCGTGCGGCTTTTAGTCTTTCCTTGACTTGAATGATTTTATCTGTTGTTTATGGTACTATCTCTGGTCCGGATAATTGTTTTTCTCCAATCTCTACCCAGCAGACTGGAGTTCTGCACTTTCTTCCATAAAGTGCTTCAAATGGTGCATCATTAATGCTAGTATGATAGCTGTTATTGTAGGAAAATTCTATTAATGGTAAATGATCGTCCCAATTTCCTCCGAAATCAATTACACAGGCTCTAAGCATATCTTCCATAGTCTGGATTATCCTTTCGCTTTGTCCACCAGTTTGTGGATCATAAGCCGTGTTTAGATTCAACCAGGTTCCCATTGCTTTTTGGAAACTTGTCCAAAAATGAGAAGTAAAACGGCTATCTCTATCGGATACGATAGATAAAGGAATCCCATGTAATGAAACTACTTCATTTACATATAGCTTGGCTAACTGTTCCATATTGAAAGTTTCCTTCGTGGGTAAGAGATGAGCATATTTGGTCAATCTGTCTACAATCACCTAGATTGAATCATTTCCTTTTCTTATTTTGGGTAATTTGGTAACAAAATCCATTGTTATCAATTCCCAATTCCATATGGGCATTTCTAATTGTTGCAATAATCCTGAGGGTTTCTGATTGTAACACCCATCTAAATTTTATAGGAATTTAATGTAAATACATATGAATTTACTTAAATTGGTATCTTACTTCAAAAGATGTACAAAATTCAAGTTTACGAGTGATTACATTCTAGACAATTACTTAACTAGTTACGTCATTCAAACATGATTAACAAATTGTTTACATTATAAACATTGTCTAAAACAAAGTTAATATAGTGCGGAAGCTTCAAAAGATTGTGTTCGGTTCGAGAGCATTGTTGTGACCATCATCCACGTACTTGCAATACCTAAAAACTGAAGATTTTGACAAATATTAGTATTAGTGTTCTTAGATAATTTGCATAATCGAACTATGCTCAGAAACGGATAAAAATTTCTGGACTCTACCGTGACTTACGGTATCTACCGTAAGTTACGGTAGAAGCTTTGTGATCCTTGTCTGCCGTAAATCAGTAGTGGACCACTGTAATGCTTTTGTTCTCTACCGTAAGTTACGGTATCTACCGTAACTTACGGTAGTCACTGCAATTTTATGTTTTGACTGATTTGTTTATTTCACCCAAAACCCAAATCTCGGATTCCTCATTTTTAACGCCCACGCTCCCATCACCGGTTTGCGTGTTTAGTATTTCGCTACCCGTCACTCGGGCTCAAAATCTACAAGTGAGGTACTACCGTTATTCGATTCATACCTTCTCTTAATGACCCGTTTAGTTTTCTCTTATGGACTTTATCATTCTAACAAACCAAAACGCTAAATTCTTGTATTCTAATATGTCATTTATTAACAATAACAAAAGACCTATTAACCATATTATGAAGCATTAGCTACGCATTATTTTTTATTTTTTATTTTTTAAATTTAATATATCACATCTTCATTCCACACGAAAAAAGGACAATTACAAAGCAATGGCAGGTAGTCGGGCAACAAGTTGCGCCGCCACCCCCTTTTGAATAGAAACACCAATTCTACTAAATACGAAGTTTGAAACCTTTAGCGACGAAGAATTACTTTTAACGACTTTTTGAACCCGATTCAAGAGTCGCACAGCGTCAGGAGCGAGACCACCAAAGGTATCAAACGCAAACGGGACAAACGCATTATTTGATTATTCGACCCGTTTGGCTCATCTACGGAATCCTCCATTATGATGACTACCAACGAGTTCTAACCAATTCTTGACCTATTATTCAATATAGCGAACATTATCGCTTTAAATCAACACAAATTTTATTCTACAATTCAACTACACATATGCTAATTATCAAAATTTACCAAATGTAACGAATCAAGTTACATACCTTCAATGCACGCCCTTCAAACGCAAGTCGCCACCGGCTTGTCCACTCGACGCTCCGGTATCTTTTCCTATAGAGTTCAATCATGATACTTTTAGAACTCCCTTTTTAATCATATATCGCATAATTTGTCTAAACATCACAATTATGCGTTTTTAACTTAAATTTTCTGTTTCAAGCCTTCTTTGAGGCATTTCTACGAACACATAAAATGCATAATTTATATCTTTTATATTCTAATCCTTGGCTTGTCACTTAGCCTCGATTAACATTAATTGAGCTATCACATATATAATTAAACATCATATTTTTCAGAAATCAGTTTCTATGAATCAATTTACACTAGAATAGCCTTCTAAACCCTAGTGTTCATCATTTTCTCACAAAACCCATAAACCACCTTCAATGTGTTCATGAAATTTCCTGAATTTAGACATGATTTCACATGTTGTTGTCTAGGTTTTACCCTTAGACACTATATCATCACTATTCTATCCAAATAACAAACATGCATCATAAAAATTCGGATTTCCCAAATTCATGAAAATCTCAAGTAGAGAATTTTCATCAAATTTTACATACCTTATGATCTCCTTGCAATGGGGATCACTAATCCATGCTCTAAATTCGTTTTGGGACTGATCTTGACCTTCAATTTGTGAGATTTAAGAGAGTCTAGGGTTTGAAGAGGAGCTTGGGGTCGCCCCTTTCTTCTGATCGATCTCAGCAACACCAAACCAGTGTGTTGTGAGTTAAATTTTGTTTTATTATTATTAGTTTTCATTTAAACACCTTTGGTCCCTCAACTTTTGTTTTTATTTTATTTTGACTCTTTAACTACTTATAAGTCATCATCTAACTAGGTTAATGTCATTCCCAGTTAGTTTGTTTCACTTATTTATTTACAACATATTTGTAATATAAGAATTTGTATTTTCGGGGTGTTACAAGTCCACCTCCCTTAAAAGGGTTTCGTCCTCGAAACCAGAGTACATACCGAATAATGTAGGGTAGAGACGTCGCATCTCCTCTTCGGACTCCCATGTAGTATCCGAACCTTTCCTATGCTCCCACTTGATCTTGACTTGATCGATTTGTGTATTTCGCAAGTGCTTAACCTTTCGATATAAAATCTCTATTGGCCTTACTGCATAATTCAGGCGATCATCCACCTCGATATCGTCGTAATGGATATAAGCTGTTTCCTCTGCAAGACATTTTCGTAGCTGTGATACATGAAACGTACCATGTATTCCACTCAACTCTTCCGGTAGCTCGAGGCGATAGGCTACCTTACCAACCCGTTCGATGATTTTAAATGGCCCGATAAACCTTGGGCTTAGTTTCCCCCTTTTTCTGAATTTGATAACGCCCTTCTATGGGGAAACCTTTAACATAACCTTGTCGCCTATTTGAAATTCAATCGGTCTTCGTCTTTTGTCGGCATAAGACTTTTGCCTATCTTGGGCTGCTTTCAAATGGGCTTGTACCGCTTCAATTTTCTCATTAGTGGCTTGGACAATATCTTTATGGGCCAGTTCGCGTGGTCCCACATCACCCCAACATATCGGGGTTCTACACTTTCTACCATATAGCATCTCATAAGGTGCCATGCCGATACTCGAATGGTAACTATTGTTATATGAAAATTCGGCCAAGGGTAGATAAACATCCCAACTTCAACCGAAGTCGATGATACAAGACCGTAACATATCCTCTAGCGTCTGTATTGTTCTTTCACTCTGCCCATCCGTCTGAGGATGGTAGGAGGTGCTAATGAAGAGTTTCGTTCCCATATGTTCTTGGAAATCTCGCCAAAAATTTGAATTAAACCGGGTATCTCTATCCGACACAATAGATACCGGTACTCCGTGACGTGCCACTATTTCCTTTGTATATACCTCGGACATCTTTTCCGAAGTATATGTTTCGCGTATAGGAATAAAGTGTGCACTCTTCGTCAATCTATCCACAATCACCCATATGGCGTCGAATCCCTGAATCGTTTTAGGTAGTTTGGTCAATAGGTCCATAGTGATATGTTCCAATTTCCAAATCGGGATCTCCAAAGGTTGCAGTTTCCCATAAGGTTTCCGGTGTTCAGCCTTGACTTGTAAACAAGTCAAGCACTTCTCTACATATTTCACCACATCCCTCTTCATTCCGGGCCACCAATAATTTTATTTCAGATCGTTATACATCTTGGTCGCACACGGATGAATAGAATATCGGGATTTATGGCTTTCATCAAGTAGTAGCGCCTTCACTCCACAAGTATTTGGAACCCATATTCTTCCGGATCGAGTCTTCAACCCGTTCTTTCCATCCGACAAGTCTTTTAACTGACCGATTATTCTTTCCTTCTTCCAGTTCTCCTCTTTTACTGCTTCTACTTGCGCCTCTCGGATACGTTCAAGTATACCCGAGGTCACCACAAGCTGCATTGACCTTACTCGTATTGGGACGTAGTCCATTTTTCTGCTCAGAGCATCTGCCACCACATTTGCCTTTCCGGGGTGGTAGTGTATTTCGCAGTCGAAATCCATCACCGTTTCCAACCATCGTCTTTGGCGCATATTTAACTCCTTCTGATCGAAGAAGTATTTTAAGCTTTTGTGATCGGTGAATATGGTGCACTTTACACCATATAAGTAGTGCCTCCATATTTTTAATGCAAATACCACTACAGCCAATTCAAGATCGTGCGTGGGATATTTCTTCTTATGTATCTTCAATTGCCTCGAGGCATAAGCTATAACCTTGCCCCGTTGCATCAGAACACATCCAAGACCCGATAATGAGGCATCTGAGTAAACCACCAAGTCCTCGACTCCGTCCGGCAATGTTAATACCGGAGCTTGAGTTAGCTTCTCTTTAAGCATTTGAAACGCCCTTTCTTGTTCAACACCCCAAATGAACTTCTCCTCCTTCCGGGTTAACTTTGCTAGTGGCGACACAATCTTGGAGAAATCTTGAATGAATCTCCTATAGTATCCCGCAAGCCCTAAGAAGTTTCTAATTTCCAAAGGGTTCTTCGGGGGATTCCATTTCGACACGGCCTCAATCTTTGACGGATCTACCAATACTCCATCGGCACTTATGATGTGGATGAGAAATTGCACCTCTCGTAACCAAAAGGCACACTTAGAGAACTTCGCATACAACCTTTCTCGTCTAAGTGTCTCTAACACCTCTTGTAAGTGGTGTGCATGCTCAGCTTCACTTTTCGAATACACCAAAATATCATCGATGAACACGATGACCGATTTATCCAGCATTGGCTTGCAAACCCGGTTCATGAGGTCCATGAAAGCCGCGGGTGCATTTGTTAGCCCAAATGACATTACGAGGAACTCGTAATATCCGTATCGCATGCGGAAAGCCGTCTTCGGCACATCTTCCTCCTTGACCTTTAGTTGGTGATACCCCGATCTAAGGTCAATCTTTGAAAACCAGTTCGCACCTTGTAATTGGTCGAATAGATCATCTATCCTCGGAAGCGGGTATCGGTTCTTTACCGTGAGTTTGTTTAACTCCCGGTAATCGATACACATGCGCATGCTTCCATCTTTCTTTTTCACGAAAAGTACTGATGCGCCCCAAGGAGACACACTCGGCCTTATGAATCCTTTGTCAAGAAGGTCTTGAATCTGGGACATCAACTCTTGTAATTCCGAAGGCGCGAGTCGGTACGGTACTCTAGCTACGGGTTTTGCGCCCGGAATCAATTCGATTCCGAACTCTATTTCCCGTTCGGGCGGTATCCCCGGTAAATCCTCCGAAAACACATATGTATAGTCCCGTACTACCGGTACATCTTCAATCTTCAGTGATTCTTTCTCGGGATCATTTGTGTATATAATAAATGCCTTGCATCCTTGCTTCATAAGCTTGTAATCTTTCAACATTGAGCATATTATGGGGTTACCTCCTTTTTCGCCATAGATAGTAACGTGTTTCCCGCTCGGAGATGTTAGCTTTATCTCCTTACGAAAACACACGACCTTTGCGTGGTGCTGAGATAGCCAATCCATCCCAGCGACTACTTGAAATTCCCCCATTGACATCGGGATTAGGTCTATCAGGTATTCTTCATCATTGATGCTTAATTTGCAGCCTCGACAAATATCACAAACTATAAAACTTTTATTGTCCCCTATTTCAACTTCTAAGGGCACAGATAATTTCGTCAATACAAATGAAGGATGTCGAATAAATTCATGCGAAATGAAGGATTTATTCGCACCCGTATCAAACAATACACGTGCAGGAATTGAGTTAATTGTGAATATACCTGAGACCACATCGGGTTCTATCTTTGCTTCGGCCGCGGTAAGTTGGAAGGACCTAGCCTTCGCCTTAGGGGCTTCTGCTGGAGATTCTTTAACGTCTCTCCTTCCAACTAAGTCTGGGCATTCGGACTTTTTGTGGCCGGGCTGAAAACATTTGTAGCAAACCGAGACTTTACCCGGGCATAGAGACGCCGTGTGCCCCGTTTTACTACATATGGGGCACGGTTTGTCTTTGAACCGACACTCTCCCTTGTGCCCTTTTCCACACACCTTACAACTTGGCAACCCACCTTTAGCATCAACCTTCTTTCCCGATTCTCCAGTTCGAGCTTTCTTTGTAGGGCTTGGATTCACATCCTGTGCCCTTCGCTCACCCCTTTCAACTTGTTTCTTCAGCTCGATTTCCCGTTCCCGAGCAACGTTTATGATCTCGGTAAGGGTCTCATATTTTGAAGGAGTCATGAACTCCCTATACTCGGATCTCAACATGTTATAGTAGTAGTATATCTTTGGTTCCTCATTCGTTACCAATTCATTGCAAAACTTCATCTTATCCATAAACGTCGCCGTAATCTTGTCTATGGTCTCGCCCTTGTGCCTAAGTTGCATGAACTCTTCCTTGATTTTATTAATGACCGCCTTGGGACTATGATGTTTAAGAAATGGCGTCTTAAACTCCTCCCATGTCATGGCCCTTGCCACTTCAGCTTCTATTCCCTTCTTTTTATTGTCCCACCAATCTTTGGCTTGACCCCTCAACTGACCCGTTCCGTAAGCAACAAAGTCACTTTCGTCACAATGGGTCCTTTCAAACACTCCTTCAACATCGCTTAACCATCTCTGGCATATTATCGGGTCAACCTCCCCGTTATAGATTGGCGGTTTACACGCCATAAACTCTTTGTACGAACATCCCTTACGTTCTCCCGATTTCTCTTTCATAAGGTTGACACTATCTTCCAACCTTTTGACTCGTTCTTCGACAAGTGACAACACTGTGTTTTGAATTTTGTCTATAAACCCGGATAGACTACCTTCAATTGCCTTCCCCACTTCTTTGGCAATTATCTCTTTCATTTGTTCGGTGCTTGTCGGCTCCGGATCATTATCGTTTCCTTTCGACATCTTGAAACTGAAATGTTTACATTAAACATTTCATTTATAACATAGCTTTATTTGCTTTGGTTTAGCCAAGTGAATGACTTGCTTTTACCGTTCACATTTGGTGCACTTTCCGGGTTTGAGTGTGTTAACACACCCTTCCCATGCACATTAATTCGCATCTAATTTCATACATAAGATAGGATCTACTAAAATAATAAATTAATTCTTACCGGACGATCGATCAAGCTTGAACCAAACACTTTGTTTACAACCTTAAGCTCTGATTACCAACTTGTAACACCCGTCTAAATTTTATAGGAATTTAATGTAAATACATATGAATTTACTTAAATTGGTATCTTACTTCAAAAGATGTACAAAATTCAAGTTAAAGAATGATTACATTCTAGACAATTATTTAACTAGTTACGTCATTCAAACATGATTAACAAATTGTTTACATTATAAACATTGTCTAAAACAAAGTTAATCTAGTGCGGAAGCTTCAAAAGATTGTGTTCGGTTCGAGAGCATTGTCTTGACCATCATCCACGTACTTGCAATACCTAAAAACTGGAGATTTTGACAAATATTAGTATTAGTGTTCTTAGATAATTTGCATAATCGAACTATGCTCAGAAACGGATAAAAATTTCTGGACTCTACCGTAACTTACGGTATGTACCGTAAGTTACGGTAGAAGCTGTGTGATCCTTGTCTGCCGTAAATCAGTAGTGGACCACCGTAATGATTTTGTTCTCTACCGTAAGTAACGGTAGATACCGTAACTTATGGTAGTCACTGCAATTTTATGTTTTGACTGATTTGTTTATTTCACCCAAAACCCAAATCTCGGATTCCTCATATTTAACGCCCACACTCCCATCACCGGTTTGCGTGTTTAGTATTTCGCTACCCGTCACTCGGGCTCAAAATCTACAAGTGAGGTACTACCGTTATTCGATTCATACCTTCTCTTAATGACCCGTTTAGTTTACTCTTATGGACTTTATCATTCTAACAAACCAACACGCTAAATTCTCGTATTCTAATATGTCATTTATTAACAATAACAAAAGACCTATTAACCATATTACGAAGAATTAGCCACGCATTATTTGATTATTCGACCCGTTTGGCTCATCTTTGGAATCCTCCATTATGATGACTACCAACGAGTTCTAACCAATTCTTGACCTATTATTCAATATAGCGAACATTATCGCTTTAAATCAACACAACTTTTATTCTACAATTCAACTACACATACGCTAATTATCAAAATTTACCAAATGTAACGAATCAAGTTACATACCTTAAATGCACGCCCTTCAAACGCAAGTCGCCACCGGCTTGTCCACTCGACGCTCCGGTATCTTTTCCTATAGAGTTCAATCATGATACGTTTAGAACTCCCTTTTTAATCATATATCGCATAATTTGTCTAAACATCACAATTATGCGTTTTTAACTTAAATTTTCTGTTTCAAGCCTTCTTTGAGGCATTTCTACGAACACATAAAGGGCATAATTTATATCTTTTATATTCTAATCCTTGGCTTGTCACTTAGCCTCGATTAACATTAATTGAGCTATGACATATATAATTAAACATCATATTTTTCAGAAATCAGTTTCTATGAATCAATTTACACTAGAATAGCCTTCTAAACCCTAGTGTTCATCATTTTCTCACAAAACCCATAAACCACCTTCAATGTGTTCATGAAATTTCCTGAATTTAGACATGATTTCACATGTTGTTGTCTAGGTTTTACCCTTAGACACTATATCATCACTATTCTATCCAAATAACAAACATGCATCATAAAAATTCGGATTTCCCAAATTCATGAAAATCTCAAGTAGAGAATTTTCATCAAATTTTACATACCTTATGATCTCCTTGCAATGGGGATCACTAATCCATGCTCTAAATTCGTTTTGGGACTGATCTTGACCTTCAATTTGTGAGATTTAAGAGAGTCTAGGGTTTGAAGAGGAGCTTGGGGTCGCCCCTTTCTTCTGATCGATCTCAGCAACACCAAACCAGTGTGTTGTGAGTTAAATTTTGTTTTATTATTATTAGTTTTCATTTAAACACCTTTGGTCCCTCAACTTTTGTTTTTATTTTATTTTGACTCTTTAACTACTTATAAGTCATCATCTAACTAGGTTAATGTCATTCCCAGTTAGTTTGTTTCACTTATTTATTTACAACATATTTGTAATATAAGAATTTGTATTTTCGGGGTGTTACAAGTCCACCTCCCTTAAAAGGGTTTCGTCCTCGAAACCAGAGTACATACCGAATAATGTAGGGTAGAGACGTCGCATCTCCTCTTCGGACTCCCATGTAGTATCCGAACCTTTCCTATGCTCCCACTTGATCTTGACTTGATCGATTTGTGTATTTCGCAAGTGCTTAACCTTTCGATATAAAATCTCTATTGGCCTTACTGCATAATTCAGGCGATCATCCACCTCGATATCGTCGTAATGGATATAAGCTGTTTCCTCTGCAAGACATTTTCGTAGCTGTGATACATGAAACGTACCATGTATTCCACTCAACTCTTCCGGTAGCTCGAGGCGATAGGCTACCTTACCAACCCGTTCGATGATTTTAAATGGCCCGATAAACCTTGGGCTTAGTTTCCCCCTTTTTCTGAATTTGATAACGCCCTTCTATGGGGAAACCTTTAACATAACCTTGTCGCCTATTTGAAATTCAATCGGTCTTCGTCTTTTGTCGGCATAAGACTTTTGCCTATCTTGGGCTGCTTTCAAATGGGCTTGTACCGCTTCAATTTTCTCATTAGTGGCTTGGACAATATCTTTATGGGCCAGTTCGCGTGGTCCCACATCACCCCAACATATCGGGGTTCTACACTTTCTACCATATAGCATCTCATAAGGTGCCATGCCGATACTCGAATGGTAACTATTGTTATATGAAAATTCGGCCAAGGGTAGATAAACATCCCAACTTCAACCGAAGTCGATGATACAAGACCGTAACATATCCTCTAGCGTCTGTATTGTTCTTTCACTCTGCCCATCCGTCTGAGGATGGTAGGAGGTGCTAATGAAGAGTTTCGTTCCCATATGTTCTTGGAAATCTCGCCAAAAATTTGAATTAAACCGGGTATCTCTATCCAACACAATAGATACCGGTACTCCGTGACGTGCCACTATTTCCTTTGTATATACCTCGGACATCTTTTCCGAAGTATATGTTTCGCGTATAGGAATAAAGTGTGCACTCTTCGTCAATCTATCCACAATCACCCATATGGCGTCGAATCCCTGAATCGTTTTAGGTAGTTTGGTCAATAGGTCCATAGTGATATGTTCCAATTTCCAAATCGGGATCTCCAAAGGTTGCAGTTTCCCATAAGGTTTCCGGTGTTCAGCCTTGACTTGTAAACAAGTCAAGCACTTCTCTACATATTTCACCACATCCCTCTTCATTCCGGGCCACCAATAATTTTATTTCAGATCGTTATACATCTTGGTCGCACACGGATGAATAGAATATCGGGATTTATGGCTTTCATCAAGTAGTAGCGCCTTCACTCCACAAGTATTTGGAACCCATATTCTTCCGGATCGAGTCTTCAACCCGTTCTTTCCATCCGACAAGTCTTTTAACTGACCGATTATTCTTTCCTTCTTCCAGTTCTCCTCTTTTACTGCTTCTACTTGCGCCTCTCGGATACGTTCAAGTATACCCGAGGTCACCACAAGCTGCATTGACCTTACTCGTATTGGGACGTAGTCCATTTTTCTGCTCAGAGCATCTGCCACCACATTTGCCTTTCCGGGGTGGTAGTGTATTTCGCAGTCGAAATCCATCACCGTTTCCAACCATCGTCTTTGGCGCATATTTAACTCCTTCTGATCGAAGAAGTATTTTAAGCTTTTGTGATCGGTGAATATGGTGCACTTTACACCATATAAGTAGTGCCTCCATATTTTTAATGCAAATACCACTACAGCCAATTCAAGATCGTGCGTGGGATATTTCTTCTTATGTATCTTCAATTGCCTCGAGGCATAAGCTATAACCTTGCCCCGTTGCATCAGAACACATCCAAGACCCGATAATGAGGCATCTGAGTAAACCACCAAGTCCTCGACTCCGTCCGGCAATGTTAATACCGGAGCTTGAGTTAGCTTCTCTTTAAGCATTTGAAACGCCCTTTCTTGTTCAACACCCCAAATGAACTTCTCCTCCTTCCGGGTTAACTTTGCTAGTGGCGACACAATCTTGGAGAAATCTTGAATGAATCTCCTATAGTATCCCGCAAGCCCTAAGAAGTTTCTAATTTCCAAAGGGTTCTTCGGGGGATTCCATTTCGACACGGCCTCAATCTTTGACGGATCTACCAATACTCCATCGGCACTTATGATGTGGATGAGAAATTGCACCTCTCGTAACCAAAAGGCACACTTAGAGAACTTCGCATACAACCTTTCTCGTCTAAGTGTCTCTAACACCTCTTGTAAGTGGTGTGCATGCTCAGCTTCACTTTTCGAATACACCAAAATATCATCGATGAACACGATGACCGATTTATCCAGCATTGGCTTGCAAACCCGGTTCATGAGGTCCATGAAAGCCGCGGGTGCATTTGTTAGCCCAAATGACATTACGAGGAACTCGTAATATCCGTATCGCATGCGGAAAGCCGTCTTCGGCACATCTTCCTCCTTGACCTTTAGTTGGTGATACCCCGATCTAAGGTCAATCTTTGAAAACCAGTTCGCACCTTGTAATTGGTCGAATAGATCATCTATCCTCGGAAGCGGGTATCGGTTCTTTACCGTGAGTTTGTTTAACTCCCGGTAATCGATACACATGCGCATGCTTCCATCTTTCTTTTTCACGAAAAGTACTGATGCGCCCCAAGGAGACACACTCGGCCTTATGAATCCTTTGTCAAGAAGGTCTTGAATCTGGGACATCAACTCTTGTAATTCCGAAGGCGCGAGTCGGTACGGTACTCTAGCTACGGGTTTTGCGCCCGGAATCAATTCGATTCCGAACTCTATTTCCCGTTCGGGCGGTATCCCCGGTAAATCCTCCGAAAACACATATGTATAGTCCCGTACTACCGGTACATCTTCAATCTTCAGTGATTCTTTCTCGGGATCATTTGTGTATATAATAAATGCCTTGCATCCTTGCTTCATAAGCTTGTAATCTTTCAACATTGAGCATATTATGGGGTTACCTCCTTTTTCGCCATAGATAGTAACGTGTTTCCCGCTCGGAGATGTTAGCTTTATCTCCTTACGAAAACACACGACCTTTGCGTGGTGCTGAGATAGCCAATCCATCCCAGCGACTACTTGAAATTCCCCCATTGACATCGGGATTAGGTCTATCAGGTATTCTTCATCATTGATGCTTAATTTGCAGCCTCGACAAATATCACAAACTATAAAACTTTTATTGTCCCCTATTTCAACTTCTAAGGGCACAGATAATTTCGTCAATACAAATGAAGGATGTCGAATAAATTCATGCGAAATGAAGGATTTATTCGCACCCGTATCAAACAATACACGTGCAGGAATTGAGTTAATTGTGAATATACCTGAGACCACATCGGGTTCTATCTTTGCTTCGGCCGCGGTAAGTTGGAAGGACCTAGCCTTCGCCTTAGGGGCTTCTGCTGGAGATTCTTTAACGTCTCTCCTTCCAACTAAGTCTGGGCATTCGGACTTTTTGTGGCCGGGCTGAAAACATTTGTAGCAAACCGAGACTTTACCCGGGCATAGAGACGCCGTGTGCCCCGTTTTACTACATATGGGGCACGGTTTGTCTTTGAACCGACACTCTCCCTTGTGCCCTTTTCCACACACCTTACAACTTGGCAACCCACCTTTAGCATCAACCTTCTTTCCCGATTCTCCAGTTCGAGCTTTCTTTGTAGGGCTTGGATTCACATCCTGTGCCCTTCGCTCACCCCTTTCAACTTGTTTCTTCAGCTCGATTTCCCGTTCCCGAGCAACGTTTATGATCTCGGTAAGGGTCTCATATTTTGAAGGAGTCATGAACTCCCTATACTCGGATCTCAACATGTTATAGTAGTAGTATATCTTTGGTTCCTCATTCGTTACCAATTCATTGCAAAACTTCATCTTATCCATAAACGTCGCCGTAATCTTGTCTATGGTCTCGCCCTTGTGCCTAAGTTGCATGAACTCTTCCTTGATTTTATTAATGACCGCCTTGGGACTATGATGTTTAAGAAATGGCGTCTTAAACTCCTCCCATGTCATGGCCCTTGCCACTTCAGCTTCTATTCCCTTCTTTTTATTGTCCCACCAATCTTTGGCTTGACCCCTCAACTGACCCGTTCCGTAAGCAACAAAGTCACTTTCGTCACAATGGGTCCTTTCAAACACTCCTTCAACATCGCTTAACCATCTCTGGCATATTATCGGGTCAACCTCCCCGTTATAGATTGGCGGTTTACACGCCATAAACTCTTTGTACGAACATCCCTTACGTTCTCCCGATTTCTCTTTCATAAGGTTGACACTATCTTCCAACCTTTTGACTCGTTCTTCGACAAGTGACAACACTGTGTTTTGAATTTTGTCTATAAACCCGGATAGACTACCTTCAATTGCCTTCCCCACTTCTTTGGCAATTATCTCTTTCATTTGTTCGGTGCTTGTCGGCTCCGGATCATTATCGTTTCCTTTCGACATCTTGAAACTGAAATGTTTACATTAAACATTTCATTTATAACATAGCTTTATTTGCTTTGGTTTAGCCAAGTGAATGACTTGCTTTTACCGTTCACATTTGGTGCACTTTCCGGGTTTGAGTGTGTTAACACACCCTTCCCATGCACATTAATTCGCATCTAATTTCATACATAAGATAGGATCTACTAAAATAATAAATTAATTCTTACCGGACGATCGATCAAGCTTGAACCAAACACTTTGTTTACAACCTTAAGCTCTGATTACCAACTTGTAACACCCGTCTAAATTTTATAGGAATTTAATGTAAATACATATGAATTTACTTAAATTGGTATCTTACTTCAAAAGATGTACAAAATTCAAGTTAAAGAATGATTACATTCTAGACAATTATTTAACTAGTTACGTCATTCAAACATGATTAACAAATTGTTTACATTATAAACATTGTCTAAAACAAAGTTAATCTAGTGCGGAAGCTTCAAAAGATTGTGTTCGGTTCGAGAGCATTGTCTTGACCATCATCCACGTACTTGCAATACCTAAAAACTGGAGATTTTGACAAATATTAGTATTAGTGTTCTTAGATAATTTGCATAATCGAACTATGCTCAGAAACGGATAAAAATTTCTGGACTCTACCGTAACTTACGGTATGTACCGTAAGTTACGGTAGAAGCTGTGTGATCCTTGTCTGCCGTAAATCAGTAGTGGACCACCGTAATGATTTTGTTCTCTACCGTAAGTAACGGTAGATACCGTAACTTATGGTAGTCACTGCAATTTTATGTTTTGACTGATTTGTTTATTTCACCCAAAACCCAAATCTCGGATTCCTCATATTTAACGCCCACACTCCCATCACCGGTTTGCGTGTTTAGTATTTCGCTACCCGTCACTCGGGCTCAAAATCTACAAGTGAGGTACTACCGTTATTCGATTCATACCTTCTCTTAATGACCCGTTTAGTTTACTCTTATGGACTTTATCATTCTAACAAACCAACACGCTAAATTCTCGTATTCTAATATGTCATTTATTAACAATAACAAAAGACCTATTAACCATATTACGAAGAATTAGCCACGCATTATTTGATTATTCGACCCGTTTGGCTCATCTTTGGAATCCTCCATTATGATGACTACCAACGAGTTCTAACCAATTCTTGACCTATTATTCAATATAGCGAACATTATCGCTTTAAATCAACACAACTTTTATTCTACAATTCAACTACACATACGCTAATTATCAAAATTTACCAAATGTAACGAATCAAGTTACATACCTTAAATGCACGCCCTTCAAACGCAAGTCGCCACCGGCTTGTCCACTCGACGCTCCGGTATCTTTTCCTATAGAGTTCAATCATGATACGTTTAGAACTCCCTTTTTAATCATATATCGCATAATTTGTCTAAACATCACAATTATGCGTTTTTAACTTAAATTTTCTGTTTCAAGCCTTCTTTGAGGCATTTCTACGAACACATAAAGGGCATAATTTATATCTTTTATATTCTAATCCTTGGCTTGTCACTTAGCCTCGATTAACATTAATTGAGCTATGACATATATAATTAAACATCATATTTTTCAGAAATCAGTTTCTATGAATCAATTTACACTAGAATAGCCTTCTAAACCCTAGTGTTCATCATTTTCTCACAAAACCCATAAACCACCT
This sequence comes from Helianthus tuberosus, assembly GCA_030545235.1. Lineage (NCBI taxonomy): Eukaryota > Viridiplantae > Streptophyta > Magnoliopsida > Asterales > Asteraceae > Helianthus > Helianthus tuberosus. Next base: position 74,268,875 of record CM060437.1, read on the forward strand.
TCAATGTGTTCATGAAATTTCCTGAATTTAGACATGATTTCACATGTTGTTGTCTAGGTTTTACCCTTAGACACTATATCATCACTATTCTATCCAAATAACAAACATGCATCATAAAAATTCGGATTTCCCAAATTCATGAAAATCTCAAGTAGAGAATTTTCATCAAATTTTACATACCTTATGATCTCCTTGCAATGGGGATCACTAATCCATGCTCTAAATTCGTTTTGGGACTGATCTTGACCTTCAATTTGTGAGATTTAAGAGAGTCTAGGGTTTGAAGAGGAGCTTGGGGTCGCCCCTGTCTTCTGATCGATCTCAGCAACACCAAACCAGTGTGTTGTGAGTTAAATTTTGTTTTATTATTATTAGTTTTCATTTAAACACCTTTGGTCCCTCAACTTTCGTTTTTATTTTATTTTGACTCTTTAACTACTTATAAGTCATCATCTAACTAGGTTAATGTCATTCCCAGTTAGTTTGTTTCACTTATTTATTTACAACATATTTGTAATATAAGAATTTGTATTTTCGGGGTGTTACACTGATGCTCCGCTTTAACTTGAGAATAAGTTAGACATTTAGCAACAAAATTAGCTATATCATTTTTCATTCCTATTCACCAGAAATTCCTTCGTAGATCTTGCTACATCTTTCACTTCCAGGATGTATCGTATACTTAGATTTATGAGTTTCTTCTAGAATTCTATGACGTAGGTTTCCTTGTTTGGGTATCCATATCCTTTTCTTATGGAATTTCCAAATTCCATATGTTCTTTGTTCTAATTCCTTAATCATGTGACAACTGTCACTTTTCCGTACATTCCGTACACTAAATGAACAGTAATTTGTGCTTTAATGACTGTGCATGATCTAGTTTACAAGACAAATGAAATTTTGATTACTGTTATATACATACAATGGCATTTCATGATACAAGACTTTATTCGTTGCTACATGCAACACGAGATAGTTCTAGTGATACACAGAACAGAACTGGCACCGTTACCAGACAAATAAATTTTTGATTTCCGTGCAAGTGAATTCATGCACGTTTTATACTACAAAATATTGCTTTATGCATTAACAAGAGCGTTGCGTCAGAAATACTAGTAAACTCACCGGTAAGACACAATGTGTCAACAGAACTGTAGAAAGCAGTCAGACATTAGAATTGAGGCCTAGGTGTAGGTCCAACGACAAGAATACATTAAAACCCAAGAGTACATACAAGGGTTTACATATATACCATCCGGAAGCTAAAATACGCACTAAAAAGCACCCGAAACGCACTTTAAGTGTAGAGTTTATTTAAATTCAGCTATAATCAGCATTATGACACTAAAATATTATGCAGAAATTATGATTTATCATTCAGATTACTTCCCTAAGTGTCGAGAATTGAAAGTGTTACAAAAGGGTACATAAAGGACACTAAACGGTGCAATTTAGCACTTTAACGAACCGGTGTTTAACCAAACAACCGGACATTACCCATAACATCAAAATAATATTAGAAGCATCATTTTAATATTTCCAAGCTAGTTATAGTCACCGAACATCATATTACACCTCCTAAACACTAAATACACAAATTCCCTAACTAATACCATTACATTTCAACTAAAACATGTAACTAGAAGTTGGAAATATTACACTTACCGCCCCCCCCTATTGTTGGACGGTTGGGAGACAAGATCTAACATGGGATTTTATTCTTATATTTTATAAGATTATGTTGGAGTATATTCCAACATTAGATACCATATGGTAGGAAGAATTTTATAAAAACCAAAAAATTAACATAACCATCATCCTTCACCATCTAACTCACCAAACACCCCCTCCTTCCTTCTTGTTTTCGGCTCAACCACAACCCCACACCATCACCATTTTCAATCACCTTCCATACAATCCAAGGTTATTTCATGGTGCTAGAAGGTCACTAACGAAGCTTGGTGGACTCGGATTTTGAAGGACCTCAACCGTTTGCTTTTAACCACTCAATCTTCATCATTGTTCTTCCCTAGCTTTAAGCTAGTTGTAAGCATCTTGAATACTCCCATTTACTTCTGTTTTTAGTGGTTAAAAGACTTGTTATGTTGAAAACGTTAAGAACATTAAAGAATATGAACATGAAACTTGAACATAAAGCTTATATACATGATGAATCTTGATGAAATAGTGATGTTTTGCTTATGTGTGATGCTTGTTGTTGTTGTTTATTTGAGATGATGATTAATCATCACAAGAAGCTTGCTAGGTGATGTTTAAACACTTAATCTAGCAAGTTAGGAGTCATCAGGCAATAAGAAAAGGAAGTCTTCGAACCTAAAGGTGGGCACACAAGTCGGCTATGGAAGCTCTAAAACAAACAAAAGAAAGAAAGTGAATCCGTCGCATTGCAGGAAAACTGATGGAGCCACTAATGAGGCCGGTGGTAAAGTTTACTCGGGGACTAAGCCAAGGTGCAGGGAATGCAACTTTCACCATGAAGGTCGATCTCTGAGGCCTAAGTGCGAAAAGTGTGGAAAAGAAGGGCACAGCAAGAACGCCTGTTGGGCGAAGGACCCAGATGGAAGAAATAAGAGAATACCAGGTTGCTACAAATGTGGTGAAGCAGGGCACTTTAGGAAAGATTGCCCTAGGAAGAAACAAGCAAGGAAGGGTTTCCACGATCGAAACTCGTGAAGAACGCCAGGATCCAGATGCGGTTACGGGTACGTTCCCTATTAACCAACCTAATGCATCTACTTTTAAGTAATACTGGCATCAACTTTAACCTTGCATGCTTAGAACATAAGAAACTGCTTGGCGTAGTTCGAGTAAAATAGACGTCCCGTATTCTTTAGAAATGGGCATATAGAAGGCTAGTTCAAGCAGACAAAGCGATTAAGGATTGTATTTAGAGACTCAGAAGGCCGCAACCTTCTGTTACCATTAACTTGAGAAGTCATAATATGATAGTCAGCATGGATTGGATATCCGAATATAGAGCCTGAGAACATCCCCGTTATGGAAGAAGATCCAGTAGCCTTCTCTGAAGACTTGCTAGGAATACCTCCACAAGCGACAAGAGGAACCTCGTGCCAGGAGCGGCACCAGAACCGAATGATGCCATACCGACTAGCTTCGCCCGCGAAGCATGAGCTCCCGCCATAACTACAAGAGCTACTAGACGGAGGAAATTAAGGACATAACATCCTTAGTAAGGACACGAGGAGAAAGTTGGCAGTTCCATTTTGCATAAATTCCAGAGAATTGAGAATCAGAATCCTTTGCCAAGGACTGATAACATGAACAGACAAATCGTCAGATTATAGTTACCACTCAAAGATCAACATGAGGACAAGATGTCCTCCACTGTGAATACAAGAAGGAAATATCCCTAAAACGACCTTTAGGACTCGCTTCGAGCATTACGAGTTCCTTGTCGTACCATTTGGCTCAACACATGCATCGACAATATTCATGGACCTCATGAATCGAACGTGTAAGCCATACCTGGATAAATCATGATTATACTTATTGACTACATTCTCATATGGCCAACGACCGAGGAAGGTCGTGGGCAACAGCTGCAATTTACCTTGCAACTCTTAGAGAAAAGAACAGTTATGTGCTATGATGACGAAAAGCGGATTTCGAATTCGCGAAGTGAGAAACTTTAAGATACGTGGTGGATAAGAATGAGATTTATACCAATCCTGCAACCAAGAGCTAAGGAGCTAGAGTTGCAATTATATGACGCTTCTCGACAAAGTCTCGATTGTACGTCGATGCAACGAGACCACAACATTGCATACACGGCACGTTGATTAAAGAATCATAAGAAGAAACCTTGAGCTAGACACAGTAATTGCGCGCCGCAAATTTGACAACATTACTTGTAAGAAAACACTACGCGACCTCTACTAAACACAAGGGTTGCAGCACACCGTTGATCGTAAAAACTTTAATATTAACATAGATGGACTAAGCTACTGAGCGATGCAAACTGTATGGACATGATGCGTATTTGTGTGATAAACTTTGATAAAAAGTTGGAACACTCACTTGCCCTTTGTAGAGTTTCCTACAACAATATTTATCACACCGTCGTTTAAACCGCTTCTTGTGAAGCTTTAGATGGAACATAATAAATCGATCCCCGTCATGTTGATCAGAGACCGGGAATAAACAATCTACTGACCCGAGTTGGTTCGGGAAAAACTAGAGGTAAGATCGTTCAGATATGTGATCATATCGAGACAGCCACGGAATACATAAAGATTGCGCCAATGAGTGGCGTAAACCGTAAGAATTCGAGATAAGAAGTATGACTTTAATGAGAGCCTCGCCTAGAGAAGGCCTGATATGATTTGGAAAACGTAAAGGTTGAATCCCCGATGTAGAGATCAGAACCATTGCTCACAAGATGAAACTTCCAGAAAAAGATCAGTAGTGATTACGACACATTCCATGTGTCTAGAGGAGTCTGACTCAAGGAACAGTCGTTGTTCCCACAAATAAGATTCACGTCAATGACAAACGACAAGAATTACTATAGAACCTGTTAAGGTTCCGGACCAAGAGTCCACAATACTCTAAAAACCTGTTAAGGTTACGGACCAAGAGTCCACAAGACACATAAAAGACATAATTGATTTACTTGAGTACGATAGAATTCATAACATGACCCAGAGTGTAACAACTGTGCTTGTAATCACTATGAACAGTTCTATTATCAATAAAACAATGTTATTTGATCCCAATGTTTGTTTTGTTATGTTTTACATTTTTCATGTTTTGACTTTTGTTCAATTCCAAACTCTACATCACTTTCTGGAGAGTTATACGCAAACTAGTGCGTAAACGTACTCAGTTTAATGCGAGAAATACTTCGGAACATCAACATATGCTCAACATACCTTAAATAACCTTTACATAACTTAGAAATAAGTTTTGAAGGCTTTGGTATGGCAAAAACAAGTTAATTCGCTTACAGGGACTAAATATGACAAACTGCGAAAGTATGCCAATTTGAACTGTAACGAACATTCCGGAACATAACCATAAGTTAAACACACCTTAAATATCCTTTACATAGCTTAGAAATAGGCTTTGAGGGGTTCGGTGTGCTAAAATAAACTTTTGGGTCATTCAGGGACTAAAAGTGTCAAAAAGTGCACAAGTTTGCATTTTCGCGCATAACTTACGTTCTGAATACATTCGGACATCCAAAAATTTATGTGAGCATGACTACATTATATTTTAGTGTTCGCCTTAAGAAAAATCCATTCGTTTCGTCATTTGGATCGTTTTTCGCGCTTATGCGCATTCCGTCGTAATTAAGCGAACATCGCGTTCGTACGGCCAAACGAACCGACATCCGAGATATTTTTTGAACATGTTTTAAGTTCCCTATACTTTAACTTCATTTTAGAGCTTTGAAATGGGGTTAACGGGCCTTAAACGTGTCAAAAATGACCTTATTGCATAACAGGGACCAAAAGTGTAAATCTGCCTAAATTGTGTCATACGATGCGCAGCCAATTTTCCCCTACGATGCGTAAGGGGTCTTACGATGCGCAGGGGTTTTTCCCCTACGATGCGTATGGGTTCTGCAGAACAGATCAGACTTAACAGTCAGCATGATCCAGCTGTTTTAACCTCACCCACAAGCTCCCAATCTGCACATTAAGCTCATTTGGACCCATTTTTAGTTACCACAACAATTGGACAAGTGTACGGCCTTGATCGTTTCCCCTTTTCCAAGAAACGATCTCAACGGTGGACCGAATACTATAAATACCCCACCCCCCTTTGTTCAAAATCACTAGAAACTTGAATTGAGAAACTCTAAGTTGAAACATTAGTTTCATACCTGAGATTTTCGAATTGAGTTTAGCATTCGGGGACCCTTCGTAAGTATTCTTTCGTTCTTTTCCTTATTTTACTGCTTTTCGAGTCAGAAAGTCAAACTTTGTTTGACTTTCAGCGTTGACCAGTAATGGTCAATGCGAAGTTCGTTTGAACTTCGCAACGTGAGTGTAATCACGTTGGTCATAGTCCTTTGGGACTATGCCCACTGGTTACCACGTTGTCTAGAGTCGTAGGGTAGGCGATCTGATAAATCGCCTATACCTTCGAACTCGGCCCATTTGGTCGATCATTAGGATCCGACCAAATACATTAGGTGACCATAGTAGGTAGGGAATAACCTTCCGAGGTTATACCCTATGGTCACATCGTTTAAGTAGTTGTATGATAGGTAGTTTATATGCCTTAGGTAAATTACCAGAATACCCTTTTCATGCATAATTGGTAATTTAGCATATGTAACCTAAACTTTTGCCACATAACTAATTATGTAACATGTTTAGGCATATAACACTTGTCATAGGACTAGTTAGGCGGTCCAAACGCGTTTTACGCGCACGATGCGTTAAAGTAGCATAAGCTACCTAAACGGATCGTAATGGGTCGATAAGACTTAGGTCAAGTTTCATTTAGCATGTAGGCTTTGTTAAACCATATCACATGAGTTCCTACACTCATTTGGTTTACAAACCCTAATGCTACCCAGTCTTCCGATTTAGGTCCGGTTCATTAACATAGTTACCTATATTAGGTGCCGTTTGATTCCGTGATCTATAGCATTACTTGGTGATTATCTTTAGACATCTGAGCAATCTCAAGTGAGTACATAGACCCCTCTTTTACTGTTTTCCAAACTGTTTTGGGGTGGAACACATGTGCCTACTTGTTACTTTAATGCTTTCTGTTTTCACATCATATACACGCTATGTTTGTTAGTACATTATAGTACATTGATTTCATTACATTTCATGCTAGGTGTGCCCATTGTGTGCATTACTTAGTACATTGTTTTACATGACATTTCATGCTAGGTGTGCCCATTGTGTGCATTACTTAGTACATTGTTTTACATGACATTTCATGCTAGGTGTGCCCATTGTGTGCATTACTTAGTACATTGTTTTACATTACATTTCATGCTAGGTGTGCCCATTGTGTGCATTACTTAGTACATTGTTTTACATTACATTTCATGCTAGGTGTGCCCATTGTGTGCATTACTTGGTACATTGTTTTACATTACATTTCATGCTAGGTGTGCCCATTGTGTGCATTACTTAGTACATCGTTTTACATTACATTTTCACGCTATGTATGTTCATTTGATTACATACTTAGTGCATCACATGCTTCCATTTTTGGTATAACATTTGGTTTGTTTAACATGGGACAATACATTCATTAACATTGATCATGCCATTCGTTAGTAGGTAGTGGTACCATAGGAATTGACAACTCCCGTTCCGGACATCCCAGGGTAAGGGGACAGAAAGGAATGACCGAATTCGATATACATAACTTAGATAAATCTTTAATTTGTTTAAAGGTTTATCGCCTCAGTCTCAAGGCTTGGATGTATGCATATTAACAATACCGCATAAATGTTTGTATCAGTATAGCATGCATTTGTTACACACAACATGACTTTGATTTAAACTGTGTTTTACTTCAATACCTTGTTGTTGTGCATTTTACATATGGTTTAGTTGATACATTTCACTTACCATACATGACATTTTGATTACACATTACATGATCTACATTGAACATAAACATTTTGACATTGATATACACATTTGGTGGTTTACATTGGACATAGACATTTTGACATGGTTTACACAATAACACTTGACAATTGGTTTGTACATGAACATTTTACATCTTGATGGTTTGGTTTGATTAAGTGATTAAGTAACGATACGTGTGTAATATGATACAAACATGGTGGATACGCCGCTGGTACTTCCTATATATAAGTGTTTGTATAATATTACATAGCGTAACGTTATTTGAATCATTTCAGTTTGATACATATAACATTTTATACAAATAACATACTTTTTCATAAGACATTGTTTTACAATCAACTTATCTTATACAAACTCATTTTTCATGGTTATTCATTTAACCTTACATTTACTTATACATATCAACTGATCTTATCGTTTTTCAAATGATTTACAAGACAAAGCAAATTACAAGGTTCATGACTAAACATTTTCTCAAATACAAGTCATGAATCCTATTTTCACAAACCTATGTATCTCACAGGCATTTTTATGCTGACGTACCTATTTTCACATGTGTTTTCAGGTGCTTTTCCGTAGGATGTTGATCACAATACTAGGGCGGACCTGTGCCTTAGAGACATAAAATGGAGCTAGACTATGTTTAATTATGTTGTAAACTCTGTATTTCCTGTTTGAAACAATGTAACATCCTTGTTAAATAAATAAATAAAACTTTGTATGCCATGGTTATGAAACAATTAATTCTGTCGCGATCACTCCCCGGCGTTTCCGCCGCGGTCCGTTGTTATACGCGGTCGGGGTGTGACAGAAGAGTTGGTATCAGAGCCAATGGTTATAGGGAATTAGGTTATTAGTAATGCTTTGACCTAGACTATAACTTTTCTAGGAACCTAACACAAGTTATCTTGTGTTTAGATCTTAAAACATTTACATCACCTATCCTTAGGTGATTAACAAAACAAGGAACCAAAATTTTTCCGAAACGTTTTTTTTAAAAAAACAATCATCTGTTTTTGAATGATTTATTACAAGGTTTTGAACCCTCAATTGTAAGGTTTTGAACCCTTTTCAGTATTGGTTTTTGGCCTGGTGCCTTCTAAATTTTCAAAAATCCCGTCAAACGTTTTGGGTTTTAAATAATGTGAACGTGTGCAAACTGGAAGGGTGAATGCCTGTATTCTGGGTTTTCTGTCTAGGCAAGCACTTCGTATACATCTCAACCAGACGCGAGACCAGTTGTGCTTACCTGGGAATTCTTGGAGTGAGTGTTCACTTATAGGCGAGCATGTCTTCATTATACATTATTTTTGACCCATTTACTTTGATTAGTCACTGTGTGTCGTTTGTTTGCTTTGTGATACGGACGAATGACCACCATCTTTGCTTTTGTTGATTCTGTTTCATCTCATTCTTTTCATCCAATCATCTCACTCGTTTTCTTTCATGTTTTCCTCTTTTAGAATGCCTCCTCGACGCGACAATCAGATAGAAACTGCCGAGCTGGCAGAAATTATTGCGCAGCAGATGGCTGCTCAATTTCCAAATCTCTTTGCTCAATGGAACCAAGCCAACAATAACAACAACAACAATGTTCCATGCAAATACAAGGATTTTAATCAGGCTAAACCACTCAAGTTTAGTGGTTCTGAAGGAGCGACTGGGCTTCTTCAGTGGTTCGAGAGCAGTGAGAATACTTTCCGCCACGTGCAGTGTCCGGATAATCGCAAAGTTGAGTTTGCTTCGAGCGTATTTCAGAAGAGGGCTTTGACATGGTGGAACGGGGTTATGAGAGACAGGGGTGCAGAAGTTGCTCTTGCACAGACATGGGCTGAACTTAGAGCCCTTATGATGAGGGAATTCTGTCCTCGTCATGAGCAGAGAGCTTTGGAGAAGGAATTTGATGATTTGAAGCAAGATAGTGGTGAGCACAGGGCTTATACTGATCGGTTTGAAGAGTTGAGTCTTCTTTGCCCGACTATGGTTACCCCACTCGACAAGGCTATCGAGAGATACATCGACGGCCTACCTGACTCGGTACAAGACATTCTTACTGGTAGTAACCCTGCCACACTCCGTCAGGCAATCGAGTTATCAGCGACGCTGACTGAGTCGCAGATCAGGAAGAACAAGTTACATAGGAAGGGTGACAAGGGCAAGAAACAGTCGGCTGACAAGGGTGATAGCAAGAAAGGTCAAAACTTGAATGGGAAGAACTCTGGTTCTTCGAAGAGGTCAAGGAAGCGTAAGGCTTCCCAAAATTTTGCTATCACTGCCCAAGCTAATCAGGCAGCTCCCAATCAACCCGCACAGCCTCCAGCGAAGAAACCCTATACAGGGAATGCACCTTTGTGCAATAGGTGCAACAGTCACCATCAGCCGCAACATCAGTGCCGTTTCTGTACTAGCTGTGGGAAGTCAGGTCATTCTGTCGAGGTTTGTCGGTTTGCTCAAAATCGCGCAGTTCAAAACCCGGCTCAACAAGTTGCACAGCCTCCTGCTCCGCAACAGGGTCAAGCTGCACGACCACAATACCCACCGGGTGCTTGTTACAATTGTGGGGATCTGACCCACTATAGGAATCGGTGCCCAAGACTGGCGAACCAGAACCAGAACCAGAACCAGAATCAGGCTCCGGCCCGAGGCCGAGTCTTTAACATGAATGCCCAAGAGGCACAGGCTGACGATAATGTGGTGAACGGTACGTTCTTTATTAATAATCAGCCTGCATCTGTTCTTTTCGATTCTGGTGCCGATAAGAGTTTCGTGTCTTTGTCTTTTGAGCCAATGCTTCGAGTGTCTAGAACGAAACTAGGCAAATCTTTGACAGTAGAAGTTGCTAGTGGTGAACCCATTATTCTTGATTCTGTTCTTCGCAACTGCCAGTTGAATCTTAACGACCATCTTTTTCCTATCGACCTCGCGCCTATGCAACTTGGAAGCTTCGATGTTATTGTGGGAATGGATTGGTTATCCAAGCATCACGCAGAGATCGTTTGTTCTGAGAAGATAGTTCGTGTGCTGCTTTCGACAGGCGAAATCCTGCAGGTTCAAGGTGAGAAGCCTACCGTTGGTCTCAAACTCATGTCTTGTTTTAAAGCTCGGAGGTATCTGCAGAAGAACTATGTGGCTTTCTTAGCACATGTTACAGAAGATAAAGGCAAGAGTAAGTCTATTTCAGATATTCCTGTCGTTCGGGATTATTCTGAAGTGTTCCCTAAAGATTTACCTGGTCTACCTCCAGCACGCCAAGTCGAGTTCCGCATTGATCTCGTACCTGGTGCCAACCCCATTGCTAAAGCTCCATATCGTCTTGCACCATCTGAGATGCAAGAGTTGTCTAAACAGCTTTAGGAGCTCTCTGACAAAGGCTTTATTCGTCCCAGTTTTTCACCTTGGGGTGCTCCCGTTCTTTTTGTTAAGAAGAAGGATGGATCCTTTAGGATGTGTATCGATTATCGTGAGCTTAACAAGCTTACCATCAAAAATCGATATCCCCTACCTCGCATCGATGATCTCTTTGATCAGTTACAAGGCGCTTCTTATTTCTCGAAGATTGATCTGCGATCTGGATATCATCAACTTCGCGTGCAAGAAGAAGATATTCCCAAGACAGCGTTCCGTACTCGATATGGGCATTATGAGTTCACAGTCATGCCATTCGGTGTGACTAATGCTCCTGCTGTTTTCATGGACTTAATGAATAGGGTCTGCAAACCTTATTTGGATCAGTTCGTCATTGTTTTTATTGATGACATTTTGATATACTCTAAGACGCAAGCTGACCACGAGCAGCATCTTCGTCTTACTCTGGAACTCCTGAAGAAAGAGCAACTTTTCGCCAAATTCTCCAAGTGCGAATTTTGGCTTAAAGAAGTTCAATTTTTGGGGCATGTTATCAACGAACGGGGTGTTCATGTAGATCCCTCCAAGATCAGTGCGATTAAGGATTGGGATACACCTACTACTCCTACTGAAGTTCGTTCTTTTCTTGGTCTAGCGGGTTATTACCGCCGCTTCATAGAAAACTTCTCGAAGATTGCAGTTCCTCTAACTGCTCTAACTCAGAAGAAAATGCCCTTTTATTGGGGAAACAAACAAGAGGAAGCTTTTCAACACTTGAAGCAGAAGCTTTGTGATGCGCCTGTTCTATCATTGCCTGAGGGTGATGATGATTTTGTTGTGTATTGTGATGCATCGAAATTGGGTCTTGGCTGTGTTCTTATGCAAAGGAACAAAGTCATAGCCTATGCATCAAGACAATTGAAGATACATGAGAAGAACTACACCACTCACGATCTTGAGTTGGGTGCAGTTGTCTTTGCTCTCAAGATCTGGAGACACTATTTGTACGGTACAAAATGTGTGGTTTTCACAGACCACAAAAGTCTTCAGCATATCTTCAACCAGAAAGAACTCAACATGAGACAACGACGTTGGGTTGAGCTTTTAAACGACTATGACTGCGAAATTCGCTACCATCCTGGTAAGGCGAATGTCGTAGCTGATGCATTGAGTCGTAAGGAACGTACTAAGCTTCATTGTGTACGTGTTCAATCTGTTATTCAAGCTCGATCCGATATTCAAGCACGCATTTCTCTAGCTCAACAATCTTGTGTTTCACAAGGTTTGATGGATAAGGAATTTCCTTATCACATAACGCCTGCTCTGGAACTGAAGGACAATGGATCGTATTACTTCATGGACCGTTTGTGGGTTCCAAGCCAGGATGATCTTCGTACCTTGCTTATGGATGAAGCCCATAAGTCTCGTTATTCTATTCATCCGGGCTCAGATAAGATGTATAAGGATCTTCGTATTCACTATTGGTGGCCTGGTATGAAGAAAGACATTGCCTTATACGTATCAAAATGCCTTACTTGTCTTAAGGTTAAGGCTGAACATCAGCGTCCATCTGGTTTATTGGAGCAACCAGAGATCCCAGTTTGGAAATGGGAAAACATTACTATGGATCTTGTTACCAAACTTCCACGCACTAAGAAAGGTCATGATGCCATCTGGGTAGTCGTTGATCGTCTTACAAAGTCAGCACATTTCTTGCCAATCCGTGAGGATTTTCCTACTGACAGACTTGCTCAAATCTATGTAGATGAAATAGTAGCTCGACATGGTGTTCCGTTGAACATCATTTCTGACAGAGATGCTCGTTTCACTTCTCATTTTTGGAGAACCATGCAATCTGCCATGGGGACCCAACTTAATCTAAGCACAGCTTATCATCCGCAAACGGATGGTCAATCTGAGAGAACAATCCAGACTCTGGAGGATATGCTAAGAGCTTGTGTGATCGATTTTGGTGGTAGCTGGGATTCACATCTTAAATTGATTGAATTCTCCTACAACAACAGTTATCACACTAGCATCAAAATGGCTCCTTTCGAGGCTCTCTATGGTCGAAAATGTCGTTCACCAGTCTGCTGGAATGAGATTGGCGAGGCTCAACTTACTGGACCTGCCCTCATTTTAGAGACAACTGACAAGGTCAAGAAAGTTCGTGATAACCTTCAGGCAGCTAGAAGCCGTCAGAAGATTTACGCGGATCCAAAACGCAAATCCTTGGAATTTCAAGTCGGTGATCGAGTATTACTTAAGGTCTCACCTTGGAAAGGTGTGATCAGATTTGGAAAGAAAGGAAAACTTGCACCTAGATACGTTGGACCATTCAAGATCGTCGAAAGAATCGGAAAGGTAGCCTACAGACTTGAGTTACCTCCTGAACTGGGAAATGTTCATCCAACTTTTCACGTGTCCAATCTCAAGAAGTGTACAGCTGATGAGAATTTCTCCATACCGCTTGACGAAATTCGTGTTGGCACAACACTGAAATTTGTTGAGAAACCAGTGGAAATCATGGAACGTGAAGTCAAGTGGCTTAAACGCAAGCGCATTCCTTTGGTCAAAGTTCGCTGGGAAGCTAAACGTGGACCCGAGTTTACTTGGGAACGCGAAGATCAAATGAAGGCGAAATATCCACATCTTTTTCCACGAGTTTCCTCTAAATAAATTTCGGGACGACATTTCCACAAGTAGGGGAGACTGTAACAACTGTGCTTGTAATCACTATGAACAGTTCTATTATCAATAAAACAATGTTATTTGATCCCAATGTTTGTTTTGTTATGTTTTACATTTTTCATGTTTTGACTTTTGTTCAATTCCAAACTCTACATCACTTTCTGGAGAGTTATACGCAAACTAGTGCGTAAACGTACTCAGTTTAATGCGAGAAATACTTCGGAACATCAACATATGCTCAACATACCTTAAATAACCTTTACATAACTTAGAAATAAGTTTTGAAGGCTTTGGTATGGCAAAAACAAGTTAATTCGCTTACAGGGACTAAATATGACAAACTGCGAAAGTATGCCAATTTGAACTGTAACGAACATTCCGGAACATAACCATAAGTTAAACACACCTTAAATATCCTTTACATAGCTTAGAAATAGGCTTTGAGGGGTTCGGTGTGCTAAAATAAACTTTTGGGTCATTCAGGGACTAAAAGTGTCAAAAAGTGCACAAGTTTGCATTTTCGCGCATAACTTACGTTCTGAATACATTCGGACATCCAAAAATTTATGTGAGCATGACTACATTATATTTTAGTGTTCGCCTTAAGAAAAATCCATTCGTTTCGTCATTTGGATCGTTTTTCGCGCTTATGCGCATTCCGTCGTAATTAAGCGAACATCGCGTTCGTACGGCCAAACGAACCGACATCCGAGATATTTTTTGAACATGTTTTAAGTTCCCTATACTTTAACTTCATTTTAGAGCTTTGAAATGGGGTTAACGGGCCTTAAACGTGTCAAAAATGACCTTATTGCATAACAGGGACCAAAAGTGTAAATCTGCCTAAATTGTGTCATACGATGCGCAGCCAATTTTCCCCTACGATGCGTAAGGGGTCTTACGATGCGCAGGGGTTTTTCCCCTACGATGCGTATGGGTTCTGCAGAACAGATCAGACTTAACAGTCAGCATGATCCAGCTGTTTTAACCTCACCCACAAGCTCCCAATCTGCACATTAAGCTCATTTGGACCCATTTTTAGTTACCACAACAATTGGACAAGTGTACGGCCTTGATCGTTTCCCCTTTTCCAAGAAACGATCTCAACGGTGGACCGAATACTATAAATACCCCACCCCCCTTTGTTCAAAATCACTAGAAACTTGAATTGAGAAACTCTAAGTTGAAACATTAGTTTCATACCTGAGATTTTCGAATTGAGTTTAGCATTCGGGGACCCTTCGTAAGTATTCTTTCGTTCTTTTCCTTATTTTACTGCTTTTCGAGTCAGAAAGTCAAACTTTGTTTGACTTTCAGCGTTGACCAGTAATGGTCAATGCGAAGTTCGTTTGAACTTCGCAACGTGAGTGTAATCACGTTGGTCATAGTCCTTTGGGACTATGCCCACTGGTTACCACGTTGTCTAGAGTCGTAGGGTAGGCGATCTGATAAATCGCCTATACCTTCGAACTCGGCCCATTTGGTCGATCATTAGGATCCGACCAAATACATTAGGTGACCATAGTAGGTAGGGAATAACCTTCCGAGGTTATACCCTATGGTCACATCGTTTAAGTAGTTGTATGATAGGTAGTTTATATGCCTTAGGTAAATTACCAGAATACCCTTTTCATGCATAATTGGTAATTTAGCATATGTAACCTAAACTTTTGCCACATAACTAATTATGTAACATGTTTAGGCATATAACACTTGTCATAGGACTAGTTAGGCGGTCCAAACGCGTTTTACGCGCACGATGCGTTAAAGTAGCATAAGCTACCTAAACGGATCGTAATGGGTCGATAAGACTTAGGTCAAGTTTCATTTAGCATGTAGGCTTTGTTAAACCATATCACATGAGTTCCTACACTCATTTGGTTTACAAACCCTAATGCTACCCAGTCTTCCGATTTAGGTCCGGTTCATTAACATAGTTACCTATATTAGGTGCCGTTTGATTCCGTGATCTATAGCATTACTTGGTGATTATCTTTAGACATCTGAGCAATCTCAAGTGAGTACATAGACCCCTCTTTTACTGTTTTCCAAACTGTTTTGGGGTGGAACACATGTGCCTACTTGTTACTTTAATGCTTTCTGTTTTCACATCATATACACGCTATGTTTGTTAGTACATTATAGTACATTGATTTCATTACATTTCATGCTAGGTGTGCCCATTGTGTGCATTACTTAGTACATTGTTTTACAGTACATTGTTTTACATGACATTTCATGCTAGGTGTGCCCATTGTGTGCATTACTTAGTACATTGTTTTACATTACATTTCATGCTAGGTGTGCCCATTGTGTGCATTACTTAGTACATTGTTTTACATTACATTTCATGCTAGGTGTGCCCATTGTGTGCATTACTTGGTACATTGTTTTACATTACATTTCATGCTAGGTGTGCCCATTGTGTGCATTACTTAGTACATCGTTTTACATTACATTTTCACGCTATGTATGTTCATTTGATTACATACTTAGTGCATCACATGCTTCCATTTTTGGTATAACATTTGGTTTGTTTAACATGGGACAATACATTCATTAACATTGATCATGCCATTCGTTAGTAGGTAGTGGTACCATAGGAATTGACAACTCCCGTTCCGGACATCCCAGGGTAAGGGGACAGAAAGGAATGACCGAATTCGATATACATAACTTAGATAAATCTTTAATTTGTTTAAAGGTTTATCGCCTCAGTCTCAAGGCTTGGATGTATGCATATTAACAATACCGCATAAATGTTTGTATCAGTATAGCATGCATTTGTTACACACAACATGACTTTGATTTAAACTGTGTTTTACTTCAATACCTTGTTGTTGTGCATTTTACATATGGTTTAGTTGATACATTTCACTTACCATACATGACATTTTGATTACACATTACATGATCTACATTGAACATAAACATTTTGACATTGATATACACATTTGGTGGTTTACATTGGACATAGACATTTTGACATGGTTTACACAATAACACTTGACAATTGGTTTGTACATGAACATTTTACATCTTGATGGTTTGGTTTGATTAAGTGATTAAGTAACGATACGTGTGTAATATGATACAAACATGGTGGATACGCCGCTGGTACTTCCTATATATAAGTGTTTGTATAATATTACATAGCGTAACGTTATTTGAATCATTTCAGTTTGATACATATAACATTTTATACAAATAACATACTTTTTCATAAGACATTGTTTTACAATCAACTTATCTTATACAAACTCATTTTTCATGGTTATTCATTTAACCTTACATTTACTTATACATATCAACTGATCTTATCGTTTTTCAAATGATTTACAAGACAAAGCAAATTACAAGGTTCATGACTAAACATTTTCTCAAATACAAGTCATGAATCCTATTTTCACAAACCTATGTATCTCACAGGCATTTTTATGCTGACGTACCTATTTTCACATGTGTTTTCAGGTGCTTTTCCGTAGGATGTTGATCACAATACTAGGGCGGACCTGTGCCTTAGAGACATAAAATGGAGCTAGACTATGTTTAATTATGTTGTAAACTCTGTATTTCCTGTTTGAAACAATGTAACATCCTTGTTAAATAAATAAATAAAACTTTGTATGCCATGGTTATGAAACAATTAATTCTGTCGCGATCACTCCCCGGCGTTTCCGCCGCGGTCCGTTGTTATACGCGGTCGGGGTGTGACACAGAGTACATGGGAACATGAAGACAAATTTTAAGCATAAGTGACGTCATCTGATTCCCAACTCCCCTGCGACCGATGGCATCGCTTGAATTTCGGGACGAAATTTTTTAACGGGGGGAGTCTGTGACAACTGTCATTTTTCCGTACATTCCGTACACTAAATGAACAGTAATTTGTGCTTTAATGACTGTGCATGATCTAGTTTACAAGACAAATGAAATTTTGATTACTGTTATATACATACAATGGCATTTCATGATACAAGACTTTATTCGTTGCTACATGCAAAACGAGATAGTTCTAGTGATACACAGAACATAACTGGCACCATTACCAGACAAATAAATTTCTGATTTCCGTGCAAGTGAATTCATGCACGTTTTATACTACAAAATATTGCTTTATGCATTAACAAGAGCGTTGCGTCAGAAATACTAGTAAACTCACCAGTAAGACACAATGTGTCAACAGAACTGCAGAAAGCAGTCAGACATTAGAATTGAGGCCTAGGTGTAGGTCCAATGAGAAGAATACATTAAAACCCAAGAGTACATACAAGGGTTTACATATATACCATCCGGAAGCTAAAATACGCACTAAAAAGCACCCGAAACGCACTTTAAGTGCAGAATTTATTTAAATTCAGCTATAATCAGCATTATGACACTGAAATATTATGCAGAAATTATGATTTATCATTCAGATTACTTCCCTAAGTGTCGGGAATTGAAAGTGTTACAAAAGAGTACATAAAGGACACTAAACGGTGCAATTTAGCACTTTAACGAACCGGTGTTTAACCAAACAACCGGACATTACCCGGAACATCAAAATAATATTAGAAGCATCATTTTAATATTTCCAAGCTAGTTATGGTCACCGAACATCATATTACACCTCCTAAACACTAAATACACAAATTACCTAACAAATACCATTACATTTCAACTAAAACATGTAACTTGAAGTTGGAAATATTACACTTACCCCCCCCCCCTATTGTTGGACGGTTGGGAGACAAGATCCCACATGGGATTTTATTCTTATATTTTATAAGATTATGTTGGAGTATATTCCAACATTAGATACCATATGCTAGGAAGAATTTTATAAAAACCAAAAAATTATAACATAACCATCATCCTTCACCATCTAACTCACCAAACACCCCCTCCTTCCTTCTTGTTTTCAGCTCAACCACAACCCCACACCATCACCATTTTCAATCACCTTCCATACAATCCAAGGTTATTTCATGGTGCTAGAAGGTCACTAACGAAGCTTGGTGGACTCGGATTTTGAAGCACCTCAACCGTTTGCTTTTAACCACTCAATCTTCATCATTGTTCTTCCCTAGCTTTAAGCTAGTTGTAAGCATCTTGAATACTCTCATTTACTTCTATTTTTTAGTGGTTAAAAGACTTGTTATGTTGAAAACCTTAAGAACATTAAAGAATATGAACATGAAACTTGAACATAAAGCTTATATACATGATGAATCTTGATGAAATAGTGATGTTTTGCTTATGTGTGATGCTTGTTGTTGTTGTTTATTTGAGATGATGATTAATCATCACATGAAGCTTGCTAGGTGATGTTTAAACACTTAATCTAGCAAGTTAGGAGATGATTATTGATGTGTTTAGAATTATACACATCATATGCATCAAATTACCCATATTTCAGAACAATTGTGTGCGTTTCTCCTTTGTATTTGGTACTGAATCAATAAAATCATGAATCTACAGGAATCGGTGAAATATATGTGGATTACGCGAGGAAACGGTAAAGGATCGATGACGGAAACAATACATGGGGAAACGTGTCACGGAAAACGAAGAAATTGCCTTTGGGGAAGCCTTACGGACCTCAACGTTCACAATGTTGAGGTCCGTAAGCTTGTTGAGATAGTGGATTGAAGTTGGTAAAGCTTACAGACCTCAACATTCACAATGTTGAGGTCCTCAAGCACCCTTACGGAACTCAACATTCACAATGTGAGGTCCTCAAGCACCCTTATGGACCTCAACATTCACAATGTTGAGGTCCGTAAGGACATGTCGGCAAAGACTTTCTGGTCGCGAAATGGAACAGTTGAAGAAGATTATTTGGAGACCCTTACGGACCTCAAGCCTCACAACGTTGAGGTCCGTAAGCTAGCAATCTGGCCTAATTTTTGAGCCTATAAAAGGGCTTCACTTGCAACTTCGAAAACACACCTCTACAACACAAAACCTTCGGGTTTGGATCAATGTAGTCCATCTTGGAGGTCCGTTGGAGGTCTTTGGAGGTCTCGGAAGCTCTCGGTTCGAGTTAAAAGCGCCCCGGGTCAGACTAAAGTCCGACAAACGTTAAGTTTTCGTATCTTTTACTTTTTACCATGCTACCTTGTGTTTGTAATTGTGTTTACTTTCTGTATTTGTATAATATGTGTACTTAAACTTGTATACTACCTGGGTTATGATGAACTAAAT
This sequence comes from Helianthus tuberosus, assembly GCA_030545235.1. Taxonomy (NCBI): domain Eukaryota; kingdom Viridiplantae; phylum Streptophyta; class Magnoliopsida; order Asterales; family Asteraceae; genus Helianthus; species Helianthus tuberosus. The sequence continues at coordinate 74,288,713 of CM060437.1, forward strand.
GATTGTAATGCATATTTGACGTACTTTCAGTTATTTCATGTGATTTACAGAACATTGTCTTTAAAGTTAATCTTGGTATTGCATGTTGGTGTATTTTGAGTAAATTATTTGTCGATAAATTCAAAGGTTTAAACATGAAGACGTTCTCCTTAAACTTAGAATTTAATTTGATTCGTTTATCTTTTGATTTTCGGGTTAAATATTGTGTTGAGAAATTGACCAAGTCTAATAATAATTCAAATCAAAATACTAAAACTTGCATCCTCACCTTATGACTAGAAATAAGATTAGGGTGCGCTAGGTTATTAGCTAATCATTGGTGGGTAATTTGGGTAATCGATAACTCGAGCTCTTTTATTACATCGTGATTAAGGTTTCTTAGGATTTTAATTTTCAAAGATTTGTTCACTTTGCGGGTTTAAAAGATCGTCTCACAACTTAGTCTCTAAGGTTCCAACGGTTGGATTCACGTAGGATTTGGTATCGATAGCTCGAGCCGGTTCGTTCTTGCACTTCACATCTCGTCTTTATCTTTTGTTTAAATGGCATCTCTAACGGGGGGTTAACCAAAGGAAAAAGATATTTAACTGTTATTATTGTCAAATTAGCATTGCATGATTCTAGGGATTCAAAACCCAGGGAGTCCTTTCATCATACGTATTTGTTACACTTTATTTCTGTAATTGTAAAACTTTGTTTCTGTGATTGCTATACTTTGTCTGTATTTATTTCACTGTATTTGTTTATTTGTTTTACTTTTCGTTTCCTGTCTTCTTTTCCGTAAGTTTTCAATTTATTATTTAAAAAAAATCAAAAATCAATTTAAATCAAACTTTCAAATTTAACTTTATAGTCGATAGAGGTTTATTATCTAAAGTTTGTATATAGTGTCCACGGATTGATATCCGGTCTTGCCATCTACACTACACCGCGGCCGGTGCACTTGCCGATTGTGTGTGGTTTAGTAGCAATTCCATTTAAAACTTGTTTTGAAAATAAAACGAAATATCATATGCTCGGTCATGTAGTAACTGGAAGGGTTAAGTACCGTTAAATTGGGAACTCCTGTCTAGGCTGGCATTCGTACAAATCCAATTATAAGGACCCGTTGCCTACCTGGGGACAATCCCAATGAGAGTACCGACACCTATTAGGCCAAAGCATGTCCAACTTTTAAGCATTTGAATAAACAACCTCACATCAAGCTTTTTACACACCAAGGCTTTTGAACAACACGATTCACACAACATTAAAGTCTTTCAAACGAAAAGCAGGTTGTGACCGCACATCAATTATGTAACAACATGAAATAATCATCTTCTTGTTAATATATGAACTTGATGAATGAGTGATTTCTTGGAAAAATATTAAACAAGCAAGCTAGTAATCTTGTGAATCTAAGATTCATGAGTGGTTTTCTAAAAGAACCAAGTTTAAATTGCGATTTTTAGAAGATCTCGGTTTTTACATAAAATTACACTATTTTTATTAGAAAAATAAGTGTATAAACACTTATGAAACAAGAAAAATACCAAAGAAATATTTTTAGAAAAATCATCTTACAAGCTGTAAAAGACTAATTCCTTCAACAATGAGATTTACAAACAAACAACCATGCTTTTAAGGGTAACTAAACCTACTAAATAACATGGTAAGTTACTACAAGATTTTACAAAAACTTCAAGTTCATGAAATAGAGTGATTTGTATAATATGGGCTTGGGGTAAGACTTGATTGTGTTGTTGATTTTTTATGATGATTTTAAAAAGAAAATAAACACATGTTTAGAAAACATGGGAAAACCTCCATTTTTAGGGGAAACTATGTCAAAATTTTTATAAATTTTGCCAGTTAGAAAAATATAAGTTTTTGAGAAACTTATTCCCTAAAAATGTATCTAAAAACATTTACCAAGGTTTCCCAAACTTTGTGTTAAGAAATGAGGATTTCTTCAAGAATAAAAATGGATATTAAGTATGTATATTTGTGAGAAAATATATATATATATATATTTATTTATCACCAAATTTTGTGCTAAGTGTATGTAGTACGTATTATACGTGAATAGTGTATTAGGACTAGAAAATACACTAAATACTCCTAAGGAGCGAAGATACAAAAATACACATACAACATACTTAGACAAATACAAGATACTTATATTTACCTTTGAGAAAATAATATAAGTAGGACACATAGTTAAAAATATAAATTATTTTTAACACAAGAACACATATAAAAAAGATAGTGACTTGTACTTGTGAGATACAATTCTAGTGACTAACGTTAATAAACACGTTTAGGTCACGGCGCTAGAGAAGCAAACCCGGTGAAGTTTACGACGCAGGAATGCAAAGTAGTGAGTTCATGCTCCCCCCTTTTTTTTAATTGTTTTTGGTTTTATAACTCTCGGGGGTGAAATAAATGTTACAAATATTACAATGTTTACAAATGGTATGATAACAAGAAGCACTCTTGGTGAGAACGAGTACCAAGTATGATGCGATTTGAGAATAAAAAATACAAGAAGCACTCTTGGTGAGAACGAGTACCAAGTATGATGCGTTTTAAGAAATGCCTAGGAAATACAAGATCATGTGAGCACAGACATAATACTAAAAATGCCATAGAGTCTTGGTGAAAACTGGTACCAAGCCATTAAAAACATTCATTAATTAGGGACGAGGGTTAGATCTAACGGGTACGGCCGAACCCCACTCATGGTCACAACTAGTACCTAGTAGTTCTTCGGAGTCCCAGTCGAAGTTAATCGACACAGTCGAGGGTAATCGACACAGTCGAGGGAAATCGACACAGTCAAGGGTAATCGACACAGTCAAGGAGTCATAACAAGTACTCCCCATGTCCTCAAGGAGTCATAACAAGTACTCCATATGTCCTCACATGCCTTAAAAGAGCCATTAAGAATGCTCCCTATGTCTTAAAGTCCTTGTAAAACATTCATGTTCATACACGCTTTTCATACCTGTTTACAAAGGAGTCTCTCAAAGATTTACAAGAATTACGATATACAAACAAGACGCATGAAGTCGCTCAACTTTATATTGATGTTTTCAAAAATTACATGTATTTCAGGTAACAGGATGGATCTTGGGCGCAAGTGTCGTAACTAGAAGTAAACTCCAAGTTTAGATGTCATCCACTTTTGTTGATTTGTAACCTAAACGGAGGTTGTGTTTTAAAACTTAGATAACAAGTGTTTGTAATACTCAAATTTTATGAATGGATGAACATCGTTTTGATCATGTAGTTGTTTATTACGATTGAATGCAATGATATTAAACCAGTCACACATCATACGCTTCCGCAAAAGACAGGGTGTGACAAATCATTCCTTTCAATTTTTCAGCATCGTCCTTGATTGCTGACTCTAGTACTTCTCTAATTTGACATTTAAATCTACTTGTAGATTTAATTTAAGAGAACGTACTCGCTTTGGTTTTTCATGATACTTTCGACTTAAAGCATCTGCTACTACATTGGCCTTCCCAGCGTGATACTGGATATCACAATCATAATCACTAAGAACATACATCCAATGTCTTTGTCTCATATTCAATTCTTTTTGCCCGAAAATATATCTTAAACTTTTATGATCGGTGAAGACAATAAATTTATTTCCATATAAATAGTGTCTCCAAATCTTAAGGGCAAAAACTATGGCTCCTAATTCTAGATCATGGGTGGTGTAATTCTCTTCATGTTTCTTAAGTTGTCTAGAGGCATAGGCTATAACCTTTTGATGTTGCATCAACACAAATCCATACCCTAACTTAGATGCATCACAGTAGACTATAAAGCCTTCAGTTTCTTCTGGTAATGCAAGTATGGGTGCGTTGGTTATTTTTTGCTTGAGGATCTTAAAGGCTTCTTTCTGTTTTAGTCCCCATTCAAACTTAACTGATTTGCAGGTCAGTTTAGTTAATGGAATGGCTATTCTAGAAAAATCGCGGATAAACCGTCTATAATATCCTGCCAGTCCAAGAAAACTTAGTACTTCTGTCGGTGATTCAGGGACTTTCCATTTAGTAATCACCTCGATCTTTGTGGGATCCACATGAATTCCTTTATGATTAATCAGATGTCCAAGGAATTTCACTTGCTGTAACCAAAATTCACATTTTGAGAATTTACCATAAAGCTTCTCTTTTCTCAACAATGTGAGGAGTGTATGCAGATGGGCTGCATGGTCCGCTTTACTCTTAGAGTAAATTCAAATATCATCTATAAAGACAATTATGAATTTATGCATGTATGGTTTACATATCCTGTTCATCATGTCCATAAATGCGGCTGGGGCATTGGTTAAACCAAATGGCATGACAATAAATTCATAATGACCGTATCTCATTCTGAAAGCAGTTTTAGGAATATCCTCTTCCTGTACTTTCAGTTGATGATATCTAGAGCGTAAATCGATCTTAGAAAAGAATCGAGCTCCTTGAAGTTGATCGAACAGATCATCGATTCTCGGTAGTGGGTACCGATTCTTAATCGTGACTTGTTCAATTCTCGATAGTCAATGCACATTCCAATCGATCCATTTTTCTTTTTAACGAACAACACATGTGCTCCCCGTGGGGATTAACTTGGTTGTATAAAACCTTTGTTAAGAAGTTCGTCTAATTGCTTCTTCAGTTCCTGCATTTCCGTTGGTGCTAATCGATATGGTGCTTTGGCAATTGGTGCCGTCCCTAGTATTAGGTGAATTCTAAATTCAACTTCTCTATCAGGCGGTAATCCTGGTAACTCTTCTAAAAAAACGTCTGCGAATTTAGATATCACAAGAATATCTTTTAATTCTTTTCCTTTAGTATTAATGATTACAGAAATCATATATACTATTTCTCCCTTTCTTTCATAACTTGCGGCTTTCATCACAGAGATGAATTTCGTCGATCTAGTTGGCTTATCTCCTTTAATTGTGATCTTTTCACCACTTGGTGTACTTACTTGTACTAACTTTTGATCACATAAAATACTAGCACGATTGGCTACCAACCAATCCATTCCTAATACAACATCGAAACCGGCCAGATTCATTGGGTAAAGGTTAGTAAAGAAATGATGGTTTAGGATTTCTATTCTTGCACCTTGCAAGATTTCACTTATCTTAACAGATTCTCCATTGGCCGTTTCTACCAAACAGTCTTGTTGAAGTCTGACTAAGGGTTGGTCAAGAAATTGGTAGAAAGAAGTATTGATAAAACTTTGGTTTGCACCAGAGTCTAACAATACCTTGGCAAATATGTCATTAACTAAAAACATACAGGCGATCACATCCGGAATCATCTTGGCTTCCTCGACCGTCAGAACAAAGGCTCTGGCATTCTTCTTAGGTGCTTCTATTGTCTTAGCCTTATTGGGCATGGCTAGAGCTAGCTTCGGACAGTTTGGTCTAATGTATCTCTTTTCTCCACAATTAAAGCATATCCCATTACCAGGTTTCTTCCTATAGTCTTCTTCCTTGTGTCCAGAGATCTTGCAAAAGTTGCAATAAGTAGAGCATCTTCCAAAATTCTTTTTTTTTTTTGCAGTTCTTACAGTAGGGTGCAGAAGAACCTGTTCCCTTTCCACGGTAGGAATTACTAGAACGGAATTCTTGTGTAAGCTTTTGAGCTAGGTTCTTCCTCTGGTTTTCTTCTTGTGGATGTACCAGTTTGTCAGTCAAGGTATTAGCTAATTCTACTGCTTCTTCTATGGTTTGTGGTTTAGCTGCCTTAACTGCATGTCTAATACTGGTTCGGGTGAGGCTAAGGATGGTACTATCCTAGCATATTCAAAGAATATGGTAGTGTAACCTTTGCAGTCTATTCCAGTCATTCTGTGATTTAGGAACTTATTGGCGATTTGTTCCTTCTCATTAGGAGGACAAAATTTTCTTTCAACGATTTCCTTAAAGTTGATCCATTCCATATTAAAAACTTTGTCACTTCCCTTAGACCGGAGAATAGTATTCCACCATTCTAAGGCTGCATTTTTGAAAAGATTCGAAGCAAACATAATCTTATCTTCGTCTGCACATTTACTTATTTTTATGACTGCTTCTGTCTTTTCTATCCAACGTAAAGCTGCAATGACTCCTTCATTGCCGGAGAATTCTATTGGTTTGCAGGCCAAGAATTCTTTAAAAGAACAACCGTATGGAGCGGTTCTTCTTCTTTTAGGAATTGGAGCTTGGATGATAGGTCCATTGTCATTATTCACACTGTGACTTGGTTCAATGTGTGGACGTTTACTGCCATTTGAAAATCTATCTGCTTCTTGAACAGTCTTGATAATATAAGGCATGGCATCTATAATTTCTTGTGCCACTATATGTTGAATGGCACTATTTTCTATTTGGTTTCCGTTATTTTCATTATTCTGGTTTTCCTGATTTAATTCGTTCGACATCTGGATTGTAAACATTTATCAGGTATTAATTATCACAGAATACAATTATTTATACACAATCACATGAACAAGTTGGTCAAAAAGGTCGATCATTGCGATATTTACTCTTTTTCATATATATATATATATATGTATATATATGTATATATATATGCATCTATTACAAATTACGACTGAAAATTAAAGATACTATGCATCCGTACTTATATATATATATATATATATATATATATATATATATATATATATATATATATATTATAGTACAAAATTACACGTATATCTAGTTATGGATCCAATCATTTATGTCACGCACGACCTGTTTCCACATAAGTTTTTCTCCTATTATTCGTATTCTATCTCATTCTTCTACTAATTCATCACCTAATGAGCGAAGTTCCTCCAAATTTTCTTGGCTCATAGGTGGCATAGGTGCCGGTACAGGATCAGGGTGTTGAGGGATTGGTTGTCCATAAGGGTATGGGTTTCTTATTACATTCTGCTTCCACCATTCGCTACTCCAAAAGGGGTCTAAATGATTAAGGTCAGTGTACTGGGCTATGGGGTTTGGTGGGGGAATCCTGGGAATCTCATAAGGGTCTACATCAGGGATTGGAAAGGGATCTTCTTGGTCAGGTTCTTGCATTGGTTAGTCTGGGAACAAAGGTAACAGTGACGGTCGTCTACTTGATTTTGGTTAGTATCTATGGCTGTAGTAGCTAACATGTGTAAATTTGCCAACTGTCTATCTAATTCTTCTTCCCAAGGTGGTCTACTGGATACTTGCTGAATTTGTGGGTTTGCCTCCCTATTGGCCCTGACTATTGCTCTCTGTTGCTGTAACTTCTTCATTATTTTTCTTCTTTCATGAGCCCCTCTATTAAACCAACCTCTTTTCTTAGTAGTAAAAGGTTCCTCAGACTGTGCCTTAAAAATAAATATTCCCTCTTCTGTATCGGTTGAATATCCTGAGGGATCAGGCTGAGATGATCTTCCCTCATTTTTCCGTGAACTATCTAAATGACGATAAGCGTCCGATGTTTCTTGATCACTCATACTGTAACTAACATATAGTCAAATAACACATAATCACATAAATTATTTCCTAACACAGAATTTGAAATTTTAGTGTCAGCAGAACACTTCTTTGGCTTAAATCAGTGGCTGTAGCTCTGACACCACCTTCTGTCGCAACCCCCGACCCTTACCCGGGAGCGGGCGGCCGCGATGTCACTGAGCGGGTGGTATCGGTGTTTATCAATTTGGCACCGGAATACATCAGGACCGTAGTTAGGAACTATTTTTATCAGAGTAAAACACCAAACTTTTATAAAAATAGTTTATGGGAATAAAAACCAAGTTCATTTGACAATACATTATTAGGGATAAACCTTATTTATTGAATACAAAATGTCTTGTTTATTTAGGTAACTTTTATAGCCACAATTCCAAGCCTTCAGTGCTCTCCAACTGGCTTCTACTGGGCATTCATATTGCGTTAACTGAAACGCGTTTTAAAACATTTTATCAACAAGAAATACTGGTGAGTGCATCCTAGTTTAATCAAAAACAGTTTTAACATTTTAACAATATTGAGGGCGATCTCGCAATTACATTTGTTTATATTTCTACCTTAATTACCACCCACGGTACTGTCAATCCATGACTGGTGGTCATGCTACTACTCACAGTGTAGTAACAAATTTTGTATACAAAACCCCAACATACCAACGATAATTGTAGAATTACAAATACTCAATCACGGTGAAATATAATTTAAAACAACTGAGGTTTTGTAAAAATAGTTTACAAAAAGTAGATGTACTCACAAATAGTGAGAAAAAGTGAATGTACTCACATTGCAAGTTTAGATACTACTAAGGCTTCCTGTGAATCTCCTGGTTATTATCTATTGAATCAAATAATGCACACGTGTTAGTAAAATAACCCAATTCAATTTAACCGTACAACTCGAGACAGAATTTCAATGACTGAGTCGGACAGAATCGACATGCATTACGGAATCCTAAATCGGTCTTGTAGGGTAATAGTAGGGTTATAGTACTTACAACGAGGCAAAGCTTTGCTAAATAGTGGTTATTAAGCTCGGTCAGAAGTTCTACTATTAGAAAGTTTGAGAGAGAATTCGAGAATGAACGGTTTGTTAAATGAGCTCGAGCCCCCTTTTATAGGTTGTTCCAGCAGTCTGTCGCGCCCCGCGAAAGCTACGGCTTCGGCCGTCACAGGCCGCGAGAGCCCACGTGTCTATTTATAGGGTTGCCAAGTCAGGGGGTAGGTTCACCACCAGTATGACACGTGTCAAAATTGTGTGCCGGCCAAGTAATGGCTGTCGTGCCCCGCGAAGGACAAAGGGGTCTCCATTACGGCCAGCGAGCGACTGCCAAACTTGGTTTTTGTTGATTTTTCTAAGTGTAGGGCTATTTCGGGTCCGGTTCTCATGTACGGGGTATATTTAGGTACATTTAGGGTGTCCAAAATATTTTTAGGAGGGTTGTTATAGTGTCATCATTTTGTCTATGTACGTACTTTGACTTACCCCTAGAAGTCGCTTAGATCTTTCCCTATAGATCTTGATTCCTAGAATGTAAGCAGCTTCTCCAAGATCTTTCATTGCGAAGCAAGATCCCAAGTAGTGTTTAACTTCGTTAATCATAGGAATTTTATTTCCACTAATTAGTATATCATCCACATACAATATGAGGAATGATATGGTGCTCCCACTAGCCTTTCTGTAAACACAAGGCTCATCTTCATTCTTGACAAAACCAAACTCTTTTATATTCTAGTCAAAACGAAGATTCCAGCTACGAGATGCTTCCTTGAGTCCATAAATGGACCTATTTAGCTGCCTACACCTTAGTTGGATATTTAGGATCGACAAAACATTCAGGCTGAATCATATAGACATCTTCAGATAGATGTCCATTAAGAAAAGCGGTTTTGACATCCATTTTGTGACAACCCGAACTTTCAAGGTTTGCGCCGTTTAATCTAGTGATCCTAACTTCTCGTTATCCATCCCTCTTCAATGTGTTGAACATTCTGTGCTATTATAACTTTGGTAAACCTGACGTATATGATTACTCTGTTAAACAAACATACTAGTATAATTGTCACACCCCAAAATACATCGCAGTGGAATATAAAACGTAGTGGTGACGGAAGCTGGTTCCCATTTATATCTTGATGATCGATGCATTAAATTGTTGGGCATTTTAGTATGTTTTAAATATAAGTTACTTAAACATTACGTTTTAAGACACGACACAACCAAGACATAGTTAAGTTGTTTCGATCCTCACGGATCTTATTACATTTGTCCCAGAAAGTTTCAAAAATCAGTCCAACATTTTAAGTAACAAAACATGCATCAACATCCACAAGATACGTCATAATTCCCGAATCCGAACTCAAGTACCTGTAGAACATGTTAAAATCAAGTGTCAACACAAAGGAAGGTGAGTTCACGTATTTTCTTACAACCAATTGTAATCCAAGGAAAACTTTCTGATTAGGTGTTTATTTGAAAACATCCATATAGATTTTAGAAAGTGCATTTTACTTCCTTATTAAAAATCCATGGGCCTTCCGCCGGTTCATCGATCCGACAACTGTAATATATTGCCCAGGTTTTGTATATTAAATCATTGCGTCAATTTTAAGACTCGTATGTTAGCTAGACAATACGAACTATATATTAACCATGCAGGGATAATCAAAGCTAGACAATAAACAGAATATTAATTCGTCGTTTGACATTGACACGGGGCGACCGGTCACGACGGGGTTGTCAACCCGATAGATCTACCAACAATTCATCACGTGCAATACTTAACTGATTAAACGACATCATGGGCGCAGGGTTCTTTCTCGAAGAACAATATGATGTCTGCCTCACGTATAATATATATATCCTACTAATATGACAATTTAATACACGTAGTTGCACGAATCCCCTGAAACTCCATCACTCGAGACCCAGGCCGGCATCCGTCCCAACTTCACGGTCTGTTTCGCCTCGGAAACACTGTACCATCCCAATGTCCAACATTTATTCATCAAAAACGTTTTACTTCAAAACGTGTAACTTATCAAACCTCATATATTTTCAGCGAAAATATATATTTTATATTAAAAGGTATGTTTTATTTCAAAAACATTATTAAACCCTTTTAACGACGTGTTCTACCCCCAAAATATGTACAAAGCAGTAAAAAAGGGGTTTAGTGACACTCACCTTTGGGTGCGTATTTTAATATCGCAATCCCAGATATTGATTTTTATATACGTCCTAATATAGGAACAATTCTAAATCAATATATATTTAACATAAAAATCCTAAGTTTCTCCGTTTCTTAGAATTATCACATAACTTTGAGATTATCTCGAATAGTAGTTATTTTTGGATTATGTTGGCACGTTAATATATACATGAGTCCATATATATATTTATGATTTTGCGACTTGAACAATTTTATTGGTGACCATTATTTGTGTAAATCCGTTAACTCTCCCGTTTATACGCAATATATCTACGGTTTGCGCGTCGTAATATATATACATAAACGTTCACATAATTTAACACCGAAACATGCGAAATCTTGTTAACTTATCTATTTTGTAATTTTTAAAGCAAATATACATGAAACATCTCATATGTACCAAATTTCATGCTCGACAATCAAGTTACACATTTAACGCAATTTGTATCGTTTCTACCGCACAAACGCACAAGTATACATGCATAGTCTAAATTTCCCACTATCAAGTTAACACTTAACATATTATCACATTTACATGTTTAAATCACTTAACACATTTTATCACATAAGGTTCACTCAAAATTTACCCATACTAGTGTTCATCTAGAAATGCGTATTTTAGCGATTCGGGAACGATTCCGGGCGGCGTCAGAAGTCACGTATGACCAACCAAACACCAAGTAAACTAAAAATTAGTTAAAATACTTATTTTTAAACTAAAAATATCAGTTTACTTACTGATCTAAATCAGTTTTATAAAAATCACTCGAAAAACCGATTTCTGACCGTTTTAACACATAGTTTTGCGTTAAACATTACTATAACCATCCCAACTCGAAAACACTTGATATTTAACACAATACATGTTATTTACTGATTAAAATAGTGGTTATAATCAGATTAGTGCAGTTTTTGTGTAAGTCACGTAAATCATGCATTTTCACGTATTTTACAACGTTTAATTCACCAAGTACAACATGCAAAGCTAGCAAACATTATGACAAAGTTATAAGTCACTAAATACTTTAAAATAACATTATTTTAATGTTTATAATCTGCTCATAACTGATTTTTACTCAATCATACTCAAATCACCTTTTTAAGATCATATATCTTCATGCATGTCTAAGTATATGCATCTAATATGCTCATATCATAACATTATCATCTAACATGATATTAATATGCATCAAAAGACCATACTTATGTCATGTTCATATGAATCAAACATATCCATTTCACTATCACCAAATCATTTTCATGCAAACATTCCTTCATTTAAGTGCAAGTGACAAAACTTACATACATGCATACATATATACATATACATACGGCACACATATACACATATGTGAACTTCCTAAAGTTCACTTTTCAGCATATTCATCATCAATCACATGACTTCTTTTAAAACCTTCTTTTATGATATATTTCTAACACATGCATGTATCCATCTTTCAAAATTCAACTCAAATAAATCAAAGATCATTTAATCAAAAATCAAAACACAACTAAACACCTACACACTCAAACTTTCGGCCATATACACACACTCATACACATTTATTTTTACTTTGATTAAAATCTCTTTCTTTGTTTGATTCACGTTTGTAATTCATTCCAAGTTCAAGAGAAACATTTCATTATTATTTTCATCACTAAAAATCAAGAACACTTTTAAAAAGAATAGTTTTATACCCTTAAGATTCAAGTGGGTTTTTTATTTAAAAAGATGATATGAAGCTTGGTTCTTGCTTGAAACTCCTTGGAATCACCTTCAAACCTTCAAATAGCCTTGAAATCACCTTGAGCTTGAATCTTCATGAAAATGTCAAGAATTTTCGAAATGATATTGTAAGGACCGGGTTCGTGACCTAAACGAGTCGGTTCAGAGGAATTCCATCAAATACAGGTGCGGAAAACAAGTATTTGATTTGTAAACAGCTGAATCTTCACTTTAACACTGATTATATTGATATTTGAACACAAATACAATCAGTTCTCACACCGGCAGAACTTCGGTATGGAATCACTCAAATACAACTTATGTCAACTTATGATTTCGCTTGACACTAACCTCTATATATAGACTATGAGATTTCGCTTCAGCATCACTCAAGCGAAATCTTAACATGTTGATTTCGCTTGAGCTGCTTCAAACGAAATCTCATATACATTAAATCCTTCAAGCGAAATCTTCTAACTCTATCACATTTTCTCGTTTTACGTGCCCTGATCTATTCTAACTAGTCTAAGACTCGATACAAGACGAAGTCGACAGATGTAGTGCACCAACAGACTCCCCCTCAGATGTTGACGAGTCGACTATCGAGTCACATCAATGCTGTGTCTTCACATTTTCATTCTTGATCAGTCTCCGGGCTTTTCTCTCTCTATCTTCTTCTTCAAAATCTCCTGGCTCTATCAGACTCCCCCTCACGATTTGCTGGTATTCATTTGTTCTTCAGCAACATCTGCTTTAGGATCGATGCCTGACTCAAATGTTGTTTACAAGATCATTGCCTGGCTTTTATCTAATTCTCTTGATCAGATCTCTTGATTCCTTAAGTTCATCAGCATCAGCAACTAGCAAACTTTAGATTCATGATCAGATTCTGACTTTTGTAAGCTTTGAATGAATTAACCTGGCTCACCTGAAACAATCTTAACCCAGAAATAAATTTTCTAAATTTAACAATTTAAAATGCACCAACAATCTGATATAATCAGATAATTCTCTCTCATATCGCAAATCAATGATGAACCAAATGTAGGTTTTAAAATACCAATTGTAGAATTTTAACAAACCTTTTGACATTTTAAGATTCACTCCCCCTCACAACCAAGTCATCATGTTTAGCACTTGAAACTTTGACAATCAGCTTTCCAATATCAGTTATCGAAAATCTTTTTGGATTTTTCAAAATTTATGCTAAAACACACTAAAATCTTTTTGTAATTTTTGATTGTAAAGGAATGCAATAAAGAAATATTTACAAACAATATTTTTGTGAGTTTGTGCAAGAAGATCATATCAGTTTCTGAGACATATCACTAACATCGTTAAGCTTCATTTCATATTAAGTTCTAAACAATTTACCTAGATTGTCAGTATATTTGTCCACTTAAATTCTCACACAAAGTTCAACTGATCCGAGATACGATTGTTAATGTTTTAAGCAACTTAATCTTATCCGTGTGTCCCACTACTTGAATATACTCCCGTATCCAGATCCCAATATTCAGTCTTACAGGTGAGTATACCACAGATGATATCTGTCAGGGGAATAAATTATACAACCGTGATAGCTCAGGTCAGAACTTCCGTTCAGCAGAGAGCCTAGTTGACTTTTAGGTGTGTCCCCTTTAGAGGATCTTTTGAATTACAACAGCCATGATTAGCATTATTCAATGTTTCATCATTTTTTAGCTGAGGGTGGTGCTATTTTTCAAGCAAGCAGAAAGTATTCTCCGGGGACTAGGCCATTGCTTCCGCAAAATCAGAAGTCCCGGGATAATACCCCAGATATCACTGAGCATAAAGACCTAGTATCTCAGAATAAGGGACCTTTCAAACAAGATTTCAGGGGTTACCTATATATCCAAGTTTGTGTTAACCCACAGAACAAGCAAGTTTGAATTTTAGGTTTATATCTCGTCACAATCTACTAAATGTGCAAAAACCTACTGACATATCCACAGTAAGATTGTTTATCACATTTTTTACTTTACATTTCTTTAGCATGTTGTGATAGTCCACTGATGTACTATCATTTCCTCTATATGCAACAAAAACTCATTTTTGAATTTTATCATGTTTTTGTCTTTTTCAAATTTTCAAATGTTTTTGGATTTTCTGAACATTTTTACTCCCCCTAAAATGCAAACACATTTTAGGAAATTTAAAAAATAAACTGTACAATAAAGTTGACAACTGATATCGAATCACATCAAATCGCCATTCACTCGGCATAAACAAACAGAACTCCCCCTATCACAAAACTATTTTCTCATTTAGATTTCAAAACACTTAAGTTTGTTTTAATCAAAATGATTTTTCCGGAAAATAAGTTTTGATGATATAAACATTTGTAGATTCGGGGTGTGGTTCATCATCTTGTCTATTCTTAACCATTTGTAGCAGATCAAGTACAAATTAATGTCCTTGATTTACCACTTGCAAGAATGCACCATCTATATCAATTGTAAAAATTACCACATGTAGAACACAATATCACTTGTAGGAATATTACGTCTACATCACCATTTTACCAATCAGAATGCCGATTCCTGCTTCGCACTTACCAACCTGGAAGCTCCGGCGTAGTCATACAACCTGTAAACATCCAAATACTATCAAAAACTTTCAAACAAAAACTTCAAACATTAGAAAAAATGCCGATTCCTGATCCACGATATAAACTTGGGATCTCCGGCAAGTCCTGAGACTTTTAAGGAAAGCAAACTTCCTCCCAAGTCTTCTTAGACTTGGTGGCTTCCAATTCCTGAGCAGTAGGGTTGTAGGTTGCCTTTTTAGTTGCATAAAAATCTTTAACCCCCTTTACTTTTCCATCAAGCATTTTCTTAAAAATTTTCTTAACATTTCCATTAAAAACTTTCTCAATATCAAATTCCTTTTCATCAGAATAGAATTGATTTGAAATTTCCACTTTACCAACCATTTGTTTAATTTCTTCAAAGTTCAGTGATGGAATGTCAACATCATTCACTGAATGTTTTTCCTCAACTTGTGGCTCCTCTGATTTTGTGGAATCAGATTCATCGCCAGATTGTACATCTAATTTTTTAACAATCCATTTTTGATTTTCTTTTGCACTCTTTTTGTACAATCTTTTAGAATTTTCACCAACTTCATTCTTTGAATTTTCAAAATTTTTGAAGTTTGTAGTTGGTGATTCATTCTTTTCAACCACTTTTTCTTTAAGTTTTTCAGTTACTCCCTGTTTTTTGTTGACTTTGTTTGGACAATTGTGAGCGATGTGTCCAACAACTTGGTATTGAAAACAAGTTCTTGTGTCTTTTGATTGAAAAACTCCAATTGGATGAAAAACTCCAGTTCCTGTTCTTTTTCTTTCAGCAAGGAACTCTTGATTTGATAAGCTATTTGACTCCTCTTCATAGCTTTTTCCTGCAACATATGTCATTTTTGATTTAAAATCTCTAACATATTTTTCATTTTTACGATTTTCAGGTGGAGTAAAACCAGGACCTTTCTTTTTGTAACTACAATTTTGATTTGTTTTCTTTTGAAAACTAAAATCAGAATTGTAATTCTTTTTTCCTTTTTTCTTGTTTAACCTTTGTTGAACTCTAGAAGTGTATTTTTTAGGTTTTTCAGTAGATTTTAGATCCTTAATTTCAGAAAAATTAATTTCCGTCATTTTGAAAACCTTTTTGATCATGTCAAAACGAACACTTCTAATCGGAAACTCTTTGTCAGAGTATAATTTGTCCGAATCATTTAAAGTATATGCAACTTCAAATGTTTCATCATCCAAATTTGCTTTTGATAACAAAAATTCTTTACTGTAAGACCGTTTTTCCGATGATTTTGAACTGTTGACTGACGAACTTGAACACCCAGACTCAAACTTTGACTCCGACACCTCCTCAGTATCCAACACCTGATCGACCACCTTTTTGATTAACTCAGACTCATGATCAGTATCAGATGAGGTAAACGTGATATCAATGTTATCTGGTAAAACGTCAGTTGTCTCAGATTTTAACTTTATATTGACTGCTTTTTCGACTTGCTCCTCATTTGGTTTTCTAGGAGAATACCCTTCCCAGATAGGAGGCGGACACTTGTTGTATTTAACAGTCGATTTCTTACCAGTCTCATTCTTTTGCTTCTCATCCTGGAATGCTTCAAAACCTGCAACAGTAGGATAAACACGATCAATAACATAATCAGAACAAGAATAACTCAGTAATAACCTTCTGATCCTTTCATTCTCAATCTTTTCTTTCTCCAACTCTTGCTTTAGATTAGCATTTTCTTCGATGTAATGATTAATTGCCTTTTGCTTTGCCATCAACGTAGAATTCGTCATCGTTAAAGCTTTTTCTCTTTCAGAGTTTGTTGTTTGAAGACCTGTCACAGTTCTGTTCAACACACTATACGATTCTTTCACATAGCGGATATCAGATAGTAGCTTTTCTATCAGTCTTTCTCTATCAAACAGTGTAACATCTTTTTCTTCACAACTCTTACAAATTTCCAAACATTTCTTGCAAGGCTTTTCAACTTCAACAATCTTTTCAATCTCGATTGTTTTTACCACTTCAATCACCTTTTCTTCATCATTTACCTTCTCAGCTTCAGTTACCTTTTCTTCAACAACTACTTCAGCTTCCTCATTTTGTTGTTGTTCTTTTGCAGCTTGTTTCTCTTTCAGTTTCTCCATGCGATCTGCAAAATAAAAATGAAAACTTTCAGGAGAAAGATGATTTTTAGCAATATTAATATGTTTCTCTTCTTCATCATCACTGCTACTTTCCATCGGTGTTTGAACAAACTCTACAGATTTTTCAGACTCAGCATCTGAAATACCAGAATCAGATGGTGTTTGATCAAAAACAACTTCTTTTTCTGAAGTATCCTCATTTTGCACACTCTCATCTGTACTTAATGATACAGAATCAGCACTTTCTGAACTTTCTTCAGATGTAATCAATTGATCTTTCACTTTTTCACCAATTGAACTCATCCAAGTAGCAAACAAATCTGGTTCTCTAACAATCTTTGCAATGAAAGCTTTGAAATCCCCCTTTTCATCAACAAACATATCCCAACTGAATCCTTCAGGTAGTTGTTCATCATTTTGGTCCACTAAACATGCTGTGCTGTTAGAAGAAATGTAGTTGCTCCAGTTGAAATCTACCAAACATCCTTTCTTTGAATCTTCAATCTTTCTACCATGAGCCGTCTGTAATTCTTGTGTCTGACCAACTTGCTGATAAATGGCTTTCCGATAGTAGTCATCTTTTCCAAATGGATTCTGAGCACCACTAACTTCTCTGTTCTTACACTCCCGCTTAAAATGACCTTTTTCCCTGCACCTGAAACAAGTAACTTTAGATTTATCAAAACCTAAATTAGAAACACAAGCATCAAGAAAATCATTTCTCCCGGTAATTGTCTTGAACTTTTCAGCACGTCTAAGAACACTTGCAAGACACCATTTGATATCCATTAGTTCCATCTCTTCAGCATCTATTTGGTCGTAATCCTCTTTGGTAAGCATAGGATTTCCAATTCGACCAGCCACTAAACCTTCATATGAGATAAGCACGGAACCAAGTAATGCCATATGATCTTTTGCAATGTCTTCAGAAAAACTTTGACCTTCTGGAAGATTTAAAGCTATGTTGCATTGAATCACACAACCATTTCCCATCTTTGTGCTTTGAGACTGAAAACTTTCTGATGAGCTTTTCGGATTAACATTTGGATACAATGAGAAACCACTGTTGCTTTTGTTTGAGTTTTGATCAGTCTTTTCTGTAGAATCTCCAACACTATAAGCAGTCTGAATTTTCGGACTTTTCTCAGCTTCTGAATTCGGAACACTACCCTTGTAATACATCTTTACATCTTGTTGACCACTTGGATTATTCATCCTTGCGATCTTCTGCTGTTCCAAATCCTGACTTTCAATCTTTTCAATGAACTGAGAGATCGACAATCTATCATAAACTCCAGTATTCTTCAATATCATCAAATAAGTTCCCCACTCTTTCTGAGGTAATGCATCAGCAAGTTTATCCACCCATTCTTCATTTTCCTTTTTAATGTTCATCATTGACATTGTTCTCACTAAGTGACAATATCGTTCAATGAGTTTCTTCGTATCTTCTCCGGGCAAACTTGTGAACAAATCAAATTCCTTTTTAAGCAATGCCTTCTTGCTTTTAATCATACTCGTACTACCTTCAACCTTGATTTTTAGAGCATCCCATATTGATTGTGATGTTTTATCATGTTGAAGTAGTATGAAGATGTCTTCTTTGATGGCCTGTTGAAGTAAACTGATCATCATCTTTTCAGCTCGGTATATTTCCCGTTCTTCCTTACTAAAATCTGAAAGCTGTTTTTCAGTCTGCATTTCGGTTAGTGGTAGAGCATACTTTGTTAAAATACATTCCCATGATCTCAAATGATTTGCCTGCACCCAGTTTTCGAATCTATCTTTCCATCCATAGTATTCTTCAATTCCCATTAGCTTCGGGGGTTTCTGAGTCGTCCCCGTTTCGTTTTCTGAATTCATGTTCTGAGCAATGGAAGATGAACTAGGCGATGTTGCAAAAGCGTTGTGGAAATCGTTGTCCATGTTTCAGATACTTTCAAGCGAAATACTATCTTTCAAGTGGTACCCTTCAAGCGAAACAATTAAACTGAACAACTCTCAAGCGAAGTTCTTGAAGCGAAATACTTTGAAGCGATCCTGAAGAAAGAACCCTGAAGCGAACACCTTGAAGCGAAAATCTTGAAGCGAAAACGAACTCTTGTTTGAAGCGAAATGTAAAGTGTCGCTTGAAATTTCAAGCGAAATCGTCCAATAATACTGATCTGTTCAAGCGAACTCCATTCAAATGTCGATTTTGATCACTTTTAGTTCGAATTTAGCTGTGAAACTTTCAAGGGTTTGTTATCTAGTACTTTTAAACAATCCGTGAGAAATTGAATAGTTTTTGACCGTGAAATAATTCTGAACTAAGAAAAGAATGTGTAGAAGTAAGAAATTTTGATCGATTTCGGCTGAATTTTGCAGAACTCCTCCTCCTGAGCTCTGATACCAATTGTAAGGACCGGGTTCGTGACCTAAACGAGTCGGTTCAGAGGAATTCCATCAAATACAGGTGCGGAAAACAAGTATTTGATTTGTAAACAGCTGAATCTTCACTTTAACACTGATTATATTGATATTTGAACACAAATACAATCAGTTCTCACACCGGCAGAACTTCGGTATGGAATCACTCAAATACAACTTATGTCAACTTATGATTTCGCTTGACACTAACCTCTATATATAGACTATGAGATTTCGCTTCAGCATCACTCAAGCGAAATCTTAACATGTTGATTTCGCTTGAGCTGCTTCAAACGAAATCTCATATACATTAAATCCTTCAAGCGAAATCTTCTAACTCTATCACATTTTCTCGTTTTACGTGCCCTGATCTATTCTAACTAGTCTAAGACTCGATACAAGACGAAGTCGACAGATGTAGTGCACCAACAGATATGTTAGAGGGGGCGTGTTCGGCTGATTTTTAGAGAGAGAGAGTGTGTTAGTGGGTTTTTGAAATGAATTCTTGAACTTTGAAGAATATTTGATAATTTTAAGGTAAGAGGTTATGACACACCTCCATTTTTAACCAATAAAAACATGAGAGAGGAGAGAGAGAAGGTTGCATGGCTGCCAACTCTCCTCCACCTCACACATATATACGAACACACACATACATACATATACATATATATAGGTAAAAACTGGTATTTTACTGGATACCGGGTATTTTATCTAGCGTTTTAAGCCCGTTTTAACGCGTTTTAAATTATTTATAATGCTCTATCAAAATAATCCCACCAAAATATTATTGAACAATATTTTGTTTGCCTGGACTGGCCACGTTGCCGGTATTTGGCAGTATGCGATGTGCTGCGCGGTACGCGCTTAAAATCGCAAAAATAGGGATTTATGTGTTTTTATTTATTTTTATCATTCTAAAGTAATACACTCATTAAATTATTACTAAAATGATTATCAGTTTCCTTGACAGGCTGTGTTGACAGTATTTTGTCGGTACACGCGCTGCATAGCGCGGTACGCGCTTAAACCCGAAAAATAGAGTTTCTTAGCGTTTTAATTTATTTTTCCTCACGAATATGATTAGAATTATTATTCTAATCATAACAGACTATTTTTAGGATTTTAAAACTAATCGGGTGGACACCGACGTTCGTTTCGCATTTTAACCGTTACGTGATAAGCGTTTATCTTACCGCTGCCAACATAATTTTTACCAAGGTTTAAATTTACCAAATCACTAATTCCACATAAAAACATCATATCCAATCAAATACAGCCCTGTTACCTATTCACAACACGTGTTACGATTGTACGGTACGACCTGAAAAGCCGGGTGTCACAGTCTCCCCCTGTTTAGGAAATTTCGTCCCCGAAATTTTTAATCTACAGGTTTTGTTTTCGCACTAAGTAAAAATAACCAAAATGAATCTAATGAGTATAGTCTTGTAGTTTCTGCGAGAAACATTGATTCTTACAAAGAATCTTCGTAGACCTATATTACATACATCCTCAATTCCTAATCTCACATCTCAATGCTCTCTGCCCTCTCCAAGGTTCAACATTTACGAGCACTTAATCAAGAAGATTAAGTCAAAATTCCACAAAATTCGGGTTCTACATGCGTATATTTACATATACATTACCCCGTGCCTAAGATAGTCCGAGTTTACACCTGATTGATCCAACTCGAGATGGGCTCTCGAAAGAATCAAATCTCATAAACTCGTCTTTCTTCCTTCTTGCATTCATTTCAGATATCCACAAATCGCCAAATCAATAAATCGCATACACGTCTAGAATGCTGAAATCGCCTGTCCGGTTATTAACATAACTCTGCTAGCTATACGTACTGCTTCTATGGTGCTTTGATAAACTTTCGTTTATCTTCCAAACTGTAACATCCCAAAAATACGAGTTCGTAAATTTACAATTTAGTTGTAAATAAATTAGTAAAAATAAACAAACTAGAAATGACACTACCTAAGTTAGGGGCTGTTTGGTAGCCTCTTAATGACCATTCAGATGCTACCTCTTAATGGTTTAAAACCTCTGAATGAATAAGAGGTAACCTCAAGTCTGAATGGTTAAGAGGTAACATCTGAATTGTAAATCATCACATGTCACATTCTCCTACCTTCTTATTGATAAAATTCTTAATGGTTCCATTAAGAGGTAGCCTCTTAATGACCATTCAGAGGCTACCAAACAGCCCCTTAGTTAGTCACTTATGAGTAGTTAGGAGTTCAAATAAACAAAAAGTGAAAGATGAAGGACTAAATGTGCCTAAATGGAAACTAATTTATTGAAATAAGAAGATTAAAAACATAAAACACATTTTTCTGTGTTTGTTGAAGTCGACCAACATCAGGGGCGACCCCAGGCTCCCTCTAAACCCTAAACATTCACAAAACAACCAAATTGAAGGTCCAAATCTGATCAAAAACGAAAATCGAGCATAGATTACTGATCCTCATCACAAGGGGATTACAAGATATGTAAAATTTTGAGAAATCTCTTAACTTGAAATTCTCATGATTTTGGGAAATCTGAAATTAGATGATGCATGTTTGTGTTTTGGTTAGCTTAGTGATGATATAGTGTCTAGAAGTAAAATCTAGATAACTAGATGTGAAATCATGTTCAAATTCAGGAAATTCCATGAACAACTTGAAGGTGGGTTATGGGTTTTACAAGATAATGATAAACACTAGGGTTTAGAATGATTATGCTAGTGTAATTTGGTCATAGAAAGTGATTTCAGAAAAGTAGGATGTTTAAATGCTATATGAAAGCTTAATTGATGTTAATTTAGCGAAATAGCAAGTTATGAACTTAGATATGAATAATATAAAATTCTGCCCGTTAAGTGTTTGTAAAAATGCCTCAAAGAAGGCTCGAAATTGAAATCTAAAGTTTAAACGCATGATTGTGATGATTTGACAAATTATGCGAAATATGATTGAAATGGAGTTCTAAATACAATGTGATTGAACTCTATAGGAAAGGAAGCCGGAGCTACGAGCGGACAAGCCGGTGTAAACACACGACTAAATGGTGTGCTTTGAAGGTATGTAACTTGACCCGTTACATTAAATAAATTTTGATAATTATCATATATGTCGTTGGATTGTGTATTAAAAGATGAGTTGGATTAAAGTGATGATATTCGCTATGTTGAATTATAAGCCAAAAATCTGGTTAGGCCTCGTTGGTAGTCATCAAAACGGAGGATTTCCTTAGATGAGCCAAACGGGTCGAATAACCAAGTAAGGCATGGTAGTACATTGTAGTATGGATACTCGGTCTCTTGTTATTATTGATAAATGACATATTAAGATACGAGGATTAAACATGTTGGTTCGTATGATTGAAATCCGAGAACTTGATTCAAGTAAACAAACAAAATCAAACCAAACATAACTTCCCAGCGTCTACCGTAAATTACGGTATATACCGTAATTTACGGTAGAGACCAGAAGGTTACGGTGGGTTTCATCTGTGTTACGGTGGAACCAGAACTTCCTAGAAGCCACCGTAACTTACGGTATCTACCGTAAGTTACGGTAGAGCTTAGAAACAAATGATAAATTTTATAATTCTTTGTTAAATCGAATCCGTTCTAAACGTAGTTTCGTTTATGTATTATTTCTAAGTATTCTGATACTAATGTTAAATGTAAACATTTCAGTTTTAGGTATTTAAGGATTACGGATGACGGTCAAGCAAGCTTTTGATGAACCGAACACAACTTTTGAAGCTTTCGCGTTAAATTACTTTGTTTAGACAATGCTTATGATGTAACTAGTTTGCAAAACAACTTATGAATGTTCTAATTAGTCAATAGATGACTAATGTTTGTTACCTTAAAACTTTGTTTTTGGAACTTATGTTTAAAATGGGTTACCTTTTATATAAATGTTTTGAATTATGGTTAAATTCGAGTCGAAATTTAAGGGTGTTACAAGTTGGTAATCAGAGCTTAAGGTTGTCAACAAGTGTTCGGTTCAAGCTTGATCAATCGTCCGGTAAGAATTAACTTATTACGTTAACAAATTATGTCTTATGAAAGAAATGAGAAATGAATCGAGATGCATGGGAAAAGCATGTTAACACACTCAAACCCGGAAAGTGCATCAAATGTGAATGGTTAAAGCAAGTTAGGAACTTGGCTAAACCGAAACAAATGAAGCAATGTTATAAATGAAATGTTTAACGTTTAAATGTAAACATTTCAGTTTCAAGATGTCCGATGGAAACGATGATAATCCGGTGCAAATAAGCACCGAACAAATGAAAGAGATAATTGCCGAAGAGGTAGGGAAGGCAATTGAAGGAAGTCTATCTGGGTTTATAGACAAAATTCAAAGCACGGTGTTGTCGCTTGTTGAAGAGCGGGTTAAAAGGTTGGAGGATAGTGTCAACCTTATGAAGGAGAAAACGGGAGAACGTAAAGGATGTTCATACAAGGAATTCATGGCGTGTAAACCGCCAATCTATAACGGGGAGGTTGACCCGATAATTTGCCAAAGATGGATTAGTGACGTCGAAGGAGTGTTTGAACGAACCCACTGCGACGTAAGTGACATTGTTGCTTACGGAACGGGTCAATTGAGAAATCAAGCCAAGGATTGGTGGGAGAAGAAAAAGAAGGAAATGGGAGCAGAAGCGGCGAGGGTTATGACTTGGGACGAGTTTAAGGTACCATTCCTTAAACACCACAGTCCCAAAGCGGTTATTAACAGGATCAAGGAAGAATTCATCCAGCTAAGACAAAAGGGTGAAACAATTGATAAGATCACGGGCATCTTCATGGATAAGCTGAGATTTTGTGACGAGTTAGTCACCACTGAAGAGAAAAATATATACTACTATTACAACATGCTGAGTGCCGAGTACCGGGAGTTTATGACTCCGTCAAAGTACGAAACCCTCACGGAGATTATCAACACAGCCCGGGAGCGAGAAATCGAGTTAAGGAAACAAGTAGAAAGGGGTGAACGAAGGGCACAAGATGTGAATCCAAGCCCTACAAAGAAAGCTAGAACTGCTAAATCGGGAAAGAAAGTGGATGCTAAAGGCGGGTCGCCAAGTTGCAAAGTATGTGGAAAGGGGCACAAAGGTTAGTGCCGCTTCAAAGACAAGCCGTGTCTGGTATGTGGGAAGACGGGGCACACTGCATTGCTATGTCCAGGAAAAGTTTCCATTTGTTACAAATGTTATCAACCTGGCCACAAAAAGTCTGAATGCCCCGAGTTGGTTGGAAAGGGAGACACAAAAGATTCTCCAACAGAAGCTCCCAAAGCGAAGGCTAGGTCCTTCCAACTTACCGCGGCTGAAGCAAAAACCGAACCCGATGTGGTCTCAGGTATATTCACAATTAACTCAATTACAGCACCTGTACTGTTTGATACGGGTGCAAATAAATCCTTCGTTTCGCATGGATTTATTCGACATCCTTCTTTTGTATTAACAAAGTTATCTGTACCCTTAGAAGTAGAAATAGGGGACAACAAAAGTTTTATAGTTTGCGACATTTGTCGAAGTTGCAAATTAAGCATAGACGATGAGGAATACTTGATAGATCTAATTCCGATGTCAATGGGTGAATTTCAAGTAGTCGTTGGGATGGATTGGCTATCTCAGCACCACGCTAAGGTCGTGTGTTTTCGTAAGGAGATAAAGCTAATATCTCCAAACGGGAAACACGTCACTATCTATGGCGAAAAAGGAGGCAACCCAGTAGTATGCTCAATGTTGAAAGCTCACAAGCTTATGAAGCGAGGATGCAAGGCATTCATGATATACGCAAATGAGCCCGAGAAAGAATCACGAAAGATTGAAGATGTACCGGTAGTACGAGACAATGAAGATGTGTTTCCGGAAGATTTACCGGGGATACCGCTTGAATGGGAAGTAGAGTTCGGGATCGAATTGATTCCGGGCGCAAAACCCGTAGCAAAAGCACCATACCGACTCGCACCGTCGGAATTACAAGAGTTGATGTCCCAGATTCAAGACCTGCTTAACAAAGGATTTATAAGGCCGAGTGTGTCTCCTTGGGGAACACCGGTATTGTTCGTGAAAAAGAAAGACGGAAGCATGCGTATGTGTATCGTTTACCGGGAGTTAAACAAACTCACGGTAAAGAACCGATACCCGCTTCCGAGGATAGATGATTTATTCGACCAATTACAAGGTGCGAACTGGTTTTCAAAAATTGACCTTAGATCGGGGTATCACCAACTAAAGGTCAAGGAAGAAGATGTGCCGAAGACGGCTTTCCGCACGAGATACGGACATTACGAGTTCCTCGTGATGTCATTCGGGCTAACCAATGCACCCGCGGCTTTCATGGACCTCATGAACCGGGTTTGCAAGCCAATGTTGGATAAGTCAGTCATTGTATTTATCGATGATATTTTGGTGTATTCGAAAAACGAAGCTGAACATGCACACCACTTACAAGAGGTGTTAGAGACGCTTAGACGAGAAAGGTTGTATGCGAAATTCTCTAAGTGTGCCTTTTGGTTACGAGAGGTACAATTTCTTGGCCACATCATAAGTGCTGACGGAGTATTGGTGGATCCGTCAAAGATCGAGGCCGTGTCAAAATGGAATCTCCCGAAGAACCCTTCGGAAATTAGAAGCTTTTTGGGGCTTGCGGGATACTATAGGAGATTCATTCCAGATTTCTCCAAAATTGCGTCACCGCTAACAAAGCTAACCCGAAAGAAAGAAAAGTTCATTTGGGGTGTCGATCAAGAAAGAGCGTTTCAAACGCTAAAAGAGAAGTTAACACAAGCTCCGGTACTGACATTACCGCACGGAGTCGAAGACATGGTGGTTTATTCGGATGCTTCAATATCGGGGCTCGGATGTGTTTTGATGCAACGGGGCAAAGTTATAGCTTATGCCTCGAGGCAATTGAAGATACACGAGAAGAAATATCCCACGCACGATCTCGAGTTGGCTGCGGTGGTATTTGCATTAAAAATATGGAGGCACTACTTGTATGGAGTAAAGTGCACCATATTCACCGACCACAAGAGCTTGAAATACTTCTTCGATCAGAAGGAGTTAAATATGCGACAAAGGCGATGGCTAGAAACGGTGAAAGATTTTGATTGTGAAATACACTATCACCCCGGAAGGGCAAATGTGGTGGCAGATGCCCTAAGCAGAAAGACAGATTATGTCCCGATACGAGTACAATCATTGCAACTCATTGTGACCTCAGGCTTACTCGAACGAATTCGAGAAGCACAAGATGAAGCAGTAAAGACGGAAAACTGGAGAAAAGAAAGGATTGTTGGCCAAGTTAAAGATCTCGAAGTAGGAAACCACGGTTTGAAAACGTGTTTCAATAGAATTTGGGTTCCTAACACATGTGGAGTTAAAAAGCTTCTACTCGATGAAACTCATAAGTCCCGTTATTCCATCCATCCGGGAGCGACCAAAATGTACAATGATTTAAAGCAAAACTATTGGTGGCCATGAATGAAAAGAGATGTGGTGAAGTACGTAGAAAAATGCTTGACATGTTTACAAGTCAAGGTGGAGCACCAAAAACCATATGGTAAACTTCAACCGTTGGAAATTCCGGTTTGGAAATGGGAACAAATCACCATGGATTTGTTGACCAAATTGCCCAAAACTAACCGCGGGTTTGATGCTATATGGGTAGTTGTAGATAGATTGACGAAAAGCGCTCACTTCATTCCGATTCGTGAGACTTATACATCCGAGAAGATGTCGGAGGTGTACACCAATGAAATCATAGCACGTCATGGGGTACCGATATCCATTCTGTCAGACAGAGATACTAGGTTTACTTTGAATTTTTGGCATGAATTCCAAGAACAAATGGGAACTAAATTGTTCATTAGCACTGCTTACCATCCACAAACGGATAGGCAGAGTGAAAGAACAATACAAACGTTGGGAGATATGCTGCGGGCTTGCATTATTTACTTCGGGGGTAGTTGGGATGTCTATCTACCCTTGGTCGAATTTTCATATAACAATAGCTATCACGCCCCGTATGAAATGTTATATGGCAGAAAATGTCGAACTCCGGTATGTTGGGGAGAAGTGGGTCCACGAGGGCTAGCACCTACCGATATAATCCGAACTACGAATGAGAAAATCGACATGGTCCGAGCTCACCTAAAAGCGGCTCAGGATCGACAAAAATCGTATGCGGATAAACGAAACAGGCCGATTGAATTTCAAGTGGGTGATAAAGTAATGCTGAAAGTATCGTCGTGGAAAGGAGTGATACGGTTCAGAAAAAGAGGGAAGTTGAGCCCAAGATTTATTGGGCCATTCAGAATCATCGAACAGGTTGGTAAAGTAGCATATCGTCTCGAATTACCCGAGGAGTTGAGTGGGATTCATAGCACATTCCACGTGTCACATCTCCGTAAATGTTTAGCAGACGAAACTGCTCGTATCCACTACGACGATATCGAGGTGGATAACAGTCTCAACTATGCCGTAAAACCAATTGGGATTTTAGATCGTAAAGAGAAGAGCTTGAGAAACAAGGTGATTAACCAAGAAAAGGTTAAATGGGAACACAGAAAGGGTGTGGATACCGCATGGGAGTCCGAAGAAGAAATGCGGCGTCTCTACCCTATTTTATTTGGTACGTACTTTGGTTTCGGGGACGAGACCCTTTTAAGGGGGATGGACTTGTAACATCCCGAAAATACGAGTTCATAAATTTACAATTTAGTTGTAAATAAATTAGTAAAAATAAACTAACTAGAAATGACACTAACTAAGTTAGTTAGTCACTTATGAGTAGTTAGGAGTTCAAATAAACAAAAAGTGAAATATGAAGGACTAAATGTGCCTAAATGGAAACTAATTTATTGAAATAAGAAGATTAAAAACATAAAACACATTTTTCTGTGTTTGTTGAAGTCGACCAACATCAGGGGCGACCCCAGGCTCCCTCTAAACCCTAAACATTCACAAAACAACCAAATTGAAGGTCCAAATCTGATAAAAAACGAAAATCGAGCATAGATTACTGATCCTCATCACAAGGGGATTACAAGGTATGTAAAATTTTGAGAAATCTCTCAACTTGAAGTTCTCATGATTTTGGGAAATCTGAAATTAGATGATGCATGTTTGTGTTTTGGTTAGCTTAGTGATGATATAGTGTCTAGAAGTAAAATCTAGATAACTACATGTGAAATCATGTTCAAATTCAGGAAATTCCATGAACACCTTGAAGGTGGGTTATGGGTTTTACAAGATAATGATGAACACTAGCGTTTAGAATGATTATGCTAGTGTAATTTGGTCATAGAAAGTGATTTCAGAAAAGTAGGATGTTTAAATGCTATATGAAAGCTTAATTGATATTAATTTAGCGAAATAGCAAGTTATGAACTTAGATATGAATAATATAAAATTCTACCCGTTAAGTGTTTGTAAAAATGCCTCAAAGAAGGCTCGAAATTGAAATCTAAAGTTTAAACGCATGATTGTGATGATTTGACAAATTATGCGAAATATGATTGAAATGGAGTTCTAAATACAATGTGATTGAACTCTATAGGAAAGGAAGCCGGAGCTACGAGCGGACAAGCCGGTGTAAACGCACGACTAAAAGGTGTGCTTTGAAGGTATGTAACTTGACCCGTTACATTAAATAAATTTTGATAATTATCATATATGTAGTTGGATTGTGTATTAAAAGATGAGTTGGGTTAAAGTGATGATATTCGCTATGTTGAATTATAAGCCAAAAATCTGGTTAGACCTCGTTGGTAGTCATCAAAACGGAGGATTTCCTTAGATGAGCCAAACGGGTCGAATAACCAAGTAAGGCATGGTTGTACATTGTAGTATGGATACTCGGTCTCTTGTTATTATTGATAAATGACCTATTAGGATACGAGGATTAAACATGTTGGTTCGTATGATTGAAATCTGAGAACTTGATTCAAGTAAACAAACAAAATCAAACCAAACATAACTTCCCAGCGTCTACCATAAATTACGGTATATACCGTAATTTACGGTAGAGACCAGAAGGTTACGGTGGGTTTCATCTATGTTACGGTGGAACCAGAACTTCCCAACGAGCTCTAAGTTACGGTAGAGCTTAGAAACAAATGATTAATTTTATAATTCTTTGTTAAATCGAATCCGTTCTAAACGTAGTTTCGTTTATGTATTATTTCTAAGTATTCTGATACTAATGTTAAATGTAAACATTTCAGATTTAGGTATTTAAGGATTACGGATGACGGTCAAGCAAGCTTTTGATGAACCGAACATAACTTTTGAAGCTTCCGCGTTAAATTACTTTGTTTAGACAATGCTTATGATGTAACTAGTTTGCAAAACAACTTATGAATGTTCTAATTAGTCAATAGATGACTAATGTTTGTTACCTTAAAACTTTGTTTTTTGGAACTTATGTTTAAAATGGGTTACCTTTTATATAAATGTTTTGAATTATGGTTAAATTCGAGTCGAAATTTAAGGGTGTTACACAAACAAATCTCTATAAAGAACAAAATCAGTGTATTATCCATTATACACTTTCTCAACTGAACACAAACAATACATCATGTACATTACTCCATCCTTATGGTAGCTTGAGCCTATGAGCAACTGATCCAACTCAAGATGGGCTCTTGAAAGGACCTAAACATTATGGCTCAGCTCTTCTTTTCTCTGCTAAACCTAATAGAAACTCTTCAAGATAACTCCTTTATCAGAACCAAATCTTCAATCTGGAATCACAATAGTTTCCTTCTATTATCCATGTAATCCTTCTGTTGATCAATTGGCGACTTTTAATCTTCCCTCGATCCAGGCAAATCCTGTCGCTGGTTTCCCAGATAAACTAAGGTCTGGTTAATTGTCCTTTGTCATGATAACTCAACAAAATGGTGATCAACACTTCCATCCATGTAAGGCTTCAAACGAAGAACCTGAATACTAGCATGTTAATTATAATTGTAAGATAACTCTGCCAAGGGCATGTGAGTTTCCTAACTTTCTTCGAAATCCATCGTACACGCTCCCAACTTTTCTTTCAAAGGTCTGAAAAGCATCCTACTATCTTGCTGTCCAATCAATTTCCCTTTTCCTTTTGGGGTTATTAGTGTCGAAGGCTGCACTAATTTATGGAAATTCTTAATAAATCTCCGGTAGCATCTAGCTAGTCATAGGGATTATCATACTCCCGATGGGGTCTTTGGCGCTCCTCATCATTTGATTGCTCCAATCTCAAACTGATTCACTAGCATACCTTCCTCATTCCTCACCAACTCCATAGGTACTTCAAACGTTACTCATGATTCTCCTTGGTTCGCACATAGGCAAGTATGTCGTCAACGAATATTATCACGAATTCATCCGTTTAGGGTTTCCATACACTGTTCATGAGATGCATGAATATAAATGGCACATTAATTTAGTCAAAATGCATGCCTAATAACTTGCAATGGCCATATCGTGTTCGAAAAGCAGTCCTCAGCATATCTTCGTCAGCAACCTTCAACTGATAATATCCTGATCGTAGATCGATCTTCATGTAGCAGCTGGATCCTGGTAGCTTATTTGAATAAATCGTCAATCTTCAGTAAACGGGGTACCGATTCTTGAATTTTGAAGAATATTTGATAGTTTTAAGGTAAGAGGTTATGACACACCTCCATTTTTAACCAATAAAAACATGAGAGAGGAGAGAGAGAAGGTTGCATGGCTGTCAACTCTCCTCCACCTCACACATATATACGAACACACACATACACATACATATACATATATATAGGTAAAAACTGGTATTTTACTGGATACCGGGTATTTTATCTAGCGTTTAAGCCCGTTGTAACACGTTTTAAATTATTTTTAACGCTCTATAAAAACAATTTCACCAAAATATTATTGAACAATATTTTGTTTGCCTGGACTGGCTACGTTGCCGGTATTTGGCAGTATCCGCGCTATGCTGTGCGGTACGCGCTTAAAATCGTAAAAATTGGGATTTATGCGTTTTTATTTATTTTTATCATTCTAAAGTAATAAACTCATTAACTTATTACTCAAATGATTATCAGTTGCCTTGACAGGCTGTGTTGACAGTATTTTGTCGGTACACGCGCTGCATCACGCGGTACGCGCTTAAACCCAAAAAATAGAGTTTCTTAGCGTTTTAATTTATTTTTCCTCACGAATATGATTAGAATTATTATTCTAATCATAACAGACTATTTTTAGGATTTTAACACTGATCGGGTGGTCACCGACGTTCGTTTCGCATTTTAACCGTTACGCGATAAGCGTTTATCTTACCGTTGCCAACATAATTTTTACCAAGGTTTAAATTTACCAAATCATTAAATTCCACATAAAAACATCATATCCAATCAAATACAGCCCTGTTACCTATTCACAACACGTGTTACGATTGTACGGTACGACCTGAAAAGCCGGGTGTCACAATAATTGGGCCGCACATGTATTGGGCCACATTAATAACCAGATCCGAATCACCTAAGCCTAGCTCACCCTTGTGTCAACTTCAGCCTAGTTCTTTCGAGGCCCAAACAGAAATAAAACTCAAGTGGGCCGAACTCACTTGTTCCGAATATATACATGTATATGTTTCCATGCATCTCTCATTTTAACACAAGAGATAAAACCCTAGCGCACCCCCCCCCCTTTTGCAACCTCGGTGATTGGCGACAGGAAGCGCCCCCCCCCCCCCCCCCCCGCCCCTTCGAAGCTTCGGGTGCTCGAACACCTCTCTTCACCTTTCGGTTAGTAACATCATTATTCACATTGAATCTGTTGGTTGTGTTTGATTGTATGCAACTTGCTAATGTCTTATATGTGCAATAATAGATCTGTATGATCTAGGTTGGATGCTAGAAAACTTGGATGAAAATATGAAAGTAATGCATCCCAAGGAAACATGATTATACTTGTTATAATATATTTAGATTGGATGTAATCTGTTAGTATCGATTGGATTGTATTGATCATATGAATGGTAATTAGGGTTTGTTTGAAAGTGAATGATTTCTGAACTAATTGCACTGTTTGATCTAGATTTAAAATGAAACTGTCAATAATTCTGTTTGCGAGAGTTCAGGGACTAGTGAATGAAACTTGTGTAACTGATGCTATGTGACCAAGGCCCCGTTAACTGACCTCACGAAACTTAGTAGTGTTTCGTCATAAGTAATCTCGATGAAACTTAGTGGTGTTTCGCCATAGGTGAACTCGACGAAACTCAGTGATGTTTCGTCATGCATGGCTGCGACGAAGAGGCACCCAAGTCGACGACGAAACTTGGTTTTTCGTCGGAACCTTTCGCCATGGTAGTCGACGCGAAACATGATGTTTCGTCGGAATGCCTATTGAGAATGAATTAATAGACTGATTATTACAATATGAACGTGTTTAATGTGAATTATTGTTTATACGATTTCGTT
The DNA here is from genome assembly GCA_030545235.1 of Helianthus tuberosus. Lineage (NCBI taxonomy): Eukaryota > Viridiplantae > Streptophyta > Magnoliopsida > Asterales > Asteraceae > Helianthus > Helianthus tuberosus. Next base: position 74,321,728 of record CM060437.1, read on the forward strand.
GGTACTTGATGACATACTAACTATTTTGGGCTAATGAGTTAATTGGGTATCATACAAAGATAAAGTGGGCTGTACATTCTATTGGGCTGCGTAACGGATCAGAATACGGTTGGGCCTGAAATCATTGGGGTCGTACCTTACCTTGTTGGGCCCAACATCAACTGGGTCGTACCCAGTTTTGAATTCTGGACTGGGCTGCCAGGTTATGGCGGGCTTTATACAGTTTCGATACAAGATTTTTGTAACCAAATGACTATTGAGTGTTATGAGTTATTGTTATTGCATGCATGTTCATTTGAATGAGGTTTGAGCTGTTAATGTGTGTTATTGTGATAGATGAACTTGTAATGTGAAAATACATATGGCTCGTATACTCGTTACAACTTGTGTGATAATATGTGCGATACTTGCTAACCACTTGTGGAATATATATATAGAATATGTGATTTCTGTGTAAAAGAAACTGACTGTCATTGGAACCATATTAGGGTTTGGGGTATCCAACGATAAACAAGTAATTAATCTTACCGAGCAAAACTAAGGTGAGTTCACTGCTCTTTTTCCAAGCATGCGTCCCGGGGAGGGACATCTGGTAAACGTTCCGGGGAGGAATGTCGGGTAATGGGTTTGACTGGAATGTTAAACCTGGGTTATTGGTTAATACACGTGTATCTATCACTCAAGTCCCTCCTACCGATTGTTGCCGGGAAGGCAACGGGGTATTAGTTAATAGCGGTATTTAGGTTTGGCACCCTGGCACCCTCACACCGCACCGAGGAGGTCGGGAGTGAACTAATGACCCCCACCTTGACCATTTCTTTGATAGAGGCATTGGGGTTTAGGGCAAAAAATCTGGAGCCATCGGCGGTAAGCATGTGATTAACAACATCAAATCTGTGAAAGGTTTTAATCTGGTAACTGGTATCTAAACACGTTAACAAACTTTGAACTCACCAGCGTTGTCTGATGCACGTTTTTCTGCATGCTTACAGGCCTTTAGGTACATGTTGTTAGAACTTGCTGTCTGGGATGCTGGAGTGGTCATGGGTCAAGTTGCAAGGAATCACAAGACAAGTCTGATGGTTTTTATACACCTGCTTTATGAAACTCATAACAAAATGTAATATGCTTCCGCTGGATAATAGATCTTGTGTTGTAATACTTATTTTAAGAAATGAAAGTTTTATTTGAAATATCTTTATAAGTTCAATGTGATTGGTGGCTAGATCCTGGTACGTCACACGCCTCGCGGGGGTTTCCGCATGTGGTATTTTGGGGGTGTGACACATTTGCCATATTTCGTAATCATAGTACGCAGTTATGGCAAGCAATATCCTGATTGATTTAATCATAGCAACGAGCAAGAAGGTCTCATCATAGTCAATACCCTGAGTGTGAGTGAAACCCTTCGCAACTAGCTGTGCGTTATAGGTGTGTACATTTCTATATATATTGGTTTTTCTCTTGAAAATCCATTTGCTCCCTACTGCCCGAGATTCGGGGGGTAGCTCAACCAAGTCCCATACTTGATTGTCATGCATAGATTGCATCTCGACGTTCATGCCTTCTTGCTATTTCTCGTATTCCGGATCTAGGATTGAAGATTTGTAGTTGGCAGGTTCATCATTAGACTCGGCTACTAATAAGACTTTAGGACCATTTAGATGCCATAGGTATCTATAAGATTCTTAGCGAAATCTACTACTTCTTCGAAAGCTTGTGTTTATGTATGATTCATTGGTAACAACTACTTGTTGATCAGATAATCCGACTTTTAACGATTGTTTGTAGTTCTCAAACTTCTTCAAGATCAACCACATTATTGTAATGTTGGCGCTGGGTGCATGATTCGTTTGCTAGTGGATGGAAAAACCATATGTTATGCTTTTATATGCTTTTGTTTTTAAAGCCGCGCATGCATAGACAAATCATTGTTACAAAACAAAATCTAGATAGCTTCAATATCCCATCGTCTTATATCAAAAAAGGGGGTTCGGAATACCAGGGCCTGCCCTGAGAATTTATGTATCCTGTTCGAGCTCGAAAAAACGTACCCTTAGACCTTTACGAAATTGAGTATTGGACTCACTAAAGATTTAAACCTAATGTCAATAGGCTAATAACTAATATAAACCATAAAAATAGTTTTGTAAGTGGGCCTATGTTGGTTTTTGTATGGGTATACCCTATTAATTTATTTTTTTACATATGCATATCGGATTTTTTTAGAGTAATGTGCCCTTCGAAATATCGGGCCCTGGCCGGTGGTCCTTGCCGCCCACCCTTAGGGCCGGCCATGCGGAATACGTTACCGCATACTTTTTTATTGTTACCTTAGTGCATACTAATCATGAACTTATGTTTTATACTTGTATACCCATGTAGTAATATCAACCTAGTACATATGGTAATATACGTAACTTAAAATAATAGATTCTACGGAATAGAGGTCGTTACCTTTTCACATGATCAAAATCAGATGATATCAAACCTCTACCTCCAAAACTAAGACGAATGTCCAGTAGACTACCAGTAAAAAGGAAAACTGACCCTTAGAGAAAGAGAAAAAGAACAAAAAGTTGGAAACGAAAGAAAAGTGACACGTCAAAATTGTCAAGGAAGGTCTTGCAAGAACGAGAAAAAAAAACCCACAACCAAAGAAAGCGAGAGCAAAAGGTATAAATAAAAAGTTTGGCTCAAGAAGTGTGACCCGCGAGAAGGTAGACTATGTGATTTTGACCAATTTGGGCATATTTTGATCTGTTTGGACGTATTTGGTTTATTTTGACTCATTTGGACGTATTTTGGTGTATTTTGACCCGTTCGGACGTATGTGGTTTATTTTATCTCATGTGAACGTATTTGGTGTATTTTGACCGGTTTTAGCATTCTATTTGTAATGGAGCAATGGTTAAAGTTGAAATTTTATAGTTAGTTGGTTATCTTTTTTTATGACTATATAATTTAAAGGCTTTTGAGGTAGGAGCAATTAATACTTTCTTTCATTAATTTTTTTACCGTCATCTAACTATTTTTCACGATTTTGTAAAAAAAATGATAACTTTTTAGAAATTTTAATTAAATCTTTTTTCAGTTTTTTTCTGCCATTTAATTTTTTCACAATTTTTTTTTACCTTTTTCTTATTTTTTTTTTGTTTAATTTAAACATATTTTGCAAATTTTCTTATCAATTTGGCATTTATGTGCCATGCCAGCATTTTTTTTAATCAAAAACCTAAATAAATGCCATGCAAGATGAATGATATTTTATTTAGGTAAAATATCTAGAATTGAAACACAAATGAAACTTGAGATTGGAACAAAAAAATTATAAGTGACCTAATCAGAACAATCCGAAAACTTGGTTACTATTGTGCAAAGTTAAACCTTTTGTGTATCGTAAACTACATATTAACAGTTTTTACCGAGTACCGATATTATAATGAACCAACCCGATACTGAACAAACAACATCGATTCTCGTACCAATATTCACTTTCATTATTTTCGATTTCGATACGTTTCAATTTCTCTACTGCATTAGTAACTTTGGCAGAATATAATTACATACTTCAACTAACCAATGGCTAATACATTTCTAAAAATAACCATATAAATACTTATCACTCATCACCATTCTTCACACAACCTTTTATAAATTTTCAAATACAAATAATATTAACAATTTTAAATTCATTTTCTTTCAAATACAAATGATATTAACAATTTTAAATCAATTACCTAATACAAAATATTTACTAAATATAAACGTAAAACAAATATACAGACAATCTTTTGAGTCGTTATATAATATGTATGTTTCTCGCTTCATCACTTGAGAAAACCTCCATCTTAAATATATAATCACACTCTAGTTATTATAAGTATAAATTTATTATTACAACAATTTCTTATTATTTTAATTATATTTATTAAAATCATTTTTCAGAAGGCTGAATGGTATGGAATGGTTCATTGCGCCACGTAAACGACATCTCAACTTCATGTAAGCACATCAGTGCAACATAAGCAATGATATAGAAAGGGCGCATTATTGATAAAATTTTTGGTGAGGTGGATAGACAATGACGTTCCATACCACCCAACCTAAGTGGTAATAGGGGACCAAGTTAGCATAACAATGAGGTGAGGGCTCACTTTTCACGAGACCCTATATTGTGCAATGAACAAACCACATGATGTCAATTTAAGCATAATAATGGAATGTTTCGATATAAATAGAAGGCTGAGTGGGAGTTGGTGCAAGTAGGCTTGTAAACGAACCGAACGTTTATGAATTGTTCGTGAACTTGTTCGGAGAGAAGTTCGTTTATGTTTTTTATTTGATAAATGAACGAACACGAACAAAAAATTTTGTTCATTTAATTAAATGAACGAACACGAACACGGACATATAATCGAACACATTTTTTTGTTCGTGTTAGTTTATTAAGAAATAAGCATCTTCGTACTTTAGAATTCCACCGGTCTTTTTGAATTAAATTAAGATCACACTTCAACCAAACCTAAACGTACTTTAGAATTCCACCGGTCTTTTTGAATTAAATTAAGAACCGGTCTTTTTGAATGGATGAAGACCGGACATATGTGCATGTAGTGTGCAGTGAAATGTCAACACACCCAATAATACAACACTCATAAGTACACTTATACCCACACACTGTGGGACACATTACCATACAGCTGTGATTAATAGACTTTGATTATGTCATCGCATTACTCGGTTTGATTTTGTATTTGTATAATTTCAATCAACCCAAAAACTAGAAAAAAAAAATCCTAACATTCAAGTAGTGTGGTTTAAAGCCCCTATGCTAGTTATCGTCTCATGTCAGCACCACGTAGGTAACGTTAATTAACATAGTGTGTGTTAACATTCTTTAACTAAAGTTTGAAAAAAATCTGATTGGCTAGTAATTGGGTGGTTCCCACACACAAAAAAAAAAGTAAACTAACTTGAGTTTTTTTTTTTTTGTTTTTTTTTTTGACAATAAATGTTACTTCTACTCACTACCAGAAAAATGGGCAATTATGACCAAAATTTACTACTGAAAAGAAAATGGTAGCAAATTTAGTGATTGATTTGCCACAAAAAATGCAAATACGTGTATTTAGTATGATACGGTAGCAAAATGGTAGGAAATTTTGCTACTGTTTACTTTCGGTAGCAAATTTGTGGAAAATATCAAATAATTTTAATAAGTATTATAAAAATGTCTTTAAATCATCCTGTATCTTTTAAGTGCGACCATATTAGCAATGGCAACATGAAAATTTAATTAGGCGGGATAATTTTTTAATGAATCCGCGCGTTTCAATAATTGATTAATTAGGGTTTTAAAGAACTCCTCTACCAAAATTCTAAATTGCTGCTCCCCCTCCCTCCCTTACATTGAAGAACTCAGCCTCTTGCAAAACAAACACAAGCAATTTCACCTTTCACGTAATCTTTTCGGTTGCCTTTTATTCAATTTTTTTATTTCGATTTGTGAAATTGAAGCTGGAATCATGAGTTTTGTTCATTTGATGAATTGAAATTGTGTGTTTGTATATCAGAATTAGATCTTGGTATTTTGAGTCCCCTTCTCCTTCGTCTTAGGGTTTTTAATTTGTGTCAATTTGCGTTTCTTAAGCAAATTGATGCTCTTGATTGTATCTGGGAATCAGATCTTGGTATCATATTGATATTTGAGGTTGTATGGCTAGATTAGATTTACCATGTATCTTAATACTCTCTGATTAGTGATTATGTGAAAGTTGTTTTTTTCTTCATTTTTGTTTTGAATGTGTTCAGGTTTTATGGTTGATTTGTATACAGTTGTTCAGGTACAGACAGTTCCTTTCCTCGTGGGTTTTGGCCTCCCAAATTGCAAACCCTTATCATAGGGGGTTTGAAGAAGCCTATCTTGGAATGGGGACAACAGAATTTCCTAACCTCACTTGTCTACCTAGGGTTAAGGTGGGGAGAGTCAGAAGAAGATGATGTGAGTAGGTGTAGTCAGTTGTCGTATCTTCCTCCTTCATCTATTACTTCTCTTGGGTTAATTGGATTTAAGAAACTGAAATCCGTTTCAGTGGGACTCCAACACCTCACCTCCCTCCAACATCTCTTTTTAGGGTATTGCCCAAAGATGAAGCATCTACCAGAAAATCTGCTGCCTTCACTTTTGAGTTTAGACATAGATGAATGCCCAAAATTAGAAGGAAGGTGCAGTAGAAGAGGCTCCTATTGGTCATGCATCTCTCATATCCCCTGCATCAGAATAAACCCAGAAAACTTTTATTCTTTAATTATGCCGAACAATTGTAAGTAATATTTCAATAAAAGTACATTATTACTTCAATAAAATAGTATGTGTTTGAATATCAAGTTAAACCCATCAGTCCGTCACAGCCTGTTTAATGGCAAATGGGGGTTTTCATTAAACTTGTGGCACATTATACAATTTTATATATTTTCGAAATTCTTGTGAATAGAAATGTTATTTTGTCTTTTCATGTTTACATTCGAAACTGACAATATTGGTTTTGAACTGATGTCAACATAACTTTTTTTTTGTAATATTATCTGTTGGTACCACATCTTAGGTCTGGTACGGTGGGATACATAACACTGGTCAACAGTGATCTAAATCGATGGCTGCTAACCATATCAGATTTATAGTTCGGTAACCCGTTTATTTTGTCTCCATTTCAGTGACAAAACAGATGAGGTTGTGGAGATGATTTTATACTACATTCTTTGGCTTGCTAATAGTTATTTGGTTAATGGCAGCTTCTACATGAACTTGATGCGTACTTGAGGAAGCGACAACCTTACTGAATTATCATGTTCAGGTAATATCTTCATTGTTAAACTTGTTGTGTTTTAGACTTTTTGTTGCTAATAGGCTTTTGTTTTCGTGCACTTAGGTGCTACGAGTGGAGGGGAGCAAAAGTTCAAAAAGGTATTTATGCTGCAACAATGTTTCACGCCAAGTGGACTATTGGCCAAAGACATTTAGCATGCTAACAGGCTTGCATCTTGTTTGGCAACTAAGGTAATCGCTGCTCTACTTATATTGTATATCTTTCACACTTGGATTTGAGTTTATATGTTTGTTTTGCAAGGACATTGACATTAGCCTGTTTGTCCCTCTTTAAGGTCTTGTAAATATGTTCTCAACACACTTATGCAGATGATTTTCCATATGTTGCTCTGTTTTTTTTTTCTTTTTACATTAATTAATGACAGTTTAAGTGAGCATCTTATGTTTCAAGACTGTCCTTTTTTGCAGACTTTTCAAAATAAAGGGCTTGCTTTGTTGCTCATGCTATCACATGTTAGATGAAAGGGTTCAAGGATGTATTATGGTAACATTTTATATATATTCATTTTCATACCAGTGGTGAAGATTCTACTCACCAAAATATTTTCATTGTCATAACATTTTATATTTTCACTTAATGATGGTTTAAGTGAGCATCTTATATTTTCATTGTTATTTTTAATGGCAGCTTCTAGTTGAGCTATTGCAACGCGGAAAGCGATGTCTCGCCAAATTTTCATGTTTGAGGTAATATTTTTGATAGTCGACTTATTTTTTCCCATTTCGTTGCTAATAGCTCTTTGTTTTCTCGCACGTAGGTGCTACCTAGGAAGCAAATGTCTAAGAAGATTTTTATGCATAGGTAAATTCTTCGTTATGATACCGATTTCATGTCTGAGGTTTGTACACCAACTTTTAACGTCTAAATGTCTACTATATCGAATCAAACACTAGATTTTAGAATTGAAATCCCTAGTCTATGTTAGACAATGCAAGACGAGCGTGTTGGTTGATGGGGTCAAGATAGTGTCAAGTTGAATATCGTAATTTTCTAAAACTGGAAATAGTAGTAAAACTGGAAACCGGAAACAGCAATAAAGGGAATTTTTTTGTAGATTGGAAAGTTGAACTTAGTTATCATTGGTTGTTTTGTAGACTGAAAAGTTGAACTTAGTTATCAAGGAGCTCGTTAAGGAAAATGATGAAGAAAAAGAAAGGCTAAATGGAATTATTGTCGGGTTGTTGGCTGAAAAAGAAAAATATAAGGTGGATAAAGATGCTATGCTAACAAGTACAATTTGAAGATAGGCTACAAACATTTGGTTTTGAATGTTTCAATGTTTATCGTATTAGGATTTTTTTAATTATTTGATGTTTTAGCTGGTATTTCTATTAGAATGTTTTATATGCTTTTGATACACATATGTTTTATATAATTATTGGTTTTCGTGATCTTATTAGACTTTTTATGTAATTTTGTAATTTTATCGATTATGTAATTTTTATGAAAAAAGTAGGGAAAATGGGAAAAATGAAAGATCAACAACCTGAATAAAAAACCAATATTCAAGCAATTACAAAATGGTAGCAAATAATTCAACAAGCTCGCTTAATACCCACCGGTTTTCAATGAAAATGGTGGGTTAAATGGTGACAAATCGGTAGCAAACATGGTGGTTAAATGGTGGTAAATCGGTAGCAAACAAGGTCGACGGTAGCAAACTTTTCAATGAAAATGGTGGTTAAATGGTGGCAAATCGGTAGCAAACATGGTGGTTAAATGGTGGCAAATCGGTAGCAAACAAGGTGGACCGTAGCAAACAAGAAGCGGTGGCAAATAATTTTGACCAATTTTGTGGTGGCAAAAATAAGGTGGCAAAATATAAAAATGGTGGCTATTTGGTAGCATTAGGGCAATTGACACGGGTGTTTTTGTCACCGCATTTTCGATGGCGAAATGGTGACAACATGGAAATTGCTACTGTTTTGTGACCAAAAGTTTAATGACAAAACCCTCTTTTCTAGTAGTGACTCTACTTTATACCAACAAATCTAAGTTACTCATTTGCCCAAATTTGAATACGAGACATCACCCTAAAGAAGAATGTACCTCTATCAAGTGGGGTAACCCACATTGGCATCTAACTTGAGTGGCTGGTGTGGAGGTGGGACGACACTCCACACCCACGAGCCTAAAACTCACATCTTTTACTAATTTAAATTGAAGGACTGATGGAACAAAATTTAGGTACTCTACTTTGGGTATTTTTGTAAACAACAAATGTTACTCCTACTCTACTTTATACCAACAAATCTAGAATATACTCATTTACCCAAGTTTGAATATAATACCTCTCCTCAAAGAAGAATCTAAACCTACATTGGCATCAAAGTTGAGTATTCTAACTCAGCTTAGTGTCATGGACTCATCTTATGCGTGTCGTATAGGGCTTGAGAACTAACCATTGTGTCCCGTTGACACACAACTCCCAACCACTCGACTCATATTCCACAACTCCCAACCGGTGAGGTATGAGAAGTACCTACTTCTAGCAAACAACTTTAATTAATCAATGCCAGACATTAATCGCATGTTGCTTAATTTCGAGCATAAATGTTGTTGAAATATTTCGCTCAAAGAATTTTCTAGCACCAAAAACATGCATGTCATTGTGCATCGTTGCTCATCCACAATAGCACACCATAGCACTAGCTTTATATTGGCTTAAGGGACAATCAGCAACACGTTAGCCTAGCGTGGGAGCGATTCTCTTCAACTTTCAAACTATTAGTGACCATCACATTTGATGATTTACTAGTACTCATGATTTACTGTCCAGCCCCTTTGGAACTCAAGTGGAGCACGTGACCCCTCGTAACTTCATGTTATTGTGATACTCATGGGAACAAAGATCTATGACCGCTAGCTTGACTCTTTGTAATGGAGCCCTAAAGTTGATCTTCTCCCACCAATATTGTTTAAAAACATAAAAAGAACTTTTCGGATGATGAGCTTGACTCAACAAATTGTCTAAAGGCTGAAACCCACTACGATACCACTTTGTCACGGACTTGTACGTACAATGAACATCTTGCAGCATTCTCAGATCCCTTGGGTGTTAATGGTGGATCAAGGTCATCTTGTACTTGTATTGGGAAAGGCCCCCTACTCCGAACCAAACGGGCTCAAGAAGTGCAAGCACTCCTTTCATATACCCTTAATTATTGGGGCATTCTCGAAGGATATGAAAGATTGATCGAGAAAAACCACGTTTAACTCATTTTCAAACATTTCTCCCATCACATTAGGGAATTGAACCCACTTAGCTATTCGTCAACGGATATAAAAGCTAGAAATGGGTTGGTTCACTTATCTAGTTCTACTAACTCAACTTAGAAAGTACTTACCAACTTAGGGGTTGCTTGAAAAACTTATGCTAAGACATTAAGAAGCCTGGCAGATTAAGAAGTAGCATCTGAGTTGGTCTCCATGAACCATTAAGAAGTGTCTTTTAAGTGAGTCAAACACACTCTACCTCTAACCAATTCAGATGTAGGCTCTTTTTCTTAACAAATTGGGATCCATATATTCAATTCATAATGCCAAACCTCTAGACAGCAGCTACAGGCGGCACATGTACATCAAGGAACAAGAACCAGTTGCCCCACTATTAAACTAACACCATTTTCACACCAATATTCTAAAGTAATATTATTTATTCTTGCTCTATACTTTAACCATAAGAAGGTTCTCTTATTGATTTCTTCTACAATCCCTGTATAAGTGTTGTGCACTCCCTTAAAGACTTTTGTCATTTCTGTTTAGCCGTAGCTTCCACAAAACTGTTATCATGACACAATTTGTTGTTTTCTTTTTCTTCGTATGAATCTCCACATCCTTAGTATATGCGAGTATATCCTTCTTCGTGGAATAGTGATGTAGGTTCCAGATATAGCCTAATAATGGAATCATAAGATGCTATCAGCCAGCCCCATAGTTCAGGGGTAAATAATTTGTTTTAGGTTACTCGATGTGGGGCTTTTGGAGATGGAGGGCAAGCCCCTCCACGCCCCAAACACCACCCGTGCAAATGGCTAAGCGACGTTGCCCCTTGGGGGCGAGTAGATCGTCATGGGCGTTGGGGCATGTGGGTCTTTGACTTGGCCTTGACTTTTCGTGTGTTTTTTTTAAATAGCCATTAAATGGCTAGTTATATTAAAAAAAATCCTTAAAATTCTATTATATATTCACATTTAATCACCATTTATTCAACCTGTATCTCCACACAAGCAACTTCTATAACCCTAAAATTCCTCATTAATTAAAAAATGCAATCATTAACTTCATCATCTTCATTTGGAAAATTTGTTTTATCATCTACATTTGATGAGGGGTCGAACTAATATCATCATCGGTTTAGAAAGTCGTACAATGTATCGCTGAAGGTGTCGGGAGTTCACAACTTAAAAAGGAGGAAATATATAATATGCGATTGGGTCGCTGCACATGAACTATTGGTAAGTGATTATTTTTCACCCAACCCAACATTTGATGATAAGAGTTTTAGGCGACGCTTTCGTATGAGCCAGGTTTATTTCTAAGATTAGCAAACGATTTAGAAAATAAATATGATTTTCCAAAAAAACCCAATGTGCGTGGTAGTATACGATTTATCACATTGCAAAAGGGTACCAACGCGATTAGACAATTAGCTTATGGCTCTAGTTCTAACATAATGGATGACTATTTAAAATTGTTTGAATGAGTGGCGATGGAAAGCCTTCAATATTTTGGTGAGTAAGTTATTGAACTCTAGGTAAAAAGATATATGAGAAAACCTACGCTTAGTGACATACAACAAATTTTGGAGTTTCATGATGATAGACATGGTTTTCCCATGATGGGCGGTGTATATATTGTATGAAATGGGAGTGTGATGTGTTAGAACATAGGACCATGGCGTCCTACGCATTTAGATGGAAGTTTGGATAAGATAACACTAATTCGGTAGAAAGTTTGTTAGAATAACTATAAGTAGAAGCTTCTATTCCATACCGAAAGAGTATACATCATTGACAAGCTGGAGAGAGCGTCAACACATCTCTCCAGCTGTTTCCCCAAAACTTAATTGCCCTACACACATGAACCTCTATTTATAGGTCACCTTATGAGCATGGGGCTTATGCTTGAGTATGAGCCCTCATACGCACGTATGACTCAATCGTGCGTATGAGTGTTCTCCTTACCTTATAAACACTCAAATCTATACAATATTCAACACACGCTCTATCTAGCTTATTCGCATAGTGGCTGACACACATAATATGCACCAAAAGATTCCACCTTGTACGTCACTTTCGAATCTTGATCTTTCAAATATGAGAGTCGTGTTTGAATATTCTGCAACTTCAATCAAGTGCTATGAATATCTTTAAATAATTCTCCTTTGATTGATGATCAGGGTTTACATTATATCCAATATATTCCCTCTGAAATGAATCAACACTTCAGTTCTCTATTTGCACAGTTCCTGACCTCCTCTGATTTGCTAAACTGGAATCTTCATGAATAATCACCTACTTGAAATAACATGATGTAGCTTCTCTATTTTAGCTTTCACCACATTCGTGTTTGGTTTTTTATTACCTCTTTAGCTCAATATCTTTTACATATTTAGCTCAATCTATAATCTTCCAAAACCCAACCAACAATTGATATAAACGTCGAACACTACACTGGTAAACTTCAAATCTGTGTATACCCACGAAAATCTGAAATCTCGTTTTCCAGTAATCAACCTTATGCTCAACTTGAATGACTGATCAGTATAAACGGTAATCTACACAATCAGCAAATCTTCATCAGATCACAAATCATCTGGTAACACACTATGATCTTCAAGAAACCTTCTTCCAATGATCAAATTCACATTCTTCCTCTTTAGTCACGATAGAATATGTGTAGCCTTCTCCGTTAGCCCTGACAACAACTTAATCAACAAACATCATCATTCCCCGGTGGTTAGTCAAGAAAACAACTCATCCGCTCGAGGATTAACCATTTTGACACTTTAGACTACTTCAAAACTATCAGGTAAATTTTTGAAAGCTCTCTAATATCTTTTTAGCATCGACAATACAGGTGCATCCTCTTCTGACGCTAATCCTGCTAACCGGCTTTAACGAATACAAAGAAATCAATCTGATCACGAACTAAAGAATCTGAACTTCTAAGTTCTAATGATCACAGACAAACGAATCTCAAATACTTATGCATCACCAGTCAATTTTAAGTCAGAACCACCCGAATCCTGTTGCATTTCTGAATTTTTAAAAATGCCAGAAATTCAATATTAATCTAATGAAATTTTTATTTCCCTTCATTTTTGAAAATTCTGACCTCTTTATCATCATCTCTTGAATTTCCAAGGTTTTCCCCCTCAACTTAGCAAATTCTGACAACTCTTTTCTCTGAAAAACTCAAATATGTGACATTTTGCTCCACAAAAATCCGTTTTCATCAATGCAAATTTTTCGTTTCGGCCCAATAATAGTCACTTTACCAAATGAGACATGTTATACAATGATCTTCATGACTACCCCACTATCTTCAATACCATGTGATTTCATCATCTTAACCACTTTCTGAATCGTCCGACTGAGTCCCCGAACAACCAGTATTTGTCGTTAAAAGCTCGAAAAAAATTCTATTACCAAATTTTTACAAGACACTCGTGTCGTCATGACGATAATTTTTTTATCACTAATTGTTTTTTGAATTTTGACCCCTGCGCGCATATGACACTCATGCTCGCGGATGCGCTTGGTTCATGCACGTGGATGTGCTCATGCACGAGACTTATGCCTGCGTATGAACTCATGCGCGAGGCTCGTACGCACAGATGAGCGTCTACACTCCATCGCTTTGAATCCAATTTTTCGATTCAAAATCTTTATTTCTTCGAATTTGATGATGATTCTTCCACAGACAGGTGCCAAAATATATTCTGATTAATCCTATGGCTTCAATTTGACCTTTCATCCATGAATTGACCTTCAATTTTGTAAAAACCATGTTTGCACCTTTATTTTTACGTCTAAACCGCAAAATCATGAGTGTAGGTGATTTAACCGACTGTTAGTTCGTTTTAATCGGTATCGTAGCTCTGATACCACTGTTAGAACACGGGACCGTTGCGTCCTACGCGTTTGGACAGTAATTTGGATAAGATAACACTAATTCGATAGAAATTTCGTTAGAATAACCATAACTAGAAGCTTCCATTCCATACCGAAAGAGTATACATGATTGACAAGCTGGAGAGAGAATCAACACATCTCTGTAGTTGTTTCCCCAAAACTTAACTTCCCTATACACATGAGCCTCTATTTATAAGCCACCTCATGAGCATCAGGCTCATGCGCGAGTATGAGCCTTCATACGCACGTATGAGCTCATGCGTGCGTATGAGTGTTCTGCTTGCCTTCTTAACACTTAAATCTATATAATATTCAACACACGCTCTATCTATCCTATTCACACAGTGTAACGTCCCAAATTATAATTACGCATATTTTTATATTAATATAATATGCTACAAGTAAGTTATAACACTCATAATCTTAATATATGTGTGCTCATGTTAAAAATAAGATTATGTGTAGAAATAATTATTATTAGGATGATAATTAAAAATTATAAACTTGGTTAGTATGTAAGTGAGCTTTAACCAAAAAGAAAGGAATTAGTAATAAAATGGAAACACTAAACTTAAGGGGCCAAAAGTGACATGCTAAGAAAGGTGGAATGATAAAATAGAAACAAAACACACACACTAAGGTGTGTGTGTGTCGCCCAGAAGCCAAAGAAAGAATGGGGAAACCCTTGTCATCTTACAAATTCAGCAAATTGAAGCATAAATCGTGACTAATACCCATGCATGCTCTTGATTTCCTAATCATCTAAGCATACTAAAGCACAAGGTAAGTAGAATTTTATGTTTTGCTGAACTTGGATATGATGGGTTTCAAGAAATCCATGAGTTTATGTGAAATTAGTATGATAAAGGATTAGGAACACCACTAGAACATGATTGATGCTTGAATTTGACTAAATTGATAGTAAATGTGAAAACCCGGTTGAAATTGTAATGCTGTGAGGAATAATGTAGAATTCTATGTAAATTAGTATAAGGATTATGTATGAGAATGTTCATGACAAGGAATTGTTAGATGGAAACGATTTAGAATGAAGGTTACATGGAAATTGATTGAGTTTGATGTTCTTGATGATATTGACATGATTTAGTTAAGTTATGCATATGATACTTGTACACTATTATTAAATAATGGTACGCACACCAAGTGTTTGTTAAAATGCTTAAATGAAATGAATCTCATGTTAGTACAATGCTACATTGTTATAATTGAGAAACATGAGTCGTCAACGCAATTATGTCAAGAAAGGAATGTAAACAATGACATGAGATTAAAGTAAGTTGATTTGGGATTGTAGAAATAAAAGAAGAAGGCTCAAGTCATTCCGGATCGCAAGTGAATACCGACAAAGGTAAGTTCTTAAACTTACAAATCTTAGTGATATGTAATGTTTACGATATGTTATCATTCTATCTTTGTAAATTGGTATATGTCAAATGAGTTTATGTAAAGATTTGTGTCATGAATATGGGTCGAACGAGTAGAATGTGTCATATGTCAAGTTTGGAAACTTGATGTTAAACCAAGTATGAAGTAATGTAGGAGGTTGATGTTGAATCCCATTAGAAGGTGTATCAAAACGAATGCTTGAAGTAATTACCATCAAGTCTGATTAAAGGTTTGAATTTTAAGATTGGTTTAATTTAAGTGACTAATTGTTTGTTATGAATGTAGGTAAATCATCTTGATAGGCGGCACTATGTTGGAACAGACACACCATCTCGCAGGCTTCCGCTACGATACTTAACTAAACGCGTCAAAACTTTTGTTGGAAACTTCTATGTTATGTTTTAGTCTTATGTAAATACTTAACTTTAAAAGATGTCAGAACTTTTGTGTTATGTTTACGAAGGTTATTTAAAAATTTGGATGCGAACTTTTATGTAGATTATCTCGGTTCTTTTATGTCAATGTTTATGGTAAAATTTTATTAGTTTCATGTTTGACCCGTTTTGTTTTCATAGCTAAAACTCCTATGTTTTTATTAAGAATTCTAGACCTTACACACAGTGGCGGACACATATAATATGCACCAACACGATTTTTGTCCAACTGTGTTGTGCAGCCAACACACATATGGACATCATAGAAAATCGGCTACGATATGCCTAAAGTGGTTGTATCACAAGATATTTGGTTCTGGCATGCATTCTTTGTTGTGGCGGATTCGAATAACAGTATAAATATTAGCAATCAATCATCCATTTTCAATGACTATATAAACGATGTTGGATTGGAGACCTCTTTTTTTGTAAACAAAGTGGAGTACAAATATTATCTAGCGGATGGAATTTTGCTTGAATATGTTGTGTTTTTAAAAGTGTTTACACGAGATACAACGTCAGATGGAAGAAAACAAAGTTAAACAAAAGATGTCGAATGAGCTTTTGGTGTTTTGCAGAAAAGATGTCGCATTTTGAGCATGCCTTATAGGATTATGGAAAATATAGAGTTAGAAATGTGATTTACGTGTGCATTATTTTACATAGTATGTTTTGGGGGGATGAAAGATGCACAATTTGCTAGTACCATGAGCAGTATATGTGTAACACCCCGAAAAATATTAAATTTAAATATAGATATATATTAAATTTAAAATAAGAGTTGGTCAAAACCAACGGAAAAGTAACTAGGAGTAAATAACCTAGTTAACAAAATTGTTAGTAAATGATAAGGATGTAGTAAATAAAAGCATCTATTATAAAACTTGAAAACCTTATAGGGCTAAAAGGGAAATTATGAATAAAGTTAATTAAATGAAAATAAAAAACCAAAACATACACTTATGTGTGTGTTCTGGTCGAAG
Organism: Helianthus tuberosus; assembly: GCA_030545235.1. Taxonomy (NCBI): domain Eukaryota; kingdom Viridiplantae; phylum Streptophyta; class Magnoliopsida; order Asterales; family Asteraceae; genus Helianthus; species Helianthus tuberosus. The sequence continues at coordinate 74,338,581 of CM060437.1, forward strand.
ATTACACAGGAGCCAAAAAGAACTCTTTCACTTCAACCCTAATTGACACAAAATCACTCAAATTCAAGAAGAAGATCGAGATTTAACTAAAACCTAGCTGGAATTAGTGATCACCCAAGTGAGGGGATCACAAGGTATGTCAAATTTCATCTTTTGGTGATGTTTTGAATTCTTGGTGATTTCTCATAAACGAAATTATTGCTTGAATGTTTAATGTATGAGTGAAATTATGATGAATCTATGTCTACGAACAACCCCTAGTCAAAAGTTTGATGAATTAGTGATGAAAATTATGAAATTGATAATCACCCATACATGTCTCAAGTGGGTATTATAACTAGGTGATGAACACATGAATTTCAATGTTTGAATGGTATAAAACTGATGTTATAATGAAAGCCTTGATATTGTTTATGAATACTAGGCATAAGGGCTTGATTTTTATGAATGAAATTGGTTAAAAGTTAATTACGAACTAGATAGATGAATGTATGAAAATCATGCCCATAAGGTGTTTGTTAAAACGCCTAAACGAATGCTAATATGTTGAAATTTCGAAAGAAAGGCGTAATTGGATAATATGGCGAATTACGTGTAATATCAAATGATATGAGTTCTAAACACGTTGTTGGTTGAACTCTATAGACAAGGTGGTCGAATCTTCAAACGGACAAGTCAGAGCGGACGCGCGCTTGAAGGATAAGCTTTGAAAGGTACGTAACTTGTAGTTTCGTTACATTATGAGTATACTTTAGCATTAATTATGTTTAAGTTGTTATAGCATAATGTATGAGTTTGGTATGTCATTAAAGTGATGAAACTCACTCGACAACCAAACGGGTCAAATAACTGGTTAGAACATTATTTTTATGTCATTAAAGTGATGGCTTTCACTTGACAACCAATTAGGTCAATAGATGTTTAAAACGATAGTGAGTTGAAGTGACATTAAAGTCACACAATGTATCGGTAGATTGAGTGCGTAAGCTGAGAAACGGAAACGCCAAAGTATGATTTAGTGAACCCTTGAAATTGGGTCAAAGCTTAGAAACATGATTTCGTTGATTGTTGATTAAATGTGCATGCTTGAATTGTAGATGATAAGCATGATGTTAATGCGTCCACAAACCATATGATGGGAGCGAAAACGCTAATGTTTGACAAGCCCGGGAATGGGTAAAAATTGACTAGAAACAATCATTGTTAATAAACATGTAGTATATTGTTAAAATGAAATGGGTCAAATAATGCCATAAAGGATTTATAAGCCGTTTGCTTATAAATCAGCTATTAATGTGAATCAAGATGATAAACGAATCCGTAATTTAATTACGGTCGCATAGAAACAAGAATCACGTAATTCGGATAAGTAGATTAAAAGTTATGACACTTTAAAGTTGGAATTTTGGTTAAAATCATAGCTGGGTAAATATGCAGTTGAAAGAAGGGAACTTTCTATCGAAAGTGGGTTGTTGCGCTACGCGACCACAAACCCCACCCACCGTCGCGTCACGCGAGAAAACAAGCCGAGCCTCTCACGCCACGCGAGAGGCATAGAAGCTGGCAATTTTTTTTTATTTTGTTTGTTTGACGCATGGAACTTGTTATTAAACTATCAAAACTAACTTTTACGTTGGTTTTGATTATAGGTGAACGTCATGAGTCTCCGGATGAAGTTCAAGCGAAGATGAACACACAACTAAATGAAGCTTCCGCATTGATCTAGTTTTGTTTTATAAAATGTTAAACGTGTAAACACTTAAAGCATAGTTTTTGAATGTTTTAAACATGTGTGAATGTTTGTATTTAAAAGTTTTTGTTAAGTCGCATTTTTTGATATAAAATGCGTATTTTAATGATATATTTATGTTAAATCGGAACATGTCTTACAATATGCAGTTAAATAATGTAGACATCTGTGAAGAAGTGAAACAAGTTAACCAACGCGAAATTTTAAACTAATAGACGCATAACAAACTTCATGCGAATTTGGTTGAACACATTTGGAATCGTCCATGATACAACGATGATGACGAGATGATAATTAGATTATATAATTCGGGTTTGTTTTTTTTTTTAATTTATGAATCTTTTTTAATAGAATTGTTATTATGTATATTTGTTTAATTAATATAAATGTTGATTTTTATTGAATTGTTTTATTATTTTAAACAAGTAACTATATTAAAAAATATTTAATTAAAAAAATGCCCTTTGCCTTTGTCTACCATACTATGATTTTTGGGTTTTGGAGGGTAAAACCCTCACTGTCTAAGTGGTAAACATGTAACGGGATTTACTCTCTTGCTCCTGCTCACCATACCGGGCATTGTTACGATCTTGTGTGGACTGCATCAACACTATATCCTTAGACTGGTGGGTGTACCTCAACCTCCATAGCGCCCCTGGAGCGCCATCGTCTACACCGAGCAAATGAAAGGAGGGCGCCATCCTTCTCCTCGCCATTGTGTTAACGGAAGAAAAGGGGGGTGCAGGTGGGGCCCACCTCTTTTCAACCAATAATTTTTTTTAATTTTGTTTAATATGAGGGCTTTATACCACACCCTGCAAGTTAAAGAAATGGGCTTTAAAGCCCCATGTGTGACATGGCATTGACGTGATGCTAACGTGGCATGATAAAGTCCTTAGGGGCTTTATACCACACCCTCCAGCCTTAGTCTCGAAAAGACTCGAATGAATGATGTGCATGCAAAAACATTAACGTTAAAGGAATCAATTAATCAATCATAGTAACTAGTGTTATATCCTGCGCGCGTTGCAGCGCGCTAAACCGAATCGTTCTCGTTTTAAAATTACTTGCACTAATGAAGTTAATCCTTTTACACTAATGCAGTTGATACAAAGGGATGTTGATATGTTTTAACGGGATGTTTAAGACAAATACATAGGTTTTAATATATACAGTCTTCCGCTTATACATAGATCACAAAAGTTGTTTTCTTCATTTCCATTTGATTCATGCGTCCGGATACCTAGTTTTCTTCGTGTCACTAATACCTTCACCTGTATACCTTCCTTTGCCTCCACATCGGCATTTCGAGTTGATCATCTATAGATGGTTTTTGTTGTTCTTACACTTGTTGAATTCCAGATAGATTGAATAAGGTTTCTGGTAGCCTCCTTTTAAGTGATCCAAATTCCATAATGCTGATTATGACATGACAAGAAGAGCAAAAGATCAAAGCTCAAGTAATAATCAAAGTCAAATATGTTTGTAAAAAAATACAATTTTTTACCCACAACTCGCCAAGACATGTGAGTTTGTTCAGTGTTGGTGAAACCCCATCCTCCAATGCATTTCTATCAAGTCGACTGTTGCAATTCAATCAAGAATACCATCCTCAGAGTTATATATTGGACCGTTGATGTCACACCCCAACCGATGGAGGAATCATCGGGGCGCGGAACTAGGCGAATCAGATTGCTCAAGAGAATCCATAACAACTATATTGCGATAATATTTAATACATTCGTTATCCCATACTAACAAATAATACAATCACATAAGTTATCACGGGTTTCTTGTCGTCTCGAACAATACAAATCCGACAACCTAGATTTTAGTTGAGTTTCTAGACTTCCTAGCTTGATTTGATATAGCCTGCGATCTAACCTGCAATATACGTTAAAATATTTGTCAATACAAAAGTATTGGCGAGTATACCGGTTTGATATGTATAGCGTAATGGATAAAAAGTGTTGCGAATTTCCACATGCATAAACGTAACACACGACATATATACTCACAAGACTGATACTACCAACTAAGTCCTCGATGCTCGAATATGCGATGGCAAACTAGACCCCGTCGGGCGCAATAGTACTATACTAGTCATGGTGGGACGTCGCGAGTATAAGCCCTAGCACATATGCAACTAGCATCACGTATATCTATGCATTGCAGTTATTCGCAAGTGATAATTCGATTGATTAAATAATTCGATTAATAAGTTCGATTTGTTAGAAACGTATGTTACACCCAAAATGCGATTAAAAAGGGTTCAAGTATACTCACAGTGCGTTTTTAGCGAGAATACAACTTGATTGGGTCGGTTGCAAGTACGTCTGCGTTAATCATTGAAGGATATAGTAAACGATGTACGGTTAAGCGAGAATAGCGTCGAAAAGTCAGTTGTATGGTCGGATGGTGCTCATCCGTTCGGATGGGCTCATCCGATCGGATGACACATGGATCGGATGAGTTGGTCCGTTCGGATGACAGTCATCCGGTCGGATGACTTGCTATCCGATCGGATGACATGTGATCCGATCGGATGACATGTGATCCGGTCGGATGACATGTGGTCCGTTCGGATGGCATGTTATCCAGTCGGATGACACGCCTGTTTTATCGTCCCGATCAGTCGTTTTTGAGTGTTTTTGGTAGGAATACGTGCGGTTTTACTGGGACGGTGTGATTTCGTATTAACAAATGAAATTCCATCAGTTTCGACCCATTCTAACGGCCGGGAATCACCCCGTTTCATCAGATCTAGCCGTTCTTGACGGTTTCTCATGGTTAACTCGAAATCGCACAGTTCCTGGGTTAAATACATAGATTTAGGTGAGATTTGTCATCAAAACATATGGAAATCACCCAGATCTGAGTTGTTTATGGTGGGATGAGGTCACACCTTGAAGTTCATATGAACTCTTGGTGAAATCACCTCAAATTGGTAGATTTCATGGTTAGAAATTGAGTTTTGAAAGGTAGAATGGTGTAGAATTGAGTGTTGATCATAGAAGTACAGTTTTTTAGGTTGAAATCTTACCGGAATCGCGAGGAATCGAGGAAAAAGGGTCCTGGAGCGTGCTTCGTCGAGTGGGAGCTGTCACATCACTTGAACAGTGATGTGACATGCTATTTATAGGCAAAGTAAAGGCTGAAGGGGTTTTTGGTTCGGATGGGGCCCATCCGTTTGGATGAGGCTATCCATCCGGATGGCCACTCCGGTGCGGGGGAAATCCTTCGTTTTCGATCGTTTTGACAGTTTTTGGAGTACGTGCTTTCCATATTTACTTTATATTATTATTATATATCACTAGGGGTCGTATTTACGTATCCATATTTCCAAGTTTCGATTTATCAATCGGTTTCCGTTCCGAGTGTGCGATTATTAGCGACGTTTCACGGCCATCAGGGAGGGTAGCATAGGTCCTTTCTTGATGTCATCGTGAACGTTATTGTGAGTTGTGCCACAATGACTGACGGGGTACCATTCACTCGTATTGTCATCATCGTCACGACGACTGGAGCTATAGCACTCACCCGAGAGTCTTTGTTAGCGTTAATTGTCTGCGTTTTGACACATCACGGCCACCGAGGAGGGTAGAATAGGTCCTCACTCAATGTCCTCGTGAGTGTTAGTGTTGGCGGTATGATATAGTGATAATGTATTGCGAAAATATGCGATCATCCTTCGAATAGCGATGTATGCGATATAGTTACATTATGATCCGAATCTCTAGTGCTAGGCGTAACGAGTATGTTGAGTAGTAACAATCGCACGAAAGTGCGGGTTGTTACAGTTGACAATTTTGAACAGTCTGAATAGAGATACTTCTGATCAAACCTTAGACGCGGACATCTTGATGGTGAATTAAACATACCAGTCTGCTAGAAATAACTTTTACCCATTTGACCCATCTTTTAGAAATAAAAAGTAAACCTTGCAGTCTAATGGTAAAGAAACAGAAATGACTGGTTCAATTCTATGTGCAATATATAATAAAAAGAAATTAACCAAACGATGAACCATTACATTCAGGTGACAATTCATTTTTAGAAAGTCGAGTCAACTTGAAACTGGGACCAGTGAAGTCTGCCATTGTTGGTCCAAGTCTATTCCTACTTTTTCTAGTCAATAAGAAAAGTCTCTTCTTGTTGGATCCGGACAATTAAAACCTCATAAGGATATACCATAAGAGGTGGTTAAAACGGACTGTTTGGATATTGGGTCACAATCGTTTGGTTTTTAGTAACAGCGGATATCTTTTAATATTGGTCAAAGCAAATGGGTAGGGTGGCCCAATAAACATTCTCCTTTTCGTTTTTTTGAGTCTTACATATATAAAATGTATCGAATATGATGAAGAAAACAAAATTACTATAACATTAATCAATCTATGTATGAATAAAGAGATATAAGAGGTCATAGGTAGGAGTATACATCAGTTCAGGTGACGATTCATGTTCAAAAAGTTGAGCTAATTCATGATTGGCTGGCAACTCCTCTGCCACTGGCTCATGGTCACTTCCACCTTTTCTGGTCGATGAGAAAACTCTACTCTTGTTGGACCTGAAGAATTTAATCATATACATAATATATGAGGTTGTTAAAATGGGCTAGTAGCCTGGTTGGGTACTAGGTTGGAATTGTTTCTAGTAATAACGAATAACTTTTAATACGGGTCAAAACAAATCAAGTTGCTTGGGTGGGTCCACAATAATCCACTTTTTCCTTTTTATTCTTGAATCATATAAATATAAAATGTATTGAACATAATTAATTACTAATCTAAATATATGAATTCAGATATAAAATAGGTTGTAAGAATTAAATATATACACTTCTAGTCACTTTTGACCCATTCCAAAATATGCGACTCTATTTACTTATCCATTATGCATTAAATACTGCTCACTAATCTTCCAGAGTTGGAGTTGATATCTAAGCCTTCAGGCACAAACCCGAGTCTAGATACTAACCCAAGGATTCAACTCCACCACCTGTTGATTAACAATATACATTAATATATGCCCCTTTTTATCATAATGTGAAATGTTAACCATGGTTTCTTACCCTACATAAAACACCCTTTTATACGCAATTCTCTTTCAAAATTATTACCCATTAAAAACGCTAGAAATTACACATATAACCCAAATCGACCCAGTCATACGAAAATGGGCCAAATTGCCACTTTTTTCCTATAAATTACCTGTAGATAGTTCTTTATGTAAAGGGAAATTTTCAAAATAGCAGTTAATCGTTGTATTTATAGTTCTAATTGTTTTAGCATCTAGACTTCCAAATAGACCTGGAAAATTTTAAATTATGGATATGATTCAATGCGATACAAATGTAGGAAAATTTTGTGCACTCACAATAATACATTTTAATATTTATAGTAGAAAAAGAAAGACAAACAAAGAAAGAAATGTTAAAATCACCTTCAGAAGTTGTGTTGCCCCTGGTTTTAAGTTTTCTTCTAGCTTCGGAAGCAAGCACCTAAGAAAAAAATAATACTCACAGACCGATGTTATACAGTATAATTAATAATGAGTTGAAAGGAAGATAGCATAAAACATACTCTTGTGTCACTCTCAAGTGTGGCTTTCACGGAATCCATAACCCCACTATACGTGTGTTATATACAATACTTGTACGTAGAGCAAACATGTACACACAGTTCAATCTCGACCTGAACAACAACAGTGCGTCGGTCGACTGCCTTTTTCACCAACAAACCCCACTCCAGAGCCATACCTATATGATCACCAAAACCCGCTTCGCCTGCTGACCTGGACGAAAAATAAACAGAACCTGTTAAGTTTTATTATATCTACTCGATCTTTTCTTTTGGAAATGCAAAATACATAAATTCTGATTTCAAAAGCAGTTAATCCTAATGGGTTAATGTTTTATAATACGTTTCTTTTTGTAGAAAGCATGCTACACTTGTTCACACTCTGTATCAGAAAGCTCGTTGCCCAAACTTTATATAGGGTTTTATTTTATCATTTAAATTGTTGGTAGATTTGATTTTCATAACTTTGATGCTTTGTAATCTTATTAAGTAGAATGCTCTAAACTAATTTCTGCGACCCTACACCTAGCCTCACCTGAGCCAATGTGTGCTTCGCCTCACGCTGAGGCGTTTCTAGACACACTTCACAATCTCAGACATCTACATGACACTTTATAGCTTATCTTTTAGTAATAAAGATTCACTGCATATTTACTTCATTATTGAATGGTAGTTTGATGGTGGAGTGTGCTATCTACATGAAACTAAAACACAGGTTTGAAAAAAATTGAAGCTCAATTCAAAATCTCTAATAGTTGAACATCGGAATTAATACACTACATTAAACAACATCAATTTAAAACTTGATAGCTCAAAAATATATATACTGAATTAAACCAAGCTCAATTCGTGTGCTATTAACACATACCCGAGTCTTGAAAAGTTTAAATCAAACCGTGTTTCTAAGATTCAAACTCAACTTATGATATATGTTTCTAGGGTTCAAATGTCATTAACCCAATATTATTTATCTAAAAACTTAAACCCAAAAGATCACAATTCAATTTCTTTTTAACTTAATACGATTTATCAAAAAAACTTTCACACGAGATCACAATTCAATTTCTTGCTTCAACCAAAACCAAAACAAAGCACCACAAGAAAACAAAGAGCAAACAAAATAAACTCACCAGACAAGACGGAGTCTAATGGTGAAGTGTGATAGCGAACAACACAGACTAACCCAATCCGAGCGGTACCGAAATCTTCGTCGAAACCTCACCGGAGGTAACCTACTCATCAGATCAGCGTGACTCGTCAGATTAAGGTTCATGGAAAACCGATCTAACCAAATAGCCAACATGCAAGAGAAAAAAGAAAAGGGCTAACCGGAAATTGCGAGAACTTAATCGGAACCCTAGCCGGGAAACCCTAGACTCGATGACTTCGTTTCTGTGGGCGTGAGGCGAGCATGCGTGGGTCGGTTGCCGGAGATTCGCCAGCTTCGTTGTGACAACTCGAAATTTAGAACCTTTCGTTGTATGCTTGAACGTTAAGTGACTAACTGATTTGATGATTTAATGAATGATAAATGTGAAACTTATATGATTACGTGTGTGCTTGTATGTATGCGAGATATTTATATATGAACCGAGACACAAGAACCCGACTCGAGACCATGTGGTCTCGAGTGAACGATGCAACATGTGGGCCGGTTGGGCCACACACCCCTTTAGCCCATTCGAGAACCCACTAGGGTGCACTACTAGGAACGGATATATAACCGTGTGGTTAGCCACCCTTGTCATTTTGGGCACACAACACACATACTCCTCTACACACACACTCTCCACTCTCTCACTAAAACCCTAGACACCAAGCATCACACTCCTTCTCCTTCTTCTTGGATCAAACCGGTGGCACTAGGACTCTCGGATCGAGCTCAGGATCATCATTCGGAAGTTCACTCATCACTCTTCATACCCTCACACTTAGAGAACCCAATCGGTTAGTGCTTTACTATGTATTAAGGATTATGTGTGCTTGATGTTTGAATGCTTGTCTTCATGTATTAATAAGTGGAAAAATGTATGATTATGGCTTTATCATATTCTCGGGTGTGTATGTTAATGATAATCGGTTAAACATGCCTTGATTTTAATATATATTGCATGATGAGTTAATGAGATCTTGTGATTAAATGTGGTTTAACCATTAGGTTGTTGATATTTATGAAATCGGCTTGCATATGTATGATAGATGATGTTCATATAATCGGATTGTATACTCTTGTGTTAAGAACCGAATGCTCGCTATTAGGGTGATTCATTGTGTTAATATCATAGGGTGCATGTTAGTGTTGATGAGTTGTTGATCATGATTTTGTTTGGTTAAAGTTTATATGAATGAGGATGATGAATCACTTGAATACATGAAGAACAACTTGAATGTGATATGAACATGCTTGAATATTTGAAAACTGATATGTTTGATCCAAATTGGCAAATTGTTAGACAAACAAACATGTTTAAGTGAATAGTACATAATGTTGCATGAAATCAAAATCCAATTGGATAGTACACTGTACCGAATCAGCAGTTGTCCAACCGAAACCCCCAGTTGCGACTCGAGACCACCACATGATGAGTCGAAATCCCCCGGTTGCGACATCGGTTGCGAGTCGCAAACACCTGGTTGCGACTCGAAACCACACGTAATCAGCACACAAACCTCATGACTCGAAATCTCGGTTACGAGTCCGGTTGCGACTCGAGACCAAAACAGCATGAACCGAGACCACGGTTACGAGTCCTGTTGCGACTCGAGACCGTGACCATGATAACTCGAGACCGCCGATTGCGACTCAGGTTGCGAGCCGAGAACACCTGGTTGCGACTCGAAACCAACATGTGCGTGCTGAATTGGACTTGCATGATTAAGGGCTTAAGTAATTGGGCCGGACTCTTGGGCCTGATGCACAGACCTTATGCGTTGATGATTGAATGTGAATATTGTCGAACTGCCATGATTAAACGTGTATGCCATGAACGATACTTGAATGCATTATGCTAGAAACATATGTGTACTGCTTGAATACGAACCTGATTGGTATGATACAACTATGATAGGACGTGAGTAACCACAATATTACCTGGTTGACTTTTCTGTGTATCTACCGAGCAAACCAAGGTGAGTTCACACCCTCTACAAAGCATGGGATTCCCAGGGGTCGGGAATTGGGGTTAAGGAACATGGGTTCCTCGTCCTCCTTGGGTAGGACAGCAATGGTTCAGGAATGTAATTCCTCGTCCTTATGGACAGATAACTCGTACTAGACCAAAACTCTATCACGAAGTCCCTCATTTTTATATCGACTTAATCGTCGGGCCAATGGCGAGCGGGTCATTAGTTAGATAGCGCTATTTAGGTCTGACAAACCTCACACCGTGCCGCAGAGGACGGGCGTGAACTAATGGATCTGGGGCATGTCAATGATGATAGACATTGACAGTTTCAGGGCACATAAACATGACTACAGTCAGCAGTAGATATGGTAACGAGTCTAGTGTATACATGGGGTAGCCCCCACGGCCGAAATGCCAGATAACTAACACGGGGTAGCCCCCACGGCTGGATTGCCAGAGTAACCGGGAATAAACAAATTATGTTTTTAACTATGGGGTAACCCCCACGGCAGGATGCCAGCTAAAGGAAACTATTTTCGAAACAACTTAAAACGAACACCCAACCGTGAACTCACTCAACTTGTTGTTGACTCGTTACTACATGCTTTGCAGGTCCTTAGGTTCTTAGCTGGAGCTTGCATGGAGGAGGATCGTTGTGGGACATGGACGACTGTGTGCCATGTTAAACTTTGAAACAATTAAACTTATGTTTTGATTTAAGACTTATGCTTCCGCTTGCAACTTAACTATGTTTTGTTTGAACACCAATTGTATTGGTTGGATTTTTATAACTACTTATATGCTTGTTCAATATGATTGGTGGCTGGATCCTGGTCAGTCACGCCTCCAAGCGGTAGTACTCCGCAGGTGGATTTTGGGGGTGTGACAGATTGGTATCAGAACCATTGGTTATAGAGAACTTGGTTTTAATAAAGGAAAAAGGGTTTTATTAAAATCAGACTATAACCTGTACAGTGCTCAACGGTCTACAACGACGCTTCACTCCACATGCAAGGCTCGACACCCTAGGTGATATGGTCTGTGTATATTGCCTACTTGTTAGTTACATAGTACATTGCTCATGGTATGCTTGGTTAGTGTAACTACTGTTGCTTGAACACGTGCGTACTTACTCTATCTTATCGTCGTACTTTCGCGGAACCCCTCTTACCCACGTTCTTCTTGATATGAAGATCATGTCTGGACGCGTTAACCTGACACAAGCCCAGTTGACGGCTCTGATCAACGAACGAGTTGCCGCAACAGTTGCAGCTGCACACGCAGGAGGTATATCCTGCAGTCCGAACTCATTCTAGGATCTTTAGGATCCTACTCTCGTGAACCAACCTTTGTGTTAAACTCTGTCTTTTCTTTCACCCACGATAGGTCAGCATGTTCAACCACCCGTGTGTACTTTTAAGACTTTCATGGACTGCCGACCAACTACTTTTAGCGGCACTGAAGGAGCAGTAGGTCTCCTACACTGGTTTGAGAAACTAGAATCTGTCTTCGAAATGTGCGAATGCCCTGAGGCGCGCAGGGTGAAGTATGCTACTGGTACTCTCGAGGGTTTAGCCCTCACATGGTGGAACGCTCAGGTTCAGATGTTGGGGTTGGTTGCTGCCAACGCCACCCCATGGGAGAATTTTAAGGAAATGATCAAGGAGGAATACTGCAGTCGTGATGAGATTCACAAACTGGAAGTGGAGTTCTTCAACCTCAAGATGACGGGGTCCGAAATTGAAGCTTATGTGAAAAGGTCGAACGAACTGGCAATCCTGTGTCCTACTATGGTGGATCCTCCCATCAAACGCATCGAATTATTTCTTCAGGGCTTAGTGCCAGAAATCCAAAGTCATGTGACTTCAGCGAACCTCGCCATCTACCAGCAAGCCGTTCAGTTGGCTCACCGTCTCACGGACCAGGCGGTGGAGCAGAACAAGTTACCAAAACGCATAGGTGCTGCAACTACTTCAGGTACCTCTAGTGACAACAAACGGAAATGGGATGGAACTTCAAGTAAGGGTTCGACTTCTGTTCATTCCCAGTCTCAGCAGAGAAAGACTGAGGACTACAAGAGCCCTAATCAGCAATCGTCTGGTGGTCAAGGTCATGGTGGGTACAAAGGAAATCACCCCAAATGCAATCGCTGCAGCCTGCACCACAGCGGGCCATGCACCAGGGGCAACTGTCATCGGTGCAACAAGCCTGGTCACGCTGCAAAGGATTGCAGGAGCTTATACCCCGCCAATCAGAATCGTCAGCAAGCTCAACAGAATCAACGCCAGCAGCAACAGCAAGGTGATAACAAAGGATGCTTTCAGTGTGGAGCTGAGGGCCACTTCAAGAGAGACTGTCCCCAACTGAACAGGAACCAGAACAACAACAACAACAACAATAACAACAATCAGGGGAATGGTAACAATGGGAACAACAACAACAATGGCGCCAGGGGGCGGGTGTTTGTGATTGGCCAAGGTGAAGCAAGGAATGACCCCAATGTTGTGGCGGGTAAGTTCCTTCTCGACGACTTTTATGTTTCAGTTTTATTTGATTCGGGTGCCGATACTAGCTACATGTCACTAGAAGTTAGTCGAATGCTTAAGCGTATTCCAACCCCTTTGAACAACAAGCACACCGTAGAGCTAGCAAATGGTAAGAGTTTAGAGGCCACACACGTAGTCAAGGGTTGTAAACTTATTCTCGCTGACCAGACCTTCTCTATCAACCTCATTCCTATTGTCTTGGGCAGCTTCGGCGTTGTCATTGGGATGGATTGGTTATCCCAACACCGAGCAGAGATTCTTTGCAACGAGAAGGTTGTCCGTATTCCAGGTCCCGGTGGTGAACCTCTCATGATTCATGGCGACAAGAGGAGTGCTGTTGAGAACGTCATTTCTCTCCTTAAGGCCCAAAAGTGCTTGCGAAAGGGGCACACTGCCATTTTGGCTCTCATTACTGACACCTCAGAAAAAGAGAAGAAGATAGAAGATTTTCCAGTTGTACGCGATTTTCCAGAGGTATTTCCTGAGGAATTACCTGGTCTTCCGCCTCATCGCCAAGTCGAGTTTCAGATCGAACTAGCTCCTGGAGCTGCGCCTATAGCTCGTGCACCTTATCGTCTAGCCCCATCAGAGTTGAAAGAACTCTCTACGCAACTACAAGAGCTCCTGGATAAGGGTTTTATTCGTCCAAGCTCATCGCCCTGGGGAGCTCCAGTATTATTTGTAAAGAAAAAGGACGGTACTTTCAGAATGTGCATCGACTACCGAGAACTCAACAAGGTGACGGTGAAGAATCGCTATCCCCTACCGCGGATCGACGACTTGTTCGACCAGTTGCAAGGGTCGAGCTACTATTCGAAGATTGATTTGAGATCGGGTTATCACCAGCTGAGAGTCCGGGAAGAGGACGTCTCCAAAACAGCTTTCAGAACTCGATACGGGCACTATGAGTTTTTGGTCATGCCTTTTGGGATGACAAACGCACCTGCGGTTTTCATGGACTTGATGAACCGAGTGTGCAAGCCTTACCTGGACAAGTTCGTTATAGTCTTCATCGACGACATCCTGATCTATTCCAAGAGTCAGGAGGAACACGAGCGACATCTACGACTTATTCTGGAACTCCTTCGAACAGAACAACTATATGCAAAGTTCTCGAAATGCGACTTCTGGCTTCGTGAAGTCCATTTCCTAGGCCACGTGGTAAACAAGGATGGGATTCATGTTGATCCATCCAAGATAGACTCGATTAAGAACTGGCCTGCACCTCGTACACCAAAGGAAATTCGCCAATTCTTGGGTTTGGCGGGATACTACCGGAGATTCATAAAGGATTTTTCTAAGGTTGCACAGCCTCTCACCTCACTAACACAGAAGGGCGTTGTTTATCGCTGGGGGAACGCACAGGAGTTGGCATTTCAGCACCTAAATGATAGACTCTGTAGCGCACCTATCCTTTCCTTGCCGGAAGGCACAGACGACTTTGTGGTTTACTGCGACGCATCAATTCAGGGTCTTGGTTGCGTGTTGATGCAACGAGATAAAGTTATAGCCTATGCCTCACGCCAACTCAAAGTTCACGAGAAGAACTACACTACACACGACTTAGAGCTGGGAGCTGTTGTTTTTGCACTTAAGTTGTGGCGGCATTACCTGTACGGTACCAAGTGCGCGATCTACACCGACCACAGGAGTCTCGAGCATATCTTCAAGCAGAAGGAACTGAATATGCGGCAACGACGATGGGTCGAACTACTGAATGACTACGAGTGCTCAATCAGGTATCACCCGGGTAAGGCCAATGTTGTGGCCGACGCCCTCAGTCGAAAGGACACTACGCCTAAGCGCGTGCGAGCTTTACAACTCACGATCCACTCTAGTCTCCCTCCCCAAATACGAGCTGCTCAGATAGAAGCACTGAAACCAGAAAACGTCAGGGATGAAGCCCTACGCGGATCAAGGCAACGATTAGAACAGAAGGAAGACGGTGCTTACTACGTGACGGGACGCGTTTGGGTCCCACTCTATGGCAACCTACGAGAACTTGTGATGGATGAAGCACACAAGTCTCGCTACTCAGTACACCCTGGATCAGATAAGATGTACCACGATATCAAGGCTACGTACTGGTGGCCTAGCATGAAGGCCCACATAGCAACTTACGTCAGCAAGTGTTTGACTTGTGCAAGAGTCAAGTCTGAATACCAGAAACCCTCAGGCCTACTCCAACAACCAGAGATACCTCAATGGAAATGGGAGCAAATTTCCATGGATTTTGTCACTGGCCTACCTAGATCCCAGCGCGGGAATGATACTATTTGGGTGATCGTGGATCGACTCACAAAGTCTGCACACTTCCTGGCTATCAAGGAGACGGATAAGTTCTCCACTCTTGCAGAAATATACCTTAAGGAAGTCGTTTCGAGGCACGGGGTGCCCACCTCCATTATCTCGGATCGAGATGCACGTTTTACTTCAGAGCTGTGGCAAGCAATGCACAAATCCTTCGGCTCACGATTAGACATGAGCACAGCGTACCACCCTTAGACGGACGGGCAGTCCGAGCGCACTATTCAAACCTTAGAAGACATGCTTCGTGCATGTGTAATCGACTTTGGCAACCGCTGGGAAAAGCATCTGCCACTTGTGGAATTCTCGTACAATAACAGCTACCACACCAGCATTAAAGCTGCTCCGTTTGAGGCATTGTACGGACGGAAATGCCGGTCACCTCTTTGCTGGGCAGAGGTGGGAGATAGTCAGATCACTGGTCCAGAATATGTGGTAGACACGACCGAACAAATTGCTCAAATACGAAAACGCATGACGGCAGCTCGCGAACGTCAGAAAGTTTACGCCGACATGGGCAGGAAACCGCTTGAGCTCCAGGTTGGGGAGCGGGTACTACTCAAAGTTTCACCCTGGAAGGGTGTGGTTCGTTTTGGTAAACGCGGCAAACTCAACCCACGATACGTTGGACCTTTCGAAGTCATTGAGAAAATAGGCAGGGTGGCCTACAGACTCAACTTACCAGCGGAACTCGGTGCAGTTCACAACGTTTTTCACGTGTCGAATCTGAAGAAGTGTCCGTCAGATGAGACCCACGTAGTTCCTCTGAAGGAACTCACTATCGACGAACAGTTACGATTCGTCGAGGAACCAGTCGAAATCACGGACCGGGATGTTAAGGTCCTCAAGAGCACTAGAATACCTCTCGTTCGAGTTCGTTGGAACTCACGTCGCGGCCCAGAGTTCACCTGGGAGCGCGAAGATCAGATGAAACAAAAGTATCCCCAACTGTTCGCAAACAGTACACCCACTACTGAGGCTGAAGCTACGGAATTTCGGGACAAAATTCCAGATCAACGGGGGGTGGATGTGACACCCCAGGAAAACCAGGAAAACCATACAACTTAACTAGCTTCCTCAGTGAGTGCCTACCAAATTTCGGGACGAAATTTCTTTCAACTTGGGGATGATGTGACAACTCGAAATTTAGAACCTTTCGTTGTATGCTTGAACGTTAAGTGACTAACTGATTTGATGATTTAATGAATGATAAATGTGAAACTTATATGATTACGTGTGTGCTTGTATGTATGCGATATATTTATATATGAACCGAGACACAAGAACCCGACTCGAGACCATGTGGTCTCGAGTGAACGATGCAACATGTGGGCCGGTTGGGCCACACACCCCTTTAGCCCATTCGAGAACCCACTAGGGTGCACTACTAGGAACGGATATATAACCGTGTGGTTAGCCACCCTTGTCATTTTGGGCACACAACACACATACTCCTCTACACACACACTCTCCACTCTCTCACTAAAACCCTAGACACCAAGCATCACACTCCTTCTCCTTCTTCTTGGATCAAACCGGTGGCACTAGGACTCTCGGATCGAGCTCAGGATCATCATTCGGAAGTTCACTCATCACTCTTCATACCCTCACACTTAGAGAACCCAATCGGTTAGTGCTTTACTATGTATTAAGGATTATGTGTGCTTGATGTTTGAATGCTTGTCTTCATGTATTAATAAGTGGAAAAATGTATGATTATGGCTTTATCATATTCTCGGGTGTGTATGTTAATGATAACCGGTTAAACATGCCTTGATTTTAATATATATTGCATGATGAGTTAATGAGATCTTGTGATTAAATGTGGTTTAACCATTAGGTTGTTGATATTTATGAAATCGGCTTGCATATGTATGATAGATGATGTTCATATAATCGGATTGTATACTCTTGTGTTAAGAACCGAATGCTCGCTATTAGGGTGATTCATTGTGTTAATATCATAGGGTGCATGTTAGTGTTGATGAGTTGTTGATCATGATTTTGTTTGGTTAAAGTTTATATGAATGAGGATGATGAATCACTTGAATACATGAAGAACAACTTGAATGTGATATGAACATGCTTGAATATTTGAAAACTGATATGTTTTATCCAAATTGGCAAATTGTTAGACAAACAAACATGTTTAAGTGAATAGTACATAATGTTGCATGAAATCAAAATCCAATTGGATAGTACACTGTACCGAATCAGCAGTTGTCCAACCGAAACCCCCAGTTGCGACTCGAGACCACCACATGATGAGTCGAAATCCCCCGGTTGCGACATCGGTTGCGAGTCGCAAACACCTGGTTGCGACTCGAAACCACACGTAATCAGCACACAAACCTCATGACTCGAAATCTCGGTTACGAGTCCGGTTGCGACTCGAGACCAAAGCAGCATGAACCGAGACCACGGTTATGAGTCCTGTTGCGACTCGAGACCGTGACCATGATAACTCGAGACCGCCGATTGCGACTCAGGTTGCGAGCCGAGAACACCTGGTTGCGACTCGAAACCAACATGTGCGTGCTGAATTGGACTTGCATGATTAAGGGCTTAAGTAATTGGGCCGGACTCTTGGGCCTGATGCACAGACCTTATGCGTTGATGATTGAATGTGAATATTGTCGAACTGCCATGATTAAACGTGTATGCCATGAACGATACTTGAATGCATTATGCTAGAAACATATGTGTACTGCTTGAATACGAACCTGATTGGTATGATACAACTATGATAGGACGTGAGTAACCACAATATTACCTGGTTGACTTTTCTGTGTATCTACCGAGCAAACCAAGGTGAGTTCACACCCTCTACAAAGCATGGGATTCCCAGGGGTCGGGAATTGGGGTTAAGGAACATGGGTTCCTCGTCCTCCTTGGGTAGGACAGCAATGGTTCAGGAATGTAATTCCTCGTCCTTATGGACAGATAACTCGTACTAGACCAAAACTCTATCACGAAGTCCCTCATTTTTATATCGACTTAATCGCCGGGCCAATGGCGAGCGGGTCATTAGTTAGATAGCGCTATTTAGGTCTGACAAACCTCACACCGTGCCGCAGAGGACGGGCGTGAACTAATGGATCTGGGGCACGTCAATGATGATAGACATTGACAGTTTCAGGGCACATAAACATGACTACAGTCAGCAGTCGATATGGTAACGAGTCTAGTGTATACATGGGGTAGCCCCCACGGCCGAAATGCCAGATAACTAACACGGGGTAGCCCCCACGGCTGGATTGCCAGAGTAACCGGGAATAAACAAATTACGTTTTTAACTATGGGGTAACCCCCACGGCAGGATGCCAGCTAAAGGAAACTGTTTTCGAAACAACTTAAAACGAACACCCAACCGTGAACTCACTCAACTTGTTGTTGACTCGTTACTACATGCTTTGCAGGTCCTTAGGTTCTTAGCTGGAGCTTGCATGGAGGAGGATCGTTGTGGGACATGGACGACTGTGTGCCATGTTAAACTTTGAAACAATTAAACTTATGTTTTGATTTAAGACTTATGCTTCCGCTTGCAACTTAACTATGTTTTGTTTGAACACCAATTGTATTGGTTGGATTTTTATAACTACTTATATGCTTGTTCAATATGATTGGTGGCTGGATCCTGGTCAGTCACGCCTCCAAGCGGTAGTACTCCGCAGGTGGATTTTGGGGGTGTGACATTCGTATCTCTCTATTGTCTTCTGCATCTGTCTTTCTCCCATTTCTCTCTGTGTGTGTATATCTCTTTTGAGAAGATGGGAAGAAAGCAGGGTGAAACACGTGCACAATAATAAGCCACGTAAGTTTTTTTACTGTTTATTTTCACTCTGCTGTTAATAGATATTAATATTAATTTCACTTGTTGCTCACTAATCAACACCAATGCACTTTATCAGAACTTTCAATTCAAGTATGAAAATAACTATTGCAAGTGAAATTAAAGCAAACCTTAGGGTTCATAGTACCGGTAATTAGACATCCATATATATTAAATTGTGAGTTAAAAAAATATTTATTCACATACAAAAGTAAATTGTTAGACGTGATATTTTATTCTTATTTTCTCATAGTTATTGAGAAACATTGGAAGTGATAGATAATCTTATCGTCTTATTTCACCTACATTTTGTTATGCAAGTATTATATACCAATACAACAATTTAAACAAAAAATATTTGTATCAAAAGTATAATTCTTTTATATATAGAAACCCTTGTTAGGGTAAAAAATGTAACAATATTCCCAATATGTTAATTGCTTAAATTGAGGGGCTAGAAAACGACATCATCGTTAGGATAATCACCCTCGCATCAATGATCAATTCACCATATGATATCTAAAAGTAAAAAGTCATCCAATCCTCATATCAATTCAACAAAGCCTTAAAGTTCCTTCTCTTCCCACCACCACCACATTTTGCCAATGCGGCGCTGGCCTTCACCGCTAATGCGGCCATCTCCTCGGGTTGAAGGCGTCGTTTCAGCCGGTTCAAGGGAAGCGCAAAGTAAAGCTGACCGGGTTGAAGCTCTTCGTGGTCTTTGATGGGGTAAACGACGTTGTCAAAGTCCATCTCGTCGGAATTGCAGATAAAGGTGGACGGGTTCTTGCGAAGAACGTCGGAAACCGTAATGGGAGAGGAGAATTCTTGTAAGCTGCCGTCTGGTAAAATCAACTTTCCGGTGAGTATAGAGGTTGAGTGGCATGAAGTGCATAAGCCCATTGTTGCATGAAAATTCTAGCTAGGGGTGTGTGGTGTATATATAGCAAGAGAGGAGGGAAGGTGGCATCTTTGAAAGCAACACCTTTGCCACGTCGGTAAATCCTAAATGAATAGAAGATTAACTTTTCTGCGGTATTGGTGTTGCTTGTGATACAAGTTTGATTCCCACTCTTCTCAATATTTTCAGCAGTATCTAGGTGAAGAGCGAATACGAGTGGCGCCAGTTCGACTTGGATGGGTGGCGAGATTTTACCGATTATTCCACTGTCGTGTCTTCGAACGGGTGGAGCAGGGGCGGAGACAACATGTTAGGAGCTGTAGCACGGGTTACGGCTCAAAGTCGTGTTCGTAGTGTTTCGCAGTGTTAATTTTTTGTTTTTTTTCGATTTTATATAAAGGATACCCCTAAAAAAATACGAGGATACCCCTATAAAAAATTTATATGAATACACCGTAATTTTTTTTTTGGGATACCCCTGGTTTTAAAGTCTAGCTCCGCCACTGGGGTGGAGGTCGGGTTTCCACACATCTGGGGAGAGCCAAGGGGATGGCGGCGGTCGAGTAGTCGACCTTGGCCATAGCGTCTGATATCACGATGGTTGACACGTCGTTGTTTGCCCACAATGTTGCGCCGGTGGGCTCATGTGGGGTCTATTTGGTCAGATTTAACAACAAAAAATTAACCGAGTTAGGGCTAAAGGACATACCTTGCAAGGGTTTGCAAACATCGAGTACGTTTTCTGTAATTATTGAAGAAAAAAGACACAGTTTGCAATAAGTGACATAAATAAAGGACGATTTTTGTAATGTACTCATAATTTTATAAAAAAAATTTGACATATTCATCCTTTTTAGGTTCTTATATATTGTATATAATTACTTATTAATTATTTAAATAATAAAAGGAAATCCATTACATGTATGTCCTAAAGAAAAAATTGGAGTCAAGTTTGACTAAACTCAAGTATAAACAAGGCTAAAAGAGGTGAGGAAGAAGTTGAGGGGACTTTTATTTAAGTTAGACAAACTTATTTGCCAAGTAAGAGTACCAACACTGTTGAAAGTTCACAAATCTTTGCAAACTCTCTCAGCGTTAAATCAGATTTTCATACTTTACTTCAAAACCTGTACCTTTTCCACAATATACAAACTTCTATAAATCTCCAAAAACCTCAATTAAAAAACTTGAGGTTCAAACTTGAGCCACAATGTACACAAACTTCACCAAACTTGCCATGTAGATTTAGACACCCACAAACATTAACATTGTGGGTTCTCTAAGCGTTTGACTTATTCAATATTTGATCCCTCACTTGTATTCTTCAATTTACAAACTAGAGAGAATTTGCAAGAGAGAGATAGAGGTTGAGAGTTTTTGCCAAAAATAAAGACCGTAGAGTAATTTGTTAGTAGAAATTGGGTGCCGTTAAAAAAAAGACCGTAGAGTAATTTGTTATTAGAAATTGGGTGCCGTTAAAAAAAGAAATTTGGTGCATTTACTGAAATATGCTACGTACATTAGAATTTTCTTATTGATTAATGGCTTTGGTATAATCGACCATGAGTCAATATTATTGTTTAGAGGATTTATGTATTCATCCAATTGCCATATGCGACTTGTTGTACAAATGAAGTGAGGGGCTGTTTGGCAACTTCTGAATAACTAAGTGTTGAACCAGTAAGAGGTCTGAACCATTAACTGGTGAACTAGTAAGAGGTCTGAATCCTTAATAGGCGGTATAATGTTTAACCCTTCATAGGCAAATGTCTGACCAATTCAGACTGGAGGTCTTAACCATTCAGACTATGTATAATACTTAACCATTCAGAGGCAAATGTCTGAACCATTCAGACATCTGCTCACGAAACAAACAGTCTGAACCATTAAGTACTGAACCAGTAAGAGGTCTGAACCATTAAGAGCCCCATTAAGAGGTAACTTTGGCTGATATGTTCAAAACCTAAGCTTAGTTATTATACCTTTTCATCATTTTATTTAGTAACTTTGGCTGGATTCAAATAATGTTAAATGTTTTAATTTTACATATTAAAACAAGTAAAAATAAAATCTAACCCAAGCCAACATATTAGAAATTACTTGAACGTAAAAGAAATAAAATATACAAAGCTTTAATAAGAAACCTAACGTCTAAAAAAACGAGACAAAAAGGATATCCGAAATATAATTGATGGCGCATCACACTTCACAAATCAGAGTTCATAGGGTTTTCTTAGTATCATTTAGACCTCAACTTTAGTTCCCTTTAACAGCTACATACCAACAAGTTTCATCGTTAGCAAACTTTAAACCTTATTTTTAAGCCATATACTCAAAATCGTACAAAGACCAAGTAGCATCCACAACATGATACACTTTAATTCCCACCATTCAATTTAATATCAAAGGTCACCGGAGATTGTTTGTCTTGAAACCACGTGCTAAACCAAATCGACTAAAACCTTAAGTAAACCTACTTAACCAAAAGAAAAAGACCGCCTAATCAAAGCACATCCAACCAATATATTGCTATGTAGGGACACTGAATATATGGTTTATACGACCAAATAGAATAGGTTACCAGAATAATCCTTCAAATGCCACAAGATCTCTTTTATCATTGTACTTTTCTTTTTAAAAGAGTGGAACAACCATATATTATGATGTAATTAACATAAATTAATTGATAAAATTTAATGTTATATATCTTGGTGTTAAGATGTTGATGCAATGTAATTAACTAATTAAGGCTCAAATATAGTTTCTAATAAAAAGATATATGGAACTAGCTTGTAGACCCTGTAGTATACTATAAGACCCAAGCTTACAAAACTGAGAATTTATAAAAAAACTTTCGCATTTACATACAAATAATGCAAAAGTACGTTCATTCAGTGACGGAACCAGACTTTTATGTCCGGGGGGTCTCAATGTAATTTGTATATACACATAAGTATATATAGTTATGTTTTCCCATGGATGTGATACGATCATTATAACAGTTTTATATTACTAACAGTGATCATTAAATGTTTTAAGATTTTTGTTATGCAAGTTTATTTATTGTTAAAAAAGTGAATCTTCTATACATTAAATTAAACTAGTATTAACTCATCCCCGTGTTGCGGTGGGGGCGTAAAACAATGCCAAGTTGCACCAATTTTACACCACTGTCGGTGACCAGCAACACCAGAAAAGCTCGTAAAAACAAAATAAATTAAAAAGAAAAAAGAAACACCGAACGAAAAGTAAAGTAAAATATTTGAACCACGTACGCCCGTTGCAGCGTGTTAATGTGAATAAATTAGACCGAAACGTAAAACATAGAAAAAAATAACTAAGATGGTCTAGGACCCGCGTGTTGCGACGAACTTGCCAACCAGAGAAAAATAGACGTGTTGCGACGCGCCTGCCAAACGGGAAAAAATTGACGAAAAAACGTTAAACCCCACACTTATGTTGCGGCGTGTTAACTTTCAAAATATAGAACGAAACGTAAAACGAAAACTTGCAAAAAGATGAAAAGTATGAGGCATCAAAGTGAAAAATCATTTTTTTTTAAAAACTCTTCATGCTAAGGGCACAACTCTATAAAAAAAACAAAAGTACCTGACGAGGTATGGTATTGGACCTGACCCGAGCGGTCGGATTTTCCTGCTATTTATCACTTTTATAGTAATTATATATTATTATTATTGCGTAATAACCCGTGAAGCCCAGCGCATTGTAGTTTATACTACACTAGGCTGTGGGATTGTAGAGACAACCCCTAACTGGGCCTGGCCCATTGAGGTTAGGGTTTTTCCCATTTCTCCTATATAAGGAGGTCACCACCTCCTTATTAGGGCGTGAGATATAGGGCAACACACTTTTGTAGCTGGAAATAGGGGATTCTTCCTCTACCGGTCGTCTCTACATTGCCCACGTTTCTCTCTTCTTGTTTACAGGTCTAGCATGAAGTGGAGAAGACGAGGTGTGGCCGTCCATCATCGTAGAAGTACTGACCCGTCCAGGTTCATGCTTCTTCATTGGCGCCATCCGTGGGACCGCTGACAAACAGCACCTTCGTTCTCCTTTGCTCTGTATCCAGATCTACGTCTCTTGGTGAAGGTTTCTAGATCCAGCAATAAGCGATTTCGGAAGGAGGTTATTGAACACAAAACCCCATGCCGGTACAACGTTGTTCCCTCGGGGTCGCCAAAACTCAAATCTGGTGGCTTTTAAGATATTTGTATGAGCTTCCCAAAGCAAGAGAGGTGAGTTCTATGACCAACTATTTTAATTGCAATTTTGAAGCCTTATTATATGAAGTCATTTGATATCGTGCTCCTTCAAATGCATATAAGGTTGTACATAATAAAAAGCACAAACATAAAACTTTGTGTCTGCAAATCGAATAAAATATATGAAAAACAATTTTACAAATCACCTTTACCTTAACTGAGGTTATACTTGCAAACGTTGGTCAACCCCTTAAACAAAAAGCATGAACATAAGGTTTCATCGCTGATCATACTTCGTTACAATCAAGCGATCATGAGATACACGTATTACACTATATACTTTATAGGATTATCGTGTTTGTTGTTAATTTGCATTGCTATTAACATTGTTTATCAACAACAAACTGGGGGATTGACATGGTTTCGTACCATTCTAATGGTCAAAATTGTTTTAACATATTGTTCAAATGAGCACACTTCATTACCGCGTGTAAACCGGGTAGTGCGGACACACCCCGCCGCCGTGCAAGTACGCTCCGCGCGAGCACACCTTACCTGCCGAACACACTCCGTTACCACGGGTAAAATCCACCGCGCGTGTACACTTCGCCCTTATCTGACTCACTCCACCACCGCGCAAATACACCCCACCCGCCGGACAAGCTCTGTCACCCGCGTATACACTTTGCCCTTGGCAGAAAGGCTCCGCGGATAAACTTCATCGCGCGTTGTATGAGTAAGCTCCCTATGCGCGGACGACTTCCACCATGCGAGCAAACTCTGCGTTTGTCGGTGTCACGTGGGCCAGAGATCACACTCACCGGAGACCCGTGCTTAGGCGACACCACGTACATGTCATTGGCGCGCCGGTCACACAAGGCGCTGAAGAGGAATCCCTTCCGCCGTATACATTCAAGCAAGGTACTCTCTGTGTTAATTTTTTTGCTTCTAAAAAAGCTAAAGATGTTTTTGTGGTGGTGATATTTGTGGAGAAGCAACATAAACGTGCTTAATATTATGTTTCCATTCACATATGTTTTTTTTAACTCACAATTTTTAATACAAATCACCCCTACAAGTTATATAGGGACATTTTTAATCCCTTGGCAATTGATACATTTTGTCTTGGACCAAGATAAGATGCCCAATGTCTTATTATAAAAGAAATATATAATTAAGAACCATTGGCAAAACAGGGTCTTTAGTATTTTATTTATTCTCATATAATAAGTAAATTTCTAGACATGATGCAAAATCAAGATCATAGCTGTCTTAGCCATTACAGCGCACAATATTTTCTTGTGAATGGCCCCACAAATGTTGTAAAGTGACACTTACATCAATATCAAGTGTCATGCCTTTTAAATATATATGAACGGCTTCAACGCCTTCTAGCATATTATAACAATACGTGCATGGACATATTTCATATTTACTTGGCCGGGAGAACTCGAATTATTTAGAAAAGCAGTGTTACGTGCTTCTTTCAATAAAAATAATTTGGCTAAATTTAGGCACGTGAAATCAATTCATGGACACGGTTATCATTTTAAAAATTAATAACCAGGTGGTATTAACGCATACTTGTTTCGTGCTTATTATTACAATGCTACTAACATCTATTTAGCAGCAATAAATAGAATGACTAGCATGGTGCAACACAATCTGGAGGGTCAAAATTGTTCATATATTGCGGAGTATGGATGCACAAAACCAACACCACCCGTAGACAACTTTCTTGGTCGCGCCACAACTTTATTCGTCTCAACACCCCTGGCGGTCAACTTTCTTGGTCACGCCACCTCCGGTGGGCACCTTTCTCGGTCGCGCCACCTCCGGCGGACACCTTTATTCGTCGCGCCACCCCGGCAGACACCTTTCTTAGTCGCGCCACCTTCGGCGGACACCTTTCTGGGTCGTGCTACCTTCGGCGGACACTTTTATACGTCGCGCCATTTTGGCGGACACATTTATGTGTTGCACCATCTCTGGCGGATGAAACCTGCTAAGGGACAACAATCCATAACCACATGTTACCCCTGTATATACTCTTTTTATTTTCAAAACAATGTTGCACCTGGGTAAATGCATAGTGAATCATTTGCCGGTGTTCAAAGAAGATGCCAACATGAAGATTATGGGATCTTGTACAAGACAGGGAAATAGAAGATTGTTTCGAGGTCTACATATGAAAAGGCGTGCAAAACTCACATATAAAAGGTCAGGTCATCACTGGTGGAGTACGTCGCTTGAAGACAACTGACCAGCCATAATGTCCCCTCCTTCACATCGTCGGCATTTACGCAACACCTTTGTTGGGTTACACTTACTCGCCGCGATTTCTCGGACGCACAACCTACTTTGCGGGAAGCCCTGCGTTGCGCCATTACCTATCGGCCAACCTTCAAAACAGTCACACACTCGAGATATCTTGATGCTGCATTTTATAAGCCGTATTCGTCTTCAAAAAGGATTTATCAAATTTATTTAAGTTCAATGCTACTAACATTATTTACCAGCAACGAACTGGGGGGCTAGCAGGGTACAGCGCTGCTACAACTCAAAGTTCAACAAATACCAAAACAAGGATGGGCGATTCAAATCTTGTAGAAGTTCAACTCTGTATATAGCTAGACGATCCTAAGCGTTTGTGGGTTTCGCTATAGATTGAATCACTCACCAGGTATGCGACATATCACTATTTGCTTATCAGCAAGTAGAGCAAACGATGCCACGAAATTTGGAAGGCATATTTGGGTACAAAGTAAAAAGAATGTGCTCGGATATGAAAACCCAAACGCCATAAGCGACAGGGATGGCATTACTCTGCCATAGGAAGAATAGGTGATAACTCAAATAAAGTGTTCATTCACGCCAACCGCGTAAAACACTTTATTATTTTGGGCATGTGTCTCAAACGCCCTAGTGCGACAGAGAGGCTTACTTGTCGAAATTTAGATAAACATTCTCCACACCAATAGGCGACATGAATAAACGACAACCACACGCCATAGGCGACAAGGATTATTCGCACGAGGCAATTTAAACAAATGTGCTAGCTATTATTATAAGTGTTCCACTCGCCACTAAAAAAAGCATACGTAAATCATTTTCTTCAAAATGATCGAAACTACATAAATATTATCGTCGCAGTATAATACCGCCGTGGGCGAGATATGTCAAAAAACAACTAAGAGCGATCATTTCGACTTGTACACAAAATAGTCCTGGTGTCACACCCCCAAAATATCACATGCGGAATCACCGCAGGGCGTGTGACGTACCAGGATCCAAGCCACCAATCACATTAAACTTCGCATAATATAATAATATTAAATAAAACATTCCATTGATTTCAAGATATAAATCCAAGTCATAAGTTAAACCAAAGTAGTTGTTTAGTGGAAGCATAATGTAAACTGTAAATCAATTGTTTCAAAACAAGTATTCATAATCAACGAAGCAAGTATCCAAGAATCTTGACCCATGACCACTCTAGCACTCCCAGATAGCAAGTCCATATCAGGAATCTAACGACCTGCAAGGCATGTAACAACAAGTCAACAACAAAGTTGAGCGAGTTCACAGTTGGTTGTCCATTTTAAAGTTGTTCCAAAAACCACGAGTTCATTCAAAAACCATGAGTTATCCAATTCATTGTTTCCCAAACCATAACCAGTGGGGGCTACCCCATGTAACCACTAGACCCGTTACCATATCGACAACTGACTGGAGTATGTTGTGCCCTACGTTAATGTCTATCATCATTGACTAAGTGCCCAGATCCATTAGTCCACTCCCGTCCTCTGCGGCACGGTGTGAGGCTTGTCAAACCTAATAACGCTATTTAACTAATGACCCGCTCGCCATTGGCCCGGTGATTAGGTCGATATAAAAATGAGGGACTTCATGATAGAGTTTTGTCTAGTAAGTTATATGTTGTCATTCTTCCTATGGAGAATAGAGGTAAGTAATCTACCCAAGGAGAATATGCAGGCTTAATGTTGTCATCCTTCCCATTGAGGATGGAGGTACATATTCTACCCAAGGAGAATATGCAGGTTCCGTTTTAGTTTTTTAACCCATTCCCTAACCACCGGGAATCCCATGCCTTATAGAAAGTGTGAACTCACCTTGGTTTGCTCGGATTGTTAAGTTACTTTACCCATTCCAAGTTGGTCAACCAAACCCTACCGTGGTTACCAAATATGATTAGTTTCGTATACACATGAATCATACATTCTACAGTCACATTACACAGGTAACATACGAGTATTGCACATAACGACATGCCGATCGTAACAGGGAATTGTACTATATGCAGAACATAACATTCATTGTAATAATCGGTTTTTGCATACCATGATATCATATAACAAGTGTCTTGGATTCCCCCATACAGTTAATTCACATAATTTAATTTGAATTACAAGTTGATATCCGTAAACATCTATCATGTAACAAATGCTTAGATCTGTCAAATATCCACAAGGTGTCGCTGAAAATCTATTAGTCAAAGTCAACAATTTCGTCTTCCCGGCCGACTTTGTCATACTAGACATGGAAGAAGACACCAAAGTCCCTCTCATCCTAGGGAGGCCATTTCTAGCCACTGCCCAAGCAGTGGTAGACATGAATGACGGAACACTAACATTGAAGTTTGGGGACGAGGAAGTGAAGTTTGGAGTCGGAAAAAGAGTAGAAGACGAAGACCCGGTCAACTACATGAAGGTCATAGACTCAAGCTTGGATGACGCTCTCCGACGGTGTAGCATGGGATGCAAAACATCCCACTTGGGTAACATATGACCAGGCTTTGGGTCTAGCCAAGGACCCTTATAAACGTGGCGCACCACGGAGGCATTCCGCGGAACTATCCTTAGTTTAGTTTAGAATAATTTTTATGTTTTCTAGTTTAGTTTTAATTTTCAGGAATAAAACACACTCGGGATGGTGAAGGATAACAAGGGAAACTTGAACCAGCACCCATGCACGAAAACAGGGCCATCCGACGAAATTTTCTTCATTACAGCAAGTTCAGCACAGGCCGCGTTCACCCAACACGGCCCCGTGCTGCACAGTCTACAGAAAATGTCCAGTTCAGGTAAACTGGACACGGGCCGTATTCACCCAACACGCCCCCGTGCCCAGGCTTCTGTTTCTCTTTATTTATTTATGTTACTGGCGATCTGAACACGGGGCCGTGCCCGGACACCACGGGGCCGTGTCCAGACGCCCAGTAACATCATTATTTACAAGATCAGTCTTACGCGGCCCGCGTAAACTCAGCAGATCAGCAACACTTTGCATATTTACAAGATCAGTCCCGGCAATGTGTTTAAGCTCATTTCAGGCACTTTTGACACCCGTTAAGCCGTTTTCAAGGCTCTACAAGGTCATTAAAGTTTAGAGGACTGAAAATATGCTCGGAAAACTCTCTGATGTCAGCTCGTTTGGTCGTACGGTCATGTTATTCGTCAAATTACGACGAAACTCGAACGGACGCGAAAACGATCCAAATTAAGCGACGAATGGTATTTTTGCATGCAGATCACTAAAATAAAAATATTTTAGTGTGTACAAAAATTTTGGATGCCCAGATGTGGTCAGAACGTAAGATATGCGCGCAAATGCAAACTTAGCCGTTTTTGACACTTTTAGTCCTTGTAAGATCAAATAAGCATATTTTCGCACACCGAACCACTCAAAGCTTATTTCTAAGCTATGTTTAGGTTATATATGGTATTTTTAACTTATGATCATGTTCTGGACTGTACGTTGCCTTACGAAACGGCAGACTTTTGCAGTTTGACGCAAATAGTCCCTGTGAGCGAATAAACTTGTTTTTTCCATACCAAACCTTCTAAAACTTATTTCTAAGTTAGGTAAAGGTTATTTAAGGTATGTTAAGCTTATTTTGCTGTTTCAGAGTGTTTGTCGCATTAAACTGATTACGTTTACACATCAGTTTGCGTATAACTATCTAGAAAGCGATATAGAGTTTAAAATCAATCGAAAACCAAAACGCACAAAATGTCAAACATAAATAACAAACATTGGGATCAAAATACATTGTTTTATTGATATTGAATTATTCAGAGTCTGTAAAATGATTACACAAGCACAGATGTCACAGTCTCCCCTACTTTATGAAATTTCGTCCCGAAATTTATTTAGAGGAAACTTGTGAGAATAGATGTGGATATTTCGCTTTCATCTGATCTTCACGTTCCCAAGTAAATTCTGGGCCACGTTTAGATTCCCAGCGAACTTTAACAATATGTATGCGCTTGTGTTTGAGCTTCTTGACTTCACGGTCCATGATTTCCACTGGTTTCTCTACAAAATGCATCGTGTTATCAACACGAATTTCATCAAGTGGTATGTGGAGGTTCTCATCATCTAAACACTTTTTGAGATTGGACATGTGGAAAGTTGGATGAACATTTCCAAGTTCAGGAGGTAGCTCTAATCTGTAGGCTACTTTTCCGATTCTTTCAACGATCTTGAATGGTCCAACATAGCGTGGTGCAAGTTTTCCTTTCTTCCCAAATCTAATCACACCTTTCCAAGGGGATACCTTGAGTAGGATGTGATCACCAACTTGGAATTCTAAGGGCTTGCGTCGTCGATCCGCGTAACTCTTTTGACGGCTTCTAGCAGTCTGTAGGTTATCACGAATCTTCTTGACCATATCTGTAGTCTCTAGAATGAGTTCAGGTCCTGTAAGCTGAGCTTCACCTATCTCATTCCAGCAGACCGGTGAACGACATTTTCGACCGTATAAAGCTTCGAAAGAAGCCATATTGATGCTAGAGTGATAACTAGTGTTGTAGGAGAATTCGATCAATGGTAGATGCGAATCCCAACTACCACCAAAATCAATCACACACGCTCTAAGCATATCCTCCAGTGTCTGGATTGTTCTCTCAGATTGACCATCCATTTGCGGATGATACGCTGTGCTCAAATGAAGTTGGGTACCCATGGCAGATTGCATGGTTCTCCAAAAGCGAGACGAGAATCGAGCATCTCTGTCAGATATGATGTTCAAAGGAACACCATGTCGAGATACAATCTCATCAACGTATATCTTGGCAAGCTTGTCAGTAGATAAATCCTCACGGATTGTCAGGAAATGTGCTGACTTTGTAAGACGATCAACAACAACCCAAATGGCGTCATGACCTCTTTTAGTGCGTGGCAGCTTGGTAATGAGATCCATAGAAATGTTTTCCCATTTCTAAACCGGTATCTCTGGTTGCTCCAATAATCCAGAGGGATGTTGATGTTCTGCCTTAACCTTGAGACAAGTAAGGCATTTGGAAACATATAAGGCAATGTCTTTCTTCATACCCGGCCACCAATACTGGGTTCGAAGATCCTTATACATTTTATCTGCACCAGGATGAATAGAATAACGAGACTTGTGTGCTTCATCCATTAGCAAGGTGCGAAGATTGTTTATACTTAGGACCCACAAACGGCCCATGAAATAGAATATCCCAAAGTCTTTTAGTTCCAGCTCAGGTTTAATGTGACATGATAACTCTTTACCCATCAAGTCTTGTGTAACACAAGTTGTTGAGCCTGAATTATGCGGGTTTGAATGTCAGATCGAACCTGAACACAGTGAAGCTTGACACGTTCCTTACGACTCAATGCCTCAGCTACGACATTCGCCTTACCAGGATGGTAGCGAATTTCACAATCGTAGTCGTTTAAGAGTTCAACCCATCGTCGTTACCTCATGTTTAGTTCTTTTTTATTGAAGATATGCTGCAGACTCTTGTGGTCAGTAAACACTACACACTTTGTACCGTAAAGGTAGTGTCTCCAGATTTTGAGAACAAAAACTACTGCACCTAACTCAAGATCATGAGTGGTGTAGTTCTTCTCGTGCACCTTCAGCTGTCTTGATGCATAAGCTATGACTTTATCTCTTTGCATAAGAACGCAGCTGAGGCCTAAGTTGGATGCATCACAGTACACCACAAAATCATCGTTGCCCTCAGGTAAAGATAAAATAGGTGCATCGCAGAGTTTCTGTTTTATGGTCTGAAAAGCTTCTTCCTGTTTGGATCCCCACTCAAAAGGTTTATTCTTCTGAGTTAAAGCTGTGAGAGGAACCGTAATTTTGGAGAAGTTTTCAATGAAACGGCGGTAATAACCCGCTAGACCAAGAAAAGAACGAACCTTGGTAGTAGTAGTAGGTGTATCCCAATCCTTAATCGCACTAATTTTGGCGGGATCTACATGAATACCTTGTTCGTTGACGATGTGTCCCAAAAATTGAACTTCCTTAAGCCAGAATTCGCACTTGGAGAATTTGGCGAAAAGCTGTTCTTTCTTTAGGAGCTCCATTGTAAGACGAAGATGTTGCTCATGATCAGCTCGTGTCTTAGAATAGATCAAAATGTCGTCAATGAAAACGATGATGAACTTGTCCAAATAAGGCTTACAAACCCTATTCATCAAGTCCATAAAAACAGCAGGAGCATTAGTTAAACCAAAGGGCATAACTGTAAACTCATAATGACCATAGCGAGTACGAAAAGCAGTCTTGGGGATATCTTCTTCGAGAACTCGAAGTTGATGATACCCAGAACGTAGATCAATATTTGAAAAGAAAGTAGCACCCTGTAGCTGATCAAAGAGATCATCAATGCGAGGTAGGGGATATCGATTCTTTATGGTAAGCTTGTTGAGCTCACGATAATCGATACACATCCTAAATGATCCATCTTTCTTTTTCACGAATAGGACAGGAGCACCCCAAGATGAAAAGCTCGGACGAATGAATCCTTTGTCAGAAAGCTCCTGAAGCTGCTTAGACAACTCTTGCATCTCAGACGGTGCAAGACGATAAGGTGATTTAGCAATAGGATTTGCACCAGGTACGAGATCAATGCGGAACTCAACTTGGCGTACAGGGGGTAAACCAGGTAATTCTTCCGGAAATACCTCAGGATAATCCCGAACAACAGGGATATCTTGGATTGTCTTACCCTTGCCTTTATCCTCTACAACATGTGCCAAGAAAGCAACATATATCTTTCGTAGGTATTTACGGGCTTGGGTACAAGACATGAGTTTAAGGCTACTAGCAGGTTTCTCCCCATGAACTTCTAAGATCTCACCAGTCGAAAGCGGTATACAAACCAACTTCTCAAAACATACCACCTCAGCATGGTACTTGAATAACCAATCCATTCCTACTATTACATCGAAGCTCCCGAGTTGCATCGGTATGAGGTCAATAGGGAAAAGATGGTTATTAAGGTTCAACTGGCAATTTCGAAGAACAGAGTCGAGTACAACAGGTTCACCACTAGCTACTTCTACTGTCAAGGGCTTTCCTAGTCTTGTACTAGTCATCGAAAGCAAAGGCTAAAATGCTAAGGACACAAAACTCTTATCGGCACCCGAATCAAATAGAACAGAAGTAGGATGGTTGTTAACAAGGAACGTACCGTTCACAATTCGTTATCCGCACGTGCCTCATTTGCATTCAGATTAAAAGCTCTACCACGAGCCGGTGCCTGATTTGCGTTTGCCAACCTCGGGCAGTTGTTCTTGTAGTGGGTCAGATCCCCACAGTTGAAACATGAACCAGGCGGACAGTGAGGTCGTGCAGGATTTTGGGCAGGGTTTTGTACAACTTGGTTTTGAACTGCCTGATTTTGGTTAGGAGCAAAACGGCAGGTATTCGCAAGATGACCAGATTTGCCACAATTTGTGCAGATGCGGCATTGCAACTGTGACTGGTGATGGCTGTTACATCTGTTGCACAAAGGTGCATTCCCAGCATACTGCCTTTTGGCAGCAGGTTGTGCAGGCTTATTCTGGGCTATCTGATTAGCCTGGGTAGTAACAACGAAGTTCTTGGAAGCCTTACGCTTCCTAGATTTCTTTGAAGACTCAACATCCTTCTTGCCCTTTTTCTCCTGGGTGCTATCAAACTGTTTCTGTTTCTTGTCACCTTTTCTGTGGAGTTTACCCTTCTTGACTTACGATTCAGTAAGGGTAGCAGCTGGATCAATGGCCTATCGAACGGTAGTAGGGTTGCTGCCAGTGACAATATCCTGAACAGGATCTGGCAAACCGTCTTTGTATTTCTCAATAGCCTTATCCAAAAGCGTGACCATTGTAGGACAGAGCAAGCTTAACTCCTCATATCTATCAGTGTAAGCCCGGTGTTCACCACTGTCTTGTTTCAGGTCATGGAACTCATTTTCAAGTGCCCTCTGCTCGTGACGAGGACAAAATTCTCTCATCATGAGAGCTCTAAGTTCCTCCCATGTCTGACCCAAAGCAACATCAGCACCTCTATCTCTCATTACCCCATTCCACCAGGTAAGAGCCCTCTTTTGGAATACACTCGAAGCAAACTCGACCTTACGGTTGTTAGGACACTGAACATGGCGAAAGGTGCTCTCAAGACTCTCAAACCACTGTAGGAGCCCAGTTGCTCCCTCAGAACCACTAAACTTGAGCGGTTTAGCCGAGTTAAAACTTTTGAAATTGCACGGAGCAGGTGCATTAACATTGTTATTGTTGGCTTGGTTTATTTGAGTGATGAGATCAGGTAGCATAGCAGCCATCTGCTGTGCTATAATAGTTGCCAGTTCGGCATCAGGTTGTTGAACGTTACATCGAGGAGGCATTCTAAAAGAGGAAACATGAGAGAGAACGACTGAGATGATGTGATGAAAAATGAGATGACATAAATATCAACAAAATGAAAGGATGGTGGTCATTTGTTCATTACCTCGTAACAAACAATCGACACACAATGACAAATCAAAGTAAATGGGTCATAATAATGTATCGCGAAGACATGCTCGCCTATAAGTGGACACTCACCCCAAGAGTTCCCATGTAAGAGTGACTGGTCCGATACTGCGGATTTGTACGAACACTCTAGCCTTAGACAGAAAACTCAGGGTACAAGCACCCACTCTTCCCGTTTGCACGTGTTCACATTTTTAGACCCAAACTTTGACGAGATTTTGAAAATTTGGATGGTACAAGACCAAAAGAAATCATCTAAGGATAGATGATTGATTTCAAAATCATTTTGGAAATTGTGTTCATGTTTTGGTATTCACCTAAGGATAGGTGACGTGTATTGTTTTAAGATCTAAACACAAGAAAACTTGTGTTAGGGTCCTAGAAAGTTATAATCTAGGTCAAAGCATTACAAATAACCTAATTCCCTATAACCATTGGCTCTGATACCAACTGTTCTGTCACACCCCGACCGCGTGCGTTAAAACAACAAACCGCGGCGGAAACGTCGGGGAGTGGAGCGACAAAATTATTGTTTTAACAACCATGGTAATTAAAGTTATGTATTATTGATTAAAGTGTTTACATTGTCTGGAATTAAACAAAAACATAACATATGTAACTGTCTTTTAAGTCACCAAGGCCCAAGTCCGCCTAAGTGAAGCACAAACATCATCATGCATTAGCACCTGAAACACATGTAAAAATAGGTACGTCAGCATAAAAATGCCTATGAGATACATAGGTTTTGTTTATGCAGGATTCATGACTTGTATTTGAAAGAAGTGTTTACAAAAATATAGTCATGAACCATGTAAAATGTTTTCCTTTATAAACCATATGAAAATCGATATGAAAATCAAATGATAATAAAAGGACAATGCTTGGTTAAACAAATAACCAAGTAAGAGTGAATTTGTGTAACATATGCAATTTGTAAAACAATGTCGTGTTCTTGTAAAAATGTTTCATGTCTTTGTCAAAGTGGTTTAGATAACGCAACAATGTATAATACAATAAAAGCACTTATATATAGGAAGTACCAGCGGCGTATCCACCATGCTTTTATCATATAACACATAGCCCCGTTACATAAGTCACTTATCAATAATCAATCAAAATGTCTTGTTTAAAACCAATGTCCAAATGTTTAAGTGTAAACCATGTTCAATGTCATGTGAGGAATGTATCATGTATAACCAAATGTAATGCATAGCAAGCAGAAAAATATCTACTCAAACTATGTGATATGTCAATGTGAAAACAAATGTCATGTATGGTGAATAACTAGTAATTACTCAATCCCATAGGAAAAATGTACAAAACAAGGTTTTTGAATAAACCTAAGTTTTAATCAAATGTTATGTTTTGCAGAAAACGATGCTTTATGATTACAAACATTTATGCAGTAATGTTAATCGCACACATTCAAGCCTTGCGACTGTGGCGAGAAACCCTTAAACAAATTAAAGGTTTATCTAAATTATGTATATTGGATTCTGTCATTTCTAACTTCCAAACAAACCTAGGAAGTCGGAAACGGGATTTGTCAAGTCCTATGGTACCATTACATACTACCGAGCGGCGTGATCAATGTTAATGAACGTATTATTGTCCC
Source organism: Helianthus tuberosus (assembly GCA_030545235.1). NCBI lineage: Eukaryota > Viridiplantae > Streptophyta > Magnoliopsida > Asterales > Asteraceae > Helianthus > Helianthus tuberosus. Next base: position 74,375,256 of record CM060437.1, read on the forward strand.
GATTAAACACACCAAATGTCATAACCAATGTAGCATGTGAAAACCGTGTACTAGGAATGCTAAGTAAACATGCCTAGTAGAAATGTTCATGTAAAACAATGTGTTGGCATGCTCAGTAAACATACATAGCAGAAATCTCATGTAAAACAATGTGTACATATGCTAAGTAAACATATGCAACAAATGTGTAATAAATCAATGTGCTAGCATGCTTATCATACATAGCAAAACATAATTGAAAACATGTACTAGTTATGTACTAGGTGAAACTAGCATGTTTATGTCATAAAAGCATGAAATGCACGAAAGTAACACGTATGTACATGTGTATCACCCCAAAGTATTTGAAAGCGGTAAAAGAGGGGAACTATGTACTCACTTGGTATTGCCTAATAGTCTTGAGAATAAGACCAAATAAGGCTCCAAGGATTACGAATCAACCGGCACCTAATATAGGTAACTATGTTATTAATCGGATCCTAAATCGGGAGATATGATAGAATGATGTCCTATAAATCAAATGTGTATTTGAACTCATGTGGTATGATTTAATAGAGCTAACATTCTGATTTGGAAGTCTACCTAAGTGCTTTTGACCCGTTTCGACCCATTATGGTAGTATAAGCCATTATAATGCGTCGTTTGCGTAAAACTATGTTCGGATGGTTAACTATGTACTATGTCAAGTCTTACATGCCCAATTATGCCTAAACAAGTTACTAAATCAGATTATATGTCAAAAAGTTGATCACATATGCAAAATACAGATTTATGCTTCAAAAGGGCATTTTGGTCATTTCCTATGGGCATATAAGCTAACTAACAAATGACTAACCAATCTTATGTGATCATAAGGTATAAACTCAGAGGTTATTCCCTATGCAACTATGATCACTAAACATGCTTGGTCGGATCCTAATGATCGTCCAAACGGGTCGGGTTGGAAAGTCTAACCGGTTGTCTAGACCGCTTAACTTACGGCCCTAAACAAGCACTAAACTAATAGTGACGAGTTAAACATGTCAAAACATGTTTAACCTACTTAGAAAACTGATTTGGTATCAAAACAAAGTGTTTTGATACCTAAAAGTAGTTCCATTGCAAAATGCGTGCTAAAACGCATTTTGACCGAAACTTTGACTCGTCACTACGCCTAGTTAACGTGGTAATCAGTAGGTATAATCGCTAAGGATTATAACCATCGTGATTACAATCACGCTGCAAAGTTCAAACGAACTTTGCGTTTACCATAGACTGGTCAAATCTGAAAGTCAAACACTGTTTGACTTTTAAGCTAGGAAAGCGACAAAAGAATGAAGGAAGCTTACAAAGGGTCCTTGCTAGGGAGAACTTGATCTAATAATCTCAGGTATGAAGTAAATGACTTCAACTTAGAGAGAATCAGAATCAAGGGTGAGGAAAATCAAATGAATGGAATGTTATTTATAGTTGTGGTGAGCTCACAAGATCATGCCAAGTTTTTGTGTAACTTCCAAGCAAAAATCTCAACCATACAAGATTAGAAGCCTTGGAGAGGTGTTAACTTGGTTAACACATCAAGAACTTTGCATAACAGCCCCTAATCTAACAAACAGTTGCTGGAAAAAAAACAAAATCTGGAACTGGGCGTTTTTAGGCGGCCCGCGTAAGCTGAGGGACAGGCTTACGCGGCCGGTGTAAACTCAGCAGATCAGCAACAGTTTGTAGATTTACAAGATCAGTCCCTGCAATGTGTTTAAGCTCATTTCAGGCACTTTTGACACCCGTTAAACCATTTTCAAGGCTCTACAAGGTCATTAAAGTTTAGAGGACTCAAAATATGCTCGGAAAACTCTCTGATGTCGGCTCGTTTGGTCGTACGGTCACGTTATTCGTTAAATTATGACGAAACTCAAACGGACGCGAAAACGATCCAAATTAAGCGACTAATGGTATTTTTGCATGCCGGTCACTAAAATTAAAATATTTTAGTGTGTACAAAAATTTTAGATGCCCAGATGTGGTTAGAACATAAGATATGCGCGTAAATGCAAACTTACACCGTTTTTGACACTTTTAGTCCCTGTAAGATCAAATAAGCATATTTTCGCACACCAAACCACTCAAAGCTTATTGCTAAGCTATGTTTAGGTTATATATGGTATGTTTAACTTATGATCATGTTCTGGACTGTACGTTGCCTTACGAAACGGCATACTTTTTCAGTTTAACGCAAATAGTCCCTGTGAGCGAATAAACTTGTTTTTGCCATACCAAACCATCTAAAACTTATTTCTAATTTAGGTAAAGGTTATTTAAGGTATGTTAAGCTTATGTTGCTATTCCGGAGTGTTTGTCATGTTAAACTGATTACGTTTACGCATCATTTTGCGTATAACTATCCAGAAAGCGATATAGAGTTTAAAATCAATCAAAAACCAAAAACGCACAAAATGTCAAACATAAATAACAAACATTGGGATCAAAATACATTGTTTTATTGATATTGAATTGTTCAGAGTCTGTAAAATGATTACACAAGCACATATGTCACAGTATGATCAGATGTTAATGCACACCTGCAAACCCTAACTGTCGTCTGACTCATGATCACTATTTGCCCTACTTCTAGCTTGATTCTATCAGTTATTCTATACCATCCTAGCATGGATTACTAAGTCATCTATTAATCATCATATATCTTAAAATATATTCATCATCGTTACAGTTTACACATCATATTCATATGATCAGAACAATCAACAAAAACCCAACATCATATAATAACAAGTCTTAGAAATCGAGCCACATTCCCTAATTCTAAACATGTAGTTAACTTTTGCATCAAGAAGCACAACACAAGAAAACATTCAAGGACTTTAACTTAATGAACAACCATACTAACCAGAATTGAGGATGCACGGACAGGAGACTTCGATGAAGAGAGGGGGTGTGTGTGTGTGTCTGTCGTCGCGATTTAGTGAAAGGGGTGACGGTTATTTAGGGTTTTATGTGTTCTACGTGCAACTGATTACAAGGGGTTTTGATATAAAGAAGTTGGGCCAAAACCACTCTGGGCCGAGGCCTGTTGTGGTGACGAAACACCATGAGTAACGAAAGTCACCATGTTTCATCGTGTGTGTGTGTGTGTGTGACGAAAGTCACCATGTGTGATGTTTGCTATGCCATTACACAATGAGTAATACTTACAGTTTCTTGTATCAGTCAATAAGTAATACACCAATCATTATAGCATAACAATGCATTGACACAATAACACAGTAACACAGTACCAAATAACACAGTAACATAGTATATCAATCACATATCAAACATGCACAATTTTTACAATGCAAACACAATTATGAAGACACTGGTGTGAAACAAGTAACGTGTCAAGGAAAGACCTTGAAAGTTCGGGTTGTCACACCTGGTCTAAGTAGGACGCATTTTGCAATGGATAGGGAGACTAGCATGGTGGGCTAACCACTCACGCCCCAGCCACAATTAAGTCTTGAAAGCTGACACTTAGTAAAACTGAGTGGCACTGTAGGATCGGATTCCGACCAAAACGAGTCGTTTGGAAGAGTTCTAGTCCGTTTCAAAGGCGGAAACAGAGAAACGGATGGTAAAACAGCTTGTTTCACAATTTAATCCTCTTTTATATTGAATTGACACTGTTTACAATCGAAAGGAAAACCGGCAGCACCTCGGTATCTAGTTCTGGAAAATGTTACAAATGACAAGTCAAGAAGCCTATTTATAGAGCTTTGATTTCGCTTGAAACCATTCAAGCGAAATCCTTAACTTTCTTTGAAGCGAAATATAACAAACAACTTTGACTTGAAGCGAAATCTTCATGATTTCACAATCTGATTTGTCTTTTGCATGCAATCTCACGTGAATGTGTAATATGATGTCATTGATGATATCACCTAGATGATGTCATCATGACATCATGTCTTGATTAGCTCCGCATCGAACCGAGACTCGATACAAGACGAAGACGACAGATGTGTGCACCAACAGACTCCCCCTCAGATGTTGACGAGTCTTAAGTGTCGAGTCTTCTCAATCTTCAGTCTTTATCAGTCTTTGTGCTTCACTCTTTCTATCAGCATCAACAGACTCCCCTTGGCAATGTGCTGGCATTCCTTTAGTTCTTCAGCATCATCTGCTTCAGGATCGTTGTCTGACTTTCACAATTTTGGTTTTTCAGAATCATCACTTCTCAAACTTTAACCTGCATAAACTCTACCTCACAATAAATTTTACAATTTACACATTTCAAACATATAAACTTTCACTAACTCAGACTCTTCTTTAAAAATCTAATCAAAAAGATCTTTCAATCTGATGAATCACTTGAAGTTTTGACAAAAATAATCAGTTTTGAACACAACCCTCAAATCATACTCATCATGTTTAGCACTCGGAACTTTGAAAATCAGCTTTTCAATATCAGTTGTCGAAAATCTTTTTGAATTTTTCAAAATTTTATGCTAAAACACACTAAAAATCTTTTTGAAATTTTTGAAATACCAGAAATGAAATGCAATAAAGAAATATTTACAAACAATATTTTTGTGAGTTTGTGCAAGAGGATCATATCAGTTTCTGAGACAAATCACCAACACCGTTAAGCTTTAAATCATTTTAAGATCTAAACAATTCACCTAGATTGTCAGTATATTTGTCCACTTAAATTTTCACACAAAGTTCAACTGATCCGAGATACGATATTAATGTTTTAAGCACTTGAACTTATCCGTGTGTCCCACTACTTGAATATACTCCCGTATCCAGATCCCAATATTCAGTCTTACAGGTGAGTATACCACAGATGATATCTGTAAGGGGAATAAATTATGCAACCGTGATAGCTCAGGTCAAAACTTCCGTTCAGCAGAGAGCCTAGTTGACTTTTAGGTGTGTCCCCTTTAGAGGATCTTTTGAATTACAACAGCCATGATTAGCATTTTTCAATGTTTCATCATTTTTTAGCTGAGGGTGGTGCTATATTTCAAGCAAGCAGAAAGTATTCTCCGGGGACTAGGCCATTGCTTCCGCAAAATCAGAAGTCCCGGGATAATACCCCAGATATCACTGAGCATAAAGACCTAGTATCTCAAAATAAGGGACCTTTCAAACAAGATTTCAGGGGTTACCTATATATCCAAGTTTGTGTTAACCCACAGAACAAGCAAGTTTGAAATTTAGGTTTATATCTCGTCACAATCTACTAAATGTGCAAAAACCTACTGACATATCCACAGTAAGATTGTTTATCACATTTTTACTTTACATTTCTTTAGCATGTTGTGACAGTCCACTGATGTACTATCATTTCCTCTTTTTTACAACAAAACTCATTTTTTCATTTATCATGTTTTTGACTTTTTCAAATTTTCTAATGTTTTTGGATTTTCTGAACATTTTTTACTCTCCCCCTAAAATGCAAACACATTTTAAGAAATTTGAAAATAAACTGTACAATAAAATGACAACCAATATCGAATCACCTCAATTCGCCATTCACTTGGCATAAACAATCAGAACTCCCCCTCACAACAAATCATTTTCTCATTAAGATTTCAAAACACTTAAGTTTGTTTTAATCAAAATGATTTTTCCGGAAAATAAGTTTGTTTTTACCACATGTAAAGTTAGGGATTTGGTTCATTTCATTGTTTACCAACCACTTGTAGAAAATCAAGTACAAATTAATGTCCCTGATTTACCACTTGTTCTAAAAACACAATCAAAAACAAAGAATAATGCCGATTCCTGATCCACGATTACCAACTTGGGATCTCCGGCAAGTCCACAGACTTACTGTTCATAGTATGAACCATCCCAGTCACAAACCAGGGATGGTTCAATTTTCTCCTTCTGCATCTTCTTCTCATAAAATTCTTTAACCCATTTGACTTTTCGATCAATCATTTTACCAAAAATGTGTTTCACTGTGGGGTTAAAGGCTTTTTCAACATCAAAAACCTTGTTATCATCATAAAATTGGTTTGATATTTCAACTTTACCAATTTTCTTCTTAAAATTTTCATCCTTCAATGGTGGAAAATGAACATCATCCATTTGAGGAACTGAAGTTTTCAATTTTAACTCAACCTGTGGCTCCTCTGATTTTATGGAATCAGATTCATCGCCAGAAGATAGCTCCTCTGATTTCAACCTATCAGAATCATCGCTAGAACTATCAACAGACTTCTTAACAACCCATTTCTGGTTGTCAAGATTTCCTCTTTTCTTGTAAAACCTGTTTGAACTTTCACCAATTTCAAAAGTCAAATTTTTGAATAATTTGGTTCGGTCAATTGGCGGTTCAAACTTAACCACTTTTTCTTTTTGTTTACGAAAAACTCCCTGTTTTGATGATATTGCCTTAGAACAATCTCTGGCAATGTGTCCAACAGTGTTGCATTGGAAACAGGTTCTCGTTTCTTTCATCTCTTCTTGCTTCTTTGCAAGAAATTCACTATTTGACTGCCTCCAAAACTTTTTCTTTTCTTCCTCATCTCTTGATGTACCTGAAACAAATGTCATCTTTGCTTTAAAATCACGAACATATGTTTCATTTTTCTGTTTTTCTGTTGGAGTAAAACCAAGACCTTTCTTTTTGAAATTACGGTTAGGGTTTGGTTTCTTGTGAAAATCAGAACCAGAAATGTAACCTTTTTTCTTGTTTAATCTTTGTTGTACTCTTGAGGTGTATTTTTTAGGTTTATCAATAAGATTTACATCTTTTAATTCAGAAATATTGATTTCTGTTAGTTTGAAAACCTTTTTGATCATCTCAGTTTTTACACCTCTTAGTGGAAATTCCTCATCAGAATATAATTTGTCGGAATCATTCAATGTATATGCAACTTTGAATGTTTCGTCACTCAAATTAGATTTTGATAACAGGAATTCTTTGTTGTAAACCCTTTTAACTGAAGAATTTTGACTGTTGACCGTCGAACTTGAACTTTCAGAACCAGACTTTGACTCTGACTCTGACTTTGACTCTGAGTTGGACTCCAACTTTGACTCCTCAGTTTCATCTTTATCCAACACCTGATCGACGACTTTCTTAATTAACTCGGACTCATGATCAGTGTCAGATGATGTAAACACGACATCAATATTTTCTGGCAAATTGACTGACGACTCCGACTCCCATTGTAAATTTGTTGCTTTTTCGACTCTTTCCTGATTTGGATTCCTGGGCAAATATCCATTTTCTAGCGGGGGTGGACATTTGTTATAACTGACATCTTGTTTCTTACCAGAATCCTTCTTGTCAGTCTTTTTCTTTGTATCATTCTTCTTCTTGTTCTTCTTTTCTGAAGTCTTTTCTTCAGTCTCTTTTCCATCATCCTTCTTTTCTTCAGTTACTTCATCTTCTTCAAATGCCTTCATGCCTTCAACAGTTGGATAAATCCTGTCAATGACATAAGAAGTACATGAATAACTTTTCAACAAACGATTAACTCTTTCAGTTTCGATTCTTTGCAGTTCCAGTTTCTGTTCAAGAGCAGCACACTTCTCAATGTAATTGTTCACCACTTTTTGCTTCGTCATAAAAGCTCCTTGAAGTGTTTTCATCGCTGTTGCTTGTTCTTCACTAGTTAAATTGTATTGGTTCATTGCTTTGTTCAGTACATCATAAGATTCCTTCAAACTATTCAAGTTATAGATCAGTGTACTGTTCTGCTTCTTCACAGCTTCACAGTTTTCACACTTCACTGGAATCTTCTTTGCATCAACTTCATCTTCAACTTTGAACTTTGCAACTTCAACTTTTACTTTCCTTTTGATTACTGGAATTTCTTCGTCATCACTACTCACTAGAGTCTTGATCTTTTTCTTCTTCTTTTTAACCTTTTCATCTTCACTGTCACTTTCAGCAATCAGTTTCATATCAGCATCAAATTTTCTCGCCCAATACCCAGTATCATCATCACTGTCCTCTTCAACTCGGGCTACAAAAACTTTGTGAGCTGTATCTTGATCAGGAACATAATCATCCCAAGTAAAATTTTCCCAACTAAATCCTTCAGGTAACTTTTCGTCGTCTTGATCTATTATCAAAGCACTACCATTAACTCTCTTTAAAGAATCTTGATTCACTACACACGCTCTCTTTCCAGAATCTTCAATCACATCCCTTCCATGTGCAGTTTGTGCTTGATGTTGACGTAGTTGAGATGGTTGCTGAGCAACTTGATGGTAGATGGCCTTTCGATAGTAATCATTGTTGTTGTTAAACGGATTTTGAGCTCCACTTGCTTCGCGGTTTTTGCACTCCCTCTTGAAGTGTCCTTTTTCCCTGCAACGAAAACAAGTGACTTTAGATTTGTCAAAACCTAAAGTAGAATTACCAGCCTCACGAAGATCATCTCTTCCAGTGATTTGTTTGAATTTCTCAGCTCTCCTCAACACGCTGGCTAAGCACCATTTTATGTCCATCAACTCCATTTCTTCAGCATCTATCTGGTCGTAATCTTCCTTTGTTAGCATTGGATTCCCGATACGACCTGCAACAAAACAACTATAAGATTCTAAAACCATTCCTAATAGAGACATATGATTTTTAGCAACTTCATCAGAATAATCTTGATCATTGTCAAGATTTAAAACAATATTGCACTGAAATTTTCTCCCATTTTTTGTTGCTGTAATGTTTGGATCAAAAGACGGAAATGATGTGAAACTTGTTTTGCTGTTTGATCCTGATGATGAACTTCCAGGAGAATTCTTGGCATTGTAAGCAGTTTCTATTTTTGGAGATAAATTTGTAGACTTCTCATTCACTCCTGCTTTGTAATACAACCCAATATCCTGTTCACCATCGAAATCTTTCATTCGACTAATCTTTCGTTGCTCCATCTCTTGAGCTTCCAACTTCTCAATAAACTTGCTGAGTGTCAAACTGCTAAAGCCTTTCTTGTTTCTAAGCATCATGAGATATGTGCCCCAAGTCTCATGTGGTAATGCATCAGCAAGTTTTTCTATCAACTCTTCGTTGTCTTTCTCAATACTCAATCTCTTCATGTTTGCTAGCAGATTGCAGTATCTTTCAATGATTTGTCTTGTACTTTCATTCTTCAACCCGCGAAACAAATCGAACTCTTTCTTTAGAAGTGACTTTTTGTTCTTTATCATTTCTTGACTACCAACAAATTTTGATCTTAAAGCTTTCCAAATCGAGTAGGAAGTTCCGTTATGTTGTAATAACACCAAGATATCTTCTTTCACAGCTTGTTGTAGAAGACTCAGCATCATTTTCTCATCTTTGTATTTCTTTCTAGCATCGGCGCTTAGATCTTTAATCGGAACCACTTCTTCATCATCATTCGTCGGTCGAATGTACTTTGTCTCGACACATTCCCACGCATCCAAGTAGTTAGCTTGTACCCAATTCTCGAAACGACCTTCCCAACCTTTATATTCCTCAATGTTCATTAGTTTGGGCGGCTTCTACATCGTCCCTGTTTCGTTTTCCATCAATGTGTTCTGTGTAATACTGATCGGGGTAGCTGGGGTAGCGAATGCGTTGTAGAAATATTCGTCCATGTTTCGGTTTTTCAACTAAACTGTATCACCTTGTGAAAATACCTGTCGAACAGAACAAACAACAATCAGTTTAAAGACTTATCAATTAACTGAAACAGACTAGTACTCGAACTGATGATTTTCTGTGCGGACTGAACGTTGACCAACTGTGTGGACTTCTAGGACCCGAATCGAATTCAAGTGACTTGACTTTTTGAGACCTTTGAACTCCAAACCGTACGGACTGACAGAAACCACTTGACTTATCCACACAAAACAACCTGACTGAAACCGCGACTTGACAGACAAAAACAACTGATCGAACCGTGCGAACCGACTAAAAACTCCAAACCTGTGATCTTACAACTCAAACGCTTTGAACCAAAATCGCACAAGACTCAATTGACTAGCACATATAACCAATATATCACAAACAATTTAAAAAAAAAACACACTAAACACAAAAACGACAATACTGAAATATATCAATTTGAAAATTTAGTACACATATGAGGTCATGTGATCTTCTTTAAAACACGTATTAAATGTGCCGTGTAAACATTTAGTTGACAACAATTTGAGCTTTTAAAATTTCCAATGAACCGACACTCTATAGTGGACATACATCGAAAACAATGAACTAACAATTAGCACATATAACTAGAACCACACTATCACATGTATATCAAATATAAAATCATGTAAAGTTCTTGAAAATGATGTATATCAATTTAAAAATAAACCGACAAAGTATTCACATGATATATCTTGATTTAATCGAAAATTATATGTAATATATGATGGTGGCAGACAATACAATATCATGCACTTCTTTGATTGGAACTGTAACTCCACAAAACCGACATCAAACAATCAAAATGAGGCGGCAACTTTTATCTCTATTGGTAATTGTTCCAATGTTATATGATAAGACAAAGCACATGGTTTCTGTCAACAATACGTGCAAACCAACAACATTAACATATCTCGATGTATCTCGGAAATCACATGCAAATGCAAACCTTGAACTACTAAATCAATTGCAAACAAATAATTTCATATTTCAATAAACTGTGATCACAAACAAATTCACTATACTCGATACTTGTTTCTCAACGTAGCAGACAAACAGTTTTTAATGAACATCAGATTTCAAATAGATGACAACGTATTTTCAAGCGAGATCTGATAATGCAAGTTCAACTATTCAAGCGAGCCTCAATTTCGCTTCAAACTCTCAAGCGAAATCGGATATAAAACGTGATTTCAAGCGAAATCAGACCCAAAATGTTGCTGATGTCATCTTTTGTTCGAACACTTGAAGCGAAATCACACAAAATTACAAGTTTTAGACTGATTTTGATGCTGAAACTTTCAAGGATTGATTAAACCATGTATGCGCACAATATATGTGAATTTTGTCCGATTTTAACCGGAAAAAAAATTTGTTTTTCGAAAAGAAAGGTGTAGAAACAGATTTTACGGCTGAATCAACAAGAACTCTTCTTCACTTGCTCTGATACCAATTGTAGGATCGGATTCCGACCAAAACGAGTCGTTTGGAAGAGTTCTAGTCCGTTTCAAAGGCGGAAACAGAGAAACGGATGGTAAAACAGCTTGTTTCACAATTTAATCCTCTTTTATATTGAATTGACACTGTTTACAATCGAAAGGAAAACCGGCAGCACCTCGGTATCTAGTTCTGGCAAATGTTACAAATGACAAGTCAAGAAGCCTATTTATAGAGCTTTGATTTCGCTTGAAACCATTCAAGCGAAATCCTTAACTTTCTTTGAAGCGAAATATAACAAACAACTTTGACTTGAAGCGAAATCTTCATGATTTCACAATCTGATTTGTCTTTTGCATGCAATCTCACGTGAATGTGTAATATGATGTCATTGATGATATCACCTAGATGATGTCATCATGACATCATGTCTTGATTAGCTCCGCATCGAACCGAGACTCGATACAAGACGAAGACGACAGATGTGTGCACCAACAGGCACATCGGTAGGAATAGACATCCTAAAGCTAGACAGTCTTCCTGATAATGTTCTCGCTGTCCCTAACATGACACATCGAGCACATGATTCTCCTGCCAACATTATCTAGCAACAATAAAATAAGGGGCGGGAACGGTGTAACACTACAAACGCTACAGAACGTAGTCACCAAAGCCAAAGGTCCTGGTTCGGACATTCGATTTACATACCTGATAACCCTTCTTCAACAACATGATTTCGGTTGGAAAACTTCTTGTCAAACCCAGCTACAACTTTGGTAAGGATAGACCTAAGCCAGAATTCATTATGTGAAGCTACATATTTCGGAACGCAATTCCAGGTACACTCATATTTTATTGCTTTATTTAGTTGCGCGATACACTTTTACTTGTTTAAACGCGTTTGGCATCTCATTGCACGCACTTGGTCCACTTGACTATACATATATATCTATATAATGGTCCGTATATAACCTGACATGGCGATGCTACCTCAAAATTACAAAATTCTAAACACATGAATGGAAGATTTCATTGCCCACACATGCGTAGGGCCACGCTCGATTGGCCATCTGACATGTTGCATGCGCCTATATAATTACTTTCAATACTTATGTCCTAACATGCTTAGCATCATCGAACTGGGTAATCTGCTCGGAACAACACGACTATGGGCGGACATGGTCATAATATTTACACATGCTAAACTATACATTGAATAACTAGTTATTTACCCGCGCGATGCGGCGGGACATATATCACTTAGGTTTGTGAGTTTTGGGCTATGTACGGAGGTTGTGTATAGTTAGTTTATCAATCACTTCGTAATTTACTGTATAGTACGCCTGTGTCATTTTGGTTCCTTAGAGTACTGGTACGACATTCGACCCGTATCTTTTTAACCGAAAAAGCATTTGACCCGCTTATTTTTAAGCGAAAAGGCATTCGACCTGTTTCTTTTTAAGCAAGAAAGCATTCGACCCGCTTCTTCTTAGTCTATGTGTAATGGGGCGGTACATCACACCAAATTTGAATATGACGCCCCCATAGTGCCACCAACACCACTACAACGGGCGCTATGGGGTGGGTTTTTGCATCTCCCGTTATAGTGATAGCGGCGTTGCCCTTTATCCAACACTCACACACATATATATACAAACATATGTATGTATAATTGAAGGGGTTATATAACCCCCTTACCACTACACTCTCTTGTGATACAAAGCCCCATAAAGCCCCTCTCTTACGTGTTTCGCCACTTGTCGTATAACGCCCCGCAAAGGGCTTTATGACGACTACACAATGCCTTAAGATAAAAAAATTTAATAAACCTGACACACTTTCATTAATGACCTAATAACCTGATAATTACATAGTATTATAACATCAAATGAAACTTTAGTGACTTTAGAAAGATAAAAAAAAGATTTTATTGACTTAATTAGAACAAATGATGATATTATAATACTCGCACTGGGTTAGACTCCAAAAAGCAGACAACAAATTTTGCATTGATTTTGTCATGTGGTTTCTAGAAAACATTGAAGGCCCGTTTTAAAAGCTCACCTAAACAACTGAATTGAAAGGCTCACCTAAAAGTAAACAACTGATTTTTTTTATTTTTATTATTTTTTTTTGTGAAACGCTAATAAACAACTGATTACTGAATATGTTTAGTCGAATTTGTTACTTGTTTGTCCCAGAAAATTAGAAAAATAAGGTAAAAATCAATGTATTAATCTTAAACATGAATTGTATTTTCCGTTTGCATATGTTCAATCACACATGGACAAACTCGCAGCAATACCAACTGAATCATTTTCGGATTAATTCCAACAAACCAAAGTCAAACTTAAGAGAGTTTAACAAAACAAAGTCAAGCTTGAGAGAGTTTAATTAACCATGTTTGGCATATCTGGTGCACCAAGTTGTAGAAAGAATGTGACTTTTTACGTAGCGATTAATCCAAACTCAACAGTTAACGAAAGATTGTGACTTTTTACGTGATGATTAATCCAAACTCCAAGATCAAATGCACCAAGTTGTGAACGCATTTCATTCATAAAGTGCTCCGAGTAATGCAGTACCAGCATATCCGCAAATATGAACTTCAGTCTTCATTCATCTTTAAAAGATGTTAATAATCTCTTTGTAGATGATATCAATGGTTTCAACAAAACCCAGATGACTTCATTGTGAAATACGAACATAGCACTTCAATGTACTAAAATTATATTAACAAACAAAAGTCGTATGCCATGCACTCTAAGATCTCTTGGCATCTACGTTTGAATAAAGATATTCAAACGAAAGAAATAGCCACACGACAATTAATAGCGTATAAATAACTTCTTGTGAATAACTGGAATCTTGTTGTTCATATGGTTTGGATTACGGAAGAGTAAAGACCATCTCTAAAAATGATGGTAATTTATGATGATAAAAAGTCGTCTAGATATCACTATATAAATAAACATAAAAATGAACATTTAGTTACACCTAGAACTAAAATCATTGGGGTAGTAAAAAATCTTGTATCCACACTACATAAGACATTTTTTTAAAGTTAAAACTATCTTTGATTATACCATAACTCAAGACTTTTAAGATAGCAACTGTAAATACATTCTATGAGGAAGAGGAATAGGCAGCATTGATACGATCCCTCAGGTGGTCTCCACTACGTATTGGAGGAAACCTACAAACCAACCCGATCTTTATGTTTCAACAATTTCATACTAACGCAAAGAATTGAACTCAAGTTTACCGCTTGAAAGCACAGATAAAATGACGATGCGGTCAGTAACTCAGTAATGCCACAATTTCGTGGTAGCGCGCACACACACATACCTTGGAGGAGATGAGTTGCTGCAGCAGCTTTTCAAGCACTCAACAATACAATCGGGGTTAGGATCCAAAAATAACGCCATTTGCATATCATATTGTGAGTTATTTACAGTTGGAAAAAAACAACAGCCCAGCTCATGTTCATTTCAAGCCATAGAATGAAATGCTATATCTTCAAAACAAAAAACCTTAGATTGGGTGGGTTTTTATGTAAAAAAATGGTTAAATAAAGCACAAAAACAGATGTAAGTGTGATTGGTTAATAAGTAAGTAATTACAGAATATCGCTCTTTCCCAGTTGGCATAACTCGGCGTAGTGTTGATCTGCAACAGAAAGATACAGAACACGCTCATTTTGTGTTATAATGGGAAAAATTCCAACCATAAAAAAGAGTAGCCTACCTGAACAAACAATTTGTCCATCGTTCCATCATATCCCCAAGATTAATAATGAAGGCTCTGCACCACCACAAAAAGGTTTAACCACATGTGCGATTGAAAGTTAAGACTACTAAAACGCAGTTGTGGTATTCAAAAGGATAGTACCAACAATCCAAGAAAAAAATGCCTGAGTATTAGTCAAAGACAACAAGCTAATAGAAGTAGGAGTTATGTCAGCACATGTTTCCTAGAGCACTGCACTCCTTAGCACGTATAATAGGATCTTCATGTGTAAGAAAGCCTTTCAAGATGTCTGCTCCCTTTATGTGCTAATAAAAATCCTGCGTATGATTAAAATTCGAAATAATATATAAATAATCAATATCAAAAACATACTTAGTCAATAAAGACCGAGTGACAGACCTTATGCATAGGAGCTACATCTGAAACTATCATTAGAACATCCAGTTTGACTTCCCTTGGTGAAGAATTATCAAGTAACTGTCTCATTGAATTTGCATTCAACAGACCCTTGCCAAGGAGTTGTACAACCAGTGGCCCGTGACCCGTCATTTTGGCTAGAAACGCAACGGGTCTTGCAGCATCCTTTAAGTCCACATGTTTCAAGCACTGAATTATACTGGCTGGATTCCGCCTGCAGGTTCAAAAACAGAATTCACAAAATTACAATCCAGAAAAAAAAAGTTAATTGAAATAAAATACAGAAAATTAAGAAAATATCGACCACAAGCGTCTTCTTCTGTCGGGTCATCTTCAATTGGATCAAACACGCACGCAATTCACATAAATACTATCAAAATTGACAACCGCAAGCGTCTTCTTCTGTCGGGTCATCTTCTAACCCATAACCCAAAACCCAAGTCACCCACCAAACCTCACACTAACTACACATAACACTCATGAAAGAAGAACTCAAATAATACCCAACTTCGACCCAGCCCAAATCCATATTACATGGATAAATATAGTTCAAGTTTGACCAATTTATTAATTCAATTTTGCAGTTTGATTTTCAATCATGTTCCCCATGACCTTATAAATATATTAATATAAACATATAACTTCATCTTCTCCAATAAATAACAAGTGGCGCTGCAGTCCATCGGAAAACTTCGCTGCAGTCCATGAAATTGCCTCAAATATTACCTGCCTTAGACCACAAACCTTCTCTGTTGTGATGTCCGGCTCAAATCTAGCGTCTTCGTCGCCTACACACAAACAAGTTCTAAAGCGACACTTCAACCTAATTTAACTAAAAAAATATCAAAACAAAAATCATACACAAAAATTTACAGTGAAAATACAAACTAAATATCTATACCTTTACAAACAAAAACCCATGAAACCGTTTCAAAATTAGGGTCAGCGGCGACACCAAGTATGTTGATTTAACAAATCTGATGTAATTTTCGCTGAGGACTTTGGGCTTGATGCTTCTGATTGTAACAATTCCATATAGTTTCAAATCCCTATACATCAAAAACAAAAATTAATCAACCCTAAATCAACCATCAACAGAATGGAGGTTTCAAATCATTACCCACCAGCCTTAGGTGGTGCTGCTTTGGTAATATTCTGTCATTCAGATCACTTATCAAATAGTACTTCTGCATTCAGAAGAAAGTTTAAACAGAGCCTATGATTTATTCATATATACAATGTTAATAGATCATACTCACTCCATTGCCAAGAATTTGCTATATTTTAATTCTAGAGCCTAAACAGCTCTTCACCAAAACAACCATCTGCTTGTCTGTAGCTTGTTATTAAGCTCCTACTTAATACAAAGAGGATTTGGTCAATAATTACATTATCGTAGTAAAAGACAATCACTTATGCCGTTAATTTTGAGTCAGATTGCAAACCAACTGATGTGAGATAATATGATGGAACTTACGTGCTCATGCCATTTTCAGATTGCTTTCATCATCATCTTTTTGAAAACCCCCCTCAAACAAAATGCTTTTATGAACTGCTCCCCACTCTCCCACTTTAATCCTCTACAGATTTTGCTCACGCTTTTTCCAATACGTTCAGTCTCTCCTCTTTAACTTTTGTAAGATAGTAAAAGTAGCTCAACAGATGCCTGCAAATTGATGAAACAAACACCTGTTAGGGCTCAAATCAACCTTCAACAACATGAAATCAAACAGCTCAAGTGCTCAAATAAACTATCAAAACCTTCAATTAAACAACAGATTAGCAAAAATCGTGAACAAAAATAAAGTAATCAGCTAGTATCAAGACTATATATGAAGTATAACGATGATTACAGAAGTAACAGAACAACAGTAATGAAGATGCGTGATGCGGAATCAGCAGAAGAGCAAATAACGAATCGTTTTACTATTTCGATACACTGAATCATCGATTCAGCTCCGTTAATCGCTATTTCTTCAGGTAAACACCTCGATACTATCACCAAACACGAAGAATACGAAGCGGAAACAAGGAAGAGAGTACCTGAAGTTGTTGATGAAAAGAATGTGTTAACACCGGTGAGATTGTACGGAGAGTGTTCGTCGTTGGATCGCACCGGAGATCTCTTCTGGGTGGTGAAAATTGAAATCGTTTTGTTTGAGGGGGGTTTGAATTTTGAAATGGGTTTGTAGAGAGAGAGAGAGAAAGAAAGACAAGATGAGTAAGAAACCCTAAATCGGAGAGAAAGCAGAGGGTGAAATGAAAAGTCTATGGGGAAGTGGGAATGAGCGGGCATTCAAATCTATTATCTATATTAAAACAAAACACTTTGGTGCCACTTGGCATTATTTTAATCCTATAATTGCCACGTGGCAACTTATTAATCCTCACAGTTGTGATTTGAGCGGCAATATACATCCATTCAGTTCCCATATTTCTCTTTGATTCTCTTTGATTGTACCGCCTTTCTCTTTGGTTGTAACGCTGAGAAAGAGAATTCAAGTTTCCATATTTTTTTGAAATCATCTTCCAAAATATGATTGACTTCCCATGTTTAATTATGTTTGATCGCATAAGCCCTATATCTATAAATCCATATGAATTCTGGGGTTTCTTCTCATCGATTCTTAGGGCAAACGATTTATCAATCACATCTGTTTGTTCACATCGATTTGGCATTCAAACGATCTGTCAACCCTTATTTAAGGTACGATTCTTTATCACTGGTATGCATATTTTGTATGGTACTTAATCTGTAGCAAATTTTAGGGTTTTTTTGAATATGTGTTTTGATCCAAAATATGATTGAGTTTCGATTTTGTGTTGGTTTGCTCCGAATATCATAAGTAAGCATATGGATGTTTTCTAAATATTCAAATCTGTAAGAATTTTTGGTGGTATACATTTTTAGGGCTTATTCTGATCTGAATATCACATATGTTTGTGTCGATTTTGAAAATTATGAAATTATGATGCTGTATACATTTTTAGGACTTATTTGTTAATATGTTATTCCGATGCTCTTAATTTTTAGGTTTACTTAATGTTGAATTAAGATCTGCAGATTATTGAGTCTAAATTTTTAGGGTTTTTTTTTATAGTAGTTTAACTGAATCTTTTTTAATCCTCAACCTAGAGATTGATTGAGGTATATTACAAGGATGTTAGATTCTGTGAATTCTTCAAAGATTTGTGGTTAGAAACTAACACATTTATACAAACAACTTAGTTCTAAACATTGCTCATATTGCCTTATGATTGATTGAAACTGTAGGCGAACAAGGAACATATTGATTGAATCATGTAGACCTGTATACTTATTCTTTATTAAAAAATATATTGAGGTCTAAAAAAAATGTTACACTATGTGATTTCTACAATGATTTGTGGTTAGAAAGTAACACATTTATATAGAAACATTAGTTGTAAATATAATTCGGCCTGTACTTATGATTGATTGAAACTGTAGCGGAACATGGTTCATACTGATTAAATCATATTGATATATATTTTTGTTCTTTATTACTGTGTGGTATATATGCACTTACACATTTATAAATGTAACCATGTTTGTGAATTATAATGATTGCATAATAATTTATCTGATGAGGTTTGTTTATTAATTGTCACTGTAAATCATTTGGTAGCCCAGTTTTTATTATGATGTATCATAAAGGTTATATTTTTCAAATAAAATTCATATGACGTGCTTTGTTTATGTAACCTCTTATTGTAGGTATTTCGTATGGCTGAAAGTTCATCAAGGTAATTCATTTGTAGAATCTGTCTTTTGTTTTCATTTTTTATTTCTCATGCTAACCTTAACATGTTACACTTGATTAACATCGTAATCTTTAAATCAGTTTCAGAGGACCCTGTTTTTGTAGGCACATGAGTAAAGCAGACGAATTTATTATGGTAAATGACAAATTATTACATAACTTTATTTTTATTTTCTTTATCTTATTATTAAGTACAGTTTGTTATTATTGTATTGTTTATATTTTTTCACTATAAATATAAATCATTTTGTTTTTTTATATTAGTGTATTCCAGATGACGCTGCATCCAAACTATGGGGTGTATATAAAGGTCCTACGAATGTTTCGATACACACCGAAGATGGCCGACTATTTAATGTTGGATTAAGCGCTTCTAAAGGAAAGATATTCTTTTTTCATGGTTGGTCCAAAGTGGTAGAACATTTACGACTAACCATAGGGTGTTTGGTACTATTTAATCCTATAGATTCTAATACGTTTAAGTTAACATCTTTCGTTGATGGGGTTAGTCATACCACTTTTTGGACGTATCTGCTCCCTCCATCATCTCAATTTTATGTAAGATAACTTATATCTATATTTTTAATATTGTATTGATGTATTAGTTTACTTATATTAAATTTACTTTTCGCTGATTTGTTTTTATCATTCCCACAGGTCATTCCTGAATCTATCCTGCCAAAACACTATGATTATTCGTCAAATGATGTAATCTCTACTGTACTTACAGACAACAAGACGTTTAACGTTCTCATTGAAACATTTGACGGAGAAGTAGGTTTTTCCGTTGGTATTGACGTAATTTTTAGTCAGTTACAGTTGAAGGATGGTTGTTTTCTGTTTTTTACAAAATCTTTTGGTAATTTTTTCCATTTAAAAGTATTTGGGAAAAACGGTCTTGAAATGAATTTTTCGGATGTAGACGTCGATGAGGTAAGTTTCATATTCGTACATAATTATATATTTTATACATGTTAATTTAATTTTTGTTATACATTTAATTTGCAGGCTGAAGTTGCACCTCTTGATGTTGAAAATGAAAATGATGAAGAAATACATGGCGGTGTAAAAAAGTTTGTTCGTACGGCTGGTGAAGATTATTTTGTAAGTTTGAAAATCATTTTACATACTGCTAAAAAACAAATGTTATCCGTTTTTTACTTAATAAACACTCTTCTTTTGTTTTCACAACAATACAGAGGATTCCTGATCCTGTTTCACGCATGGCTAGACTTCATGAAGGTTTAAAACCTTTGACCGTTAGATTTTTGCATCTGGATCCGCCAATGCAGATTACCAACGGTACCAGACGTGAAAGAAGAGGCAAGACTGGTTTTCGATACGCTTTAACCTCTTGGAAAAAGTTCATGAAAGCCGCTCGGATTAAGGTCCGTGACCAGGTTCACTTTTCCTTTGATGAAAATGATCAGGTTTTGAGTGTTGAGAGGGTTGTACCTTACGTTAGGCATACCAATTAGTTATAAGACAATTACGGCATGTTTTTTGCCTTTCAATTTTTTTTGGTTTTAACATTGGTGTTGGTTTTGAATTTCAAGTTTTTATATAATTTTAATATCTTAACTGTTATTTTAACCACTATATGACATGTGTTTAAACTTTACTCTATGTTTTTAGTTGTTTTTATTCCCACTACATGTATGATGGATCAAAAATGATATAGAAACTATTATTAAGGATACATTTAAATATATATATTCTCATAGTAACATTAATATATTAAGATTAAGATTAACACTAAGATGAAGATTGCTGATTATTTTTTAACAAAAAACCCTTATTCCCCACGGTTTTGGAACGTACATCCAGCATCCACAGGAGTAACATAATATGGTATTATTTTGCTAAAAGTATAAAAACCCAGAATATTACTACAACAATTTGATTCTTTCATTACAAGCCGCTTTACAAAGCAACCATTAAGAGCACATTTCCAGCTGCTATATAACAGCTTGCCTTATACTGTCCATTCAATATAAAACACCTATAAACGGGTCCAAATCCCCATATTTATAATTAGAGACTTTAAGTATTGAGTTTCAGGTCATTGGTACACTTGACTAAAAAAGCTTAAAATGAGTATGTTAAAAGATATATTGGACTGATTTTATAATATTGGACATGATTTTGCGAGGTGTTATAGTTTTCCTCAGGTTGCCCATTAAGGTGATATCCACTGCACATTAACCCGCATCGGCTCTTATATAATGTGGATGTTTCAATACGCCAGACAATGTTTATACTTCTCACATCATTTGGCCTACGACTATACCACTTGACACGACATTTGCATTTTGGTAGTCAAGACAAACGCATGACAAAACTAGTATACTTGATTATTCAAATAAGTATTCCACACGCTATGCGACAGGAAAAATACTTATTCGGATATGTATTCTCCACACCAATCTGCGACATGGATAAAAGAAAACCCTCACGCCACAGTCGGTGAGGTAAACAGACATGCCACCTACTATAATCATTCCACACGCCAGTGCGCGTCCAGGAAAAGCACATAGTAGCTTACATAAAGTGCTCATTCACTCCTAACGCCTATAAAGCATTTTATTACCTCAATGAGTGTTCACTTACGCCAAGCGCGTAGAAAGCACTATGTTGTTCAAGTGTTATTAACGTCGCGCGCATTATAAAGCACTTTCTGATATCTACAAGTGTTCATATAAACATTTGTAAACACAACGTACCACCACATTTAAACTGCGTATTACGGTACAAAATATTACCACCGCATTTGAACTGCATATCACGGTAAAAAAACAACTCTAACACGAAATACTTTTCATAATAACAAAGTCAGATGATCAAATTATACAGCTCTAAGAGTGGGCATCTTGGTAATAGATGTATTCAACCACTACGATTCCAGTGGGTATCTTGGTAATAGATGCACAACCACTGATGAAAAACCAAGTACTTGTCCCACAATTATAAAAACATTGTGGGAAACACAAATAACGCTCTAAGAACCCTTCTAAGGTCACTGAGCATAGCAAGCACTTCTGCATAGGTGCCTTGTATATCCTTCTTTCTGACTGCAATGATAATTGCTATAACCGGATCGTCAACAATGGCGACTGGTACAACCACCAGCGGTTTCACATTCGCCTAAGGTGGCATAACATCCGCGTATGCGTCTATGACCACCAATGGCTGTACATTATGACAACAGGGATCCCAGTGACACGGACGCGTGGTAGGGATCGTCGTCACATCAACTCTTTCAATGGGTTGAACGCCGTTATCGTACCATATGCTAACAAAAAAAAGTCACATCAAAGGGTGAATATTTTGCAATGGCCCCCATGACTATTGGCGCACCGCTAAAGCAGGATCACACCTGAAAAAATCATCCAAATGCGAGGCACTTAACTACAAAAACTTAGCCTGTTCCAAGGCTCATGCACGGGACCTAACCGCATACGCGCAACCTTAACGAGCTCATGGCAATGCGCCAGTACAAATGGCAACTGCCTGCAATCAATCAGCTTCCGCCAGGTTTGCCCAACCAATTTCCACGATCGTGTGATATTCACTGCTCCATTATCTCCACTCAGAGCTAACGACAACCACAACAAACGTGGCTAACAACTTTCTCGAACTTGGACAGCATGTAAGCCTAAAATTAGTGATCTTCACTCCCGACCTCCTAATAAGTCTAGGTGCTCCTCCCACACGTACACGCGGGAGCAACACTAGACTAGGGGACATGACGAGGTATGGTGTTGGACCCGACCCGAGCGATCGGATTTTCCTGCTATTTATCACTTTTATAGTAATTATATATTATTATTGGGTACTAACCAGCGAAGCCCAGCGCATTGTAGTTTATACTACACTAGGCTGAGGGCTTATAGAGACAACCCCTAACTGGGCCAGGCCCATTGAGGTTAGGGTTTTTCCCATATCTCCTATATAAGGAGGTCACCACCTCCTTATTAGGGCGTGAGATATAGGGCAACACACTTTTGTAGCTGGAAATAAGGGATTCTTCTTCTACCGGCCGTCTCTACATTGCCCACGTTTCTCTCTTCTTGTTTACAGGTCTAGGATGAAGTGGAGAAGACGAGGTGTGGCCGTCCATCATTGTAGAAGTAATGACCCGTCCAGGTTCATGCTTCTTTAGTACCCATGGCTTCATAGCCTAGTGGTATCTTGGTGGTGGGATAAGACTTTGGGACCAATAGGTTTTGGGTTCGATTCCCACAAGAGGGGTTTTTCCCATATTTATTGGGTTTTTTCCTGAATTGTTGTATAGGCATTATGCCTAGTGGAGATGGATATGATCGGGTGGTTCCGCTGGTGGCACGATGATACTCCAGTGGTCCGTCAGTGATCCAAATTTGCCGTTAGATCTCGGTTCATTACAAAATGTGATACACCGGAGAGTGGCCGGAGGGTGAATGGACCCTCCGGACCCTGATACGTGGTTGAAAACCGGTGTTCGTAATCGTGTAACTTGATTTTTTTACATGAGTTTTAATCCCGAATAACCTACTCTTAATTAAAAATGTGTTTTGCAGGTTTGATGGAGTTTAAGGAGATTTTTGGGAGCTTTACGAATCACCGGGACAAAAACCGGACAATCGGGATGCGTTATGGATCAACCGGGAGTGCAAAGTGAAGAAAATGGAAAATTGGAGTTGGAGAGGCCGTCGCCGACGGGCTCTAGGCCATCCGGGACAGGCTCTAGAAATACATGTCGGCCAATGTAGGTCGTATCCACTCAATCAAGGCATCGGCAGGAAAAGAGATCAGGGGAACCCGTCGACGACGAGGTCAGGCCTGTCGGCGACGGGCAGTTGTTTGTGGTTACGCGATTTTTGGGATTCTTGGTGTGAGGAACGATTTTTATTGGCTCTTGGGCCATTAACTCGGGAGTTACACTTCATGTGAGTTTGAATCTTCATCCAAGGAGCCATTCTCACCTACCACTTCATCTCCAATTCATCCACAACATCATCATCAACCAAATCATCACGAATCACCATCATTCACAATCATCACTCCACTAACCCTAATCATCCATCATTCCTCCATTGTTCAAGCTTCAAGATGAACCAAGTCAAGTTCCAACCATCCGGTGATCAAGTCTCGTCAACCATGAGCGGCTAATCACCTTGGTTTCACCCCGCTGTAGGTAATTGTTTAATTTAGGGTTTTGAATTGTTCTTGATTCAACTTTGTGACAATTGTATTGATTTTTGAAACCATTGACAATAGTTTACATTTGTTTCGTATTCGTAAATTGTCGACGATTATAAAGTTATGACTTTGCGAAATGGTTATGTGTAGTTATGCGTTGTCATGGTTAGGTTTTACTTGTTGTGATTACAAACTGCATTCTTTTCCGTTCTTCGAAACGTTGATAGTTATTGGCACCTCAGTCACGGTACACTAAATCCGTTAATCGTTATACAATTGAGTTGAATCTAAAATTTGTAGAAACCCTAGGTTGGCAATTACCGAAACCGGGTGTGAACCCTTTTTATCATTATTGTTTAGTAATCAAGTTTTCTTGCAATCGTTAATCATTAGTCTTTAATCAATTAAACCAATTCTATTAGTCTAATTCACATCTTTTCAACTAAATAAAAATACAAAAATATTCTAGCAAGCTTCATAATTTATGACATTTGTTTTAATTCAATCGAATCCACTCGCAAACCACATACTCTTCGTGGTTCGACCCCTTGCTACCACTAAGGGTAATTTGGGCATATAAATATTATCTTTGACCGGAGCGTGACACTCCGATCAAATTTTGGCACCATTGCTGGGGAGTGCGTGCGCTTTGTGTTTGGATATTGTTTGAATTTGCGTGATTAACTGTTTAATTTGCCTAATTTCTTTTCTTTTAATTTGTCTTTTTCTTTGTTACGCGGGGTGTGTTACTTGTGCAGGTTACAGGTAGTGCATGCATACACGGAACTCTGGGTGGACTTCACCGTTAGTCTACGAACCGGAAATCGAAAGAGTTGCAAGAAGGAACTTAGCAAGCCGGTTGGAAGCAACACTCGTTTCTTACCAAGTTACCCAAACACCACACTTCACACCATCCATTGAAACCGATTCAATGGCAAACCAAAGTTCAAACCAAAACCTCAACCAAAACCAAAATCCGAACAAATTCCAATACCGAGGAAACTTCAATCCCGCCCAAAATGTTCAACCTATACCTCAAGAGCAACCGGGTTGTAATAACAACTCTAGACCACCCACACCACCTTTCCAAAACCAAAATCACAACAACACCAAAAGAACACCCCAACAACAAAACCTTCACCGACATAACTCCCTACCCAACAACCTTGATGACCGGAATGTTAATTCTAACCGAAGAGGCAACCAAGATCGTGGCAATCCCGCGAACGAAGACCCGTTCTTTAATATAGACGATTTGAGAAACGTTATCCCCGATGATGAGCCGTTTAGTGTTCCCGGTTACCAATCACCGGAGCATGTGAGTGTTCACACGGAATACTCGGATGATGGGGGTAACTATGATGATAGGGTCAATGATGAAGATTGGGGGTACGTGAACTGGGGTAATGTCTACAATGCTAGAGGGTATGAAGATGAAGAATTTGGCTACCAAAATGCCAACTTTGTGGGGAATGAAGATTATGGGTATGGGAATGAGAGGAATGACGGTTACGAGAACAACCGCCAACCACGAAACAACAATCAAAGGAACCGAAATGATGGGTTTTACAACAACAAAAATAACAACAATGGTAACCCTAATCGGATTCCTCGCTTTGTGGGAGGAGGTAATCAAGGTAGAAATCAAGGTGGTGATAGAAGAGCTGATCGAAGGGATAATCGAAGACCGGTTGATCAAGAAGTTAACGGTCCACAGCGTCGTCAACAACCTCCACGGGGAGTAAATGACCGTTTTAGACCGATGGTTACCGATAATGACTCTCCAATAGTTTATGAAAGAAGGATGTTTGATTGCAAACCCCACTACATCAACATACTTCCCCACTTCAATGGGAGGTCTAATGACGAACCATACACCCATTTGGCGGAGTTTTCGTCTATATGTAGCACAATCGGGGGGCATAATTTTGCATTGGAAGAAGTCAACCTTCGATTATTTCAGTTTTCGCTTAAAGATAAGGTGAAACAATGGTTTCTTACACTTCCGGCGAATAGTATTCAGACATGGGGTGAGATGCAACAAGTTTTTCTTGATGAGTACTATTCGATGGCAAAGACCGATGACGCTAGAGATGAAATTAGCTCTTTCCGCCAACTATCGAGTGAACCTTTGCATGAAGCATTCACAAGGTACAAGAAGTTGATTCGAAAGTGCCCACATCATCAAATTGAAAAGTGGGAGTTGGTTAAATGTTTTGTGAGAGGATTAGACGATGAGACATGGAATCGCCTCGAGTCAATGAGCAACGGAACTCTATTGAGTAATCAAGAAGATGATGATTGGGAGTTTCTTGAGAGGATGAGCAAGCGGTCAAAGGCAAAGGAATCGGCCGATAGAGCTAAGAAACATCCCGTTTCCCGGTCACTTCCCGATCTTGACTCTAAGGATCGGATTTCTACTCTAGAACGGGAGTTAGCTCGTATGAAGAAAAAGGAGGTGAATGCGGTGCAATTTGCGGTGTGTGAAGATTGTGGGGAGATTGGTCATAGGACCAATCAATGTCAAACGGGCTCGGGAGAATACACTGAAGAGATAAATCAAGTGTATGGGGATCGAAAGCAATATGATATGAACACCAACACTTACCATCCGGGTTTGAGAAATCACCCTAATTTCCAGTATGGTAATGCCTCGAATCAAATGAACCCGAACTTTCAATCGGGCAATCAAGGTGAGCAAGGTGGTTCTTCCTATAATAATCGACAAGGTGGTAACCAAGGGGGTTACCAAAGGAATTACAATCAAGGGGGTAATCAAGGGTATCAAAACCGTGAAAGCAATTATCAACGTGGTTACAACCAAAGTGGAAATGGGGGTGGTGCTTCAAACTCTCAAGGTGATGATTCTTTAAACTCTAAACTTGATACTATTATGAATGCTATTAACCATTCAAATCAAGAGATGAAGAAAGAGTTTGAGGTACGAGATAAATCCCATAAGGCGTCAGAGAAGCAAGTGGGGCAACTTGCTGAGGAAATGGCTCAAATGAGGGGAAGCATGGGAAAGCTTCCAAGTGACACCACGGTGAACCCTAAGCGTCAAGGGTCAAGCTCGAAGAACGCACGTGAGGTACCAATTAATAGAATAACTTTACGTAGTGATCGAGTCGTAGATAACGGTGTCAAAACACCATCACCCCAGTTTGTTGAAAGGGTGGTGGAAGATGCTAGTGAGGATGAACGTGAGGATGGTCAAACGGGTCAAAACAAAAGTGATTTAAAAAATAATAATAACACACCCGTTGTAACCATCCCCGTCCCTAAGGCTAAGGAAACGGGTGTGGAGGTTAATACCGCCCCGTATCCCGAAGCATTGAAGGGACCCGTAAAGAAGATTGTAAACAAAAGAGGTCCACAACAAGAAGAGTTGTTGGAAATTTTCAAACAAGTAAAAATTAATTTACCTATTTTGGATGCAATCAAGCAAGTACCGTCGTATGCTGAGTACTTGAAAGAATTGTGTACCCAGAAACGAACTCATAAATTTCCTAAAAAAATAGATTTAACTGAAAATGTGAGTTCGATTCTTTCGGGCGCACTTCCACCTAAGCTTCAAGATCCGGGTGCGCCTATCATCTCAATTCAAGTAGGCGATTTTAAAATCAACCGGACACTTCTAGATCTTGGTGCTAGCGTGAGTATTTTACCAGGTAGTTTGTATGACCAATAGGAGTTTGGTCCACTTCAATCGTCAAACACCACTGTGGTGTTAGCCGATTTAACACCTAAACTACCCCGTGGAATTGTTTCGGATGTGATAGTAAAAATCGAGGATTTCTACTATCCGGTGGACTTTTTGGTACTTGATTATGTGGCCAAGGACCCAACCAAGCAACCTACGGTGATTTTGGGTCGACCGTTCTTAGCAACCGTAAATTCTCAAATTGATTGCAAAACAGGAACGGTTGACATGACATTTGGAAACCGAAGGTTGAGGTTGCATGTTTTTTCTGGACTGATGAACCCTCCAGTTGATGATGAATGCTACATGGCGGACATTGTTGACACATGTATACCTCTTTGTGACACAGTCATGGATGGGGAAAACACAATGGAGGATTGTTATATGTTTGATAGGTCACAGGTGGAGAAGAATAAGAGCATAGACGAGGAGGTGAAGAGTTTGGAGGTGCTTGCGGTTAAAGAAGGAAAACCGACATGGATGCACCAAGTTGAGAGTTTATCAGAGAGCATTGACACCAAATTGAAGCCTTCATTGGTAGAGCCTCCGGAGGTCGAATTGAAGGCGTTGCCGAAGCATCTCAAGTATGCTTATGTTGGTGAAGGCGTTGCCGAAGATCAAATGAAGGCGAAATATCCACATCTTTTCCCACGAGTTTCCTCTAAATAAATTTCGGGACGAAATTTCCACAGGTAGGGGAGACTGTGACATCTGTGCTTGTAATCATTGTAAACGGTTCAGCTATCAATGAAATAAAGTTATTTGATCCCAATGTTTGTTTGTTTATGTTTTACATTTTTCATGTTTTGACTTTTATTCAATTTCAAACTCTATATCGCTTTCTGGAGAGTTATACGCAAACTGGTGCGTAAACGTAATCAGTTTAACGCGAAAAATACTCCGGAACATCAACATATACTTAACATACCTTAAATAACCTTTACATAACTTAGAAATAAGTTTTGAAGGCTTTGGTATGGCAAAAACAAGTTAATTCGCTTACAGGGACTAAAATTGAAAAACTGCGAAAGTATGCCAATTTGAACTGTAACAGACATTCCGGAACATGGCCATAAGTTAAACACACGCTAAATATCCTTCACATAGCTTAGAAATAGGCTTTGAGGGGTTCGGTGTGTTAAAATAAACTTTATGCTCATTCAGGGACTAAAAGCGTCAAAAAGTGAATAAGTTTGCATTTTCACGCATAACTTACGCTCTGAATACATCCGGACATCCAAAAATTTATGTAAACACTAAAATATTTTATTTTAGTGTTTGGCATAAGAAAAATCCATTCGTCGCGCAATTTGGATCGTTTTTCGCGCTTATGCGCATTCCGTCGCAATTAAGCAAACATCGCGATCATACGACCAAACGAACCGACATCCGGCATATTTTTGAGCATGTTTCATGTCCACAATGTTTAGGCATCATTTTACGGCCTTAAAGTTGGCTTAACGGGCCTTAAAAGTGTCGGAAATTGCCTTAAAACACAACAGGGACTAAAACTGTAATTCTGCAAAACTGTTTCTGATCTGTGCAGCCCAGGCGGGCCGCGTAGACTTCTGTTGTCCACTTACGCGGGCCGCTAGGCCCTCCCAGACCTGCAGAATTGTTGCAAACAGCTGTTTTCAACTGTTAATCACCTCAAAACCACTTGCAAATGGTATTTCTCAAACCATGGACTGAATCTATGGGCTCTAATGGTTTTCCAAACCAAGGGGCACACATGGACGGTTGAGATCGAGGCACGTTTTTTGACGAACGATCCTAACGGTGGTCCATTTCCTATAAATACCCCCAACCCATTTCATTCCAAACCCACTTGATTCTGAGATTTTCTCTAAGTTGGAGTGGTTATCACTTCATACCTGAGAAATACTTGGAAATCAATCTTGCGGGGACCCTTTGTAAGTGTTCTTTCGTTCTCTTTATGCGTTTTTAGCTTGAAAGTCAAACTGCGTTTGACTTTCTGCATTGACCAGTTTATGGTCAATGCGAAGTTCGTTTGAACTTCATAACGTGAGCGTAATCACGATGGTCATAGTCCCTAGTGACTATACCTACTGATTACCACGTTATCTAGGCTCCGTGACGAGTCGTAGTTTCGGGCAAAATGCGTGCTCTTGCGTATTTTGTAACCAAACTACTCTAGGGTATCAAAACCGTTTGTTTTGATACCAAAACCTATTTTCCAACTTGACTAAACATGTTCTAGCTTGTTTAGCTCATCACTTTTATATTTGTGCTTGTTTAGGGTCGTAAGGGTAAGCGATCTAATAAATCGCTTATGCTTTCGAACCCTACCCATTTGGTCGATCATTAGGATCCGACCAAACACTTTAGGTGACCATAGTAGTATAGGAAATAACCTTCCGGGGTTATACCTTATGGTCACATCGTTTGAGTAGTTGTATGATAGGTGATATATATGCCTTAGGTAAATTAACAAAATGCCCTTTTTACGTTAAAATTCATTTTAAGCCTATGTAACATAACTTTGGCCATATAAACTGAATTCACAACAATATTAAGGCATATCTTACTTGTCATAGGGCTAGTTAGGCGGTCCGAACGCGTTTTACGCGAACGACGCGTTAAAGTAGCATAAGCTACCTAAACGGGTCGTAACGGGTCAAAAGCACTTAGGCTAGGTTCGTTTTAGTATGTAGGCTTTGTTAAACCATATTACATGAGTTCCTACACTCATATGGTTTACGAACCCTCGTACTACCCGATCCTCTGAATAGGTTCGTTTATTAATGTAGTTACCTATATTAGGTGCCGTTTGATTCCGTAATCTTCTAGCTTTGCTTGGTGGATATCCAAAGTCTATTGAGCAATCTCAAGTGAGTACATAGACCCCTCTTTTACTGTTTTCCAAACATTTTGGGGTGAAACACATGTGCCTACTTGTTATTTTCATGCTTTCCATGTTTTCATATCATATACTTGCTATGTTCATTAGTACACTATTAGTACATCGTTTTACATGACATTTTATGCTATGTATGTTCATTTAGAGCATACTTAGTACATTGTTTTCATTACATTTCACGCTATGTATGTCTATTTAGTGCATACCTAGTGCATTGTTTTACATTACATTTTCATGCTATGTATGTTCATCATGCTTAGTACATTTTTATTTCATCACATGCTTACATTTTAATATGACATTTGGTTTGTTTAATGAGTCCATATACATTCATTAACTTTGATCACGCCGCTCGTTAGTAGGTAATGGTACCATAGGAATTGACAACTCCCGTTCCTGACATCCTAGGTATGTTTGGATGAAAGGAATGACCGAATCCGATAAAACATAACACAGATAGACCTTTAATTTGTTTAAGGGCTTATCACCACAGTCACAAGGCTTGGATGTATGCATTTTTACAATACCGCATAAATGTTTGTATTCAGTATAGCATGCTTTTCCACGAGACATAACGTTGATTTAAACCACGTTTTACTTCAATACAATGTCTTGTGCATTTTATCTGTGGCTCAGTAGATATATATATATATATATTTCTTGCCATACATGACATTTTGTTTACACATTTCATATTTGACATTTGACATAAACATTTTGATACTGATATACATATCTACATTTTGACATAGACATTTTGACATGATTTACACAAAGACATTTGACAAATGGTTTAGACATGGGCAATTTACATTGGTGGTTTGTTTGGGTAAAATGATTTGAACAACGAGGCGTGTGTAATACGATACAAGCATGGTGGATACGCCGCTGGTACTTCCTATATATAAGTGCTTGTATGGTATTACATATCGTAGCGTTATTTAGATCATTTCAATTTAGACATATAACATTTTATACAAATAACATATTTTTCAAGTCATTATTTTACAAACAACATATTTTATACAAAATTCATTTTTACTTGGTTATTCATTTAACCTCACATTACTCTTTTACATATCATCGCTTTTCGAAAGACTTATAAAACAAAGCAATTAACAAGGTTCATGACTGACTTTTGTTAAACAACTATTTTCTAAACTTATAAGTCATGAATCCTATTTTCACAAAACCTATGTGTCTCACATGCATTTTTATGCTGACGTACCTATTTTCACATGTGTTTCAGGAGCTGTTGCTTACGATGATCGTGACACTAGGGCGGACCTATGCCTTAGAGACTTAAAAATAAAGATAGACTTAGTTTAATTATATGATGTACTCTTTGGTTCTTGTTTTGAGACAATGTATTCCACCTTTGGTTGATGAATAAAAATATAATTTTAATTACCATGGTTGTGGAACAATAATTCTGTTACAACACTCCCCGACGTTTCCGCCACGATTTGATGTTTTACGTGGTCGGGGTGTGACAGAAGAGTTGGTATCAGAGCCAATGGTTATAGGGAATTAAGTTATTATTAATGCTTTGACCTGGACTATAACCTTTCTAGGACCCCAACACAAGTTGTCTTGTGTTTAGATCTTAAAACATACACTTCACCTATCCTTAGGTGATCACCAAAACGAGAACCCAATTTCCTAAAACGATTTTTGAAAATGCAATCTCTGTTTTTAAATAAATTATTTTATGGTTTTGAACCCTTTTTGATTTTTCAAGATTGATTTTGAAAATTTATCATTTGTTTTTGAATGATTCTTTTGGCCCTGTGCCTTCCAAGTTTTCAAAATCTCGTCAAAGTTTTGGGTTCTAAATAGTGTGAACACGTGCAAACTGGAAGGGTGAATGCCTGTACCCTGGGTTTTCTGTCTAAGGCTAGAGTGTTCGTACAAATCCAGATAATCGGACCAGTCACTCTTACCTGGGAACTCTTGGGGTGAGTGTTCACTTATAGGCGAGCATGTCTTCGCTAAGCATTATTTTTGGACCCATTTACTTTGATTAGTCATTGTGTGTTGTTTGTTTGCTTTGTGATACGGACAAATGACCACCATCTTTGCCTTTGTTGATTTTTGTTCCACCTCATTCTTTTCACCTAATCATCTCACTCGTTTCCTTTCATGTTTCCTCTTTTAGAATGCCTCCTCGACGCGAAAATCCGATACTAAATTCCGAACTGGCAGAAATCATCGCGCAGCAAATGGCTGCTCAATTCCCAAACCTCTTTGCTCAATGGAACCAAGCCAACAACAACAACAATGCTCCATGCAATTTCAAGAGTTTTAACTCGGCTAAACCACTCAAGTTTAGTGGTACGGAGGGAGCAACTGGGCTTCTTCAATGGTTCGAGAGCATTGAGAATACTTTCCGTCACGTTCAGTGTCCTGATAATCGCAAAGTCGAGTTTGCTTCAAGCGTATTTCAGAAGAGGGCTTTGACATGGTGGAACGGGGTTATGAGAGATCGTGGTGCTGAGGTTGCCTTGGCACAAACATGGGCTGAACTTAGGACTCTTATGATGAGGGAGTTATGTCCTCGTCATGAGCTGCGAGCTTTAGAAAGGGAGTTTGATGATCTAGAACAGGATAGTGGCGAGCACCGGGCGTATACTGATAGATTTGAGGAGCTGAGTTTGTTATGCCCAACAATGGTTACCCCACTCGTCAAGGCTATCGAAAGGTACATCGATGGTCTACCTGACTCCATACAAGACACCGTTACTGGTAGTAATCCTACCACACTCCGTCAGGCAATCGAGCTATCTGCAACATTGACCGAGTCGCAGATTCGAAGGGGTAAGCTGCATAGAAAGGGTGACAAGGGTAAGAAGCAGTCGTCTGACAAAGAGGATAGCAAGAAGGGTAAGAACAAGAAGGGTAAGGATTCAGGTTCCTCAAAGAATTCAAGGAAGCGTAAGGCTTCCCAAAACTACGCCGTTACTGCACAGGCAAATCAAGCTTCACCAAATCAGCCAGCGCAACCTCCAGCAAAGAAGCGGTATGAAGGGAATGCACCTTTGTGCAATAGGTGCAATAGTCATCATCAACAGCAACTTCTGTGCCGTTTCTGTACGAACTGTGGGAAGTCTGGACACCTTGCAGAAGTTTGTCGTTCTACTCGTAGTCAAGCAGCTCAGAACCCGGCTCAACAAGTTGCTCAGCCTCCTGCTCAGCAACAGGGTCAAGCTGCACGACCTCACTATCCTCCTGGCTCGTGTTATAATTGTGGAGACCTGACCCATTATCGAAACCAATGTCCAAAACTGGTTAATGCGAATCCGAATCAGGCTCCAGCTCGAGGTCGAGTTTTTAACATGAATGCACAAGAAGCGCAAGCAGACAACGAAGTGATGAACGGTACGTTCTCTGTTAATAATCAACCTGCATCTGTTCTTTTTGATTCTGGTGCCGATAAGAGTTTTGTGTCATTATCTTTTGAGCCAATGCTTCGCGTGTCTAGAACGAAACTAGGTAAACCCTTGACAGTAGAGATTGCCAGTGGTGAACCTATTGTTCTGGATTCTGTTCTTCGCAACTGCCAATTGAACCTTAATAACCATCTTTTCCCCATCGACCTCACACCAATGCAACTTGGGAGTTTTGACATTATAGTGGGTATGGATTGGTTAGCCAAGCATCGCGCAGAGGTAGTTTGTTTTGAGAAGATCTTTCGTGTGCCGCTTTCGTCGGGTGAGATCCTTCAGGTTCGTGGTGAGAAACCTGCTAGTAGCCTCAAGCTTATGTCTTGTTTTCAAGCTCGGAAATATCTGCGAAAGAACTATGGGGCCTTCTTGGCACATGTTACAGCAGATAAGGGCAAAGGTAAGTCCATTCAAGATATCCCTGTCGTTCGAGATTATCCGGAGCTATTTCCTGAAGAGTTACCCGGATTACCCCCAGCGTGCCAAGTCGAGTTCCGTATTGATCTTGTACCAGGTGCAAATCCTATTGCCAGAGCTCCATATCGGCTTGCACCGTCTGAGATGCAAGAACTGTCTAAGCAGCTTCAGGAGCTTTCTGACAAAGGTTTTATCCGTCCTAGCTTTTCACCTTGGGGTGCTCCCGTTCTTTTTGTCAAAAAGAAGGATGGATCCTTCAGAATGTGCATCGATTATCGTGAGCTGAACAAGCTTACCATCAAGAATCGATATCCCCTACCTCGCATTGATGATCTCTTTGATCAGTTACAGGGTGCTTCTTACTTTTCAAAGATCGATCTACGTTCTGGGTATCATCAACTTCGCGTGCATGAAGAAGATATTCCCAAGACAGCGTTCCGCACTCGTTATGGGCATTATGAGTTCACAGTTATGCCATTCGGTTTGACTAATGCTCCTGCTGTTTTTATGGACTTGATGAATAGGGTCTGCAAGCCTTATTTAGATAAGTTCATCATCGTTTTTATTGATGACATTTTGATATACTCTAAGACGCAAGCTGATCACGAGCAACATCTTCGTCTTACTCTGGAACTCCTAAAGAAAGAGCAACTTTTCGCCAAATTCTCCAAGTGTGAATTTTGGCTTAAAGAAGTTCAATTCTTGGGACATATTGTCAACGAACAAGGTATTCATGTAGATCCCTCCAAAATCAGTGCGATTAAGGATTGGGATACGCCTACTACTCCTACTGAGGTTCGTTCATTTCTTGGTCTTGCGGGTTATTACCGCCGCTTCATAGAGAACTTCTCGAAGATTACAGTTCCTCTAACTGCTCTAACTCAGAAGAACAAGCCCTTTGAATGGGGTTCTAAACAAGAAGTAGCGTTTCAGACCTTGAAGCAGAACTTCTCGAAGATTACAGTTCCTCTAACTACTCCTACTGAGGTTCGTTCATTTTTATGCTGACGTACCTATTTTCACATGTGTTTCAGGAGCTGTTGCTTAGGATGATCGTGACACTAGGGCGGACCTATGCCTTAGAGACTTAAAAATAAAGATAGACTTAGTTTAATTATATGATGTACTCTTTGGTTCTTGTTTTGAGACAATGTATTCCACCTTTGGTTGATGAATAAAAATATAATTTTAATTACCATGGTTGTGGAACAATAATTCTGTTACAACACTCCCCGACGTTTCCGCCACGATTTGATGTTTTACGTGGTCGGGGTGTGACACAAGAGGAGAAGTTGATGGGTGTTTTGGTCGGTGATGCATAAAATCATCACGGAAGAAAGTGTGACTCCCATTCGAGATGCACAACGGAGATTGAATCCGAATATGCGGGAGGTGGTGAAGAAAGAAGTGTTGAAATGGCTTGATGCGGGTATCATTTATCCGATCTCGAATAGCCAATGGGTGAGCCCGACGCAAACGGTTCCAAAGAAAGCGGCTATACAAGTTCGTCAAAAATGACGCAGGTGAAGAGGTAGCCACTTGGCCGGTAACCGGGTGGCGAATTTGTATTGATTATAGGAAGTTGAATACCGCAACTTCCAAAGATCATTTTCCTTTACCTTTTATTGATCAAATTGTTGAGAAATTATCTGGGCAACAATTTTATTGCTTTTTAGATGGCTATTCTTGTTATAATCAAATTGCCATCCATCCGGAAGATCAAGCAAAGACAACGTTTACTTGTCCCTATGGTACGTTCGCATTTAGGCGAATGCCATTTGGACTATGTAACGCCCCCGCCACCTTCCAAAGGTGCATGATGAGTATCTTCTCAGATATGGTGGGGAAGTCTTTGGAAATCTTCATGGATGATTTCTTAATTTTTGGGTCGTCATTCGAGGCTTGTTTGGACCAATTAGACAAAGTACTAAAAAGATGTGTAGAAACTAATCTGGTCTTGAGTTGGGAAAAGAGCCATTTTATGGTTCAAGAGGGAATCGTGTTGGGACACGTGGTGTCGAGTCGTGGGATAGAGGTCGATCGTGCAAAGGTACAAGTTATATCCACTTTGTCGTACCCCACGAGTGTTAAAGGTGTTAGGTCATTTTTAGGTTATGCGGGCTTTTATCGACGGTTTATTAAGGATTTTAGTGACATAACCAAGCCTTTGTGTAACTTGTTGTTAAAAGATCAACCGTTTGATTTTATAGAAAATTGTCAAAACGCGTTTAACAAGTTAAAAGAAAAATTAGTTGAGGCCCCAATCTTGCAATCGCCAAATTGGTCTTTGCCATTTGAAATTATGTGTGATGTAAGTGATTATGCGGTGGGGGCCGTGTTGGGACAACGGGTTGACAAGAAACCCGTTGCCATATACTACGCAAGTAAGACTCTTTCGGATGCACAATTGAATTACACCACCACCGAAAAAGAGCTACTTGCGGTGGTATATGCATTGGATAAATTTCAGTCATACATATGGGGTAGTAAAGTGATTATTTATTCTGATCACACTGCTGTTAGGTACCTCATGGAGAAAAAGGATGCCAAACCGAGATTGATCTGATGGGTGTTATTGCTCCAAGAGTTTGATTTGGAGATCCGGGACAAAAAGGGTACCGAAAATGTGGTAGCGGACCATTTGTCCCGGTTGATAGTTGAGGAGGATCCTAAAGCTTTAGAGATCAATGAGTCGTTTCCCGATGAGCATCTTATGAAATTAGATAAGTTACCGTGGTATGCTAACATTGTGAATTATCTTGTTACAGGTGACTTACTGCCACATTGGGATAGACGGAGGAGGCAACATTTCATGTGTCAAATTAAGTATTACCGGTTGGAGGAACCACATTTGTGGAAAGAGTGTGCGGACCAAGTGATTCGAAGATGCATTGACGATAAGGAGATCCCAAGCGTGTTGAAGCATCTACATTCGTTTGCATGTGGTGGCCATTTTAGTGGTCACAAAACGGGTCACAAAGTGTTGAACAATGGTCTTTATTGGCCAACTATTTTTAAAGACGCATTTGAGTTTTCCAAGAATTGTGTAGAATGTCAAAAGTTAGGGGGTATTTCAAAAAGGGATGAGATGCCCATGCAACCAATCCTCGTCGTCGACATTTTCGATGTGTGGGGTATTGATTTCATGGGCCCATTCCCCAATTCTAATGGTAATTTGTACATCTTGGTGGCCGTTGACTACGTGTCAAAGTGGGTCGAAGCAATAGCCACCAAGACAAACGACCATTCCGTAGTTTGTAATTTTGTTCAAACCAATATTTTTTCAAGGTTTGGGATCCCTCGTGTCATCATAAGTGACGGAGGATCTCATTTTAAAAATTTTCGGTTTGGGAAACTCTTAAAACGGTTTGGTGTTGACCATAGAATTGCTACCCCCTATCACCCGCAAACAAGCGGGCAAGTAGAGGTGTCAAACCGGAAAATCAAAGATTTTAACTTATAAAAAAATCACAAAAAGATTTTTAATAATTTTTAGGATTTTTGTTTGTATATAGTTCTTTTATAAAAAAATTCATAATTTTCTCCCTATTTTCTATTAAAAATAATAATAATAATAATAATAATAATAATAATAATTTTGAAAATTAAAAAAAACTTGAGAAAAGGTAGGCCGTCGACGACGATGTGCTACCCGTCGGGGACGGGGTCTCCAAATAACCCGTCGGCACCACTTCCCGTAACCAGGGGGTTAGCGCGTCCCACCAGGGCCATTTTTCCCTTACCCGTCGGCGACGGGGTGGGAGCCGTCGGCGATGGGCCCTATTTTGTTCGACGGACGCTGATCAGTTAAATACGTTAAAACTCGAACCAAACACCTCTTTTCTCAATTAAAATCAACTTTTAACCTATTTTCAGCCACCCAACTTCAATTCACTTGATCCACTCATTCCACAAACACCAAAAATCGCTGCCTTCTCTCTCTCCTCATTCATCTTTCCTCTCTTCTTCCCCATGGCAACTCTAAGAACCCTAAACCTTCAAGCTTCCATAACTTCTTCAATTCTCCACCAAATCACCCAGTTTTTTAGTCCATCTTGTGTAATTTTTTGAGAGGAACAAAACCCCTATCACAGTTTTCATCAATTCTTGCTAGTTTGTAAGATTTCTGAGCGTGAAATTTTGGGTTTTTGAAGGGTGTTCATCAAGTTTCTTGCTTTACATCTTTTCTTAGTTTCTCTTGTTCATCATTATCAACGGTATGGATTTCACTCAACTTTATGCTTGATTATCATATGTTTAGATGTTTTTCTTTCGAAATTTTAAACTTGTTAGTTAAAGAGTAGGTTGTTTAAACAATGTATGTTGTTCTAGCATGAGTTTAAGTATGTTTGGTTATTTTGGATGGGATTTGAACATGTTATAACCATAGTGAATTGATTACACTCGTTATTTACATGATTGAACATGAAGGTGATGTTGAACTTTGTTGAACTCATAAGAAATTGTGAATTAACAAGTAAAAATTGATAGGTAAATGATAAAATAGGCGACTTTGGAAGTTTAAAAAGGCGATTTTTCATTTGCTTGTTAATTGAAAAGTTCAACATCATACATTATGTTCAAAGTTTGAGAATATGTTAAGGTTTTGGGTTTATATTGATGCTTTGTTTGTTTTGTGATTGTAGTTATGGCCGGAGGTAGGAAAAAGCAGAAAACTACAGGGCAAGGTACATCATCTGGAGTGGGATCTTCTTCCGGATTAATACCGAAGAAGTGGGAGCAATTAAGCCCGATAGAAGAGGGTGATGCTAGGCTATACATGCAGTATTGGGCGTGGGAGAAGTTCAGGGATAGTCGAAGCGCTGGGGTTTGGGAGGAAGAAAAAAACAAACCACTATCGGCATTCCAAGATAGGAAGTTGGAAGCTAAATTGTGGAAGTGGAAGATGGTCAATAATGTTACTACTTCAGTACTGGACAGGGTGGTGTGTGAAAGGGTTGTAAATGTTGAAGAGTTTAGAAAGATTGGGATTGTTCAAATGTTTGAGCGTCAAGGATGGGAAAGGGTGCTTGATTGGTGTGAAGACAACACCTCTCGGGTGTATTTGGCAGAGGTGTGCGAATGGTTGGCATCGTTGAGGTTCATGAACAAGGATGGTCCTCCATCCCAGTGGAGATTGGTTAGTAAGACAAGTCGAGGGGAGATGACAACGTCCTTCGAAACGATTAATTGCATTGCACACTTTGATTCTTTGGGGGTGCAAGCGTATGATTATCCAACCATTGAACAATTCTTGGATAATCATATGAATGGTGATGATCTGGAACAAATGATCGCGGCTATCTTACCATATAACGATGGGGGAGCGGCCCAAAGAAACCAAATAACGGTTGAGGGGAGGATTCTTCAAGGAATTTCCCTAGAAAATGTTTTGGTGAGATTTGTTGATAGGGGAGGAGTGAGAGCAAGTGATTGTAGGGTTGTTCATTCCTTGTTGTACGGGACACCAACTTTATCATGGAGGCATATTATCATGATGAATACGTGGTTTACTCGAGAGTCGTTTCACAGGCGTATGATTCCATGTGTGCGCCTCATTAGTGCCATGATCCTCCAGCAAAACTGTCTTCCCCCAGAATCGCTTTGGGTATCTAAGCCTTTGGAAGAGTTCAGTTTCGCCACAATAAAGAAAAACTGGAAGATACATGTGAAGCTTTCGGGAAGCAAGTATGTGGTGACCGAAAAATTGGGTCACAGGTATGAGTTT
Source organism: Helianthus tuberosus (assembly GCA_030545235.1). Taxonomy (NCBI): domain Eukaryota; kingdom Viridiplantae; phylum Streptophyta; class Magnoliopsida; order Asterales; family Asteraceae; genus Helianthus; species Helianthus tuberosus. Next base: position 74,415,605 of record CM060437.1, read on the forward strand.
GTTGATCCAGATGCACAAGGTGCTGGGGAAGATGAGGAAATGGTTGATGAAGAAGACGAAACTGAGCCTGCTGGTCCACGGGGACCAAAGCAGAGGTATATGAGGCCACACCGGGAGTTGAATGCAGAGGTGGTGAGTTTTGTGAACTTTCGACGGGTACCCTCGTACAAGGAGTTCAACCGGGGCCAACAGGAAGTGTTTGACAACATCTCTGCGGGTATAGGCGACGGCAGAGAATATGATAGAAGGAGACAGAACTAGGAGGAAACACATGGGTCCCAGATGCAGGAACAGTGGGCCTTCCAAGCGGCCTATCGTGAGAGGATGGAAAAACACATGGAAGAGCAGCAGATGCAACAAGCACTCCAAATATCCCAAATGGAGCATTTGATACAATTGCAGGAGGAAGAGACAGCCTGAAGATGGGCATGGGAGGCAGATGAGGAGAGGCGTCAAAACGAGCACAATGAATTGGAACGACGCCGATGGAGCGCTTTATAAGTTTCTAATCAAATGGCTATTAATAACGCAAGGTCCTCCACGATCAGGAGCGACATCAGAGAGACTATGAAGCCGATCGTCCTTATGTTGAACACTCGGGGTGGACCGACTACCCCAACCTCCCCGTTCCACGAGGTCCATCTGATCCATCCCCTCATTGGCCTGAGGCAGTTGGATCCAGTTTCATCCCGATACCATACCAGCCGCCACCCCAAGGAGAGCCGGGTCCCCTCGATAACTACAGGGAGATGTTCGAGGCCTTCACTGGTTATCCATACCAGCCAAACCCGCCAGTTGACCCGAACGAGAGATATCAGCGGTAAGGGCGAGGTATATTTTGTTTTGTTGTTGTATTTTTTGGTTTTTCTTTATTTGTATTTCGTTAGTATTTCTTTTTGCCTAGATAAATGAACGTTGTGGGTGTGTTCCCTATATAACCCTCACGAGACCTCTCGTCCTCCCAAGCTATTGGGGGGTTTAAAAGGGCTTGTTGCATAAGCTAAATGCAACCGTGATTCCTACAAAAGTGAGTTAGGACTGTTATTGTTGTAAATTATTTTTCCACAAAAAAATCAAGGTAACTAACGCATGATTTGGTCACGCTTTCATAAAATTGGTAGAACTAAGTACCTAACAAATTTCAATGGTTGTGAGAAGCATGCTTCTACACAAGGGTTTAGATTTGTAAGTACACCATGTTCGCGGGACGACCGTTTTGTGAAGAGAAGAAGATGTCAGGAGCAATTAGGGACAAAAATCAGGTGCATGCGTTTCCTTTTTACCTTGATTCTTAGATTAGTAATAAGTGGATTGTAATTGTATATTATTTTCCGGGGTGGAATTTTGGGGAAGTTAGCCGTGTCACATCCATTGTGCGTTTTAAAACTCTAGTTCTTACACATTGAGGACAATGTTTACCTCAAGTGTGGGGATGGGGGAGTAGTAAAAGTTTTCGATTTTTACTCGTTCATTTAAACACTACACATTGAGGACAATGTTTACCTCAAGTGTAGGGATGGGGGGGAAATTTCAAAAATATCTTGTTTCGAAAGCGATCTTAAAACATAAGTAACTAAGTCAACGAGGGATGTCACAGCCCATTTGGTCTTTTGTCATGGTCAAGTTCAAATTAATAGCAATGACGAGTATTTAGCGGGTGGTTTTTTGGGAATAATCCGCTTAAGAAACTAGCATTTTATGCATATCACATATCATAACCCTTTACATATGTGAGGTTTTGAGCCACTTTTACATTATAGAGCACATGCTTATGTTTCTTTGTTTGAGTGGACCATTAGTCATTGTAGGTCCCTCTCGAGGATGAGATAACACCTTATCCTTGTTATATCAAACACACTAGCGAGTGCGGAATCCAAGCTAGCATGCAACCGAGACTTTATACGAGAACAAGCACAAACACAACACGCAAGATTCACCAATTAACACCACTTGTATTAATACGAATGAAGGGTCCGGTTACAAGCTCAATGTTTACAGAAGTATTCTATAAACTCTCAAAGTGTGTGTATGTGTGCTCCTGTCTCTCTCTGCCTTATCTCTCTATCTCTAGCTTCTATCGAACACAACACACTACATGGGTATTTATACCCGACACAGCAGGTCTGGTCGAAGGATCAGACAGATTGATCGAAAGATCATCTGTCGACCAGAAAGCCCTTCGAAAGATCACATTCACCACGAAGGATGATATCCTTCGTGGTCTATCCTTCGTGGCCTATCTTTCGAGCTCATCATCGAAGGATAAAACAATCCTTCGATGACACATCCTTCGACACAGCCAGCTTACAACATTTATCTAACTGTTTGGTCAAGTCAAACTTACATCAACCTTACATTAAAGACATCGTTTTGTATCATGACGAAATACAGATAAAGTACAGACACAAGTGCACCAACAAACTCCCCCTTGGCTGTAGCTTTGTCTCGATCTTCGTGTCTTCAAGTCTTCAAGGCCGAGTCGAACCGAGCCGAGTCGCGTCCACACAAAGTGCATCAACAAACTCCCCCTTGGACGCTACTCGTGATGGTTCGTCTTCTATGTCTTTCATGTCGGAGGATCTTCAAAGTTTTCACGCGTCGTAAGCAGAAAGTGTATCAACAAACTCCCCGTTTAATGTAGAAAGTGTGTTGACAAACTCCCCCTTAGATTGAACTCTCCATTGAGTCATGCTCGTGAATCTTTTGACTTGACAATTCTTCAGATCCTTGTGGTGTTGATGAAGGGACAGCGGCAACTCGATCATTTTATCTTTTGAGTGCCTCCACTTCGTGTCTTCATTCCAAAGCTTTTCATCGAACATGTTCTCCTCGCCTTTAGCATCTGCACATGCAAGAAAGCTAAACGCATAATGAGAACAACCGCTTGGAATATGGTTAACATTTAAATTAACGACACATATGAGATCAAATCTCAATCAACCACCAACCGACAGCAGTTTGAAAGTTTAGAAAAATATTCATTTTAATCCTTTAACTTTCAAAACTCGTTAACTTCGACTGTTTATGAAGATGCAATTGTTTTCCAGCTTAAGATCAGGATTTTGGGTAGGATAGACTCGAGTTCCAACATCAGTCAATCAAAAATAAACTAGAAGCAAAATCTTTTTGGATTTTATAAAGTTTATATTAAAACACACCTAAAATCTTTTTGAAATTTTCATTTTTCAAATGTAAAGATGGAAAGCAATAAATAAATATATACAAAGATGCATAAACAGGAAACATTAAATAAATATCTACAGACATTCTTTTTGCGAGTTTCGATGGTAAGAGAATCATATCAGTGTACGGTCATGCCAAAACGCTCTTGTTGTTCTTTTAGTTAACATTAAGATAAGCATCCTATAACGATTATCGGTATTGTTGTCCACATAAGCTCAACTTATCATTTGTAATCATGGCGAGGGGATACGTTAAGATATAATTTATACTTACCGACCGGTGTTCATCCACATCACGACACATTCCCGTATCAAGGTATGCACGAGGATTCATCTTACCGGTGAGTATACCGATTATCATCTGTTTGACCGTATATGATGTGAGATTCTCACTTATTTTGATTGAAAACAAGTCCTATGTGATAGAATCACTTATTGATGAGGAACTTGAATTTCAGATGCATGAGGGCACAGGAGCAAGTCCGTGAACAGGTCAGTACTTTCGTACAGCAGAGAGACGAACTTGACTCCCGGATGAATTTGTGATATATATATCACTTATTTGTTTGGACATGTGATTGTTGATCACTTATTGAGGTCGTATGCAATATGTACACGTATATATGGTATCATGGAAGATCTAGACTTGCGTCCCCGTTATTTTTCGGTAAAAGACACAACCATGATACCCAGATGATAAGCAGCATAAAGACCGAATATCTCAGAACCTCGGCAATCTCTCAAACGAAATTTCGGTACTAAGACCATATGCCAATGAATGGTTCCCACCTGGTCTTCAGTCGATTTAAGTTTATATCACCCTGCACACTTTAAAATGATTGTGAGCCTACCGATACATCTTATATAGAGCTGCTTATCGTTTTTCATTTAAGGTTTAAAGAGGTTTAGACAGACCACTGATGTACTATCATATTCTCTTTTGCTCGCCAGGAAACTCATTTTTGCTTTTCTATTGTTTTTGTGTTTTTGAAATTTTTCGATGTTTTTGGATTTTCAGATTTTGGATTACTCCCCCTAAAATCAACAAACTAAAATAAATTTAAAACAAAAAGGTATTTACAAAAATGATTTTCCGATGTTGGTTAACTCATGTTTTACCTCAAAGCCGTTTACCAAAATTAAGTTTTAATCAGAAATGATTTAGCAAATTTTGGAAACATAATCAGTTGGCATGTCGGTAAGCGGTGCGGACCATGACAGCATTGTCTGGCCAAAGAGTGCTGAACGAGATAATAATTCACAAAGCAGCTTAAATATCGACAAGTATAGGAGAGATTAGAAATTTAAAACCGTATCCTGCAACTGCATCGTGCATTGCAAGGAATCTGAGTGCTCTCCCAAACTGAATATCCACCCGGTGTGGATTTCAAGGTCGATTTGTAGCTACTGAAATCTCTTCACAGCAACAAGATCAGAAACCTTTGGTTCCGGCTGGTCTTCCACATTGCACCAGCGAAGGTTTTAGTCTTTCTCATTCAGAAGTAGTGTGCGGTTGTTTAATCCACTCCAAGGCATCCGCACACCCGGTGTAGTTTAACCAACCAACACATTTTCTTCAATTACACCGCGAAGAAATGTACACTGCACGTTCATCTTGTAGATTGTTGAACTTCAGACGTGCTGCAGGTGCGTACATTTTGTTTGAATCTATCCCGGGGACCCGATCAAAGCCTTGAACATTCACATTTTGAAATGATTTTCATTTTGTCGAAGCTTTTCAATCTCTTTCAACAGACATTTCTGTTTCCCTTTCCTTTTTCTCTCCATCAAAGGCAGCAATTTCTTCTGTTGCCTATTCTGTGCAAGGATGCTCCACTATCAACAATCTTACGACTATCGAAAGTTCCTCCTGGAATATCCTACACACTCACTTAAAAATTAGTTGGAGAGAGGGACCCAAGCCTTCGTGGACTTGGGTCGTCCTTGATCATCAAGAAAAGTGATTTCAATCACTTGATGATTAGGAAAAAGAACTTGTGGTGCTCCCCCTGACTGAATTACCTGTTTTTGTTTCCAAGCTGTTTGTCCTTTACCAGTATTTGCATTAATTGTTTTAGCATTTACTGGTTTTACAGTTTTAGGTTTTGCTTGAACAGGTTTTTCTTCTTTGACCTCTGATTTTAAGGCCTTCTCAATTACCTTTTGATTCTTTTGTTTTAACTTCTTTTCCTTTTCTTTCAAGACACGTGGGTCTTGTTTCGGGGAAAATAATCGTTTTTGGTAATTGGCTTCTTGGGGAGCACTTGTTTTTGCCTTCAACTTTTGCAGGTATGGGCAGTATCTTACAATATGCCCAATTGTGCCACACTCAAAGCACATTCTCCGCTCTACAAACCTCGGAGAAACACGTTGATGACCAGACTGAGAACCAGACAATGAACTTTGTGATCTAGACGTGCTTGGACCTAAATCACGTCCGTTGGTGTGTTGGGTGTAATTATTCTGATCATTTCGTTTTAAAATTCTAACTTGTTTTATAAAATCAAGGTTAGATTTATCCTGAAATGTTTCAAGTTTGTCTGAACCCGTGGATCCAACAAAGTTCACTTTCGGTTCTCTTTTCTTAACAGGAGCTCTTTTGTTTTGCACCCATTGTTGTTGAACCTTAGGTGCTTGAAAATTCTTGTTCTGAGCCTTCTTTCCCTGTACCTTACCTTTTCCGGAATTGACTTGTTGTTTTCGCTCAACTTGTAGTTTTTGGTTTCCGTACTGTTTTCTAATTTGTTCACACGGAATTGGATCACATTGAGTGACAGTAACTTTGCCACTTTTGTTCCCCAAAAACTTATCAGTGCATCCTTCAAAAATTTGCTCAATTAAATCTTGATTTACATTTTTAATTGGAAAATCTTTGTTAGAGTAGATTTTGCTATCTCCTTTGAGCGTGTACAACAAGTTATTTTCTTCACTGCTAGATACAAGGGACTCCATTGGTTTTGACATATCAGTCTTACTCGGTTTCACTGGTGGATCACACAGGATGTGATTCTCGATTGGAATATCTGTTGTAACCGAGTTAGACTGTTGTTTCACAATTACTTCAGATTCATCATCCGAAGAATCAGCATCCTCAACAGTTGGAGGACTCTGTTCCTTAACACATGATGAATCTGTCACATTCTCAGATTCAGATTCAGTTTCAGATTGGCCCGAGGATGATGTACCAGTTGTGAACCCGAGGCCTGCTGCAAAGTCATCTAGACCGAGTGGCACAGTAGGTTCAAAACGGGGCATATCCTCGTCATCAGGCAATTTGGAGTAATTGTGATTCATTGGGGGAGGACATGATTTGAATCCCATACACTTCTTATCCCCCTTTTTCTTTTGAACATCAATAATGTGATCCAATACATAGCGGGAATTGGAATAACTTTCCAATTTCTGCTTGATTGTTTCACATTCACATCGAGCGGTTGCCAATTCTACCATCTGCTTTTCAATTGTGTCTATAAGATCATTGTTAGCATGTTGTTTTCGCAAAACAGCTTTTTGTAATTCTGAAACATCATGTCTTAATGACGCAATTGTTGTTTTAAATTCCTTTTCATTTCTGGTTAAAAACACGTTAGCTTCAGCTGCTTTAGAAAGATCTACAATCAATTCTTGATTGTGTTTGGATAGGATTTCAATCTGACTTTCCTGTTCAGCATTTTTAACATTTAAACTATCACAATTTTCACAGCTAACTACAGTGGGTTCATCGACACATACCTGACCTGATGAACTGTCGACATTAGCCATAAAGGCTGAATGGAGAGAAGACGAAGAGTAAGCAGCTTGATCCATCAAATTAGATCTTCTTTCAGTTCCTGCTGCAGCTTCTTCCAAAAGCTCATCAATATCTGCATCGACTGACGCACTTGATGTCTCGTCCACATGATCATTTCCTGAAGTGGAGGATTCTTCATCTGAGCTTCCACTATAACCAGAACTTTCTTCATCTTCAGAAGATGCAGCACCATTGGTGGAAGATTCTCCACCACTGGCGTGCTTTAAATCCTTTACGACTTCAGCAAAACATGCTGTTCCACCATTTCCTCCTTCTCCAAGCTGAAGTGACCAATCACAACCCTCATCTATTTGAACCAACAGCCCCCGGTTGGTATTTGATGACCCTGCTTGGCCTTGGTTGTTGACAGGTATCAACGTACGAACATTGTTCCCGTTCTGGTTGCCTTGATTTCTGAACGGATTTTGATTTCCATGCTGAGCTGGTCTTGTGCATTCCCTTTTGAAATGACCCCGTTCGCCACAGTTAAAGCACTTGACAGCTTGCTTGTCGAACCCATACTTGGTGTCTTTCTTGTTTTCCAAGTTGGTTCTCCCCGTCCTTTCCATAAACTCCTTTGCTCTTCGAATTGCACTAGCAAGAGCCCATTTGATATCCATCATTTCAAACTCTTCTTTATCCACTTGCTGATAATCTTCATTGGTTAGATTGATATTCCCAATCTGACCTGCAACTAATCCACAATAAGCACTAACCAAGGTATTCAACATCTCCATATGCTCCTTGGCTACTTCGACACTGACTTTGGAAAAGTTGGAAGTGTCTAATCTGACTGTGTTAGGATTGGAAGTGGCTTGAAAGTTTGAAGAGCTTCCATAAAACCCTTGCTGTTGCGGTGGTTGCTGCTGAGCTGTCGGTTGCACATTCGGTCTTGAAAACATCGTGTAGGCTGAAGGATCAAATTGATCTGTTGTTGAAGGTCCGGTGTTAGAAACGAAAGCTGTTTGAAGCTTTGCGTGTTGAGAAGCTGGTCTTTCTCCACTGATACCTCCTGCAATCCCAAAGTACATTTCTGGATTTTGAGGAGTTTGTGTTCTTTTTGCCTTCAGCTTTTCTTCAACATCCTTATTCTCCAATCTTTGAATTAATTCATAAACGGTGATTGTTTCTAAAACACCATTTTCTTTGAGAATTTCAAGATAACTGCTCCACTTTGCTGGTAAGCTATCAGCGAATCTCTTCACCAATTCTTGTGGAGTGGCAGTGACTTTAAAAGCAAACATCTCACTCAACAAATGATGGAACCTTGTAGATAACTCTCCCAAAGTCTCATTCTCCAAACACGTAAATCCTTCAAACTCTTTCTTCAGTAATTCTTGCTTGATCTTTCTAGATTGAGCATTTCCTTCACACCGTAACGTGAGCATATCCCACAAGCTTTTAGTAGTCGTGCAGTAAACAAACTGGTGGTAAATGTCTTTGTGAAGAGCTTGTGTGAGAATCATGAATGCTTTCTTTTCTAATTCAAACTTCTTCTTATCTTCTTCAGACAAAGTGCTGTAAGTTTGTGGATTAGATCCTGCAACTTCCAGCTCATTTTCAAAGGCTGTGAAGAAGCACATCCATAGATCTTAACCTTGTCCCTGAACATAAGTTCTCAGCCTTTCTTTCCACCATCCCCAATCATTGATGTGATTTAACTTTGGCGGTTTTGTGCTTGTACCAGTTTCACTGTCATTCTGCATCATAGATTGAATGCTGTTGCTTTGATTTGTGACCAAAGCCCATTGATTTGCAGTTATCATTGCAGCTTGAGGTGGGACAATAGCTCGCATCCATGCATTTTTGTCGAAATCTGACGTAGATTGCGTAGATTGCATAGCTAATGATTGTGGAGTCGAAGTTATTTGAGTCCACGCGGTTGGATCCCACTGACCGTTTGTTCCCATTTTATGAAAATTAATATATTAAGTGAAAGTTGATTTAAAAATGAAAACAAGTTTTCTATTTAAAAATTTAATTTTCACAAACTATGTTAATTTCAAATGATAACACCAGCCGAAAGATCCTTGATCGAAAGACCTGAAAAACACAAACTGTTAAACTTAAATAGACAAAGGATCGAAAGATCAACACCTGTTCGAAAGATCAACAGTGTTCGAAAGATCACTGTTGAGTGTCGAACAATGTTTTTCGAAAGATTCTCCAAACGAAGGATCCTTATCTTTCGAAAAAGGACTGTAGACCGAAAGATGAACACGAAGGATGACTTCGAAAGACTCCCCAATCGAAGGATCCTAGTCTTTCGAAAATGAGCAGAAGACCGAAAGATGTATGTTTCGAAAATATTCCTTGGAACGAAAGATAAGTCTCACACTCGAAGGATGCTCGAATGATGACTATCTGTCGAACCTCCTTTGGTCGAAAGATGATCTTTCGACTTCGAAGGATATCTTTCGATCGGTTCTGACACAGTTGACAACGGGTGGCAGGTTGGTGAAAAAGGTGATGGGTTGGTAAATCTTTCGGCAGAAAGTATGGTCAGACCATGATTTTCTGCAAAAACAGATTTTGTTTGATTATTTTAATCAGTTCCCTTTTCCAATACACCAACAACTTTCGAAAATAACTAAACAAGATCAAAGAATGTAAACTTTGAAGAGCACTTGAAGATATTATGAACACAATGGGTTTTTCGGTAAAACAACAAACTTCCGAACAAGATTTAAACCCGATAAAACAAAGTTTTTTAGAAAAATACAACTTTCAAAACCCGAAAAACAGCCAAGAACACCTCGGTTTTAACAAGGAGAAGAGCCAAAGCTCTGATACCACTTGTAGGTCCCTCTCGAGGATGAGATAACACCTTATCCTTGTTATATCAAACACACTAGCGAGTGCGGAATCCAAGCTAGCATGCAACCGAGACTTTATACGAGAACAAGCACAAACACAACACGCAAGATTCACCGATTAACACCACTTGTATTAATACGAATGAAGGGTCCGGTTACAAGCTCAATGTTTACAGAAGTATTCTATAAACTCTCAAAGTGTGTGTATGTGTGCTCCTGTCTCTCTCTGCCTTATCTCTCTATCTCTAGCTTCTATCGAACACAACACACTACATGGGTATTTATACCCGACACAGCAGGTCTGGTCGAAGGATCAGACAGATTGATCGAAAGATCATCTGTCGACCAGAAAGCCCTTCGAAAGATCACATTCACCACGAAGGATGATATCCTTCGTGGTCTATCCTTCGTGGCCTATCTTTCGAGCTCATCATCGAAGGATAAAACAATCCTTCGATGACACATCCTTCGACACAGCCAGCTTACAACATTTATCTAACTGTTTGGTCAAGTCAAACTTACATCAACCTTACATTAAAGACATCGTTTTGTATCATGACGAAATACAGATAAAGTACAGACACAAGTGCACCAACAAACTCCCCCTTGGCTGTAGCTTTGTCTCGATCTTCGTGTCTTCAAGTCTTCAAGGCCGAGTCGAACCGAGCCGAGTCGCGTCCACACAAAGTGCATCAACAGTCATGTATTGTAGAACTTGCAACTTTTGATACGTTTGAGACCATAGACCGAATACAAGCACGAGAATGATTAAGGCATTAGGTAAACCTTTTCCATTTTACACCATTTATATATCCTTACCCAAAAATCATCCCCTAGTAGCCAATTTTGAGCCTAATCCTTTCGTTTGACCACCCTTTAGCCCATAACCTTAAAACCTTTTTCTTTTAAAACTCGTGTGATGGAAATTCGATTATAGGAATCAAGTTTGTTTATTCGTGAATTGTTTGTTTGCATATATATATATATATATATATATAAAGAAAAAAAGAAGAGAAAAATCAGAAAATGTTATGAAAAAGACGAGAAAATTGTTGAGAAAAGAACAAAAAATATATGTTCTTAGTTTGAGAAATAAAAGGCGAAAGCGTGTTGCCTTCGAGTTTGATATTGGCAGTTAGTTGTGCATAGAATAGTTGTTTTGTAATAAAAATCGAATTTTCATCACCTTAGCCACCTTAAATTATCATATTTCCGACCCTTAGCCTAGCCCTGTTACAACCCTTACAAAGACCTTATGACTTGTGCTTAGTATTCGTGTTTGGTGGTGGAGAATGATTGAGTTGCAAGCCTATGCGGGTACGTGTTCTAATCGATTTTGAGGGATTATACTTTGAAGTGCTAATACATTATGAAAATTAGCCTATCTATAAGCCGAGTGGAGATAACATTGTGAGGGATGTCCATGAATTGCTGGTTTCACGGGCAGGTTAATCTTGGATAACCATTTTATATGTGAATGCCCTTTACCGTTAAATATGTTGAAAATTGTAAAGAGTTTGAGCTTTAGTATGACAATTGACTTAACCTTCGTCTCGGGAATGGGGAGTGTATTCTTTGTTCGACCCACGTGAAAGTGAAAAACAGATTTGCTTCAGGGCAAGCAAAAGACAAGTGTGGGGATGTGATATGTGGTTGAAAACCGGTGCTCGTAATCGTGTAACTTGATGTTTTTACATGAGTTTTAATCCCGAATAGCCTACTCTTAATTAAAAATGTGTTTTGCAGGTTTCATGGAGTTTAAGGAGCTTTTTGGGAGCTTTACGAGTCACCGGTATGAAAACCGGACAATCGGGACGCGTTATGGATCAACCGGGAGTGCATATTGAAGAAAATGGAGAATTGGAGTTGGAGAGGTCGTCGCCGACGGGCTCTAGGCCGTCCGGGATGGGCTCTAGAAACACCTGTCGGCCAATGTAGGTCGTATCCAGTCAATCAAGGCGTCGGCAGGAAAAGAGCTCAGGGGAACCCGTCGGCGACGGGCAGTGGTTTCTGGTTACGCGATTTTTGGGATTCTTGGTGTGAGGAATGATTTTTATTGGCTCTTGGGCCATTAACTCGGGAGTTACACTTCATGTGAGTTTGAATCTTCATCCTGGGAGCCATTCTCACCTACCACTTCATCTCCAATTCATCCATAACATCATCATCAACCGAATCATCAACCAAATCATCACGAATCACCATCATTCACAATCATCACTCCACAAACCCTAATCATCCATCATTCCTCCATTGTTCAAGCTTCAAGATGAACCAAGTCAAGTTCCAACCATCCGGTGATCAAGTCTCGTCAACCATGAGCGGCTAATCACCTTGGTTTCACCCCGGTGTAGGTAATTGTTTAATTTAGGGTTTTGAATTGTTCTTGGTTCAACTTTGTGACAATTTGTATTGATTTTTGAAACCATTGACAATAGTTTACATTTGTTTCGTATTCGTAAATTGTCGACGATTATAAAGTTATGACTTTGTGAAATGGTTATGTGTAGTTATGCGTTGTCATGGTTAGGTTTTACTTGTTGTGATTACAAACTGCATTCTTGTCCGTTCTTCGAAACGTTGATAGTTATTGGCACCTAAGTCATGGTACACTAAATCCGTTAATCGTTATACAATTGAGTTGAATCTAAAATTTGTAGAAACCCTAGGTTGGCAATTACCGAAACTGGGTGTGAACCCTTTTTATCATTATTGTTTAGTAATCAAGTTTTCTTGCAATCGTTAATCATTAGTCTTTAATCAATTAAACCAATTCTATTATTCTAATTCACATCTTTTCAACTAAATAAAAATACAAAAATATTCTAGCAAGCTTCATAATTTGTGACATTTGTTTTAATTCAATCGAATCCACTCGCAAACCACATACTCTTCGTGGTTCGACCCCTTGCTACCACTAGCTATTTGTTAAGGGTAATTTGGGCATATAAAAATTATCTTTGACCGGAGCGCGACACTCCGATCAGACCCCTGTAGTTCCGCCGCTGCGTTCATTCAATGTTTCGGGTTTAATAAAAATTTCATAAGTGTGTAATACATTTTAACCCATTAGCACGTTAATATGTTCGTAAAATATAAGTCTTTTATAAAGTTTATAATTGTTTTGTTTCACAAAATACGAAACTAAGCGGAACCTTGAATTTCTGTTGCGTTCGGTTCTTCGTTATGCTTGATCTTCATCCGTTAGGTCCTGGCTATCACCTATACACCAATAACAACTCATAAGTTAGTTATATGGTGCTTAAACATGTATTTATAACCCAAAAATATCAAACGTACAAACAAAATAAAATTTGGAGGAACCCGGCGTAAGCTACGGACCGTATACCGTAGCTTACGGTCTGTATAAGATGTCCAGACAGAATGCTTGTACCGTAGCCTAGGCCTCCAGCCATAGGTTACGGTCTGGTCTGCACTTTTTGTTTCCAATTTTGCCCTTAATACAAAAACGACCATAACTTTTAATCCGCTCAGCCGTTTAACCTCACGTTCTTCCTACAAGATCGCAATTTGATCCTCTACATTAAGGACTCAACATCCACCATCCGAATCAACACAATTCTTAACTTATAAGCTTTCGGCTTAATATTTATTTACGAATTATTTGATCCGTTTGCATAATTAAACTAACGGGCTTATATATTTTCATCTTTTTCGCAAGATCGTCATTTTTACGAATATACCTCGTTACCCGGGGTATTATCCTTATATTTAACACATCCGTAATTCGTTTTGTGTATATACTTATTTTGACCCGTTATGTAATTTAAGCACTTAGATTTAATTCATCCGCATTTCTCCATATCTCATATTCCCACTCTATAATCTTTATTCATGAATCATCACAACTTCAATTGTGATGCGTCATGATAGAAAAATCAATACATTCCCCATTTTACCCTCTAATTTGACACATTTACGAAAATGACCCATATCTTAGTTTTACCATTCATGTCTTGTGTTTCCACTTTACGATCTTCATTTAACTATCATCACAACCTTAATTGTGATGGATTATGATATAAAATCGTTATATTCTTATCCTACCTTTAAGTTTGTCAAATTTTATGAAATTGACCCATTATGTAATATTATGCCCAAATGGTTTAAACCTTCCACTTTATACTACCGAAAGGGTTTACTAAATTATAAAAGCCATTTTCAAACTACCCTTATGGGTTGTTTGCCCGGTTTACCATTCCATGGCGTTTTGGTCAACTTTATTCTTTTTAATCATGAAAGACATTTTGAAGGCTTGTTTGACCAAATATACTTCTTTAATTCCGTGTTTTGAAGGCTTATTTGACCAAATATACTTCTTTAATTCCATGTTCCATTTTACTTTCATTATGTCTCTAAGAACATAATACCAAATTTTCAATTTGATCAATATACCTCACTTTAGGTGAATCCAATGTTCACCCACGACTCAATTAATTCTCCTCGGCCGTAAGACCTCATTGAGAGTTTGACTCAAATATTACATACCTGGCTCGAGTGAAGCATTGACCCGTTTTAATATCTCACCTCATTAGTTGCTAATTAATATCAACGTAATCTCATGTTATTCACCCCTGAGAGCATAAGACTTGACAAGCAAACATTAATCATTATTTTCAAATGGTGATAACGTCACCATTTGACCGTTTGACCAAAACGATCAACATGTTTTTTGTATATATAATGAAATGGTATTTATTTACCATTTCACGCTTTTGACCCATCATGGCTTACACCATGGGGTGATTTTTCAAAACTTATTGTTTATTCATCAACACATGACCGAATTACCATTTTACCCTTTTTATTTCCAGGTATGGTTTCTTACCATTTTTACTTGTCCCGACCCGTATCAATCCGTGTCGGAACGTCTTATTTCAAAGACTTATTTCAAATACTTAAATTACCTTGCTTTTGACCAAATATATAATTAGAGATTCTATTTAAAGATGTAAGCTTTACTTACATTGTGTCCTTGCGAGCTTCATACTTTAACTTGTATCCATTTGACCCGTACGTTTCCAAACTCCTACCTAGCTTGTCAGAGTCAAACTACCACATCATATCCACAAGATGATTAGATTAGTCAACCATTAACATGACCATCACACATTATGGATTCACACACACACTTATTCATCAAAGTATGATATTTATTCAACAACTATTTTCGTCCCATAATTCTTTCCATTCACTAACCGTTTAACCCGTTAGTCAAGTTACTTATACAAACTAGTTAGTAAGTGATTTTAAACACTTTAAGCATGTCACATAAAGTGTTATTTGCTCCTAACAAACAATACTTCATGTCTAAATCAAGTATACGCGATTATATGTATTTTCTTGATTAATAATAACATTATTAATGTGCAGCTATTTTCTTTACAACTGTTGTAATTGACCATTATGACCCGTTCAAAGTCCGAACTAGATTAACATGTTCAAAGATGGATCGTAGAAAATTCAAATACCTTCGCAAGCATATTAGGTACACCTTCTAATGAATTTTTCTATGATTTTATATGATTTTTATAAAATCAGTACAACAACTATATTTTCTTTTTCAAACAACTTTCAAAGTTTCTAAACAGCAGTTTTAATTCACCTTTTTGGCCTATTTAAAAACCATATTTGTTTCTTATGATTGAAAACACTAAAAATTTACTCCATAAGTTTTTCGGAAATTTATAGAACACCCAAATCGGATAAACGGCAGGTTTTATATGATTTTTTAAGATTAGTCAAAATCCCTATAAAAAGCTACGGAAATCATGTTTAGGGTCCTTTTAAGTTCCACCCAAACCATCAATTGCAACCCATTTCTATGGCTAAAACTCTTATCAAACTCTTGGAAATGGTTAGAAACCTATAACACAATCATTGTAGGCTAAGAGATGTCAAAAACATTATCTATTTCAAGAAATCATCTATGAACCCTAATTTTTTTTTACCATATTCCCAACTTCATCTTCATCAATTTAAGAACTAGGGCTAAGATCAGCATATATTCAAGTTCTATTTGGTGATTCTAATGCACCATCAAGTTTAATTTCCTACAAATCAAAGATTTGTCATAAACCCACTTAACTAGGTGTGGTAAATTATCCAAACACCCAATTCATATCAATATATTCAAAATTTTCACTTAGAGTTTTGCTCCTAAGCAAGTATGCATCTCGTATCTCACTTCAATTTCTGAAATTTATACATGGATTGAAATCCATGAAATCTACCAACATTTATAATAATCACCAAATTAAGATTTTTTGACATACCTTATGATCACCAAGGTTAGATGATCACTATTTCATCATCACACAAGCATTTCTTGAAGGAATTAGCCTTCAATTTGATGGAATTGAATCAACAAGGGATTGGCCCTTGTTGTTCTCCCGATGATCGTTCTACACACACACACTATATGTGTGTTGTGTTTTAATTTTTGTTTATAAAACATAAGTTTTCCTTTTTGACAACTTTGGTCCTTCAAGTTTAGTTTTGATTAGATAAGGCTACAACTCATTGTTTTATTACATATTTACTTGTTACTAACTAGGTTGGTTTATTCCTAGTTATTTTGTTTACAGGTTCACTTTTACCACTAACGATATTTTACCCGCTCTTTAATATTAACGTGGTTTAATTACCAAACCCATTTTTGGGGTTTTACATATACTGGGTATTAACAAATGTATAATAAACAAACATTTGTAATAAATAATTAGATATTACATTATATAAAATAATGAAAATTTACAAATCAATGATAAATTTACAGTTTATGAATCTATTAATACGAATACGAATTACAAATTACAAATTTCTAAAAACTTTTGTAGACAACATTGGATGTCCTACTCGGAAGATTACCATTTTTATTAACAATTACCATTTTAAGTCCATCACTATTTTTAACTTTGGAAAAAGTCATGTACAGACCATGTAAAAATACAGGTTGTTTTAAAAATAAACCAACTCTTGGTAACAATTGTTCTTAAATTTTATTTATTGTCATCGTAAAACATACAACAAGAGAAAATTGTTTTTTTAACTCGTGTATTACAAGAGGAATACACTGAGACTGAATAAATGATACAATGTGAAATGAAAACGTATACGCATTTATTGAATTTTTAAATTGATTTTTAATAGAGTGTTTCTTTAGTTATACATTTTATATATAATCTAAACATATTATTAAATTAAATAGTAAACTTGTTATTAAAGGAGGATTTTAAATCATAAAATTAAAATTATAGATTTTAACGAAAATTAGTTTAGAGATATTTCACATTTAAGTTTAAATTTGAAATTATACCAATTACCATAAAATACGATATTGAATATTTGACTTACCAAAACTTTCGATATAACTATTATAAATCAGGAAAAAAATATTTCTACACTTATAACAGATGATTCGTTGTTGTCGAATCTTGAACGTCAAACCTGAAAGTCGTATTGAATACGCTGCAACTTCTGTCATGATCTGCAGATTCCCACTGACTGATGCTTCAGGCTTGTAGAAAATCTGACAATTCATATTCGCAATTCCTTACACGACCCTCTGGTTGGCTATAATGGAAAGGGAACCTGAAATCTCATTTTCTGTAACAAAAAGCATCAGCTAATCAATGATCGGCTGTCTCTGAATTGTACTTGAGCCCTCTTTCGGATAGGCAGACTCGTAATAGAAATCAATAATGAAATCTTTCTGAAATCTCTGAATCCTAATTGAGTTAGCAATGCAATTCATGCAGCTCTTTTTGACAATATGACCCGGAAAATACTATCAGTCAGAACTTTCAATGCCTGGTCAATGTAAACGGTGATCTTCACATTATGCAAACCTGCATTGGAATTAATTAATCTGGTAACACACTGTGATATTCAAAGTATAAAGATAAACATTCTTCGAGCATCAAATTTGTAGTCTTCTCTATGAACAACATTTGGTAAACAATGTGATCTTCAAACATGATGGATAGTTCGGTCGATAGATCATCTGCAGAAAATTTAATTTGTAGTCTTTTCCATGCAGAGCCATCACGATCAACCCCCTTATCACGGACTTGCCAATGATATGATGTTGAAAACTCCCATGAAAACTAGAAGTTTAGAAAATTAAACACTTTGATATCATATGCAAACCAGCCTCACAAAAACGAGAACTTCAATTTGTTTCTAAAACTGAAGAATTTGAGATACTATGCATCACCAAACATTTTTTCTAAGAACCACCCGAATACTGTTGCATATCTTCTTAATTTCCAAGATTAATCAATTCAAAAATTTGACACTAAAATTTGTATTCCCCCTCATTCATGGCAAATTCTTATCTCTAATAAACCTTTTGATATACAAATGCGAAATATATGACTTTTTGGCCCATAATAGTCACTTCACCATGACAAACATTTGATCCGGTCTTTATGACTACCCCACTACTTTACTATCCTATGATTCATTATACCAAACAATCTACTATTAGTCCAACGCGTTCTCGAACACCGGTATTTAACGCTTAAGACCAAACTAGTATAAAATTTCAAAAAAAAATATATCACCAACTTTTTTTGAACACCGGTCTCCTAATTGCAAACAAAAAATACCTTTTCTTACATTTCATGGACGTATGACTATGTAGAGCGAATGTCTCATGCGTGACCTTTTCTGAACATATGTCTCGTGACACAAGACTCATTCGTTTTAACCTTCCTTTTACGCCAATAAACCAAAAAAACGAGACAAAATGACACTAATCAAGAGCGTAGGTAATCGAATCAACTGTTAGATCGATTAGATTGGTACCGTAGCTCTGATACAAATGAAAAACCGTGATTTACGTGTCGAAATCATACGTAATAGTGTATATAATACGTTCTTGATGGAAGTTTTAGATAGTTATAACAATTTCGGTAGCATAACTTTTAGTCAACACATGTTTTCATTAATACCGAAAGAGCTTACATCTTTAAGCTCAAAGAGAGAACACGTGTGTTCGATCTCCTCACTACTACAAAATGGAGTATTAGACGGTGTTGAAGTTTTTTTAGACGGGGTTAAAGCAATAACACCGTCTTAAAATCAATACCCATATGACCATTGCGCTGTTTTGATTAAAATATTCAAGAAAATTAAAAAAAAAAACCTGTCTAATACTTAAACACCGTCTTATACTATTTTATGCAAGCTTTAGATGGTGTTGTCTTGAACACCGTCTTATAAATATCATATTGTATCGGAGAAACCCTAAAACATACTCAGTCCCCAAAACCCACATGCCACCTGAGTGTAAACCACCACCACACCACTTGTGTCTTTTCTTCTAAATTCTTACAACAAGTCCATTAAAATTTTTATTCCCCCTCATTCATGGCAAAATCTTATCTCTAATAAACCTTTTGATATACAAATGCGAAATATATGACTTTTTAGCCCATAATAGTCACTTCACCATGATAAACATTTGATCCGGTCTTTATGACTACCCCACTACTTTACTATCCTATGATTCATTATACCAAACAATCTACTATTAGTGCAACGCGTTCTCGAACACCGGTATTTAACGCTTAAGACCAAACTAGTATAAAATTTCAAAAAAAATATATCACCTTTTTTTTGAACACCGGTCTCCTAATTGCAAACAAAAAATACCTTTTCATACATTTCATGGACGTATGACTATGTAGAGCGAATGTCTCATGCGTGACCTTTTCTGAACATATGTCTCGTGACACAAGACTCATTCGTTTTAACCTTCCTTTTACGTCAATAAACCAAAAAACGAGACAAAATGACACTAATCAAGAGCGTAGGTAATCGAATCAACTGTTAGATCGATTAGATTGGTACCGTAGCTCTGATACAAATGAAAAACCGTGATTTACGTGTCGAAATCATACGTAATAGTGTATATAATACGTTCTTGATGGATGTTTTAGATAGTTATAACAATTTCGGTTGCATAACTTTTAGTCAACACATGTTTTCATTAATACCGAAAGAGCTTACATTTTTAAGCTCAAAGAGAGAACACGTGTGTTCGATCTCCTCACTACTACAAAATGGAGTATTAGACGGTGTTGAAGTTTTTTTAGACGGGGTTAAAGCAATAACACCGTCTTAAAATCACTACCCATATGACCATTGTGCTGTTTTGATTAAAATATTCAAGAAAATTAAAAAAAAAACCCGTCTAATACTTAAACACCGTCTTATACTATTTTATGCAAGCTTTAGACGGTGTTGTCTTGAACACCGTCTTATAAATATCATATTGTATCGGAGAAACCCTAAAACATACCCAGTCCCCAAAACCCACATGCCACCTGAGTGTAAACCACCACCACACCACTTGTGTCTTTTCTTCTAAATTCTTACAACAAGTGCATTACAATCTGAAATTCGATCCCTGGATCTGAAGAAATCGAAGCACAGACTTGCACCAAAGAAGATCAAATTGAAAACGCAATAGCTGTAGCTGTGGATTTTGTTTTGGGATAAAACACCCTCCGCTTACTGGTATTTCTTCCGTGCCCTAATTTTGGTGCTTTTATGCTTTAATCATCAAATGAGCTCCTGAATCATCTGCTTTTTTTTGTGAATTTCTATCCAATATATTCCTTAGGGTTCTTCGTTGTTAATATAATAATATTTTTGGTTATGAGTTACTGATGATGTATGTATTCTATGATTGGGTTTGCTGGTATTTGTGTATTTCTGACGAAATTATGTTTTTGTTTGAATAATTGATACTTAAATTGGGCGTTTTTTAGGGTTTCATATCTATTCAACTTATAAATTGAAATCTTGTAGTTCAAGGTTTTCTATACAAATAGAACAATCTTGTGCTTCTCATGTAGGATATCATGTAAGTGTATGATTTTCAACACATCTGCTGGAAGTGACAGGTTGGGTAACAATTTACAACAGGTTCGGGTCAAATGGTTAACTTTTACATGGGCAAACCACTGAGGTCGGTTTGGTTAACACACCTTATGTCCAAAGTTGAGTTGAATATTATATAAAAAGTTAATAGGTAAGTCTTTTGATAGAGGATTATTTGGAAAAAAATTGACACGTTCAACCCACTTGATTTGTATCAGTACTTGAGTTTAGGTTGTGAAATTCACTTCTTATATATAACTTTGCATTGGCATTTAAAGTTGCATACCTTTTCATAACTTTCCTTGCAGATCAAACATAAAAATACTTGTGTTGGCTTGTTTTAAAAAGCAAGGTTTAAATTTTTTAAGTTATAATTTTTTACCTGGATAACGAGTCAAACAAGCACATGATAAAACTTAACTGAAACAACAAGTGTGGTCGGGTTACCTAAATGCTTACAATATGAAACTGGTCAATTCAGGTTTATTACTGTGGTAACGGGTCAAACAAATAAAGTACTAAAAGATCAGCTAAAGTGAAACGGGTCAGATGCATTAGATGAATGATCAACCAGAATCCGCCTATTATGTGTTCAAGACTTGAGAGATACTCGTTATCGGCTCGGTTAAAAGCTCGAACGAGCCCGAGCTTGAGCTCGAGCCTGAATTAGAGCTTGTTTAGTTATCGAGCCTGACATACAAAGCTCGTTTATGCTCACGAGCCTAAACGAGTCCAAACAAAAAATTATTTATTTTTTATATAATATAATAATAATGACGATAACGTTGGCGAGTCGAACTCGAGCCGAGCTTTGGCTCGTTTAAGCGATATTGAAGCGAGCTCAAGCCGAGCTTTTAGCTCGTTTGAGGTTGTTTTCAAAATAGCTCGAGCTGAGCTCGAGCTTTCGTTTTAACTCTCGAGCCGAGCTCAAGCTCAAATAAGTAGGCTCGAACCGAGCCGAGCTCGAGCTTCATAAAAACATGACGAGCCGAGCTCGGGCTCGGCCCAGCTCGTTTACACCCCTAACTTCCTAAATCTTTTCAAAATAAATAAAAAGATTATATTATTATTTTAAAAATATAACTTTAAGTTTATATATATTCTTTTTACCAAAATGGATCACAGCTCAATATCTTGCAAGGGCTAGGGACAAGCAGCATCGCAGACTAAATGATATTGTTTATTTTTCTTTTTTCTTTTTACCTTAATCTGGTATGTATTTTGGTGTGTTTAAGAACTGAATTTGGGTTGTCTTTTAATTTGTTTAAATTTTTATTTATGTTTGACAATGTGTGGCCTTTTGATTTTTGTTTGGTTTACTTACAAATTAACTCAGAAATGGTTGTTTTCTTTACTTATGAATTAATTCAGAAATGGTTGTTTGATACTATGTTGGATGTTGCATTTTGGTTTAGTGTTGTTTATTTTGGTTAATTAATGATTAGTATGGAATTACTTGTAGATTTTGATCACTTTGATCAATGTTGGTAAAACAGAGATTAAATCAACAATAAGAACAAGGTTTTGTGGCAATTTTATAATGGATGCTTTATTGGGAAATTGAAAACAGAAATAAAAAGTGCTCTAATGAAAATGGCTACTGCTCCTAAATTAAATACCAAAAGAAACATGATAAAATGAAACCTACGCTTGCATTTTCCAGCTTAGAACGCATGTTCGTTTTTTGTTGCAGTGGTAACGAGAACAGAGGAAAATCTCCGATGACCACAACACCACAATTGATTTCTTGCCATTTTCCAGCTCAAAACGAAGGTTCGTTTTTTGATGCAGTTTCACACGTTCGCTTTATGTTTGGTAACTGTACATATTTGACAACTATGATTGTATTGGCTTACAATGGGTTCTCATTATGTTATTAAACTTGAAGGAACCTCTACTATCATCTTAGAAAGTATTTGATGTAAATGAGCCTTTTCTACCACTTCAAGGACCTTTACTTCTTAACTTAATTTGAGTTCAAGTTATCCGACTAAGTTTGGAAAGCAATTGACTAAGTATCTGATGAAGAAGCGGATGATGACACGTGCATGACGTACAATTATTACATTTTATATGATAGGTAGTTTTATGACGTGTTTGTGAATTGTGACTTAAAACGAACCCGGATTGTGACATTTGTGACGTTTTATGCTTATGTTTTTTTTTGAAAGGCAACCATTTATGCTTATTAGTTTATGTTTATTTAGTTTTTGTGTGTCGTGAACCGGAAATTGGCAGGTTTGTATTGAAAAAACAAGAAAAACAAAAAAAAACGTTTTTTAAGCATCAGCGAGAACAGGGAAATAATGACGATTGCGACGACAGGATAACAGCGACGATTTATATCATAATATCAAAAGACGGTGTTCATCAAGTTTAATATGGGGATCAAATTGAACACCAAAAGAAGGTGTTCATCAAGTTTAAGCCGTTGTTCAAATTGAAAACCGGCTAATAAGACTTGATTTTAAACCGGTGTACTTTAAGACGGTGTTGAAAACACCATCTTAAAACTCATATCACCCCGTCTAAAGCTCTATTTTGTAGTAGTGCCTAATTCTAAAACTTATGACAACCAACGCATGACTCCCTGTAGATAGGGTATAACACATGCATTTGCGAGCCTCAAACGCATATCTCATGCGTTAGAACACTAACACACATGTCTCATGTGTTTGATCAAACACATGCGTTAACATATACAACACACACTTCATCTAACTATTCGCATAATAACGAACACACAAATATGCACTAAAAGAAAAAAAATGATTACTTTTACTTTCTTTCTTTATTTTTTGTAACTTTTAACTAATTATATTATACATATTATTCTATTTATTTTTATATTATACATGTTATTCAATTTATTTATTTTTTTTACTTTGGTTTTGCTATTATTCCGACTTAGGTATTCTTTTTCGTTATAATGTTTTACATTTGGTCTAGATTTGACGAGTTAGCACTCCGTAACGTGCGTGCACGATTCAACATTTTTACTTTTATTTTTTAGTCGATTTGAAAATCTCATCATAAAGCGTGTGTCCTGATCTCATATTAAATAAATAGCCAAAAACTTATCTTCTTTCCCTTTGATTTATCTAGAAAATGTTTAGACCATGCGTAGTGGTAAGGGTGAATAATGCCTCCACCCTTAGGCATTTTCCGTCATGTGGCGGTACAGTCAGTAAGGGGCATTATTGGGCGTTTTTCTAAAATGGGTGTAGTGGGGATGTGGACATTAAGTTAAAGGGTGTAAATAATTAAATAAAAAAAAACCAACAAAAAAAGCTATTGGACAAAAAAGGAAGATTAAATGTTATTAGCCAAGTTTTCTCCTTCAAAGCGTGATTCAAAACACGTCAGGGAGGTTTTCTTTGAAAAAAAACGCCGGATCACGCCAGGGGGTGGGGGTTGGACGTTTTCAGGCGTGATTGAGGGGAAAACGCCGAAGATCATGCCCACTACGCATGGTGTTATAAAAATAACCCAATTAACGCAAACGTTCCCAAGACATAACATTATTACAATCCATAACTACTTTATCAACAATAGTATGTGGAAAGGATACGATAGTATCCAACAACAATTATTCTTTTATTATGAAAAGTACACAAGCTTCCAAACTAACATACCACCTGCCCCTGATCATCAAGATTCCATAACGCTCAACTTAACCTGCCAATACCAAATCCAATTCCTTATTTAAAATCTTGAAAAGAAATAGATATATCGGTATGAGTATTAGTGATACGTTTCAGTACCTGCAGTGGTGGCGGTGGTGGTAGTTGCGGTTGAGGCCGATGGGTTATCACTTGACGGGATGACAACGCCGGGCCATGAACGACACATACAATGCTTACCCGTCTCTATGCTAGCATAGAGTGTTTTAAGATGTTCCCCACAACCTCCCCAACCATATTTTCCACATGTATTGCAAGCCACCCTGAAACACATTGTTAATGTTATATAATGTTGCTTGTAGTCCCCTCTAAACCATTTCCCACTTTTATAGAAGATAAATGGATACAAATACTTTGTTACCATCGACAAAAAGATGTCTAGTAAATGGTGAAGATAACGATATTCATTGGAGATGTACATGATTTGCTGTACACCATTAATATGCCTAGGAAACCAATGATTTAACATAAGACTGAACGAACAAGAAAGGCAACCTAGAGCAAGTGAATATAAAAGTAACAAAAACAAGTAGGTTTTCCTTCAAATTTATTAACATTTCCTAAAAATTCTATTTTTAGTGTAAAAAACGTTCCATCATTAATTGCCTAAATTTACATTATTTATGTTTTTAATTTTTTTTTTTAAAATAAACTTCATTAAAAACAAACCTCTGATCTAAACGGGCAAAAGGTCAAACAAACACACAACCCCCCGACCCAAACGGGCAAAGGGCCAACAAATTACAACATATACAATGAATATTTACATCAATTCCGCCCATTTCAGATAATTTCAGGAAAATCTATTTTTAACCCAAGCAAACCCTCTAGATTTTATCTCCCCTATGATATCATGCGGACTACACTTTTTCTTGTTAAAAACCACCTCATTCCTTTCTTTCCAAATGCACCAACAAGAGATAATAGCCAATCCGTAAATGAGTTTTCCGCCTTCTTGCCACTTTTAATGTACTTGCGGATGTCTAAGATATCTTTGAACTCAAAAAGGAAAAGCGGCTGAATGTTGCACCAATTGTTGAAAGCCGACCACACCCGGAAAGCCACCGAGCAAGCAGTGAACAGATGTTCCACCAATTGCTCGAATTCGTCGCAGCACGGACACAATATCGAGTTAATGTTTATATTCCTTCTTCTTAAATTATCTCTTGTTGGGAGCCTATTAAGGTTTTCTCTCCACGCCATGATGTTACATTTTAAAGGCACCCATCTACACCAAACAAAGTTAGGAGGATGATTATTACCCCTATCTATAATCATAGCCTTTTAAACCGACTTAACCGAGAAACCGTTTTGACTGTCCACAGACCAAATCCAAGCATCCTTTTCATTGGATAATCTCAAGTTGGGTAAATTACATTTTTCGTCCTTTATGTTTGTATGAGTTTGCAATGGATGCCCTTTAACTTCAATAATTACAGTCACAGTCCTTTATTTGGGAAACCCATTACGCCGTAGGTCCTTTAGCACAAACCAAGTTAAAATTTTCAGTTAAATATAACATATGACTTGGACATGAGGGTATATTAGTAATTCTACCACTATATTTAAAATATCTATTTTCTTATTTCATTTCCTCAGCCACACCCAACCCAGACCAAACCCTTATCCTGTTTCACTTTCTTCTTTCAATTTCCCTCAATCTCAGTTCTCTCTCTCCAAAATCAGAATCGTTTATCTCACTAAAACACACACTCTTTAGTAAAGTTGTTGTCTTGAATAACCAATTATGATTTTTCAAACACTTTAATCAATGAATATCACCTGGAGATTTTGATTTTTCAAACACTGTAATCAATGAATATTACCAATCAAAGAAGATACCTTCTATCTTATACAAAATGTTCACTGAAATTTGCACAGATTACAGATCTCGATCCCAGTTACATCGATTCTTCACCAAACTGATTTCAATCACCACCTTCACACTCTTTCTCTCTTCTTCCACCTCTAGCCGGTTACAACTATCCTCCGACGACCACCTAACCACCGTCACATACCACCACTGCCCGAGCCAAACCCCGCTCCATTGCACACCCCTTCCTCCCCGTCACCATCATTCCTGCAACCCTTGCTCCGTCCTAGCCGGGACCACCATCATGCGGAGCTGCCGCCATGGCTCCGCCACCAAGGGTGGTGGCCGACCGTTTTCTAGAAAGAGAGAGCCATGAGAGATTCTAGAAAGAGAGAGCCATGAGAGAGAAGAAAGAGAAAGGGGGTAACATTGGATGCTGAAATGAATGGAAAAAGAAAAATATCTTATATATATAGGTAGTAAAATTACTAATATACCCTCATGTGCAAGTCACATGCCATATTTAACTGAAAATTTTAACTTGGTTTGTGCTAAAGGACCTATGGTGTAATGGGTTTCTCAAATAAAGGACTGTGACTGTAATTATTGAAGTTAAAGGACATCTATTGCAAACTGATACAAACATAAAGGACGAAAAATGTAATTTATCCTCTCAAGTTACTGAGAATCTCGAGGCATTCTAATATGAACAGAATTTATGTTTTTAATTAGTTTCATTCACTAGTTAACTTTTCAATTTTGCAAATTTAGAATTCTGTGTAAAACCTTGATATAATGTCTTCCTCTTAGTATAATAAATTTCTCTGTAGCGTATTTCTTTTTTGCTTTCGTTTTGCGTCACTCCTAGATCAGTTCACGTACGTAGAGAAATTTCATAAATATTGCGGCCTTAATGAAACATGGTATGTTGGTTCAATAACATTCGGGTATAACCATCATCTATGTTGGTGAGCAGAAAAATCAAATAACCAAACATAACCAAATTAATCAACAAAACCGAATTAAAACCACCCAAACAAAAAAACTAAAGGTTAAGCCAATTTGTAAAAACATTCGGTTAGAATAAGCGAACCGAACCGAACCAAATCACACCAAGGGAATTGCATTCGACTCTTTTGTGTATTTACGACCGATCAGTTTCCATTTCCTTTAAAATGCTACCATTCCATAAGTATCCTCAGTTTCGTTTTCACTTAACAACATTGCCTAACAAGCTGTTGCCTGAGGGTGAACTCTGCTCACTTAACCTTACATTCTGCACAAAGGCACCTGAACCATCTTTCTTCTCTTCTGAATTCTTTAAGCAATCATGTCTCACATGAGGAACACCGAACCTCCAGCTCCGAATCGCAACCACATTCTTTCGTATGGACTCACCTATTGATTTCTCACTACCATTACACGGTGATGAAGAAACTGATGCAACCGATGATGCTGCTGCCAAGGTTACATTATCATCCCCCGTGTTCAACCCGCTGAGTCTAATCTGTTCCAGCTCTTCCGCTACTTCTTCCATCGGTGGTCTCACGTCTCCATGGAACGCCAAACATCGAAATGCCAGCTCAGCAACCTTGTGAATTGATGAAAGCGTCCACGCATCGCGATTTGGTTCTAAAAACGGGTCTACTAGATCATCCACACACCCTTTTCCAATCTTGTCTATAGCAAAAGCAGCCAAGTTTATTTCACTATCATGGCGCGAAAAATCAACAACCTTTAATGCTGTTATTATTTCTACAAGAACCACCCCGAAGCTATACACATCACTTTTATCAGATAGATGGAAGTTTTGGTGGTACTCTGGGTCCACATACCCCGGTGTCCCTTGTGGAGCGGTTGATATGTGCGAATCGTCTAACAGCCCGAGTCTAGAGAGACCAAAATCCGCAACTTTTGACTTATAGTTATAATCTAGAAGTATATTACTAGACTTAACATCTCTATGATATATGGGAGGGTTCATGGAGTGCAGATAAGCAATAGCTTGTGCAGTTTCGGTTGCAACCGCGAGCCTTACGGTCCATGGAAGACCTGTGTTTCTTTCTCGTTGTAGATGTTGTGCAAGTGTTCCATTTGGCATGAATTCATAAACAAGAATCTGTTCGCCTTGCTCAATGCAGCAGCCCAAAAGGCGAACAAGGTTAGGGTGGTTAACTGTTGAGATAAGTTTGATCTCGTCCATTACATGATTGTGTCCAGTTCCATCATTCTCTCGGTTTCGTAGCTTCTTGACAGCAACCCACTCGTTGCTGCTTAGCTTTCCAGCATAGACCGTGCCATATGCGCCTACGCCTAATCGTTGTTCCTCCGAGAATGAGTTGGTGGCTCTCTTGATTTCTCTATAGTGGTAAAAAGGGACATTGAAGCTATTTCTGGCTTCTGAAATTTGGCGTTTCGCGAGTCGCTGGTTTCTTATAGAAGCTGCTCGTTTTCTATGGCAGAAGCAAACGAGCGCCACGGCTAAGATCAAAGAAGCTCCGGCGATGATTCCTGAAAAATATTATTGTTTGTAACGTTTATAACTTGATAGTATGATGATAAAATGTAGTGTATGCATAGTTGTAGAGGTTACCTCCAATAAGCACGCCTGCTCTAGCTCCGGTGTTCTTCACTGTTGCAAGTTAATCGGATCAGTAAAGCGAACAGTCTTATACAAACACAAATCGTTTTAAGGTGTTTATAATATTGCAGCCTTAATGTTGTTATTGATTTTAAATAAACAGCTTCATTGCTTCAACCTACTTAATACACTAGCAAATATATGATCTCCACACTAATTACATGTTGCACATGATATTAGAGCCACTTATCCTCTCTCTCTCTCTGGTCCGAGTTGCAGCGCCACACCGGCTGATGATGATGATGAGATGCTGATGAAGACGATGATCGGCGAGCGGCGCTATTTCTCCGGTAAGATGCCTCCTAGTTCCTTAACATCTCAAATCTTTTAGATCCCGGTCCTTTTCTTTCGGCCATTTTGTGTGATTTCAGGATGTAGCAGGGGGGGGGTGTTGATGTTGACGATGGCAGCCGGCTGGCGCCTGAACTGCGCCGACGACGGCGAGTGACGAAGGTGGAGGTGGTTATGTGGTTCCGTTCAGATGTTTAAGATCTCGGGTCCTGGTTCAAGTTATCTCGGGTTCGGTTCACTTTTGGTTCGGACTGGTTTCACAGTGGATTCGGGTTCGAGTGATGCTCAGATTGTTGTTGCACTGAATTCATTCTTGTTATTGTTCAAGAATGAGCAATTTATTATTTATATTTTCAACATAAGACATCTGTTATCATTTTATTATGTTTTGTATGCATTGTTATTGCACTGAATTCAGATTTGTTATCGTGACGGTAGGTACCTGTTGGCAGAGCTACTCTTGGTCAGATTTGTTCCCGAATTGCTCAAGGTTAGTTATGTAGAATTTCGTTCTCTACGATATAATAGTCTCAAGTATATATTTTTTTTAATATGTAACTACATTTCTGCTGCAGCTTGATGATTTAACTACATTTTTGTTGCAGCTTGTAATAACTCTTTTTGTTTACTCTTATTTGTAGATGTGGCACGACACAAGAGAAGCTACGGATAATGATATAGATTTTTTGTTGATGATGATGCCAAAATTTTTCTAGTGAGTTAGGTATTTCGTTAGTTTAGCTTATATAAGATTTATATGTAGTTTATTTATGGAATTTAATGTAGTTTGTTGTGCATTCAACAAAGGATTGTAATTTGACGGGTTTGTTTTCGAATTGAATGTGTATTGGGTTGATTAGAAAATGTTCTATTGGTGTATATAAGCTTGATGTGTATTTCCGAAAAGCCTTTTCACTACAAAATTATTTTATTTTCCAGTGTAAGAAATGCGTAAGAAAAAAAAATACATTTTGTTGGAATTGTGTAAGAAAAAAAACTTAATTTCGTAGGAATTACGTAGGAAAAATATATACGTTCCGTTGGAATTGTGTAGGGAAAATACTAATTTCGTAGGAATTGCGTAGGAAAAAAGAATACAGTCCGTTAGAATTGTGTAGGAATTTTTTTTTCCGTAGGAACTTTGTAGGAAAAACGAGTACATTCCGTTGTAATTGTGTAGGAAGAAAAAAAAAGATTCGTAGGAATTGTGTAATAAAATTAAAATATATAAATATTATATAATAAATATAAATATAATTGTTTTAAGCACAAAATTTTAAAAAATAAATATTCCGTAGGAAATGCGTAGGAAAGTTAAAAAAATTAATTCCGTGAGAAATAAGTAGGAGAATTCTAATGGAAACATTTTTGTGGGAAAGGAGTAGGAAATTCCGTAGGAAATGCGTCAGAAAAAAATTACCCACGAGCAAAATTCCCACAGCCCATTTTCGTGGGAAATCCGTGGGTAAACGCAGTTACCCACGGATTTCCTACGGAAATTGACGTGGGAATAATAGCAGTTTTCTAGTAGTGAGATAATGTATAAATCTAATCAAGAATGATGAGTCACTAAGAGTGTGGTTGTCACAATCTACTTAACTCTCACATCGCTCGTGGACAAGAAGATGTTGGGTCATAAGGAATGTCTAGTATTAAATATCTTCAACGCTTTTTAATTTCAGAATGAAAGGAGAACTTAATTATAGTTACGCATATTTACATGAAATAAACTTCAAGATGTATGTGTGATCTTCTAGGAACTCTTTACAGAGGCAAGTAGAAAAAAAAACCATGAGCTTAGGATAAACATTAGGACAATATTAATTAATGTGATGAGTTGTGTTTTAAACATGGTTGTAAAGTCAGCAACATTGGGTTGTGTAGGATTTGTAACCATGTAGTTATGGTCTGTGAATAGACCAAACAGTTCATTAAATGGCAAGAAAATTGGACGCGTAAGAAAATTTGTTTTGAGACCATTGTATTCATCAGGAAAGCCATTTATCACATGTAGGAGTAGATCTCTGTATTTTACAGGTTCACTGATGTTAGCAAGTGCGGATGCACATTCTTCTAGGTTTCCCATCCCCTTGCATCATCAGCTTAAGAAGTTGTGTCTTAAGTGTGAACTCCCTAGAGGCAATATGAAGCATAAGCTTGGGAAAGAGAGTCCCAAAGCTCTTTAGCAGTTGTCCCTTGAAAATGTGGAAAAGATTCCTAACAAATGGTAGAAATGATGATCATGCGAACATGAGCATCATTAGCAATCCATGTTGTGTGAGTTGGATTAATAGTGACAATAGATATATCATAACAAGGGATTGAGTTGTCAATGTAACCATAAAGGTTATTCGTGATCAAGAAAGGTTCAATCATGGTCTTCCAATACTCATAATCTGTAGGAGACATAGTGAAAGCAAACTTGTGGGAGTTGTGTGCAGATTTTTCTTGTGGAGTTAGAGGGTGTAATATGGCTATTGTATGTATGTTGTAACAGGGTGTTTCCTGAGTGTCGCGTGAGAGTTTCATGGAGAGTATCGAAGAGAGTGTCGCAAGAGTGTCACAGGGAATGTCACCTGGAAGTGTCGATAGCAATGTTGCTGCTAGTTGAACTTACATTCAAAAGCGAGAGTGTCACAGGAGAATGTCAGAGAAAGTGTCGCAAAGCGTTATGAGGGAATGTCACCTGTAATGTTGTCGCAAAAAAAAAAAAAAAAACAGATCTACAGAAACCCAGGTCCAAAAATCACTTTTTGAGTGAGATATCAACCTCAGATGTAAAAAAACAATCCGATAGAAAGCTTTATGAATAGGTCGAAAAACAAGCTCCAATGTCACCGGAATGTGGTGGTCGATCGGTGGTTAGCACCGATACCAAGCTAAAACAGGGTTTATAGTGATGTTAATCAGGGTTGATAGTGATGATAGGTTATATACTAACCACATTTACCTAAAACTGCCTCCAACTATATTTACATAATATCTCCTTTTAACTAGTCATAAGTGCATTGTGTCTAATAAACTAGGACAATGTGTTAGATGTAATTCTCAATGATGATAATACAGATGATTAACATTCTATTGAATAAACGAACAATGATTAACAATTTTCCGAATAAATGAACAGGTAAACCATTCAAGATCTGCAAAAGTGAATGAGAATATCGACCCATTTCTCTAGTCATAGGATAGTTCATGAAAGCCGAAACTAATGCCGGTGAGAAGGCTAGTAAAGAGGAAGAACAACTTGAAAGCACATATGACGATACCAGAAGCAAAGATGAATTGATGATATATAATCACTTTTTAACAACTAGAGTACTTGGGACTCAAATATTGACAAAGTATGCCATTTGGGACTCAAAAATTCTATTTGTTACTTGGTTCTATGCATAAGTTATGATAATTAAATAAATTGATTGACATTGCCGTTTGTAATGGGTCTACCGGTATGTGTCACTAGTATATTTGACGGTAATGTGTTGGAAAAGATGTATGTAGTCACGTTCCAAAAGTTGTTGGTAAATCGTCATTGATAGCCCGTCGATAATCCCTCAATATAATTCGTCAGTTGTCTGTCGCAAACCAGATTACACATGGTCATATCTTTTACGACTGATTTTCGTCAATTACCACCTTTACCAAAGATTATGGCCTTGGCGATATTCATGAGGAAGTCTAAAAGTTAGGTTGTGACAACTTAATGTATGATAAGCTTATGGTTAAAAGATGAGCACAAAAGCAACATCGGAGTCTCTATTAGGGGAGTTGGGGTGCCCCGTGATGGAGCGATGTGTGTGGGTGACCACGCGTGGAACACCGTCGCCGGTCCTTGTGACCACACGTGCTAGTGACCACATGTTGTTGAGATGGGTTACTGTTGGGGGTGTTTCAAGTTTAAAGAGGGTAACACATGTTAACACTGGTGATGGGCACCCCTACTAAAATCCATCATTAGTGATGGAACCAATTTCGATAACGTGACAGAACATGATGAGTGATGGAAAGTTGAGCACCCCACCCCTTAGATGTCTAAGACTTATGGATCTTTATCTCACATGTGCCCCAAAAAGAAGCGCTAGAAGGCACACGTCTCATATATGTCGATCTTCTATCCTACCAAAATTACCATACTCCTCAACTGGGTTCTTCTACCTAGTAGCGACTCTGACGCGTTTTTAAGATATGATAATAAGTTAAGATTATTCTCAAAGATTAAAAAAGAGAGATTCAAAATCAAAAGAAATTAAATCCTCAATCGTAAAACCAAATTAGTAAAGGATGGAGATGGTTGCCAATTAAAAGAACCTTGGCACATGTCACTTTTAATATTTTTAATTCCTGCTCGTTCCAAGATGACGACTTTTATCCTTTGACCCAACATTGCTGACCAAGTAATATATTTGACATGGAACAATAATAATAGTATTTAACTAATTCAGGAATCAGATGGTTTGACTTTTTGCAAATTAAGTATCCAAATATAAAACGATTTCTTCTTGTTAAAGAATCAATAAATTATATACCATATGCACCTAAAGTACATTTTATTCTCATCTTTTTAATTCAATTTCTTTTTGAAAAGAGTAAACTGCCATTTTGGTCCCTGTGGTTTGGCAACTTTTGCCATTTTAGTCCAAATCTCAAACTTTTTAAATCTGGGTCCCTGTGGTTTCACTTTTATTGCCATTTTAGTCCAAAATTAAGAGTAAACTGCCATTTTGGTCCCTGTGGTTTCACTTTTATTGCCATTTTAGTCCAAATCTCAAACTTTTTGGAATAGTCAAAAAAGGGGGATTTTGAATTTTGGACTAAAATGGCAATAAAGATGAAACCACAGGGACCCAGATTTAAAAAGTTTGAGATTTGGACTAAAATGGCAAAAATGCCCAAACCACAGGGACCAAAATGGCAGTTTACTCTTTTGAAAATTTAAATCTTATCAATAACGAAACCAATAATAACAAGACGTGTAACAACATTTGCATCAATAGTAGTACTACTTCAATGTTGATATGGACATACGGGGAGGAGGAAAGGTGGCGGAGAAGAAAGATGTGTGCTAGGCTTTTGGACCTCTGTTTGTGTTTTATGATATTAGGGTAAAAAGAAAAGGAAGAAGAGGTAAGAAAATCTTTTTTTGCATCTGCACCAAAAAGAAGACGCGCAAATGTTTTAAGGGGAGTGGGGGTGCACGGTCCGCCCATCACTCGTTAATGTATCACGCACACCGCCGCCGCCAACTTCTTCACGCGTTGAAATGATAACGCGTTGAGTAGATAACGCTTTGAAAACTTTTGTTTTTGCAGAGATTGTTTTGTCTTTTATGCAATTGAATTAATAGAACTTTGATGAAAAGTGCAAATTAGCCACTCAACTTTTGTTAGCTATTTTTAAATAGCTATTTTCTATCACTAGTGATCACCGCCACTACAAAATGTTTGTGAGTGATAGAATAGTGGCTGATGACATGGCAGTAGATGATTGGATATTGTGAGTGATAGAATTCTATCACTAGTGACCACCCCCACTCCCTTAATGAAAGGTTTCGAGAAAACAAATATTCAGCAACCCAAAACATCTGCGTATGATTTGTATGACGCAGACATAACAGAACAAAAACTTTTTAGAAAAAACAAAACACCTAAGTTCTCTTTTAACAAATTTTCTGTAGCTTTACATTGATAAATTCTAGATGATTATTAATATCTATTTTATTAATAAACTTTAAAGTGATTTCCAATATAAGAAGAATATAAACAAATAATTTTACTATATTATAATTAACCCAAAGTTGAATATGAGAAACTAACCTCTCCGACAACCATCTCCGGCGATGAATCCATCTCCGGCATATCCTTCATTACAGTAGCACCGATACCCGACCCTCTGGTACTCAACCGACACATTCTGGCAAACCGCGTTGCCATCGCAACCGCAATCCCCACGAACCCACCAACCCAACTCCAGCAACTGAAACTCCATTGTCACCGGCATAGTCCGTGAATTATTTCCGATCAAACCAACCATCACAGACGAGAACAAAACCCGACAACCCGCTGTTTCCAATCTTTTCAAACTTAAAAAATCTTCCCCAGCTGAATCTTCCTCCAAGTAACAACTCATGCTGTTACTTCTATTACACCGTGGTAAATTGAATCGATTCTCAGCTCGAGTAGTCGATATAACACAGTCGTTTAAGTTAGAGCTGCAGTCTTCCAACAGGAAAGCGTTACGCGATGTGATCGCGAAGTTTGAGTTGTTGTTAAATAACTGGATTTGTTCAAACTCGCGGTCGCAGTTTGCTGGAAAATTAACCACGATGTGATCACTAGTGATATTTTGGACGTTGTAAGTTCCAACGTTTGTTTGTCCTGCGGCTGTGCAATCCAGACGGATTTCACAGCCGTCGGAGAATCCAAACGGGTATGGGACAGAGTTTGTCTCACGTCCGTCCGAACAAATGCGAGTGCAGTTTGTTTGGACGGACGTTGGTGATGGGGATGTGATTGTTAGGATAACGGAAAAGAAGAGGAGATGGAAAAGCATGTTTGGTTTGTTATTAACGAAGTGTGAACGTGTGGGTGATATTGTTGACAAGTTCATGATTTGTTGATTCGTTCATGAATGGTTAGAAACATGATACACAAGAGAGATGTGATGATTTCTGCTGGAGGAGAGAGATGGTAGCAAATTAGCATTTAAGTAAGGATGTTTGACTTTTGATTTGATGCAAATTCAATTCAAAATTAAAAAAGGAAGTCAGGCTACTGGGTATGGGTACCGTCTCCGGATAGTTCTGGAACGGCGCCGACCCAAACACCGTGCCGCCCCCTCCTTCCCCATCTTGACCGTCCGCCTCTAGCCTTTTTAGACGGTCCACAAAATGACAAAACATTGTTGGTTTCGAAAACTTTTCACCGTTTAATTTAAAAAAAAATCCAATTTCAATTAAAAAAAAGCAACGGTCATTTTTTAAATTAATATCAAATTCACTCCAACTTTTATAAATACTCACCACTTTTACACCATCTTCGGAAGAGAATGACGCATTTATGGAAAACATGATTATGAACGTGACTCAGGTCTTCATGGCAGGTGATGAAGTGTCGTCCCAACGGCTAACTAGCCAAGCAAAATTAAACCGAGACAAAGAAGATACTTTACTATTTTTTCTGTATGTTTTATATAGATTTGAAAATGTATTTTATAATTAATTTCATATATTTTTCGTTTTAAATATATAGCCGCCCACGATAAACTAGTGACCGATTATTTTGCCGACGAACCCGTGTAAACAGACGAGATGTTTCGACGTCGAGTCCGCATGAGTTGTCGACTTTTTTTACGTATCGCAGGCGACATGGCCCAGTTTTATCCGTTTTTTACATTGTGATACGACGCTAGGGGGCAAAGAGGTTTCACTAATTTACAAAAATGTACGTCGGCCATTCGCCAACTGACATATGGTTACGCACCCGATGCATTAGACGAGTATTTAAGGATGTCCGAAAGAACCGCACGCCTATGTTTGCACAGGTTTTGCGAATGGGTTGTCAAATTATATAGCAAGAGATACATGCGGAGACCGAACGCAAACGACGTTTAAAAATTATATCAAGCACACGAACAGAGACATGGTTTCCCAGGAATGCTCGGGAGCATTGATTGCATGCACTGGCCATGGCAGAACTACCCAACTGCCTGGCAAAGTCAGTATACTAGGGGAGATCATCGACATCCGACTATTATTCTAGAGGCTGTTGCGTCACAGGATCTCTGGATCTGGCATGCTTTTTTTGGTCTACCTGGTTCGCTCAATGACCTTAACATCATATACCAGTCACATATATTTGACGATGTAGTGGCGGGAACAGGTCCAGACACAAGTTTTACGATTTCGGGGGTGGAATATAGGCAAGCTTACTACCTAGCAGATGGAATATACCCAACGTACTTGACAATCATTAAAACTATTCCGCACCCGACAGACGAAAAAAGAAAAAAAATTATGAAGTATCAAGAGGGTGCGAGAAAAGATATTGAACGGGCTTTTGGTGTTCTACAAAAAAAATGGCATATCATTGAACATACAGCACGTTCGGCTACACCAAAGAGGTTACGACACATTATGTACGCTTGTATCATCTTTCGTAACATGGTCATTGAAGACGAAGGTAGAGCGATATGCGAGTACTACGAAAACGCGTCTACCGGAAATTATGTTCCAGTTAGTTTGGAACAACAAGATTTGAACATGTTCTCTCTACGTAACGAGTACACACATCATAACCTACAAGCGTACTTGGTGGAGTACATTTGGAACAACGCTCAAAACGAACCAGACGACCACATGCAGGACGAAGACTAGTAGTTTTTTTTTAATCTTTATTAGGATTTTTTTTTAAGTTTATGTTTTTTTAATTTATTAGGATTTTTTTAAGTTTATGTTTTTTTAAGTTTATGTATTGTGTTTTAATATTAACGAAAATATTATCTTAATTTATTTGTTAAATTTTAAAAATAGTGGAAGATTAAAAAAAATAGTGGTGGAGTAGGATCATCTAGGATCATCCTCTCATTTCCAATAAAATTGTAGGATGGACCATCCTCCCAAGGATGGTAATGTGGCGATGACGTGGCGGATCATCCTCCCTTGTAGGATCATCCCCATACCATGTAGCCTCGTTAAAGAGCTCCAAGTAGGCGATACCGAATAATAATATGAATAGGATTTGTTTATGTCGATACATAAACATAAGGGTAAAGGGGGTACCCCTAATGTGGTGAGGGGAAGTTTTTATTTTAACCGAATCGTACGATGCCATGTCATTTCTCCTCTTTAACTCTCGTTTTGCTCAAAAACGAACGAGGTGCATCCCACATGAGGGGTGAGAGAAACTTTTTTTTAAACTATTAAATATTTAATAAATGAAACTTAATTTTAACAAAATAAAAGTACTAAACTAGAAAAACAACATCACATTAAACTAAAAATAAAATAAAAACACTACATTAATTAAAAAAACTTAAAATTACTAATCTTCGTTGTCAGAGTTCAGCAATAGGTGGGGTAAATCAATTCTTCCGATATGCTCAACGAGATCATGTTTTAGTCTCCAATGTGTATCTTCATCCATAAGCTTGTCTAACACACTGTCATCGAGGGCTGGCTCGACTGGAGGATCCCGAATGTGTACCGGTGCTATTGCATTTCCGTCGTCTTTTAAAATCATGTTATGTAAAATAATACACGTATACACCACATACCGGATTTTTTTTCACACTCCTAGCACGCATTGGCCGTACACCCATTTCGACTTCAAAACACCAAAAGTCCGTTCTACGTCTTTTCTTGTCGCCTCATGTTGCTTCTTGAACTTCTTTTCGTCTACTTGGTGAGGATATGGAAATGATTTGACAAACACAGACCATGTAGGGTAGATTCCGTCCACGAGATAGTAACAACGTTTGTATAAGTGGTTGTTAACATAAAATGAACATTTCGGGGCCATTCCATTTCGTTCAGTATCGAACAATGGAGAATGTTGAAGCAAATTGATTTCGTTTTGTGCACCTGGTAGACCGCAATAAGCATGCCAAATACATAAATCTTGAGAGGCAACCGCTTCGAGCATAACCGTAGGATAATGGTGATCTCCTCTCATATATTGGCCGCGAAACTCTGTGGGACACATTCTTTATATGAAATGGGTGCAATCAAGGCTACCTACCATACCAGGAAGGTGATGTATATCCTCGTGAGATTGGTACAAAAGTGCCATGTCGTGGCTTGTTGGCCTATGTAAGAACCTGGGAGCATAACTTGAACATACCTTTTGGCAGAAATATTCTAGACACTCGCATGAAGTCCTTTCGGCCATATGTAAATACTCGTCGTTCTCATCTGGAGTGTTACCGGATGCAAGTTGTTTAATAGCCGATGTTACTTTTTGCAACGTTGTAAAGCTTTTATTCATCCTCCCATCTAAACCCTCTTCAAACCACGGGTTATTAGCTTCCACATCGCTCACATTTTTTTAAAAACAATCGTTTTGACATACGAAACCTATGACGGAAAATATCTTCATTGTATTTCGGGTCGTCGACAAAATAATCCGCCATAAGGGTTTCGTGGCCAACCTCGCGATCACAACGAATATAACGTTTCTTACTAGATGTGCCCATGTCTTCTAGTTCCGCTTCATCGATCAGTTTTTGAAAAAAAAAATATGCTACTATCGGATGAATCACTACTATCGGGTGAGAAAAACAACGGTATCTCTTCTACCATTTTTAAATGTAAATCGGATTATGAAAATTTTTAGTTTTTTAGGAGAAATGGAGGAATTAGTTGGTTTGAATGTCAAAGGGGTTGGATTTATATATAAACATTTAAAAAAACCTTTTTTTTATTAAAACTAACGGCTTTATAGCCGTTACCAACGTTCAAAAAATCAAAACATGGCCCATCTCTCACGCGGTGACTAGTCCACCATTTTGCCTCCACTCTTGCGGTGAAAAGGGCTGGTGGCGGTGTGCCCCCCGCAGCAAAGAGCCTCCCCGCTTACGCCCCGTTCACCCTAAATGAGTAGAAATAAATTAATGTAAATGAAAAGAGATTAATGAAGATAAATGGACTTGTATATACTAGCAGACGTCTACGTGCGGTGCAGCGAAAAAAGGACTTTACGGGGACGCAAAAATATAGGCGCAGTATGTCCAAAAGGGTATTGACATGTTGCGGTAGTGTGGTGCACTACATGACGGGCTTTTGGCCGATATCGGTTTGGTTAATTATAGTACCGATATGATACGACACTTGGTATAGCAATTGACACGTGTTTTATATTGATCGAAAACCATAAAAACGAATATCGATAGCAATGTTGTTCGAAGGGTATTGGTACGGTTCGTCATGATACCGGTATAGAACCAACACTCGATACAACTTACGGTAGCAAAAAAAAAAGATACTCTGTTGCAAATACCACTCCATTTCCAGGGAACTTAATATCGAAAAGTAAAATACGAGGATGCATGCTAGTTAAGTAAATGTGTTTAGATGGAAAATGCATGGAGTTATAAGGAAATCGACCTCTCTAATAAGATGCATAATGGCATTCGGGGCTTGATAACGTCCCCAACACTGCTCCATGGGCGTTATAGGGACGTGAGGAATGATGGGTGTTTCTAGTACAAATGTCAAATGAGAGGAAAAACAGAAAAGTAATGATTGAAAGTGCATTAAGGGGCTTTAACCATTACACATTTCGAAAAGACGTTATAACCCCTTAGGGAGCATTAACCATACAGATGGTCTGATAGTAAATAGAAAATAAAGACTTTAATAATAGAGTTAATTATATAGTTAGTTCCTGTGGTTTACACAAAGTAACAATCTAAGTTACTAATAGTTTAAAATCACTTCTTAAGGTACTAACTTTCCATTTTTTAACATGTAGGGGTATTAATTACATTCAGGATAAATTGGTTCAAGAGAGGATGTGGCGTCGGTGGTGGGGGGTTGTGGCGAAGGTGGTTGGTTGTGGTATTGTTGATGAATGGTTCAAGAGGTGATGGAATGAATAAAAACATGAGGGTGGATAAAATGATTTTGAATGAATGGAATGCCTTTTGGAATGGGTGATTGCGTACCATTGACTAACCAAACACTTTTTTCTCCATTCCCTCGTAATCATTCATTCCATTTCTACTCTCATTCCTACATACCAAATACTACCTAAGGTTTACATATTTTAACACTTACAGCCACAACAAAAGAATAAAAAATGTTTTGCATTTGCTATAAAATAATCACATGGTCTTATAGAACACTCATAGTCCTATCTTTATAAACGAGGGTGTTTTTAAACGTATTCTACGTGTCATGAGACCCACCAATAAAAATATTTTTCTTCTCACATAAGGGGGCTATGTTAAGTAACGAAGGAGGGTACGTTTAGACCAAAATCATAAACAAAATTACCTGTCAATACAATGCAACTTAGCATGACTTTTGATTGATAACGTTATCCTAATGTCCTAAAATAATTACATACATATTTTTTAAACAAAATCATTAACTAATATGTAAAACTATTGTTAATAAGAGTAACTAGCTAGAAAATACTTAATATGAGTAAGCATAGTATTTTCATAATAAACAAAATAAAAAGTTTTTAAGCTTGTTTAACAAGATCTTCTGGGTCCAAACCTAAAGTTTCACATCTAATAACATCAAAACGATTCATCTACCATGACTGCACAGTCAACCTAAGCAAAACACAGCTATGACCAACAATCAACCGACCTTTGACTTCAACCCATAGGGTCTTTCTCTCTTCTTGATCACATGAACACGAAGGAGGTTGTCTTGAACATGAGTAAAAACACAACTATTTCCTACCTTCACCTTATTATCATTCACGAAATCGGACCATCCAATGACTGGAGTCTGGCGCTGCCCAGACTTCTCTAAATTCGCATCCCACATCTTTCCATCGTTGTTCTCCAGCCGCAGGAGACCATAGTCATCAATTCCAGCAGCGTTCACGAAATCACGCGTCAGCGGCTGCAATAAATCCAACTCCATAAATGATCACATTTAACTTCTAGGATAACAACATATAATTAAATAAATTGTTGAGAATTACTCAAACAAATGGAACTGTTTATATAACACCAATTGGATCTTTTTTGTTTTCATATTAGTAGTTTGTTTGTTTAGTTTCTGTAGCTCTATTTAATCCAAATTGGTTTAAGTATCAGTTATCAGAAGTTAATTAACTAGTTTCTTTAAAACCAGATCAGGATTGGAAACTTAATTGAGTGTTGATTTGAGGCATGCTGTTCCCACCCCACCCCCAACTTTCAAACGGTTGTTCGACGAAAACTCAACGAGCCCTAACCGTCAAACAGTTATTTAAAAACGGTGTGAGATTAGAAAGCAAAATGGATTAGCATTCGCTTAGTATATATACCAACATAATTACCATTCTAGGTATGTAGCGTTTCCTGACAACCCTCGACAATGTCACCGACCCCTCCTTTGGGTCATCTGAACTGTGTTTGACACTTCCTTTTGGTCTTCCTCTCTTCTTGGTCAGATGAATACGAAAGAGGTTATCTTGAACATGAGTAATAACACACCTGTTTCCTACCTCCACATTGTTATCTTTAACGAAATCTAACCATCCTGTTCCAATAAATAGGCTCTGGTCCCGCCCAGACATCTCTAAATTCGCATCCCACATCTTTCCGTCGCTGTTCTCCAGTCGCAGGGTACCGTGGTCGTCGATTCCAGTAGCTTTCACGAAACCCCTCGTCAGCGGCTGCAAGAAACCCAACCACATAAATAAAGCTTTAATCTTTAACTTTTAGGATTACAACAGATAATTACATAATTTGTTGAGAATAATTCAAACTAATGGAATGGTTTAACACCAACGGGATAGAAGCACTGAAATTCAAGCTTTAACATCCAACTTTCATCAAGGATGCTGCAACAACAACCACCAAAGAAACATGGGATACCTTGTGCATTGAACTTTAAGCTATTATGCTACAGTAGACCTAATGAAGATTATTATGTCAACAAACAACATGTTCTTGCTTTATGCTTCCAAGACACAACCAGTGAAGATACACACACCAAGTTATGGCACCTTAGATATGGGCATATACACTGTCAAGGACTGAAGTTACCAGTTGACAAGGGAGTAGTGCATATGCTACCCAAGATCAACAACTTGGAAGTATCTTTATTAGGTACTCAAGCCAAACCAAAGGCTACAAAATACATAATCCAATAACCAAACGAAAGGGTTGCTTGAATGATTTGGTGTGACAACGCTAATGAAGTGAGTTATAGACGTTGGTTCGGGGTGATGCATACATATATATATTCAAAAAGCTACAAAGAATCTCATACTTCACAATTCACATTAGATCAAAAATTACAAAATACAGAGAGCTACATATATATAAGAGTTAATTGTCATTTTCGTCCCTGTAGTTTGTCTAAATATGCCAGTTCGTCCCTCTGATATTACTGAAACATGCCAATTCCGTCCAAAAAAACATGAGTTAGCTGCCATTTTCGTCCAAGTGGTTTGTCCAATTATTCGATTCAACCTTAGTTTTTTTGGACGAAACTGACATATTTCAAGGATGTTAGGGACGAAAATGGTACAAATTTGAAATTTGGCCTGAAGTGACATAATTGGACAAACTATAAGGACGAAAATGGCAGTTAACTCTATATATAAAATACAATGCTATAACAACTCTTCTATGTCTATCAAAGAATCTCATACTTGACATTAGATCAAAAATTAAGGTGCACAAAACAGGTTTTTCTTTCCCAAATCGGTTTTGGCATAGGAAATTAAAAGTCAAAACCGGTTAAACATTAACGAATGTTTATATGAGGCATGTTAATCCCACACCACCCCCAACTCAAACGGCCATTCGACAGAAACTCAAAAAGCAGTTTAAAGGTAGGGAACTACAATGCAAACCCGAACCTTCAAACAGCCATTCGACGAATCCTCAAACAGCCGTTTGAAATGCAAACGCTAAATTTCCAACGAACGTTTATACACCAACATAATTACCATTTTATATCTGTAGCATTTCCGGACAACCCTCGACAATATCACCGAACCCTCCACGCTTTCCAACGAATCACTATCACCGGTTTCTTCTCTAACGGAGGGTTTCTTCTTATAATCTAAACATGTATAGTCTGAACTAGTTGTGTTTTTAAGACATCCATTTGGTGAATAGATAATGACTTCAAACACTGGTTTTGGATCAAAAGACCGAAGCCAAAAGACCAGAAAGTCACCAAACTGAAGACGATTTTTGTTCATGAACTTGAGCCATCCACCCTTGAAGTAATACCTGTCTTCAATCCTTATATATCTGACTCTCCATTCGGC
This sequence comes from Helianthus tuberosus, assembly GCA_030545235.1. Taxonomy (NCBI): domain Eukaryota; kingdom Viridiplantae; phylum Streptophyta; class Magnoliopsida; order Asterales; family Asteraceae; genus Helianthus; species Helianthus tuberosus. The sequence continues at coordinate 74,459,680 of CM060437.1, forward strand.
ACCAGATTGTGTTTTGAGGACAATGGTTTGTTTCTTGTTGTCGCCTTTTTCCAGATACTTCTTGGCAAAAGCAGATGGTAATGGCTGCAATATATGCATAATGATCATAAAAAACTGCGTGTTTAATATGTGTGTGTTAAAAGGTTAAAAAAATGGAACTCACTAGGTATTCTGAGTCGCTGAGTAAGATTATGTAGAAGGAAGCTTCATCTTCTTTGTTGAATTTCATTTTCAAAACTGTAAATGAATACCCGGAAAAGATATTGGAAGACTAAAATGATTAACCAACGTAATAATTGATGACGAATTTTTTCTGTGATTTGCAGACCTTCGAGTAGACACCCATCATCTCGTTATCGATGTATTTTTTATGTCGGGATGTGTATAGATATGATCTTTTGGTAATTCTGATTTTATTTCTTTTTTAAATTAAAACAAATAAATTTGCAAAAACATCTTAGACTAGTGGGTATGGAGATGCCCATCCCCATGACCATCCCATGGGGTTTAGGGTTTAGGGTTTAGGGATCGCCACATAGGGTTTATGGATTATGGATCGCCACATAGGCATCACATCACCATCCCATGGAGGATGGGCCTCCTTCACTTTTGAGGGTTTATGGATCGCCACATAGGCATCACATCACCATCCCATGGAGGATGGGCCTCCTTCACTTTTGAGGGGGGGTGGAGGATGGGGCTACCGCACCTAAATATTTTATAATTTTCTAAGTTTTTTTTATTAACTTAATAAAAACTTTATAAAAATTAAAAAAAACAACATAAATAAATTCATTTCATAACATAAAAAAATTACATTTCCTAAAAATAAAAATAAAAATACATTTTCGAAAAAAAATTACATTTCCTAAAAATAAAATAAAAAACCTACGACGTCCATTTTTTCTTCACATCTTCCTTCATCCTCCGTTAAACCTCGCGTTCATTCTCTGGAACCGAGTCGAGATCCAACCTCATTATCCTAAAACCCTCCGCTCGAGCATAGTCGGCCGACACGTTTTTCTTGTGACTATATTTTTCGGCCGCAAAGTCTTTAAACGAACGGAATTCGGAAATCAAGTCGTCCATTTTCGAAGACGCCTTCAAGCCTCCACCCGAGCCGCCCCCTCCACTCCAGCCGGCCTCTTTGCGCTTTCCGGCCGCCTCTTTTTTTGCTTTGTCCCTTCCGGTGGGACGTTCGATCTCGTGAACGGGCAACACATCCTCGTCATATATCAGGTCGTCGTTTATGTCGATTTGACAACGAGCGGTGGAGCCTCCCGCACTATAACTTACGGACTCGGAAGTTTTAGTCCGTTTGGCGGTTGCGACCTCATTTGGAACCGGCGCCCATTTAGGTTCTTTCTTTAAAATGTTCCATGCTCGGAGGTGCGGGAAAGAGACGATTGTTGTAAATTGGGTTATAATACCTGCAAAATTCATTCACGGTCTTGTTCATTTTCCGCCACTTGCCTGATACGGAATCGATATCACGTATCGGGCATTGCCACATAAGCTCGTTAAATCTATCCGTTGTCGCCTTCCAAAAACTAGAACCCGTTTGATTGTTCCCTAAAATTAAAAAAAATGCATTAGTAAAACTAAAAAATAAATCTTTTTAAATCTAAATTAAAAAAAATTTACTTTGGTTCATACCGACAATCGGGCAAGTTGAGGCCTTAACATACGCAATTGCTAACGCCTCCTCCTCTATTTTTGTCCAATGTTGTCTCTGCTTCCCTCTCGAACCGCTTTTTTTGCGGTGTCGGGTTCGGTTTCAACCGCCTTCCCCTTCTCCGTGTTTTTTTTTTTTGCGCTTGAGTTCTTTAGGTGGCGATTCGGGGACGACTTCTTCATCATCATCATCAAGTTGAACCGGGGGTTGCGGTTGGGATTGTTCAAATTGAAACGAGTTGCGTTGCATGAATTGTTGGAGTGCTTGAAATTGTTGCATTTGTTGAACTTGGGACATTTGTGAGAAGGCGTTGGGTGATTGTTGGTAACCCGAAAACGTAAATTGTGGAGACCCCCACGAAGGATCCATAGTCGGAGTGTAAGCGGGACTCGAAAAAAAGTTAGGTTGGTTCGGGTTGGGATTGTTCGGGTTGGGATTGTTCGGGTTGAATCATGATTGTATAAAAAAAGGGGAGTGTTTTTTATAAAAATGAATGAGAATGAGAGAAGAATGGGAGAAGTATTGGTGAAATGGTATAAAAAAAGGATGAAAAGAGGGTTTATATTTAAAGTGAAAAACTTTTTTTTAATATTATAGCCGTTGGTAACGGCTAAAAATTTCAAATTGAGGCTCGTCATCAACGTCTTCGTGCAGCCGGTTATCACAAGCCGGGCCAAGGGGGCGGTGTGGGGTACCGGCGCCAGGCTTTCCATTTCCATGCCCCATTTCCATGCCAGGTGTCGATATCGAAAGAGCGAAGTTTGCCGATTCGACAGACGATACGCCTATTCTGTGGAATAGTTGGGCGCCTCCCAAAACCAACACCCTGCTGTGGAGAGCTCTTATAGGCAAGATAGTGATGTGTGCAAAATGCAACATATAAATTACATCAAATGAGGCATAAAACTAACCCTTTTTAGTACTAATGTTGGAAAGAGCGTGTTTCTTTCTTCCTTTTGAATTTACAGGACCAAGCGAGCTTAAAAGAACAAAAGGAGCAAATAAGCGGCCAAAACCAACATAAATACCAAAAGAAGGAATACACGTGACATGCCCGACCCTTCGGCAGCATCCCCAAAGCAAAAGACAAACCTTTAGAAGCTTCTACGCCCAGCTGGGCATGGGGCGTGGTCAGGTGCCTGCACAAAAGACAAACCTTTAGAAGCTTCTACGCCCAGCACAGGGGCGTGCCCAGCTCAGCACGGGGCGTGGTCAATGCAAAGAAACGCAGAATCTTGATAGTACAGATAAGAGTTGACCACGGGGCCGTGCCCAGGTGACAGGGGGTCGTGTGGGGCCCTCTGCTCACACTTGCAGTTAATGAAGGAAGAGAAAAGGCTAGCCACGGGGCGTGCTCGCTGGACACGGGGCCGTAGCCAGAGCTCTGTGCAGGCTATAAATAAGGGTGCTTGGTTCACTTGAAAGACATCCCTTGGCAAACCACTACTATCCCACTTTGCCACCACTCCACCACCACTACAACACCAACACCCACCACCATCATCCATCATCCATCTTTAGAGTGTGTAGTAGTCTCGGGATCCAAGATTGATTGTAAGTGTTCTTGCCAATCAAAGGCCATGTTTGGTTAAGCCTCTTACATCACTTGGTGAAGACAATCTTTTATGTATTACTTTTGATTTTTAATCTTTCGGCACTTTTAATTTGGGTTTGTATTAATGACTTTAATAACTATTGTCTTATGTTGAAGGTGAATTTTCTTTATCATTTTTACGTGGTGTCTTGAAGTTACTTTAATGTCTATATAAAGTAAAAGATTGCATCATTCATGTCTTTACGATCTATATAAAGGCATGTTGACTACCTGGTCGGGGGGTTAGGGGAATGGTTTGGTAAGGTTCTTGCCTTATTCAGTGTATAGATCCTACAAGGACCTGGTTCAAGCTTACTAGGAACTCCTTCAATACCCACTGGTATTGGATGTTGGGGGTGCGAATAGCTTGAACCCCTCATATATAAACTACTATTAATACTTTAAACCGGCTTCTTGGGATTATATCCTTGCTGACTCAAACCAATTAGCCGAGGGTAACGTCACCTTCAAAAGAGGGACCTACCACTTTTCGCCTTAATAACTTACTTAATTGTCTTTCAATACTCCGACCCTTTGGGATTGTATCCCTGCTGACTCAAACCACTAGGTTGAGGGTAATGTCACATTCAAAAGAGGGGCCTACTACTATAACTAAGACAATCTCTTAAAAAGTCTGAAAGTGTGAAAATCATCAAAGGATACATTAAAGACGAGTCGGATACAAGTGATTCTATCTTGTCTATCTGTTTTTATTTTATTTTATTTATCTTTTCAGTTTTAGTTTTATTTCCATATTTCAAAACTTTTATCAAAGCTCTTGTGTCCTTGGACAACCTCGGTATCTTACCAACGCTATACTACGCTCACGATGGGTGCACTTGCCCAAGTGTGTGTTTAGTGTTAGTAGAATATTGTGTTTTATAAATTTAAAACGTGACTAATGTGTAAAATGGGCTTAAAATATCAATAAAAACATATCGCGCTTTGCACACACCAATAGCGTCTAGAGAGGGGCTGGCTCAAAGGGGGGTTCTGCTAGCCGATGACGGATGTCCTCGATGTGGGTTGGAAGTGGAAAGCACATATCACATTTTTTTAAAATGCTTATGGGCTAATTGTATATGGTGGAATGCGCTGGCCTAGGTATCGTATTAGTTTCCCTGGAGACTACACAACGTTTCCGGATTTTATTAATTATATAAAAGAAAGACAGGGTGGAAGAGTCTAGAAACGGATTACATATACAGTCGTTTTAGCAACGGTTTGGAGGATATGGAGTGCGAGGAATGGGAAAGTATTCGAAGGCTGTTTTATCCCGACTAAGAAGACGGTGGAGTTAATAAAAGAAGACGTTTTTCTCTGGCTAAGCAACCGATCGAAGCTCATGAGGCCTAGATGGGAAAATTGGGTGACTTTTGATGTTGTAGACTTATTATAACTCTTTTCTTTCCTTGTTATGATTGTTCCGTTTGTTTGGTTGTTTCCTAGTTTCTTGTTGGCTCTTTATATATATATATATATATATATATATATAGGGTTAGGATTTAGAGAAAACGGTGGAAAGTGTGAGAATGGTGAGAACGCTTATGGATCGTCCGATCAAAACAATCTATGGACTAGATTGGCGCGGTGGCGTTTTCGTAAATAACATCAATTTTATTACATGGACGCAATTTTATTACGTGGACGCGCTTCATTAAGGGTAAAAGCGTCTTTTGACTACTCCAAACAAAATGCCATCTCATGAAAATAAAACGCCAAACAAAAATCAAACACCATTCTAACTAAAAACGCCATTAGATATAAAAAGCCAAACTTAATTATAGTAAAATCCCGCCTAAAAAAACTACCAAAAAATCCTATATATACAACAACTCAGACCTTCAATTAAAAACACACACAAAACCCCAAACGCCATATTTAATATATACCATTCGTCTGATAAACGCAAGAAAACCCAAACATCAAATATCTTCTAACCCAAAACGTTTAATAGAAATTCAGTTTGTTTGTCTGTAAGCTTTCGCTCAATGTAATGGAAAAAATCATTAAGTAAAGATATTGTCCATTTCATTGAATAAAATCTTATTGACCTATCCTCAATTTCCATCCCATTTATAACGCCAAAACATACAAAAACATTACTGAGGTTTGTGGTAATAAAGTTTAGCTGTATGAGGTGGACAACATTATCAGTTATCTTTCTTGACTAAGGATTAACAATATTGTCCATCACCATACAGCAACACTTTATTGATTTTAGCATGATCAAATTTAAAGTTTTAAGATGGTTTATTTAGTGGCGTTCTTTTTCTCGGTAAAACGCCAAAAAAGATAACATTTTGGCTGAAATGGTGTAAACTCAATAACATTTTGCTGCATGAGATGGACAAATATTATAGAAAAAGAGGCTGATTTCAGACTTTGTGCTTCCACACGGCGACAAAAAAAACTACTTCAAAAAACAAAAATAAAAAAATCATACGAAAGTCGAAACAGCCAGTGAAGATGCTTCAAAAGAAGAAAGAGACCGGTGACAGTGAAGATTTGGAAGATCAATATTTATTTTGTTTAACTTTCTTTTTCAGTTGATTGTTATATAATAACAACGCCATATCTAATAAAAACCCCAAAAAGCCAAATGCTTGTCAAAACGCCAACATGCCATAAAACGCCACAAAAATTACCAAACCATAATAAAATTACTTTGGACAAGTATTATAAAAAACTAAAAAAATAAAATAAAAAACAAACTTGAAAATGTAACTAGAAACAGTAACTACAAATCAGTAATACTGAAGATAGGGGAAATTTATTATATTAGAATCTAAAACGCCAAACTTAAAAGATGGGACGTGTTACAGACTTCAGAGATAAAGCTTATCAAAAACAATAATTACAAACAGTAACTGAAAAGACGAATACTTTATTATAATAATGCACCGCCTAACTTAGGCGCCAAAAAGACATCCTATAAAATGATACGTCTCAGCAACTTCCATTTGATCAAACCAAAAAAACAAACGCCAATACTACTAAATACCACTCACTGTAAAACGCCAAAAAAAATCAAAGATGGCTAATATGCTTTCTTGGATATTTAGTATTGTTCTTCGTGAAGTTTCACTGAATGAATTGTTAGCAGAGGGGAGTAACTCGGTGAGATTTTGCTGAATGAGATGGACAAAAATTCAAGAAAAAGATAATGATTGTTGGTGCATACATCTGTCGTCTTCGTCTTGTATCGAGTCTCAGGTTCGGTTCTGATCTGATCAAACATGACATCACTAGTGACATCATCATGTGACATCACTAGTGACATCTCTTACATCATGGAAACAAGTACACGTGAAGATTCAAATTATGCATGGAATCAGATTATAAGGTTCGCTTCAAGACAAGACAAATCACATGTGAGAATTTCGCTTCAAAGTAGAAGGTTTCGCTTGAAAGGCTTCAAGCGAAATCATGTTTACTATATATAGAGGTTATGTCTTGTCATTTGTAATAGTTCGGAACTTTTTAGAGATTCTTCCGGTGAGCCACGCGAATTGCTGCCGAAGTGTTGTTAGGTCTGTAATCGCATTCGTTATCAATACAACAACAGTTTAAACTGAAATCTTGCTGAATTGAACTCGGTTTGTTCGTTTCCGCCGCTCAAACTGAGATAAACTCTTCTGAACGACTCGTTCGGGTTCGCAAACGATCCTACAATTGGTATCAGAGCTCAGGAGGAAGAGTTCATACCAATTCAGCCACGTTTTCTGATTTTCTACATCTTCTTCTCAAATCGAACAACTTTCTACGGATAAAATAGCTTCAAATTCTCACAAACTGTGCGAAAACATATTTTAACAAACCCTTGAGAGTTTAAGAACCTAATTCGGCCATTTACACATTCAATTAGATCAAAATCAGACTGAACGTGATGATGTCATCCAGGCTCGCTTGAAAATAGGTTGATTTCGCTTGAGAATATAAGTTTTGTGTCTGATTTCGCTTGAACAAGTTAGTGTCTGAAGCGAAATTGAAGTGTTCGCTTGAAAGAACAAAATTTATTGATTTCGCTTGAAGCTCATCTCAGATCAGGTAGATTTCGCTTGAAAATGCATTAGGAGGATGATTTCGCTTGAAAAGATTTGACTTAAGATTTCGCTTGAGTTTAAGATCTGATTTCGCTTCAGGGATTTATTTTAGTTAAAAGGTTTCGCTTGAACTGTGATTGACTTGGTGATTTCGCTTGAACTTACTGGTGTGTGAAATTTTTGAATTCCGAAAAATGGAGGAGATTTTTACAATGCTTTTGCTAGTCCAGTTACAATTACTCAGAGTGCTTTGCATGAAAATGAAACCGGGACGTCTCAGAAACCACCAAAACTCATGGATATTGATGATTACAATGGATGGTCCGAACGGTTTGGAAATTGGGTTGAGGCGTATCACTTAGATGCGTGGGAACACACTGAAGAGCCGTATGTTAAACCCACAAAGGACAATGTTGTGAATGGTACTCCGTTGACACTTAGAGAAATGACTTCTGTAGATAAAAAGAAATATCGAGATGAGAAATTGATGGTGAGTCTGCTTCAGCAAGCGATAAAAGAAGATATTTTGATACTGCTTCAACATGATGGAACTGCATATTCAATATGGACAGAGTTGGAAGCAAAGTTTACTGGAAGTGATGATATGCTCAGGAATAAGATGTCTCTCATGAAAAAGGAATTTGACTTATTTAGAGGATTAAAAAATGAGAGTGTCAAGCAATTAATTGATAGATATTGTAACTTGGTGAGAAATATGACAAAACTTGGTGTTAAGAAAGATACTGATGAATTGGTTGAAAAACTTGCAGATGCGCTACCATATGAAACATGGGGAACATTTCTGATGATGTTGCGGTCAAACAAAACAGATTATAAGAAAATGACATTGGGAAATTTTATCAAACACCTGGAAGCTCAAGAAATGGAGCAAAGAAAGATTGCTAGGATGAAGAATTACGATGGAGAACAAGATATCAGCTTGTATTACAAGAGTGGTGTTACTGGAACAACAAATCATTCTTCAAAGATCGAAACTGCTTACAATGTGAAAGATTCTTCTGAAAAGAGATCATCTCAGGGTTCAAGCAGCACAAGATTTTCATCATTTGATCCAAACATTTCAGCAACAAAGAACGGAAGAAAACTTCAGTGCAATATTGTTCTAAGTCTTGAAAATGATCAAGATTATACTGAAGAGGTTGCTAAAAATCAAATGTCTTTGTTGGGAATGGTGTTGGAATCCTATAGTAGTTTTGTGGCCGGAAAGATCGGTAATCCAATGCTCACGAAAGAAGATTACGATCAAATCGATGCTGAGGAAATGGAATTGATGGATATTAAATGGTGCATGGCTAGTGTAATGAGAAGAGCTGAGAAGTTTAAACAAATTACTGGAAGAAATGATTTCCTGGATGCAAGTGTTTCAAATTTAGGCTTTGATAAATCTAAAGTTACTTGTTTTCGTTGCAGGGAAAAGGGGCATTTCAAGAGAGAGTGCAAAAATCGTGAAGCTACTGGAGCCCAGAATCCTTTTGGAAACAATGATTATCACAAAAAGGCAATTTATCATCAAATCACACCACCAGCACTGCATCAGGCACAAACTGCACATGGAATGATGGAGATTAAAGATTCAAAGAAAGCTTGTCTGGGAAAGGATAGTGGTTTTAGTTGGGATAAATATGTTCCAACAAATAGCAAATTGTGTTTGGCAGATCAAGACAATGAAAAATTAGCTGAAGGTTTCAGTTGGAACAATTTTTGCTCAGATCAAGAATTTATGGACAAAGAGATGTCAAAAAATACTTCAAATGTTAATGCTTTCTTTGCAAATGCTTATGATTTGAAATGTGCAGAAAAGTCATGGAAGCAGCTGAAGAAAGACGAAGAAAGAACGAAGAAGAGGAAGAAGAAGAAAAAAGATTAAAAGCTGAAGCTAAAGCTGAGAAAAAGAGAAGAGCTGAATTTTTACAATCAAACAGAACAGTCAAAGAAGTTCCTGAATTTGAGATCAAAGTTGATGCAGAACCTGTCAAAGATTCTGAAAAGTGCATGAATTGTGTTTCTTTAATCAAGCAAAACAATGAATTGCTGCACAACATAAACAGATTGAAAGAATCATATGATACAATGAACAGAGAAATCAACAAGTATACTGATTCAAACGGTGAACAAGCTGAAGCTATGAATACTTTGAAGATAGCTTATCTGAGACAGCTTGATACGGCAAACTATAACATTAAGAAATGTGCAGATCTCGAGCTTGAGTTGGCAACACAAAAGATAGAAACTGAGAAAGTTAAGAAATTATTAGACAGTTACTCATGTTCTACTTTTGTTGTTGACAGGATTTATCCGGTTGTGAAAGAATTGAAGACGTTTGAAGATGTGAAGATGTCCGAAGAAAAGAAATCCGTGACAAAAGATGAAGTGAAGACTTCTGGTAAGAAACCAAGTGTGGTTTACACTAGATGTCCGCCCCCGGTCGAAAATGGATTTTTACCTCGAAATCCAAATTCCGAAAGAGTCGAAAAGGCAATGAACTTACAATGGGAGTCTGGGCTGTCGGATAACTTGCCAGAAAATATTGATGTCACGTACACGTCGTCCGATACTGATCATGAGTCAAAATTGATAAAAAGTGTGGTCGATCAGGTGTTAGACAAAGATGACATAGAGGAGTCAAAACCAGAGTCCAAATCCAAGTCAAAGTCTGAGTCCGATACATCAAAGTCAACAGTCACAAAGGACAAACGGGTTTATGATAAAGAGTTTTTGATATCAAAATCTAATTTGAATGATGAATCATTTAAAGTGGCATATACTTTGAAAGATTCTGACAAATTATATTCTGATGAAGATTTTCCATTAAGAGGTGTTAAAACTGAATTGATCAAAAAGGTTTTCAAATTAACAGAAATTAATATTTTTGAAATGAAAGATTTAAATCTTACTGATAAACCTAAAAAATACACCTCAAGAGATCAACAAAGCTTTAACAAGAAAATGGGTTACAATTATGGTTACAGTTCTCAAAAGAAACCAAACCATAATCGTAATTTCAAAAAGAAAGGATTAGGTTTTGTACCACCGAGAAATTATAAAAATGAAAAATTTTCTAAACCAAAAACTGTGTTTGTTTCAGAAAATACTTTAGATGATGAGAAAGAGAAAGCATTCAGAAAGCAGACAAATCAGGAATTCCATGCCAAGAAGCAAGAAGAGTTGAAGAAAAATGCTGTGCCAAAGAAGATAGAAACCAGAACCTGTTTTCAGTGCAAGATTGCTGGTCATGTTGCTAGGAATTGTCCGAAAACATTTAAACCAAAACAGGAAGTATCTGGTAAACTAAAAGAGAAAGTTGTTGAGAAAACTGAACTTTCAACCCGAAAGTTCACAGGCTTTGAAAATTCAATCTTTGAGAAGGGAGAATGTTCAAAGAATGTGATTAAAAGAAAAGAAAATCTGATAAATCAAAAATGGGTTGTTAAGGGTTCAGGAAACAGTTCTGGTGATGAATCTGATTCCACAAAATCAGAGGAGCCAAAAGTTGTTAAAGAAAAGGTTGAAAAATCAGTTCCAAATGTGAACGATGAAAATTTTCCATCTTTGAAAGCTGAAAATTACATGAAGAAAGTTGGAAAAGTTGAAATTTCAAATCAATTTTATTCTGACAAGAAGAAATTTGATGTTGATAAAGCTTTCAACGGAACTGTGAAACACATTTTTGGCAAAATGATCAATGGTAAGGCCAAAAGTGTTAAAGAATTTTACGCTGCCAAAAGAGGAGGTCACAGGTTAGTTGAAAGAAAAGATGATGAAGAGGTTGTTACACCCAAGGAAGGTCAGGCTTGGGTGGATATATTTTTCAAAGAGTAAAAATCTGACTTGCCGGAGATCCCAAGTTGGTAATCGTGGATCATGAATCGGCATCATTCTTATGATTGTTTGTTTGAAAATTGAAAATTTTTGAGAATTTTTGCAGGACTTGCCGGAACTCCCAGTTATGTAAGCGAGGAGTAGGAATCGGCACCTTGAGAATTCAATCAAAAGATGGTAAATTGGTTGAAAAACAGGTTTGAGTTGTATGTTTGTGATGGTTACAAGTGGTAAATCAGGGACATTAAGTTGTATCTGATTTTCTACAAATGGTTGATAGACAAGGTGATGAACCAAACCCCAATTTTACAAGTGGTAAAATCAACAAAACTTATTTTCCGGAAAAACCATTTGATTAAAACAAACTTAAGTGTTTTGAAATCTATGGGAAAATAGTTTGTTGTGAGGGGGAGTTCTGATTGTTTATGCCAAGTGGATGGCGAATTGAGGCAATTCGATATCAGTTGTCATGTTCTTGTACAGTTTGTTTTCAAATTTCCTAAAATGTGTTTGCATTTTAGGGGGAGTAAGAATTTTAGAAAATCCAAAAACATTTGAAAATTTGAAAAAGTAAAAAACATGATAAAATGAAAAATGAGTTTTTGTTGCATAAAAGAGGAAATGATAGTACATCAGTGGACGATCACAACATGCTAAAGATTTGGTAAGATAAAAAAGTGATAAACGGTCTCACTGATGATGTGTCAGTAGATTTTTACACATTTAGTAGATTGTGACGAGATATAAACCTAAATTTCAAACTTGCTTGTTCTGTGGGTTAACACAAACTTGGATATATAGGTAACCCCTGAAATCTTGTTTGAAAGGTCCCTTATTCTGAGATACTAGGTCTTTATGCTCAGTGATATCTGGGGTATTATCCCGGGACTTCTGCTGAAAGAAATTTCTGACCTAGTCCCTGGATAATGCTTTCTGCAAATGCTTGAAACATAGCATCGCCCTCAGCAAGCTGTTGAAACAATAAAACTGATAGTCGCTGCTGTTGTAATGCAAAAGATCCTCTAAAGGGGACACACCAAAAGTCGAAGCCGTCATCTCTCTGCGTATCGAAAGATCGACCTGAGCTCTCACGGCCCTCGTACTATAATTTATTCCCCTGACAGATATCATCTGTGGTATACTCACCTGTAAGACTGAATATTGGGATCTGGATACGGGAGTATATTCAAGTAGTGGGACACACGGATAAGTTCAAGTGCTTAAAACATTAATCTCGTATCTCGGATCAATTGAACTTTGTGTGAAAATTTAAGTGGACAAACATACTGACAATCTAAGTGAATCGTTTAGAACTTAAAATGAAATGAAGCTTAATGGTGTTGGTGATTTGTCTCAAAAACTGATATGATCCTCTTGCACGAACTCACAAAAATATTGTTTGTAAATATTTCATTTTTGCATTTATTTCAGTCAAAAATCCAAAAAGATTTTAGTGTGTTTTAGCATAAATTTTGAAAAATACAAATCGACAACTGGTGTTGAAGAGCTGATTTTCAAAATTCCAAGTGCTAAACATGATGAACAAATGGTTTGGGTGAAAGTGTTTGAAGATTGTTGAAATGAAATGAGAAATGTTTTGAAATATAAATGTTATTCCTGCAAGTGGTAAATTAGAGTTGAAAATCTTATCCACAAAATAGTTATCAGAAAATTTATTTTTGGGTAGAGCTTTTGCAGGTTAGCCAGGTTCTGAAACTTGAGTTTGATAGAGTGCCAGATTACAATCTAAGAACCTGTGAAAAGTGAATTCCAGACTACAATCCCAGCAGATTGAGAGGGGGAGTCTAAAGACATTAAGACTCGTCAACATTTGAGAGAGAGGAGTTTGTTGATGTTAAAGATAGAGAATGAGGATTCTTGCAATGACAAATACTTCAGAGAAAGCTCAAAGACTGATAAAGACTGAAGATTGAGAAGACTCGACATTTAAGACTCGTCAACATCTGAGGGGGAGTCTGTTGGTGCATACATCTGTCGTCTTCGTCTTGTATCGAGTCTCAGGTTCGGTTCTGATCTGATCAAACATGACATCACTAGTGACATCATCATGTGACATCACTAGTGACATCTCTTACATCATGGAAACAAGTACACATGAAGATTCAAATTATGCATGGAATCAGATTATAAGGTTCGCTTCAAGACAAGACAAATCACATGTGAGAATTTCGCTTCAAAGTAGAAGGTTTCGCTTGAAAGGCTTCAAGCGAAATCATGTTTACTATATATAGAGGTTATGTCTTGTCATTTGTAATAGTTCGGAACTTTTTAGAGATTCTTCCGGTGAGCCACGAAGTGCTGCCGAAGTGTTGTTAGGTCTGTAATCGCATTCGTTATCAATACAACAACAGTTTAAACTGAAATCTTGCTGAATTGAACTCGGTTTGTTCGTTTCCGCCGCTCAAACTGAGATAAACTCTTCTGAACGACTCGTTCGGGTTCGCAAACGATCCTACAATGATGCCAATTATATGGCACTTTGTATTTTTTGTTCTTGAAGAAGGCTTGGATGAGGAGAAGAGATCAATGACACTGAAGAGTGGGATGATTATAAAGATGAAGATCAAGATAAAGAAAAAGCGAAAAACCCACTCACACGTAATAGATCTATGTCCCCAAACATCCACAAAAAAGCCACTTCAACAGACGAGCATGCAAAATAATCAAATAGATGGGTTTGTTAAGTTTTACATAAAACGCCATATACTTGGTGACAGTTCTTGTACTATTAAAGAAAGAGAGACTGATGACAGTGAAGATTGTGAAGAGAGATCCGATTAGGATTTTTAATTTATTTTCTTCGCTTGTATTTTTTTTCCTGTGGTTGAAATATAATCTAACAATTGTAAAACGTCAAGATACCACAAATGCCAAAAATGTATATAAAAAATAATAGAACAATGGGCCATCTTGTTTAAAACGCCTTGAAAAAGGTCATTCAGATAGATTTCCTAACCCCCTGGGTTCCAATGGCATACGATTTGAATAAACGCCAAAATGTTAATACAATGAAACCATTAAACGCCATTAATTATTGAATTTGGTTAACGCCAAAAATCTTAAACTCCAAAAATTAAAACAATAATGGGAAAAAGCGGAACTGGAAAAGCAGAAGATGAAAGGACAAAAAAGCCCCTCCGCCTTCTCTATGCCGCGTGACACGTGTTGGGCCAGGATGCGTTCTCACCGTTCTCACACTTTTAAGCGTTTTCTCCTGATCCCGTTTCTATATATATATATATAGTGGAGGGTTCAAATGAGAAGAAATTTTTTGTAAGAATAAAAAAGAACAAACTTCAACCAATAATAATGCTTCATTTTACTTCATTTAATTTTTGTATTTAATATAGGTGTAAGGGTATATTGGTAAAATTAGATAGATCATTAATTGTTAGTCTTCCCTTTTAATAGCTAACTAAATTAAATTTGTAACTTAATTTAAAAAACAATATTTTTTTTCAAAGAAGAAAAAAATTAATTTAAAGTGTAGGATAAATTATGAGGTGTGTAGGATGAATTACGAGTTGTGTAGGATAAATTTCAGTATGTGTAGGATAAATTTCAAAAACGTGTAGGATAAATTTTGATGTGTCTAGGCAAAAATTTTAGTGTGTAGGATGATACTCTTTATGGCTAATTAATTAGTCAAAAATAATAATAAATGAGATAAGAGAAAAACTATTTAATGTTTTACAATTGTACCATTTATTCTTTTTCTTCTCAATTTAATTTTCTTCTCAAATGAACCTCCCCCTATATATATATATATATAGAAACGGGATCAGGAGAGAATGGTGAAAAGTATGAGAACGGATCCTGGCCCAACACGTGGCAGGGAGCGCTAATTGTTATGCGGGGGTACGACTGTCATTGTCCACTTCCCGCTAAACAATGGTGTTATGATTCATTTGCCCAAAAAAAATTAAATATAAATGGCGTTTTCATCTTTATGCTAGTTTTACATGGCGTTTTTTTAAAGTATACTTTTTACGAATGGCATTTATGTTTTAATGGCTTTTTCATCTTTATGCTAGTTTTACATGCCGTTTTTTTAAAGTATTTTTTATACGAATGGCGTTTATGTTTTAATGGCGTTTTCATCTTTATGCTAGTTTTACATGGCGGTTTTTTTTTTAAAGTATTTTTTTAACATTTACCTTTTTGCCCTTATGGAAGCGTGCCACACTAATAAAAGTGATGTTATTTACGAAAACGCCACCGCGTCATGTAGTCCATAGATTGTTTTGATCTGACGGTCCATAATCGTTCTCACCGTTCTCACACTATCACTCGTTGTCTCTAAATCCTGGCCCTATATATATATATATATATATATATATATATATATATGAGGTTCATGAGTGAACAACATCCTTGTTTGTGAACCGTGTGAACCAATCTCAACCATTCGTTTTATTACTTCAGAAAAAGGGCAAGATTGTAATTATACAATTTATTTTTTATGTTAAATTCGTTTCCATAAATCACTGGTAGTTACAATTCCTATTTCTTAGGAGATTTTACATGATCTTCTTTGATTATATTCAAATTCTATCATATATTAGCAAATAATTTCGAATTCAATCGCTGCTAATAGTTTAATTTTTTGTATCAAATCACGACATTAATCATGGAGGATGGTCATAGTAGTGACGTTAATAAACAAGACCCAATACAACAAGATGACTTGAATCAAGTTTTTTACACAACCATGGATCGTCCAGGGTTAGTATTTTTATATGTTTTGTTCGGTAGTCTACGGAATCGTCCAGGTTTTATTTTGATCAGTTTCTTTATTTCAATCTCCCAGTTCTTTGTGATCAGTTTCCGGTTCATGGCATTTAATGATTTTCATTCCGTTTGTTGATTTATGTTTTGATTGTTAACGTGTATTCAGTTTTTATAGAATTCATGAATGATATATTGGATGACTTGTTTACAGATATATTGGAGTAACTGAATATTTTAGGTTAAGATAACAGTTGGATGTACACATATGTACTGATCATTCTAGAATATTTTAGAATGACTTGTTTACAGATATATTGGAGTAACTGAATATTTTAGGTTAAGATAACAATTGCATGTACACATATGTACTGATCATTAATGTTACCACATATCTTATTGATTTCACTATTTATTATTTTTTGTGTAATACAATAACTGATTTGTTATGTTGGGGTTACTGAAAGCATGTAATTTTTTTGCTACCAGTTTTTTTATGATATACTAATTTTTATAACAAACTTCCTGAAGCTTAATTAATTATACTTGCTTGTTCTATTAATGATCAGAGTCAGTTGCTAGCAACGTATACGAAACACCTAACGGCTGTAGGTATGTCAGTTGTTCCGCCCGGTTTCAAACCCTTTATCAATGTGAGATTTAGTTCGATGGAAGCTGCAATTGCAATGTACGAGGAATATGCACAACTAGCAGGTTTTTGTACACGATTGGATACTTCTAAGAAATAAAAAATCGGCGACAAAAAATAACAAATCTGCGATATGTCTTGTGTTCTAGAGCCAACAAACCTAAAGGCACCGATGGTCAACCATCTGAGGTTGATAATATTTCCCCCAAACGACGCTCAAACATAAAAGTTACAGACTGTAAAGCCTGTGTAAAATTTAAACGTCTGAAAGATACAGATGAGGTTGAATTATATGACTGGGTAGAACAACACAACCATGGGTTTACGTCTCCTGAAAATCTTGATTTATCACTAAAGAAGAGGAAGCTTGATTTTTCCACTCAAGAGTTTATAGCAAAATGTCGTAATGCTAACATTGGTCCCACGAAATCCCACAAACTTCAGGTGGTCATAAAAGGTGGCCATCATAACGTACAGGGCACGGTTATGGACTATAAAAATTGTGGGAGAGATATTCGAGATTTCATCGGCGAAAGAGACGCCCAAATGTTAGTTGACAAAATGAACGCAAGATGCAAGAACAAAGAAAATTATACTTTTGATACCCAGATTGTTGATACGGAACTCCAGTTGCTATTTTAGTGTGATAGTGTTTCGAAAATGAATTATGAAGCATTTGGGGATGTTTTGGCTTTTGATGCAACGTACCACACGAATATGTAGGTTATAAATTCACGTATTCTAGCTCTTTAGTTAATTACATTGGTTTTTTATAAATTAATTTTTTTACAGGTACGATATGATTTTTGTTCCATTCACTGGCGTTGATCATCACAAAAAATGCTCGATTTTTGGTGTTGGCTTGCTTCATAACGAGACAATCGATTCATACACATGGCTTTTATAAAATTTTCTTCAAGCTCATAACGGCAGGCAACCTCTTTTGGTACTAACCGATCAAGAATGTGCCATGAAACAAGCAGTTAGCAACGTGTTCGACAAGTCGCATCATAGACTATGTATGTGGCATATAGTTCAAAAGATACCATCTAAGGTATTTATTTCCAAACTTTTTGATTATAAGCTATTTGTACAGTTGTGTACAAGTAGTATCATACACTGGCGTTCATTTAATGCTTACTTTTTATTTGTCCTTATACGTGTGTGTAACCTAACTTTGATACCTTTTTCATTTTTTTACAAAATACAAATCAAGGGAGACAACTTGACAAATATCGAAATAAAAGAGAAGTTTCACAAGCTTGTTTGGAACGTCTATATCAAACCTGAAACATTTGAGAAAATGTGGAATTTATTGATCGCCGAATATGGGTTAGAGTCCCATAAATGGTTGACAGAGATGTTTTCAATTCGGGAGCAATGGATTCCAAGAACCTTTCGCGAAATACCCATGTGCACTTTAATGAAAACGACATCTAGATGCGAAAGTGCAAACAATATGTTTAAAGCAGACTCTAATACATTGGTTCAATTCATGTTGTGTTATGATACATCCATTGATGGGTTAAGAAACAAGCAACGGGAACTTCGTAATCAAACTGAGACCACCAACCCATAAAAATACAAAACAAGCTACAGGATTGAACATCATGCAAACGTCATTTACACAAGGAAAATTTTCTATGAGGTTCAAAAGGAATTTTTCAAGGGTACAGAATATAGCTACATTACGGAACGGTCCCTGGTAGATGGCGTTCATTGTTTTACAGTTGCTCATCTAGATCACGAAAAGGAAGTTGTTAACGAGTTCAAGGTTAGCAAACTATCACTAGTTACTAATATGATTACCTAATTCTATATTTAGCTTTTTTATCAGTGTGTATATTTTACTGTACACCAGTGTTTATTATTTAATCCAGTCATACTAACCAGCTTCTCAACCACTTTTATTAGGTGACCTTTAACAAGGAAGACCTGTCAGTTTCTTGTGTTTGCAATGGTTTCACCCGAGATAGATTTCTATGCCGCCATGTGTTTTGTGTCTTCAGAAGTCATAATATTCAAGAGATCCCAGCCAGATACATTCATCCGAGATGGAGACGAAATTCTCTTCCGAGTATTGTCCATAGTATGGACAACAGGTTATCCGTAGACCAATCTAGGAGTGCAGTATTATGGTGCAGATTCTTAGATAACATGTTCATATGTAGAGATCACGTGCGGGGTAACATTGATAAACTAGAGGAACTAGAATCACATATTCAGGCACTTAAACATAAGATTTTCGCTGAAGTTCCATTTGATCCAGAAATAAATAAAAAGGGTGTAGCAATTCAGGAAATTATTGCCCACACTGAACCGGACGAGATCTCGTGTACGGCACCAAAGAAAATACGTAACAAGGGTTGTGGGAAGCACAAAAGACCGATTGGTCCACGAGAAAAAGCAATAAAAGCTGTCAAGAAGCCACGAAGGAAATGTAATTATTGCGGAAAACGAGTTAGAAAACACGATAAAAGGAATTGCCCTTTAAAAAAGGGAAGCCAACTAAGGATGACTCATCTACAGATGAGGACGATGAGGAAGACGAAGATGAGGAAGACATGGATATAGAATCAGACGAATCGAATAGGGAGGGCGACGCTAGCGATTTTTAGTATATTCATCCAAAGAAACTACCTTTTTAAACTTCTTTTTCGTTAAATTTGATGATTTAAACACTTACATTGGTGATTGTTTTAAATGATTTGCTATTGTCTATGTTTATCTTTTTTTATTTAAGTTTGTATTTGTTTTACAATGCTTTTCTAATTATCTCTGTAACAACTCCTATTACGTCAACGTATTTCTGAATAAAAACCTTCTGAACCTAAAGCATTACACCTACTTTTATACATCAGTATTTTAACTAAGAAGTATTTGATAACCAATGATACTGTTACTTAACCAATGCATTGCGCCTGTGTACACAGTTTACTTTTTCTACGTACTTACACATATAGTGTATTTCATTTAACACCCTTCTGTTAGTTTTATACAAACAAAGTGAACATACAAAATCTCCAAGCCTTAATCACGTACATGTGTGTATATTCATACACCGACCTCCAACAACTAACGTGCAAGAAAGCAGTTTCATTAAGCCTACATATACACTAGTGTTTTTACATATGTTACATATGTGTACTTAACGCTTATACATTTTTTGTTTTGAAGTATATAGGCATTGTCAATCTCCTAACAACGGATTAAACCAAAAAATACCGTGTCCATACACAAAAAAAGTTTACCACGATTGTCGCAAACAACGCAGTTGAAATTTAAAACAACCGTAAATCAAAATCAGTTTCACTACCAAGTTCCTTCAGTTAACATTAACATCCAAAACGTTTTCAACCTGAAACCCTTTGGCCAAGTTCCATGCGACGGTGTAACAACCCTCCATAAAACCGACACCCTCGAATAACTTCCAACATCCTAAAAATATAGTACATAACCCAATATGTCTTATATTATACCCCGTATGTGAAAACCGAGCCCGAAATATAGTATAGCATTAAAAATAAATAAAATCTGAAATATAGGGCTGAGGCGGGCCGCGTAGACCCACCCCAAACTCTCACGCGGGCCGTATTAAGACTGAAGTTGACTCCGCTGATTTATTAAGTTAAAGCGGGCCGCGTAAGAGTCTTTGATAGTCGACGCGGGCCGCGACAGATCATGAAACGCGGATACACCCAGAGGACGACATGTGTCATCATCGTGGCAGTCTAGAGGATGACCAAGACAAGCTATTACGTTGACCACATGTTGACGCGGGCCGCGTAAGGCTTCGCCTTACCTTACGCGGGCCGCGACAGAACGAGATTCAGCAACTATATAAGAAGGCCGTCGGGTTTCACTTTCAATCGTTCATTCTTTCTTTCAATCTCGAATTTCTAAAGTAGTAGAGATTATAGTCGGGTATTATACCCCTAATTAGCGAGGTTCTGCTCCGTTGTAAGTATTATAACCCCAGTTTCGTAATAGATACGTTGCCCGATTGATTTAGGGTTCCGTAACAACTGTCATGGTTCTGCCCGACGTAGTTGTTGGAATGCCGTCTCGGGGAGGGTATCATTTATATTCTTTAAAGGGTTATGATACTAACCAATGTACATTTGTATAAATTATAGATTTTCACCAGGAAACCCTTACGGAAAATCTAAGATAGCAATGTGAGTAATCTCCTTTTTGTGTCAACTGTTTTATAAAACCTCAATTGTTTTATATTATATTACCAGTATGTGAGTCGTGTAATTCTTCAATTATCGCCGGTATTATGGGGTTTTGTATACACTACTTGATAATCTTCACAATTGGACGACGTGTTGCCAATGTGTGATATGACCATAGCCATAGATACGTCGAGTGGCAAGTACTGAATGGGTAATTGTGTAGATATAAACATTGTAATCGCTCTCAATACTGTGGTAATTGATAAAACTCGTTTTGATTAAATTGGGATTCACTCACCAGTATTTCCCGCTGAAAAAATATTTTTAAAAACATGTTTCAGGTAACACAATGTGAAAGCCAACTGGGAAAAAGCCAGCTCGAGAGCACTGCGGCTTGGAAAATAAGTGGCTATAAAAGTTATCTAAAACACGATGTTTTAAATTCAATAAAATAGGGTTTGTCCCTATAAAAGTATTGTAATAAGAAACTTGGGTTTTACCCATGTGTTTATTAATATTAAATATGGTGGTTTTACTCTGATAAACATTTCCTAACTCCTGATGTAAATTCCGCTGCCAAATTAATTGACTGATACCACCAAAACTCTGAGTTCGCGTCCACCCATTCCCGGGACAGATAAGGGATCGGGGGTTGCGACAGAAGGTGGTATCAGAGCCTAGCCACTGGTCTAAGCCAAAGAAGTGTTTTGCTGACACTTAAAGTTATATTTTGTGTTAGGAAATAAATTATGAAAATACGTGCATAATTGTAATTATTGTTATGTGTTATTTGACTATTTGTTAGTTTACAATATGAGTAAGAAAAGAATTTCGGACATCTATCATAAACTAGATAGTTCACCGAAAGAAAAGGGAAGTTCATCCCAAACAAATTCCTCAAGATACTCAGCAGATATTGAGGAGGGAATATTTGTCCGTAAAGCACAGTTTGAAAATCCACTTCACCCCTAGTAAAAGAAGCTGGATTTTTAGAAAAAGTCAAGAGAACATGAAAAAGTCTCAGGAAACCCAGAAAATAGGCAGTAACCCACCTTGGGAAGATAAATTAGACGAAAAATGGGCAATTCTCTACATGTTAGCTACTGTAGCAGCAAATGCTAACTTATAAGTTAAATGACAAAACCAGTTTTAGCACCTGCAACATTTACAAGCCGGAAACGTTAAATTATTAAATAAACCGTTGGTATAATTCGAAAGTTCGGTTGTAATCTAGCAATTGTTGTTTTAAATAAATTTTAGAAAATTTCTAAATTATCATTTTTTTTTATTTTGTGATTTACAAAATTTTAACTTAGAATGTTGTGTGTTTCTTCATAAATGCAAAACTTAGGAGCCTATCCAGGTATAAATCCTTTAGATCCCTATTACTATGATGTATACCTTAAGGAAAATTTTAGAAAATCCTTATCGAATCCAGGCACCTACACCCCATATCAGTAACCTGCACCTTAGATTCTGAACCCAGTCCTAGAACCTGCAACCCCAATAAGTGCAGAAAACGTACAAGAACTTAGGACTTTTGGGGAGGAAATTTTAAAAGCAGTGAGAGAATGAGAAAGATGGGAGAGCAACTCGTATGAAAATACGATAAGCGTAATATGAATTTCTGGATGAATCCATATCTGTAGATGTGATGGCAGAAACGGTAATAGTAATAATAATAATAATAATAAAATAAAATAAATATGTGTACGGATGCCTATTATTATTTATTTCAGTTGGTAATGTAAATTTTAATTTCAGTACTGGTATGTAATAGATGAATAGAGTAAAATCGCAATGATCGACGCTTTTGGCTAAATTGCGTATCATATGATTTGCTATATTAAATATTATTCTATGATATTAATATTTGGTAGATGTTTAAAAAAAATAGATGGCCGACGAAGTAAATCAAGGAAATCTGAATAATGATAACCACAGTAACATTAACTTGCTTAATGAGAATCCTAGCCTCAATAACAATGGAAACCAAGTGGATAATAGTGCTATTCAACACATAGTAGCACAAGGAATTATAGATGCAATGCCATTTATTCTTCAAACTGTTAAGGATACTGATAACAAGAGTAAACATAGCAGTAAGCGACCAATTGAACCAGAACACAGCATTAACAATGGACCTGCATTTCAAGCACCCATTCCCAAAAGAAGAAGAACCATGCCTTATGGTTGTTCTTACAAAGAATTCTGGTCCTGTAAACCAATGGAATTCTCGGGCAACGAAGAGGCCATTGCAACCTTACGCTGGATAGAAAAGACTGAGGCAGTCTTAAGAATAAGTAAGTGTGCTGAAGAAGATAAGATATTGTTTGCTTCTAATCTGTTTAAGAACTCAGCCTTAGAATGGTGGAACACTATCCTCCAAACTAAGGGAATTGATAGAACTTACAATATGGAATGGGAGGAGTTTAAGGACAAGGTGGAAAGGAAATTCTGCCCACCCAATGAAAAGGAATAGATAGCAAACAAATTCCTAAACCTTAGGATGACTGGTGTAGATAGTAAGGGATACACTAAAATATTCTTCGAATATGCTAGAATAGTGCCAACTCTTGCTTCACCTGAACCAGTGTTAATCTCCCGTTATATCTGGGGACTAATTGGAGAAATAAGACATGTAGTCAAGGCAACTAGACCTCAAACTATAGAAGAAGCTGTAGAACTAGCGAATACCTTGACTGATGAATTAGTCCGTACCCGAGAAGAAGATCAGAGAAGGAATCTAACCCAAAAGCTCACACAAGAATTTCGTTCTGGAAATTCTAATCATAAGAAAAATATAGATTCTACCTCTGCACCCTACTGTAGATATTGCAAAAGAAAGCACTCGGGAAGATGCTCCATATACTGTAAGTTCTGCAAAATATCGGGACACAAGGAAGAAGAATGCAGGAAGAAAAATAGCAGGATATGCTATAACTGCGGTGAACAAGGTCACATCAAGCCAAACTGTCCAAAATTAGCTCCAGTTGCGAACAACAAGAACACTAAAAATGCTAGAGCATTTGTTCTAACGGCAGAAGAAGCAAAGATGATCCCGGATGTGATCACTGGTATGTTTTAGTTAATGATATTTTTGCTACAGTATTATTTGACTCTGGTGCAAACTAAAGTTTTATTAATACTTCGTATTGCAAATTTCTAAATCATACATTAACTAAACTACCACAAGTATGTCTAGTAGAGACAACTAATGAAGAAACCATTAAGATTTCTGAAATCTTGTAGGGAGCAAGAATAGAAATTCTAAACTATAAGTTTATTACACATCTTTACCCAATGAATCTGGTAGGATTTGATATTGTTTTAAGAATAGATTGGTTAATAGCCAATAAATCCAGTACTTTATGTGATCAAAAGTCAATTCAAGTAAATTCACCAAAAGGTCAAACGATCACTTACCTTTCATAAAAATTTTCTTATAATAGTTATCACACAAGTATCAATGCTGCACCATTCGAAGCACTTTATGGACAAAAGTGCCAAACCCCAGTCTATTGGGTAGAAATTGGGGAAAAACAACTATCTGGACCTGAAATAGTGCAGGGAATAATTGACAAGATCATTCAAATCAAGAATCTCAAGCATAAGAGATTAGATCTAGTCAAAGTAAAGTAAGATTCCAAAAAGAGGACCTGAGCACACATGGGAACTTGAATCTATAATGCAAAGAAAATATCCACACTTGTTCCAACAGATCTCGAGGACGAGCTCTAAAACAAGGTGGGGAGAATGTAACAATCCTCCAGAAAACCGACACCCTCGAATAACTTCCAACATCCTAAAAATATAGTACATACCCCAATATGTCTTATATTATACCTCGTATGTGAAAACCGAGCCTGAAATATAGTATAGCATTAAAAATAAATAAAATCTGAAATATAGGGCTGAGGCGGGCCGCGTAGACCCACCCCAAACTCTCACGCGGGCCGTATTAAGACTGAAGTTGACTCCGCTGATTTATTAAGTTAAAGCGGGTCGCGTAAGAGTCTTTGATAGTCGATGCGGGCCGCGACAGATCATGAAACGCAGATACACCCAGAGGACGACACGTGTCATCATCGTGGCAGTCTAGAGGATGACCGGGACAAGCTATTACGTTGACCACATGTTGACGCGGGCCGCGTAAGGCTTCGCCTTACCTTACGCGGGCCGCGACAGAACGAGATTCAGCAACTATATAAGAAGGCCGTCGGGTTTCACTTTCAATCGTTCATTCTTTCTTTCAATCTCGAATTTCTGAAGTAGTAGAGATTATAGTCGGGTATTATACCCCTAATTAGCGAGGTTCTGCTCCGTTGTAAGTATTATAACCCCAGTTTCGTAATAGATACGCTGCCCGATTGATTTAGGGTTCCGTAACAACTGTCATGGTTCTGCCCGACGTAGTTGTTGGAATGCCGTCTCGGGGAGGGTATCATTTATATTCTTTAAAGGGTTATGATACTAACCAATGTACATTTGTATAAATTATAGATTTTCACCAGGAAACCCTTACGAAAAATCTAAGATAGCAATGTGAGTAATCTCCTTTTTGTGTCAACTGTTTTATAAAACCTCAATTGTTTTATATTATATTGCCAGTATGTGAGTCGTGTAATTCTTCAATTATCGCCGGTATTATGGGGTTTTGTATACACTACTTGATAATCTTCACAATTGGACGACGTGTTGCCAATGTGTGATATGACCATAGCCATAGATACGTCGAGTGGCAAGTACTGAATGGGTAATTGTGTAGATATAAACATTGTAATCGCTCTCAATACTGTGGTAATTGATAAAACTCGTTTTGATTAAATTGGGATTCACTCACCAGTATTTCCCGCTGACAAAATATTTTTAAAAACATGTTTCAGGTAACACAATGTGAAAGCCAATTGGGAAAAAGCCAGCTCGAGAGCATTGACGGCTTGGAAAATAAGTGGCTATAAAAGTTATCTAAAACACGATGTTTTAAATTCAATAAAATAGGGTTTGTCCCTATAAAAGTATTGTAATAAGAAACTTGGGTTTTACCCATGTGTTTATTAATATTAAATATGGTGGTTTTACTCTGATAAACATTTCCTAACTACGGTCCTGATATAAATTCCGCTGCCAAATTAATTGACTGATACCACCAAAACTTTAAGTTCGTGTCCGCCCGTTCCCGGGACAGATAAGGGATCGGGGGTTGCGACAGACGGCTTCACCCATTACTTCATCGCGCCGCTTGTTTGCATCAGAACAAACAATCTTGCAAGCATACTTTTTCCTTAATCTTGTTATGTGAGATTAAATATATAATTATTATAATATTTAATCTTGTAGCCATTATAATCATTTACATTATATAGATCAAAATATATTAATAACCTATTAATAATTAGTTGGTAATTGTTGATGGACCATATTACCCTTATTAACTAATTAGGTTTCCTTTTGGGTGTATATATAAGGAGATTATTAGAGAGTTTAAGGGTTAGACAATTACATAATTCACACAACCCTAATAACATCAAGAATCGGCTCTCTCTCCTAACCGAATCCTTCCCTTGTTTCGGTTCATCACCATCATAACATTACACCCTAAGGAGGAACCAGATCATCCTGACAAGTATGTCAAACTCAATGGTTGCATCTCTGACTGGATTCTCTGATGGTCTGTCTGCT
The DNA here is from genome assembly GCA_030545235.1 of Helianthus tuberosus. Lineage (NCBI taxonomy): Eukaryota > Viridiplantae > Streptophyta > Magnoliopsida > Asterales > Asteraceae > Helianthus > Helianthus tuberosus. Next base: position 74,486,093 of record CM060437.1, read on the forward strand.
GTAACAGGTATGTTATTCATGTTTTCCATTATGTTTAAACAGAACTGATCAACATGTGGTTACAGAGCATATGTTGATAAATCAGTTCTGTTTTCGTATCCATTATTCTGGGATCAAAATCTGGAAAACAAAATTTTGAAAGTCTAATAAAATCACGGCTGGTTTCGATTCTTATTGTGCCGAAATCACTGTTTGAGAAAAAGGGTGGTTAATCATGTCACTCGAAATCACTTTGGGTAAATTTAATGTCTGAAATCTGTTAATAGAAGTCTTAAATTTAAGGTTTCGGATCCCATAATTATGTTTTAATTTTCTAGGGTTCATCATTTGTTCTAAGGAAAACTCGAAAATTCCTTAAGTTTTGGAATATAATTTGGATTAGTGGATGTTTTTACTGTTTTGATCTGAATTACATCTCTTAAAATTTTTGGAAACTGTTAAAAGATAATCAGATTACAATTTCGAAATCTTTGATAAGTTTAGATCAACAATAAAACAGGAAACATTATCCCACAATCTCTAAAATTTCGAGCTTTCAGTTATTTTCACAACAACAGCTGTTAACAGGAGTTTCGAGATCATTTTTTTAAGGACCCGAGACCAAGATCTCGACTCGAGACCATTAGGTCTCGAATCAAAATCATAAGGGTTCTCAAATCTTTATAACTCGAGACAATGGTTTCGACTCGAGACCACTGAGGTTTCGACTGAGGGTTTTAAACCTTCACAACTCGAGACCATAAGGTTGCGACTCGAGACCATAAGGTTACAACCCGAGACCATAAGGTTGTGACTCGAGACCATAAGGCTACAACTCGAGACCAAGGTTGCGACTCGAGACCAAGGTTGAGACTCGAGATCTCATAACTCAGTCGAGACCTGACTCGAGACCTCACTCGAACCACGTTTCTCTGCCACCTCGTATGTCTGATACTTTGAGCTTCAGTATCTTTCCAAATCCCATTTTACGAACCACGTTTCTTTGCCACCTTGTCAAGATACCAACAGCTTCGAACAATTTGTTCGGAGAGGGACGCGTCCTTATCGACGGTAACTCTTTGCAACGCTTCGCCCTCGCACGTTTCTTGCTGTTACTTTTTCCTTTTTTGGTGGTTCTTTCTTGCTTCCTTTTTTTGAACTTGAAAATCTGGTCAACCGCATTCATCTCACAATCTTCCTCGTAATCTAGAAAATTATCAGAACCAATAATATCGTATTATAACAGCTTTTGTATACATAGAACAATACAAACAATACCTCCTTTCACGTCTTCTTCTTGGCTGGCCTTGCGTTCCGCGTCAGACGTCTTCATCATCTTATTCCCACGACCCTCGGTACCTACATCAAAATATAATCAAAACACATTTTCCCGTTGTTGTATACACAGATAATCTTGATAACTGTTGCGTACATATGTCATAATTTCACTTACCTCTACCAAGTTTTTCCTTCCCATTTTGGGATGTGTGTTGATCATTATGTTTGTTACTATCACAAACTTTGTTAGTTGTTTCCGTCTTGCACCCCTCATCGTTTCCTGAAAAATAATCCACAACCATTAGGACACTAAATACAACTTCGAGCGCAGACGCACTAATTGGTTACATTCATAAATATCAATGCATATATGTTATACCTTCCTGGATATTGGAGAACGACACACGAACCGCTTGAAATGATTGACTACTCGGCAGCCTACATGCTTGTCATTTTCTCCTCTTTCCTAAAACTGTTTCATTTATACGCCCAACCAATTAGTATACACAATAAACAACGGTTACACAAGCACTTTCACACGTTATGACAGTTGAAAAAATAATCTACCTGTGTTATTATTAACGTCTTTTGTTGTCTTCTTTTCACCGTCAGGACTAGCACACAAATTCGCTACTTCCGTCCCCGACCCTTTCTCATGTCTTTTAACATCAACCATCTCAATACTTGTTTCAAAACATAAACCTTAAAACACAATAACATAGGGGAATACAAACAATGTGTTATTACATACATAAATGTGTCTAACATACTAAACCCGTGTATCTTATATTCATTTTTTCCTTTACATGCACAGTGACTACTGTTTTTTTATCTAAATCCCCCATACACTACACTGATGTATATCTTTTCGATAACAACTACCAACTATGTTACAGACCATACAAATGCACATAAACTTGAAAAAACACATTTACACAGACATCAAATTGGTGTACACATTAAAAACATGAAAATACACATGTGTACTTCAGTTTTTTACTCATGTTTAAAACAAGATGACTATAACTTCTGTACATACAATACACAAGTGTACACGAATAACATTACACCAAAATATGAAGAAAACAAGCAATCTACAACCCATGGCTACACTTAGGATTTCCGGCAACATAGAGCACCGTAGAACATCAGATTCCCAAACCACATTCCGACGAAACAAGGTACTCATGTCATCAAATGAAAACTCAGCCACAACACATACTCATACCATCATCCTTTGATTAAACATCTAACACAACTACAGATTGATTCCATACGCTCAGATTGAACAAACCCTAACTTTTCGATTCTCTAAAAATAAAAGAATTAACACTGATACACATCAAGAATCAATGTAGTGAACATAAACTTACCGTCGTTAAGATTCTGTTCTCTACCGTCGCCGAAATGCTTCTCCATCGCCAATGTTTTAATCGCCGGTTGGGGGTGTGTAGACGAGTGAGATTATTCTGATTACTAGCTAGCTTCAAGGAGAGTTTGTTTGAGTGGAATAGATAGCAATGATTACGGGAAGAAAAAGATTTCACACAATCAAATCACAAAAATACGTTACCAGTTTCCCATAATTAAAAAAGGTGAACTTTGACAATAATATCCCTACTATTTAGTTATACCTATAATATTGTAATAAATAATTACTAAATTGGAATTAAAATCCAATCTCAAGATCTAACAAACCAATGGCCAGGATTTGTTCACTTTGTTCACAACTTACTCCTTGTTTACTCTAGAACCCTAACATCAAATAAATCTAACACTTTTGAACTTGTGAGAAAGTCTCAGCACAATTTTAAAATATAGTTATTGATTTACTATAATAAAACAACACAAGTTAATATTTTGAGTAAATACAAAAATCGTCATATACATATGTCACTTATTGCAAACTGTGTCCTTTGTCTTCAATAATTACAGAAAACGTACTCGATGTTTGCAAATCTTTGCAAGTTATGTCCTTTAGCCCTAACTCAGTTAATTTTTTGTGGTTAAATCTGACCAAATGGACCCCACATGAGAGTAAAATGACCAAAATACCCTCATGTGGGTTCCATTTGGTCAGATTTAACCACAAAAATTTAACTGAGTTAAGGCTAAAGGATATAACTTGCAAGAGTTTGCAAACAGCGAGTACGTTTTCTGTAATTATGGAAGACAAATGACACAGTTTGCAATAAGTGACATACATAAAGGACGATTTTTGTAACAAGTGTCACTTTGATATTTTGAATCTTACCTTAGAAGGATGTTCTTGCTCTTAATATCAATGGAGGCTTAAAGATTTTTAGTGTGTGGGTTCTAGGGTTCATGAAGAGAGAGGGGCTGATTAATTTTGTGGATTGGGGGGGGGGGGGGTAGGGTTAAGAGAGCAAATCAAAGAGATTTGAAATTTTATTATCAAGATATTAGGGAGATTTGTTTGCAAAACAATCAAGGGTTTTTTTAGGAGGGGTCCAAGTTGAATTCATAGCGGGTCATCGAAGGGTTCGGCTAGATCACGGGGTTCATGGGTTGGGTTCATTTGTTGATTCGTTTAAATGACTAAAGCATTATGCATTAAAGATAATGATGACGTTTTCTTCAAACGATATGAAATTAACCCTTAATTCCCAGCTTTTCAATAATAATAATAATAATAATAATATTCCTCTTCTTGTTATTAGATGATTAAGTATATAATTAACTCAGTATGCCCAACTTCCTTAATTGTGCAAATAGTGTTACATATGTAACGTTAGTCTTTAGTTTTGAAACCAAAGCTTCTATTTATGAAAAGTTTCATCGATTTTGAATATAATTAGATAATAATAAACGCACTCATGTGGGGGCCATTTGGTAAGATTTAACCACAAAAAATCAACTGAGTTAGGGCTAAAGGACATAACTTGCAAGGGTTTGCAAACATCGAGTACGTTTTCTGTAATTATTGAAGACAAATGACACAGTTTGCAATAACTGACATACATAAAGAACGATTTTTGTAATTTACTCTAATAGTTTTGCATGCTGTGAAATTACAGAAACTAATATTTAGTTGGTTCTTTTGCTAATTTAATATTAAAAAAACACTACTTAACGTTCTTGGCATATTTTTTAAATTTTTAAGCCTAGAATTCATTGCATTGTGTCTTAAATTGCTATGTTTGGTGTTTTTCTTCCTAAAAGAACCCAAAAAATTATGTCTAACTCCAAAACGTGAAGCCTACATGTCAATTCTTATGTCTTCTCATACTTCTCACGAAAAAGGTCTTTTTTACAGGATCCTAAGACTATATATATATATATATATATATATATATATATAGGTAAAGGATCCTGTACAAAGTCCAACTTTTGTAAGAAGTGTGAGAAATAATGTGAGAATGACAAGTGTCCCTAATCTTAATTAATTCAAAAGGGTATATTAGTAATTGTCCATTCTTATCAATTAATTGATTTCCTAGATAATTGCTAAAAAAAATAACCGCTGATGAGTTTTTTTAGGAGGGTGATCGTAAATTCTCATCATAAAATCGCCATTAATTCTCAGATCATCTTCTCGGACCACCGTCTGCATCTCCGACACACCATGACTTGAATCATAGTCATGGTGTTTTAAAATATGGGAATGTTTTTGTATTTATAAAACACCACGCCATGAATAATGTCTCCTGATAAAACACCATGACTTGAATCCTAGTCATGGTGTTTTAAAATCTGGGAATGTTTTGTATTTGATTGCCCAGATGTTAAAACACCATGACTTGAATCATAGTCATGGTGTTTTAAAATATGGGAATGTTTTTGTATTGATAAAACACCACGCCATGAATAATGTCTCCTGATAAAACACCATGACTTGAATCATAGTCATGGTGTTTTAAAATATGGGAATGTTTTTGTATTGATAAAACACCACGCCATGAATAATGTCTCCTGATAAAACACCATGACTTGAATCATAGATGTTTAAAACACCACACTATGAACAAGGTCTCCAGATAAAACACCATGACTTGAATCCTAGTCATGGTGTTTTAAAATCTGGGAATGTTTTGTATTGATAAAACACTACGCCATGAACAATGTCTCCAGATAAAACACCACACCATCAACAATGTCTCCAGATAAAACACCATGACTTGAATCTGCGATTACGTTTTAAAAATCTGGGAATGTTTTGAAGTTTGAAGAAATTCGCTGATTTTTTTTGGAGATTGATGGCGGTTACCATATAATTCGCTGATCTTTAGGAGTTTGATGGGTGGTTTTGAAACGGTTACCATATTTGAAATGTTGGAAAAGTCACTATTGCCCTTCAATTTTTACATAAGGTCCTTCTAATTAAAACACAATTTACATTTTATACCCTATTGATCTCAACCATTAGATCAAATATCCAATGGTTTAAAACACTTCTTACCCTTCTTACATTTTAGACACTTTTTACCATATCCCTACCCTATATATATATATATATATATAGGATTAGGTTCATTTGTGAACAACATCTTGAGAGTGAACTATGTGAACTAATCTTGGCCCTTGATCATTTTTTAGATTAAAAATGTAAGATTGATATTAGCCAAGTAGTTTTAATTAAAATCCCTTAATTTTCACACCTCTTAACTCTCCATCTCTCTCATTTTTAATTATTTCTCTATTATTTTAATTATAAGAGATTGAAGGGCTAATGTCTTTTTAAATAAACTATTATGTTCTTTCTAAATTAAATATTAAACCTAATTAAATTATGTTTTTAACATATGTGTATACATGTCAGTATATACAAGACTTACACACTTGTGTATTATTACATCTTATTCCCACGGGTCGGTATAAACCAGATTTATACACATGTGTATTATTCAAGTACATATGTGTATACAGGTCGGTATATACCAGACGTATAAACCTGTGTATTATTCAAGTACATAGTGTATACAAGTCGGTATATACCAGACTTATACACCAGTGTATTATTACATCTTGTTTCCACTATGCATATTTTCATCAAACACTGAACTAATATATATATATATATATATATATATATATATATATATATATATATATATATATATATATATATATATATATATATATATATATGTGTGTGTGGGACCGCTAAAATGAAAACCACCTCCAGTTGTAAGAACCGAGAGAACCACTTTCTGGCCATTAGATCTTCAAGATCAATGGATGAGATTAAAAGTAACTAAAAATAATATTAAATGTTTTTTGTCTTATTATGTCTTTAATATTTTAATCCAAAAGGGTAATTTAGTAAAATAACTTTATTTTGTCTTTATTGTTTTTTATTAGTTTTTTCTATTATTATATTAATTTTTATTTTTTAAACATAATTTTTTTATTTAAATCATTTTTAAATTCAGATTTTTTTAAAAGATTTTTTATACTTTTTACAATTTATGTTTTACGTTAAATGTTTTACGTTTTACGTTTTTTTAACACGCCGTTTTTACGCCGGGCTTTTTCAAGCGTCGTTTATTAACGCGCCATTTTTTACGCGCTGTTTTTTACGCGCCATTTTTTTAACGCGCCATTTTTTACACGTTTTTTTAACACGCCGATTTTTACACTTTTTACGTTTTTACGTTTTATGTTTTACGTTAAACTTTTTAAACTTTTTACGTTTTACGTTAAAATTTTTACGTTTTACGTAAAACTTTTTACGTTTTACGTTAAAAAGTTTACATTTTACGTTAAAAAGTTTACGGTTTAACTTTTTTTTTACAAAAACTTCTTTACGCAAAAAACGAACGCACCCAGAAATCGCAAACTCGGGAGATGTTTCAGATATATCGTTATCATCATCGACTAGGGGGGAAAAATAAAAAACCAACAACATCAAAACAAAAGTGTATCTCGAAAAAAACGGGGTTTGGCTCAGATTATCTGATAATCAAAAGGCTGCAAAATTGGGGTTGTAGGTTCAAAAAACCTACCCTCCATCGTCGTTGCCGCGCCATCGTCATCAGAATCGACGTTTTTTTAATTTTATTTTTTTGCATCATCGCCACCCAATCGACCATATCAAAACCTACAGATTCAAAAGAACACAAATCAAAACCCACGAAACCCACCAGCACACCACCAAACCCACTGCCACACCACCACACCCACCAAACCCACTGCCACACCACCACACCCACCGCACATTAGAGCCGTCGGCCTCAAAACCCAACATCGGAGCCGTCGACATCAACCACTGCCACACCACCAAAACCACTGCCACACCACCAAACCCACTGCCACACCACCACCACTGCACCCACCGCCACACCTCCGTTGCAACATAATAAACCCACCGAAACCCGAGCCGCTACTCCAACCTACAGCCCCAAAATTACTTGTTTTAGAACATCTCTATACGAAAAATCAAACCCTTTTACCACTATTTTTCACTGCCCCTCTACAAGGGAAATGAATCAATCCCAAACAAAAATCATAATAGTCTGACTAATTTGAAATAAGTTGAAGCTCCTGACCCATCTTTACACTCCAACATATTTTTCAATAACAAACTCAATACCCACATAACAATCTTCAAAAATTCAGTTAAATAAAACTAATCGTCTTAATTTAACAACTTAAAAATACAAACTTTCATACCTGGATTCACGAGTCAACTGAAATTTAACAGAAACTATGAACTTGGGTGTTAATCGGAGCCCCACGGTGGTCGGCCGGTAGTGGTGTAACAGAGAGGTGAGTTAGGTGGTTGTCATGATGGAGGTTAATCGGAGATGGTCGGTGGTAGATGGTAGTCGGTGGGTTTATGTGACCGGCGGTGGGTACGGCGGCGAGGTGATCGAAAATCAAAGGTGTCGGCGGTAAAGGAGAAGGAGGTGGGAGAGGGGATAATCGGTGGTGGTCAGTCGGGGTGGGTATGGTCATCATCATCATCGACCAACCACCATCATCTTCACAGTTGGGTGGGCGGTATCTGATTGTCGCTGGAAAACGAGGCCACAACGGTGGCCGGTATATGGTCGGCACCGGTTGCCCGCTCATGGTCGTCGTTTTTGAAATAGTGAAGAAGATGGAGTGGTGGGTTAGCAGAAGCTTTACAATTAGAAAAAGTGAGGAGAGAAGAGAGAGACAATTAAAAAGAGGACAGAGACATTTCTGGGGTCATTTAATGAAGAGAGAGAGTGAGAGATTAGACACTTGGAGTAAAAGACCAAAACACCCTTTTAGTTGGCATAATCTGATTGGTTGAAAGTGGTTCTTGTTGTTCTTACAACTGGAGGTGGTTCATATTTTAGCGGCTCCCTATATATATATATATACATATATATATATGGGAAGGTTCATTTGAGAAGAAATTTAATGTGAAAAGAAAAAGAAGAAAGGGCATATTAGTAAAAATACTATTTCATTTATAACTCACATCATTAATTTTTCTCTCCTTAATTAATTAGTCAACTAATCATTAATTATCCTACATATAATCTACAAAACCTACACATATCAAAATATTCCTACATATACCCTATGCATTATAGAATTTTATCCTACACAGTCGAAATTTATCCTACACATCTCGAAATATATCCTACACAACTTGTAATTTGTCCTACACAACTAGTAATTTATTCTACACTTTAAATTCAGTTGTTTTTTTTAATTTGGAAAAAGTATATATTTTGAAAAGGAGTTACAAATTTAATTTAGTTAGTTATTAAAGGGGAAGAATACAAATTAATAATTTATGTAAGTTTACTAATATACCCTTATATTAAAATTAAATGCAAATATTAAATGAAGTAAAACGAAGCATTCTTATTGGTTGAAACTACTTCTTTTTTCTTCTTACAAAAAAAATCTTCTCATTTGAACTCTCCACTATATATGTATATATATATATATATATATATATATATATATATATATATATATATATATATATATAAATATGTATAGAGAATGTAATTAAATATTTTTTATCGTGTTCTAGATGGAACAATGTTTTATAATATTTGTATTTTTTTTAATTATCAAATATTAAGTTAGGTAATTTGTGAGAGGAAAAGGTATAAAGAATGTAACTAAGTATTCTTTTAATTGGAAAGAGAAATTAGGAAATAGAAAAAAATCAATTAATTAAATTAAATGAAAAGAGGAAAATATAATTATACCTTTGTATCTATTAAAATATATGTAAGTTACAAAAGATAATTACAATCTTGTCACTAAACAGAAAATCTAGAACTACAAAACCAATGGTCAGGATAAGTTTATTTTGTTCACAAATACATCTTTATTCACTAATGAACCCTACCATATATATATATATATATATATATATATATATATATATATATATATATATATATATTAAATCATCAAAATAAAAATATCTCAAAAGAAAAGTTTAGTTTTTAAACAATGAAGCTATTAGAATGAAGTATTCCCAAATAAGGGTTAATGGAAAATGAAGATATTTGTTTAGTAATATGTTTTGAGTATATGGTTTGGATAAACGCGTAAATAATTTTGGGTAATTGGGTTGGAAATTAGCTAATCCCATACCTTTTTTAGAGAACTTCATTAAAAACACACCTTCGACTCAAACGGGCAAAAGGCCAAACAACACACACCCCCGACCCAAACGGGCAAAGGGCAAAAAAAATATTACACCATATACATAGGGTATTTACACCAATCACCCCAACTAATATAATTACAAGACGCTCTATTTTTAAACCAAGCATACCCTCTCGACTTAATCTCCCTCACAATCTCCTGGGGACTACGCCTGATTTGGTTGAAAACCAACTCGTTCCTTCCTTTCCAAATGCTCCAACACGTAATAATCACCAACCCTTGGATGATTTTCTTAGCCTTCTTACTGACTTGAGAATAAATATGTATATCCAGAATGTCTTTGAAATCGAAAATATAAATCGGAGGGATTTTGCACCAAACACTTATCTCTGCCCAACCCCTAGTCACAACTGAACACGCCGAAAAAAGATGCTCCACCGTTTCCTCAAACTCGTTACAAAAATGGCACATAACAGATGTAATGTCCACATTCCTTCTTCTTAAGTTCACTCTCGTAGCAAGTCTATCCAAATTGCCTCTCCAAGCCATAATGTTGCATTTAATAGGAACCCATTTACACCAATCGAAATTAGGAAGCTGACTATTTCCCATTTCGACAATCAAGGCCTTTTTAACAGCCTTCACCGAAAAACCTTCTTTGCTATCTTCAATCCAGACCCACCTATCCTTAGAATTGTTGAGTGTCACCATAATAAGGGTCTCTCTGCATTCCTGCCACTCCTTTAGCTCCACGTTCGACTCAGGCAGTCTAGACCAGGTCCAAGTAAACCCACCATTGCCCCTATTCATCTCCATTCTGTCTGCAACCCTGCAAGTTTTAAGCAATTCCAACCCAAACAAATGTGGCCATCTTTTCAAAAAAGGAGTATCTCCTTCCCATCATTCCTGCCACTCCTTTAGCTAATCCCATACCTACTAATTTTTTTTCCAATCTCATACGTGGTCCCATACATGTCTGGTATCAGGTATATCCGTACCAGATATTTAAGTTTTCAGGTGTACCCGTTGAGCTCAGTTATTTTTTCCATCCCAACGAGTTAATTTTATTGGATACATCTATTTGTTTCTTATTTAATCATCATTGATATTTTACAGCAACAACATGCCACATCCATCATTAACATATTTCATCAACGCGACTGGTTAATCTCTTGACCAAAACCCTAGTAAGTTTTGGTAAGTTAGACTTTTAAAAATAAAACTAAGTTTTAAAATCTAACGATTTAAAGTCATTAATAACCATCAAAATAAAATGAATATAATGTTCAACATTCTGATGGATTTCGTAACCATTATATATAGGGGAAATTAATTTTATCACCCTAAACTAAGCAAATTGGCCAATGCCACTCCCAACTTTCATTTTGCCTCCCACCACCCTCTACTTAACATTTAGATGGCAGTGTCACCCCTTCGTTAAATAATCACTAACTCAGTTAGGTTTTTAATCCTACGTGGCAAAAGAGTTATGACCTGGCGTGCCTACGTGGACTCACCCTTTACAACCCATTTATACTTGATAAAAACCCTAAATCAGTTTCTCTACAATCCTTTTCATCCTCCAATTTCTCTTCAATCTCTACAATTTTGACCAAAGAACAACAGTCAAACCCACTGGAAAAGCAACAACTCAAACAAACCCATGTGGAATTATCATTAGATTTCAAAAACTACATGGTGGAAAAAGAGGATTTGGTAAACCAGGTGCTAAACGATGCCGTTCCGGTTAAAAACCCGGTGAAAATCCACGAGTCCATGCGGTGTTCTCTCCTCGATGGAGGAAAACGCGTCCGGCCAGTTTTATGCCTCGTCGTGTGTGCACTTGTCGGCGATGAGGAATCCAACGCTATGCCCGCCGCCTGTGCGGTGGAGATGATCCATACGAGGGGCAATCAGAGAACTTTCCAAGTGTATCGGATCTGAGGGGCTTGTTGCCGGTCAGGTGGTGGATGTGTGGTTAGAAGGTGCTGATGTGGGAATTGACCACTTGGAGTTCATACATTTGCACAAAACGGCAGCGTTACTTGAGGGGTCGGTTGTGTTGGGTGCAATGATGATATCAAAGTCCGATGCATAAGTTTCACTCCTTTGATCATCCCTATGGAACCTGATTAAATGGTAGAGATCGATTAGAACAGGGGTTTCACTCCTGTGGTACTTGATTAAAAGGAAGAGATCGATTAAAAGGCGGAGATCGATTAGAACAGAGGATATCAAATTCCGATGCGTCACCGTTTGATTTTGCTCTGCAGATTGGAGATTGTGTGTTTGTGTTGAAATGCAACTGATTTGGTATTTTTATAAAGTATAAATGGGTTGTAAGGGGTGAGTCCACATAGGCACGCCAGGTCACAACTCTTTTGCCACATAGGATTAAAAACCTAACTCAGTTATTGATTATTTAACCAAGGGGTGACACTGCCACCTAAATGTTAAGTAGAGGGTGGTGGGAGCCAAAATGAAAGCTGGGAGTGGCATTGGCCAATTTTGCTTAGTTTAGGGTGATAAAATCGATGAAACTTTTCATAAATAGAAGTTTTGGTCTCAAAACTAAAGACTAACGTTACATATGTAACACTATTTGCACAATTAACGAACTTAGGCATACTGAGTTAATTATATACTTAATCATCTAATAACAAGAAGAGGAATAATATTAATTATTACTATTATCATTATTGAAAAGCTGGGAATCAATGGTTAATTTCATATCGTTTGAGGAAAACGTCATCATTATCTTTAATGCATAATGCTTTAGTCATTTAAACGAATCAACAAATGAACCCAGCCCATGAACCCCGTGATCTAGCCGAACCCTTCGATGACCCGCTATGAATTCAGCTTGGACCCCTCCTAAAAAAAACCCTTGATTGTTTTGCAAACAAATCTCCCTAATATCTTGATAATAAAATTTCAAATCTCTTTGATTTGCTCTCTTAACCCTACCCCCACCCCCTCCCCCCAATCCACAAAATTAATCAGCCTCTTTCTCTCTTCATGAACCCTAGAACCCACACACTAAAAATCTTTAAGCCTCCATTTATATTAAGAGCAAGAACATCATTCTAAGGTAAGATTCAAAATATAAAAATATCAAAGTGACATACATAAAGGACTTGTTACAAAAATCATTCTTTATGTATGTCACTTATTGCAAACTGTGTCATTTGTCTTCAATAATTACATAAAACATACTCGATGTTTGCAAACCCTTGCAAGTTATGTCCTTTAGCCCTAACTCAGTTATTTTTTATGGTTAAATCTGACCAAATGGACCCCACATGAGGGTATTTTGGTCATTTTACTCTCATGTGGGGTCTATTTGGTCAGATTTAACCACAAAAATACCCTCATGTGGGTCGATTTGGTCAGATTTAACCACAAAAAAATAACTGAGTTCGGGCTAAAGGACATAACTTGCAAAGGTTTGCAAACATCGAGTACATTTTCTGTAATTATTAAAGACAAATGACATAGTTTGCAATAAGTGACATACATAAAGGACGATTTTTGTAATTTACTCATTAATTTATGATGAAAACTCTAAACACAATGAACCTAGTGATATAACGTAACAAGTCATTAATTAGTCTTTATATGGGTCATACATGCAAGTCTGATCGCTAAAACGCGTCAAAACTCAAGCCAATAACATCAGTTTTCAAGCAAAATATGATCCCAAAACTGTGGGAATGATAACCTGTTGACGGAATTCTTGAGTCTAAATATACTACTATGAGTCAAGAATTCAGATATTAAATTTTGAATATTTTCAATAAGTCTAAGTCAGTAGTTTTGAATTTGTAAAAACATGTATCAGAAAAGTGGGCATTGAAGTAGTGTTCGGTTCTATGCGCGGTTTGATCTTCATCCAGAGCTTTAACTTAGACTTTACCTATGAAAATAGTTTCATTTAAACGATTAGTAAACACTTAGGGTTTGTTTGATATGGCATAATGGAATGGATGAAGGAATGGAATGGGTGATGTAATGGAATGGACGAGGTAACGGAAGAAAACATTACCATTCCATGTCTTGTTTGGTAACCATGTGAGAATGAAATGAATCATTACTTTATGTTGTTTGGTAGAAAAGAATAGACGAAGGAATAAAATTAGTGGTGATTGTCGGTAGTCGGTGGTGGTGATAGGTGGCAGTGGTAGTGGTGGTGGTGGTCGGAGGTGGCGACAATGGCGGTGGGTGGAGGAGGGGGCGGAGGTGGGTGGCGACGATGACAATGGTGGCGGCTGATGGCAGTGGTGGTGGTCGGTGGGTGGGTGGTGGGTGACGGCAGAGGTGGGTGGTGGTTGTGGCGGTGGTGGTGTTGGTGGTGGGTGTCAACAAGTGACGGGTGGTGGAGGTGGTAGCGGGTGGCAACAGAGATAAGTGACGCTTCCAGGCGGGGGTGGTGGGTGGTGGCGAGTGATGGCAGGGAGCGAAGGTATCGGAGGTGGGTGACGGTGGGCGGCAACAGAGGTGGTGGCGTGTGGCGGCGGGTGGTGGCAGTGAGTGGTGGTGGGTGACAGTGGGGGCTAAGGTGGGTGGCAACAGCGGTAGGTGGTGGCGGGTGACGACGAAGGCAGAGGTGGGTGGCGGCGACGGTGGTGGTGGTCAGTGGTGAAGTTGGTGGCGACTTTGGTGGTGGGTGGTGGCGACTTTGGTGGGTTGTGGTTTTGTTATTGAAGTGTGAAAGGGGGATGGATTGAATGATTTTGAGGGAATAGAGTGCCTTATGTAATGGGTGACTCCATTCCCTCGACCAACCAAACGCACTTTTTTCATTACCTGATAATGGTCAATTTCATTCCAACACACCAAAAGTTACCTTAAATTGAATGAAAACGTTAAAAACATGTAACGAAACCAATTCTCCCATCAAATTCCAGCAGTTCCTAGGAGTAGCTTATGCCTGGGGAGTAGCCTACTCCTACCAGCTGCTGAATATAGTAGGCTACTCCTCAGGCGTAGGCTACTCCTTGGGGCTGCTGAAAATTCCCCGAAACTCGTTTAAAATTCGTTTTTGATCATCCGGATCTCATTCTCACGACTCCCAATATATATTATTAGAATTTTCAAAGTTATTCCAAGACTTTATCTGAATCCGTTGTTCAGACCCAGGTCCTTTAAGCTTTCACTTCCTTTATTCGGTTTGGTATTTATTATCCAAACCGGCCCGTTAGGAAGCATTAGGTGTTGAATTTATGCTTCCTATTCTCTTATAATGGTTTCTCCTGTTTCTCTCAACCATAACCTCCATTATGGTTGGTTACCTGGGACAAACCTTAATATTCCCTTATTACCCTTCGATTTGGCATTTTATACAAATCGACCCATTTGAGACTTTAAGTTACTTAACTTAAGTCTTTCATTCTCCAACAAAGTTTCTCATTCATATTCCCCAACCATAATCAAAATCATAGTTGTTAATCAAAGGACAATACCTCGGTCTCTACCACCCCGTGGGTCGCTTATACCTTGGTTTTACATGCCTGATATTTAGCTCATGGCGTTATAGACCCCAAACAACCCGTTTGGTTCGCCACTCGCGATTCTCATCAAACACGGGTGACACAACCCTTTTTATCCATTTCCGTCATGGTCCAAGACCACGTTTATTCCCGTTAGGCAATACCTCCGCTTCTATGACCACGTGGGTCATTTATACTTCAGTTTTACATGCCATTTGATACGGGTTTTTTTTTAAACACTTTTCTTCCATTTAATCCCATAAAGGGATTCTTAATTCTTTTTCCATAGTGTTTCATTTGGCTATTTACACAACAATTTAGTATAATAATAACGTAACAATATAACTACGTACCTTAAAGCTTCCCTTTGAGATGAGCGTCTTTTCCGGCTTGGCCTCCTGGAGTTTCACTTGAGTTGCCTATAGTTTATAACCCGATTGATCATTAGGACACCATCATTTATAGTCGTTTATCAATACTTGCAAACAATCATTCATGGGGTTCTTACCAAGGGTTTTAATAAGTTACTAGCAACTATTTTTCACTTAGGCATTTTATCAAACACCTAATGGGCAATGTTTTTAAGCTACTCTCTTAACTTAATTTATCAACCTCTTACCATCTTATTTCAATTCAACAAGCTCATACTTCCATTAACAATCAAATTAACAAACAAATTTCAGTTTCTCATCACTAAATACATACTTTAACCTTCTTAATCCATGGGTTCAATTCTCATGTCAAAATCACTTCCTACATATGTTGATAATCATCTAACATCTATTTTACATCAAATACTTCACATATTCTACAAATATGATAATCATAACATCCATACAATCATTAATACACATTCTTATGATAACAAAATCACTAAACCTTCTTACTTCATGAATTTATCTTGAACTAGAAAACCCATAAAACTTGAAATTTTAACATACCTTGGGTTTAGATGATATTATGTGACCTAAACCTTCAATCATGCACAAAACCCCCCTTTGATTTCAACTCTAAATTTGCTGAATTTGTGTTCTTGTGCAAAAAAAGGATTTTCCCCTTCTACCCTCTCTCTCTCTATATATATATATATATATATATATATATATATATCATGACACACACACACACACACACATATCCTCTTCTTTCTCTTTTTTTTTGTTTTAATCAGTTAAGTTTGTCACTTGTTCAATTTCTCCCCTTTTATTTTCACTAGTTATTTGTTTGGTTAAAACTCACATAACACAACTAGTAAATAACTAATAGTTTAACTAGCTTAAGACTTTCCTAGTTATATTATATCATGTTAGTAATCAGTTTAACAAGATAACCGATTTTTGGTATTTTTGGAGTGGTACACTATGAGTTACAAAGGTTTTCCAACTAGAATGATATGATTTGAATAAACGTAGAATTTCTAATGATTTTTGGCGTAAACTCTCATGAGAAAAACGTTGCTACTACCTTTCAATGTTGCATTTTCATAATTATTCTAGAAACTTTTACAACAAAAGAAAACTATTTTTGAGTCTCAGCAACCCATAGAAACATGCCATAAAATTTTCATAATTTAATTCATCAATTTATTATTTTAATGTAATTCGTGAAAATACCTCATAACTTGACCTTAAACTCAGATTCTGAAACTTGGAAAACTTAACATCAATGGACTCACTCAACCTTAATAGTTAATAAGTAAGGTCAGAACTGTAACGCCCTGCTTCTTTGTACTTTCCATAATTAGAAAGTCTTGTTTGTATTTCTATTTTGGATATCTTGTGTTCTTGTATTCGTTCTTTCGTTGTAAAATCCGAGACTTGGATCATAAATAAAATTCGTATTTCTTTAAATTTGTGTTATACATACTTCATACATGTTCATACGTTTAATTTCGTGAAACAATTGATACATTATTCAAAATTCTTGGAAACTATGTGTTAAACTTGTAGATTCATGAAATACATGAATAATACGTCTATTGGATGCATATGATACCTAATTACAACATTCGTATGCTTAATCATACTTCATTATACTTGTTTTATGCTAATTATACTTGTTTTATCCTTATAATATGCTTTTATATCATATTGCACCCTTGAAACACCTTAAAACCATAAAGAATAAACTTGAGGGGCCTAAAATGACAACAATTAAAACTTGGACTCGCACCAGACTTCCCTGGCGGGCCACGACCAGGGTCTGGCCCTACTTTCGCGCCCCGCGAGGCTCTTGAATCCGAGACCAGCTCAATCAGCTCGATTATTGGTCATCTTTGGGTGTGTTTTGATATGTGTTAAGTGTGTTTCTTGCATTTAAAGCTCACCAACCCAACCCTAATCCATCCCCTATAAAACCCAACACTCCTCCAAGCATTTTCACTTTGCAAACACTCTCTAATCACTCTCAAACACACTAAAAATGCAGCTGAATCCAGAAGCAAATCAGAATCATATCAACTCACAAAAGTGAGCATAACTTCCGTATTTCTTAACCTTTTTCCTTGATTTTTCTTTCTAAATACATGGAACAACCTTAGGTATGTTTCCAACAGGTTTTACATAGAAAACCAAGGCTGGAACATCACCATATAAGGCTCCAAACTTTCTTTTTTGATTAAACATTACTAAACTTGCTTGAACTTGAGTTATCTCATACACATTCCTATGTCCTTACGCTCATAATCACTTCTATGGTTAGTTGGGTTTAAAAACAAGGTCGTGACACTTAAAATCAGAGGTTAAAACCTCATAAACTTTTTGTTTTGGTTAGGGTTTAACCCACAAGTAAGGAACAAGCTTAAAGCTTGATGTTTGTGTGATTATAGGACTAGCTTGGGATATCCTACTTGAAAATCCATACATTACTTGATGATTTCTTAGATTAGTTGTAGTTAACTTATTCTTTATTGTATTTTCATGACCCTCCTTGATTGTTTATAACAACAAGTGTAGTGGTGAACACCAAAGAGGTACCTAAATGGAAGACTTGTTCTTCCTACATCATACATGACTTATATGATATACAAAAGAGGTTCCCAAATGGGGGATTTATCCTCCTACCTCATGCTTGACCTATATGACATAATGTACACTATATAATACTTATATATTATCCATGTAATCGAACATTTGATGATGAATTAGTGGTCATTTGTCAAAGTATTAGATTACATCATCTAAGACTTAATAACTTGTTATGATTCTAATGGGTATTTTGACCCATGAAAACATTCTAACTCTTGGGGTTTCATAGTGTCAAACAAGTATTATAGGACTAGATGATTACTTTCTCATGTGTTATTTTCATGTAATTTAAACTCCGAGTCTTTAATCTTCCGTTAAACTCTCCATACTCACTCATCTATGTTTCTTCGTGTAGAAGGACAAGGTGCTCCAAACTAACCAACCAAACACTCGCGGGATATCAAGTGGAAGCTTGCAAAACCGTGAGTATACTCGAACCCCCTTTACGTTTACCACCTTTTTGGGGTGTAACATGTCTACTTATGAAACTTACACATAAACTTTATTCGTAAATGCACAAATATTCCTATAACATGCTTGCATACTTGATTACTTGATACATTGAACTTGGGGTTATACGTTTTGTGTTAGACTTATCATTAGCTTCAATCGAGCCTATCCTTGACATATATAGCGCTATAGGATTAACGCACCACCCGTAGACTTGAGGTTATGTCAGGAGCTTATTGCGTTTCATCATTGGTTTGATTTGTTAAACACATGCCGATTTTAATGTTTATCTTGTATCAATAGCTTGCCATGAGGAATCGTTTAAAATCATTTTATGCTATGTATGTATGAAAACTTGTATACTCGCCTTTGCTTTTGCATTGAACTTTATTTTAAACATGTTACAGGTTGAGGATGATGATGCTATGAAATTGAAGTAGCGACGATGCTTAGATACACATATAGAGGCCTTAGGTTTAAATGTTTAATATGTTGTATCAATTTTGTTCTTGTCATTATGTTATTGTCTTGTATTTGTTGTTAATTGAATTTTCATGTAATGTTCGACAATTTGAAGTTATGAAATGAAACGGTTTTTATTTAATTATTATCACAAAATAGCGTTATGTGTGATGAGCAATCTTTTTTCGTCTCACTCCGATGTTTCCGCCATTGGTTGGGATGTGACAAGAACCCTAATATAAATTTAATAAACGATAATCAGACATGTTTAACTTTTTTTAACATAAAACACACATAAACTTTTACCAAACAACTTCAATCACCACAAATGCTTATCTATCATTTAAATATAATCCTTACACACTACATATTTGTTGTAGCCTTAGTCTATGACGAACCTTCATCAACTTTAGCAAACTTCTATGTGGATTTTAGCAATGTATCAGGTGAGATCATAGCCCCTATTCTGTTTTTAATTTTTTCGGGTGGAACACGTACAAACCTAAATCACATTCTTTAATACAACTCTTCAATAACAATGATTTCACAAATGTAACATTATTATAAACAAGTCATTAAGATTTCATCATTGGACACCCAGTGGGGGTGTGCCACAAGTATTCTCCTTTGTCAAAGGTATTCTTTTGTTCCATGTTTATCATACATCATAGGACACCCGGTGGGGGTGTGCCTCAAGCTATCATATCATTAGGGTTGATTATAAGGATTCTTTACACAATCATTAACTCATAAGAGACAACGGTTAGTAGTAAATGAACTGGTTAAAGAGAAAACAAGATAAAGTTGCGAGCATTGAAATTCGAGAGTTGGGGAGCCATTGATCAAGACAGGGGCACTTGAAGACTTTAAGAGTTAGTAGATTTGTCATGTGATCCGGCAAGCACTCAATCAGTATCGATTTGTTTCATTTAGGTACTCGTACGGTACTAACACTCGGAATAGCAATTTAAGGAGAAAACAATAAGATAAAGTTGCGATATACCCAAAAGCATATTTGTACGTCTTTTTGTTCAATTGAAACCCATAAAAATGAATACTTGTACTGGTTCCAAAATAACCATACCGGTAGCGATGTTCAATCGGTATTCGTTCGGGCCATCACGATAACATCACTCGTTATAACTTACAATACTGGAAAAAATAGTCCATTTTAAATTCAAATCTATTTTCAACAAGAGACACGTGCTCAACTTTTTAACAAAAGTAAATGAACAAAAGTTATTAGGGAAAAATCAAATCAAATAAAAATTAAACGGGGTTTTCAACATAGTTGTATATTTGGTAAAAAAAAAAAATAAGGTTAACGAATGAAAAAAAAAAACGTATATTATGTAAAGCTTTTTAAAGTTGTTTGATTGAAATTTAAAAAAAAGACACGAAAACAAACGACTGTGAATAGTAAATCCCCTCACAATCGTATTTATTAATTGTGACATTATATGGTTATTCATGGCCAAGGTTTATGTCGATTCGGTAAATATTATACTATAACTTTGTATGAGCTTGTTTGATTGATAATGTTATCCTACCGTCCCAAAAAGTATTTACATTTTTTAACTTTAATCAAAATCACAAACTATTATTTAAAACTACCTAATAGATTATATTTATTTAATTTTTGAAATTTTATTGTCTATTTTATTTTATTACTATAAATAAGCAACAAAAATATGCAATACAACTTGTAACTTGTGCTTTGAGATTTTTTTCAAAAAAAAAATTGACTTTTTACTTATAATCCAAAAGTTTTTACCTTTTGCAATTTTAAGGGTGCTACTATTTTCACCCCCCCTAATTACTTTTCTCACCCCCCTCCCCTCACATACGATCAGGTGGGGCCTGCGTGGGACCGACAGTTTTCCTCTTACAAGGGGGGTGTAATCAGTAAAGAGGGGGGTGTGTATAGAATTAGCCAATTTTAATCCTACATAATATTAATTTGTTTTTTTAACTTTAACCCAAAACTTTTAATTATTTGCAATTTAACATAACTTTTGTCACTTATACTTTTCATCTTTCGCAAGTTTTCGCTTTACATATAGTTCTAAATTTTTCGAGTTAATACAATGCAACGTACGACTGTGGTTCAACTTTTTTATGTTTTGTTTCAAATTTTGCAAGTTAAAACGGTGCAACGTGCATGTGTGGTTCAACATTTTTACCTCTATTTTTTCATGTTTGACAGGTTCGTCGCAACACGCAGATCCTAGGTCGAGTCAGTATTGGTGGTCGATGACGGTTGTGTGGCATTAGTACTATTTGACACCGTTTTACGCCCCGCCGCAATGCGGGGTGAGCTTTGGGGGTTTCTCAAAGAAAAAATGGTTATGCATATGGTTGTTGTAACCTTAGCTTTGGGGGTTTTCCAAAAAAAAAAAATTGTTTTTTTTTACATTTCTCTCAAAAGTATTTCATAAATTTATTTTAACCAAAAACTATTTGTTTTTTACTTTTAACCCAAAACTTTTTATCTTTTGAAATCTATCCTCACAACTTTTTTTACTTTCAACTTTGGTCCTTTATACTTTTCATTTTTCACAAATTTTTCGCTTCATGCTTGGTTCTAAATTTTGTGACTTAACACATCGCAACGTGCGTCTTTGGTTTAACGTTTTTACGTTTCGCTTTAAATTTTGCGAGTTAACACGACGCAACGTGCGTGTGTGGGTGAACGTTTTTACATCGTCTATTTTTTTTTCTCGTTTGACAGGTTTAACATAACGCACAGGTCCTAGATCAACTTAGTTATAATTAAAGAATCTCCGCCGCATTGCGACGGGTCGCAATTCTAGTTTACTTTTATTAAACAACTTTTTTACACCTAAATAATACCACTCATCTATCACTTGAACATTTAAACCTACATATTTTTTTTTAACAAACACCATACATAGTCATTTAAACCTACATCAATTTTTATAACAAACACCATACCTCTAAACTTAAGTCTAGACCTCTAAACTTACGTCTAAACGACTAAGTGGTATGTTGAAATTTTATTATTGATAAGGAAAACTAGCTCTAAAACATTTAATATAACTAAGCATAATATTTCATAATATATATAATAAGTTTTAGAGATGGTTCAACAAGATCTTCCGGGTCCAACCCTAAAGTGTCATATCTAGTAACTTCAAAACGGTTGTTAGCTATGAGTTCAGCAAAGTGCAAGAAGACTACAGGTGGACCCTTTTGACCAACAATCAACCAACATTTGACTTGAACCGCTTGGGTCTTCCTCTCTTCTTGATCACGTCAACACGAAGGAGGTTGTCTTGAACATGAGTAAAAACACAACTGTTTCCTACATTCACCTTATTATCTTTCACGAAATCGGACCATTCTCTTCCAATGCGTGGGACCCGGTTCGGCTCGCCGTTCCACAAACTCACATCCCAAGTATTTCCCGTGCTGTTCTCTAGTCGAAGACGGTCATAGTCGTTGATCCCGGTAGCTTTTGCGAAACCCTCATTCAATGGCTGCAATAAATCCAACCTCATGAGTAAAACATTAACCTTTAACCCTAAAACTTCTCCCATAACAATGCATAATTAAATAATCACAAACTGGATTTTGATACTCGTCTAGACTATTACTCTGGCCAGTCTATATTGGCACCTGCTAGTGCACAAGCTAAGCTGCTCGTGTGGGCTAGTCAAGATTGACTCCCTCTTAAAAACTCCTATTGAGTTGAGCTTAAAAGGGCTCGAACCCAACCTTTACTGAGGAGCGTTTAATAACGAGGCAGAGCCAACGAGTGACCTTTGTTAATAAGAACGATGATTATTATGGATCGATATTTCATACTTTGAATTACTAAACTCGATTTATAATTATATAATTACCATTTGATGCATGTAGCTTTCCTTGACATCGATCTGAAATGTCAACGACCCCTCTACATTTTCCACCGAAACATTGTCACTGGTTGCTTCTTCAACAGAGGGTTTCTTCTCATTACCTGAACCTGTATCATCTGAACTTTGTTTGGGACATCTTTTCGGTCTTCCTCTCTTCTTGCTCACATGAACACGAAATAGGTTGTCTTGAACATGAGTAATGACAAACCTATTTCCTACCTTCAGATTGTTATGTTTCCTAAAATCTGGCCATCCCCTTCCAATGACTGGGATCTTGCGCGGCCCAGACTTCTCGAAATTCGCATCCCACGTCTTTCCGTCGTTGTTCTCCAGCCGCATGACACCGTTTTCATCGATTCCAGCAGCTTTCACGAAATCCCTCGTCAGCGGCTGCAATAAATCCAACTCCATGAATAAAGCCTTAATCTTTAACTTCAAGGATAACAACATATAATTAAATAATTTGTTTACAATATGTAATTCAATCTAATGAAAGTTCATGTAATTAAGTATATATTATCATTATAAGTTAAAACTGGTTTCTTTAAAACCAGTTCGGACTTGGAAACATAACTGAGTGTTTATATGAGGCATGCTATTTTTCCCACACCAACAACTTTCAAACGGCCGTTCGACGAAAACTCAAACGACAGCTTAAAGGTAGCAGATTATGACACAAGCCCTAAACTTCAAACTAACCTTCCAACAGGCCTCAAACGGCCGTTTAAAAGTAAGGGACAACTTCAAACAATCATTTTAAAACGGTGTGAGACTAGAAAGCAAACCCGGAATAGCATATATGCCCAGTTTATATATACCAACATAGTTACCATTCTATATATGTAGTTTTTCCTGACAACCCTCGGCAATGTCAACGGCTCCTCCACATTTTTCATCGAAACACTATCACTTGTTGCTTCTTCAACAAAGGGGTTCTTCTCATTACCAGAAGGTGCATCATCTGAACTGTGTTTGGCACATCTTTTGGGTCTTCCTCTCTGCTTGCTCACATGAACACGAAGGAGGTTGTCTTGAACAGGAGTAATAACACACTTGCTTCCTACCTTCACATTGTTATCTTTCGCGAAATCAAACCATCCTGCTCCAATGACTGGGGCCTGGCGCGGTCCAATCTTACCTAAAGTAGCATCCCACATCTTTCCATCGATGTTCTCCAGCCGCAAAACACCATAGTCATCGATTCCAGCAGCTTTCACGAAACCCCACGTCAGCGGCTGCAATAAATCCAACTACATGAATAAAGCTTTAATCTTTAACTTCTAGGATAACAAGATGTAACTAAATAAGTTGTTGAGAATTGCTCAATTATAAAAAAGGTTTAACACCAACATGATCTTTTTTGTTTTCATATTAGTAGCTTGTTTGTTTAGTTTCTTTAGCTTAATTATTAATTTCCATGTAATTCAGTATATGTTATTATGTATGTGTTCAATAATATTCACAAGGTTGTCAGTGAATGCATCCCTATAAGTTAGAAACCTAAGGGTGAGGCTGAATGTAAAGGTGTACAAAACCTCTTTTTTTCCTAAATCGGTTAAGTTTTTCCAAACCGAACAGATTTTTTTAAAACCAGTTCGATCTTGGAAACATAATTGAGTGTTTATATGAGGCAATACACTCCACCAACTTTCAAACGGCCGTTTGATGAAACTCAAAACGACAGTTTAGACCACCCGTAGTGGGTGCCAATCTGGGCGGGTTTTTTGCCCCATCCACCCCCGAACACACCAGCGCACCGCCCCTAGGGCGTTAATTGCAATTTTTTGTTGGGCGTTTTGATTAAAACGCCAGATTGTATAAAAGTTTCAAAACCAATAAAAAATTTCCAACTCATTTATTTGTTTTATTTTTCTAAATAGATAATAATCGAGTAATCATTGTTGGGCATTATTTGTCATTATACCAGTACACCCATTTTTACAAATGCCCCTTTGCTGTCTAGGAGGCCACGTTTTGTTTCACTAACCACTACGCATGGTCTTAAAGGTAGGAGTTTATGACGCAAGACCTAACCTTCAAACAGCCGATCGACGAATCATCAAACGGCAATTTAAAAGTAAGGGACAACTTCAAACAATCATTTTAAAACGGTGTGAGACTAGAAAGTAAACCCGGAATAGCATATATAAGCCCTGTTTATATATACCAACATAGTTACCATTCTGTATATGTAAGTTTTCCTGACAACCCTCGTCAATGTCAACGGTTCCTCCACATTTTTCAACGAAACACTATCACTTGTTGCTTCTTCAACAGAGGGTTTCTTCTTATGATCTAAACCTGTATCGTCTGAACTAGTTGTGTTTTTTAGACATCCATTTGGTGAATAGATAATGACTTCAAACACTGGTTTTGGATCAAAAGACCGAAGCCAAAAGACCAGAAGGTCACCAAGTTGAAGATGATTTTCGTTCATGAACTTGAGCCATCCACCCATGAAGTAATACCTGTCTTCAATCCTTGTATATTTGACTCTCCATTCAGCACCAGATTGTGTTTTCAGAACGATGATTTGCTTCTTGTTGTCACCGTTTTCCAAATACTTTTTGGCAAAAGCAGACGGTAATGGCTGCAACATATGCATAATGAAGGTTAGTGTGATAACGATCATAGAAAATGGTGTGTTAAAAGATATGACGGAACTCACTAGGTATTCTGAGTCGTTGTTGGGCAAGATTCGGTAGAAGGAAGAAGCTTCTTCATCTCCTTTTCTGAAATTCATTTTCAAACTGTGAATGAACTAGTTACCACCACCACCTGCAAATTAAAGATATTACCACCACATGTAAATGAATCGGCGGACTAATGATTAATTACACGTAATTGGTGACGATTCCTTGCTGCAATATGTAGACTAGTTGACAGTTATCATCATCATCATCATCATACTCAGTATATCCCACCAATAGCAAAGCTAAGGTAGGGTCTGAGGAGGGTGAGATGTAGACAGCCTTACCTCTACCCCGTAGGAATAGAGAGGCTGCTTCCAATGAGACCCCCGGCTCGAATAGAGAGACAGCCTTACCTCTACCAATAGCAAAGATGTAGACTAGTTGACAGTTATCCATATCCTAATTAATGGATATTTATACATTGGGATGTGAATAGATATGATCATTTAGTGATTCTGATTTTTATTTGTTTCGAAGTTTTTTTTTAATGAACAACATAAATCAATCTCGATCACTCTTAACTCTGTTTCCGAGTCTCATTTAACAGAGGAAGAGGATGGAAAAGAGATGAAAATATGAAAAACCATGTTCCCGAGTTTCATTTAACAGGGGGAGGGGAGGGAAAATGGAAGAAAATATGACCATATATTCATCCTCCCAAATTGAAGAGATTAGGAGAGAATTTTTCTTCCCCTCCCCTCCCTCTGTTAAATGAGACTCGGGAACATAACCCACTCGATCAAATGAAGTACTCCTAGAGAAATCCGAGTTCAGCATCAATTTTTGAGAAAAACCCGGTAATTCATCCGCTCGTAGACATGACGGTGAAATTATCGGTAAAACCCGTTTGGCTTAATGATCGAACCCAGGATTCCCTGGGTCTCTCATATCATTGCCCACCAGTTTCTCACCTTTGGAAGGCTGCATTTGTTTACACCACGAGATCTAGACACCATTGGCTTAATGATCGAACCCAGGAGTTAAACCTACACCTTACACTCACAAGAGAAATGCAATCTTTACACCACGAGATCTAGACACCATTGGCATTTGTTTAGAAGGTTAATAAAAAGCAAACATGATTTCTTATTTTTCATGAAAAATAAAGTTTCATAAAAAAGACTTCTTTTTGGAAGGCTGCATTTTTTATTAAAAAAACAAAACAAAGTAAATGTTGACGCAATGGTAACGGGTTGTGTGGGAATTGAATTGAGGGGATGAAGGTTAGTGTTTGAGAGAGAAATTGGGTTTTGGGTGACGAAGTGGAGTGTGATGGAGACAGTGGTGAATGAAGTTGAAGATGCTAGTAGGAGGGTGAGGTGGTTTTTTTTTTTTTTTTTTTTTTTTTTTTTTCTTTTCTGGGTGAGGTGGTGGTGTGGTGGTGGATCTCATATAAATTTTTAAATGTTAATTATATTTCTTTTAGCTTTTTAGTTATTTATTTAATAGTAAGGGTATTTAGGTCATTGCACACCCACTTTACTGGAAAAACCTAACCTCCATCCGCTTCAGGAACTATCCGAGAGCGAGTGTACAAAAGTTGAGGACTATAGCTGTAATTATAGAAATGTAGGGACTAGATGTGAAATCTGAGCAAACCACATAACTAGTTTAAAAAAAAAGTCCTAACTTAAAAAAAAATACTAGATTGCTTAAATTTAAAAAACCTACAAACTCCATTTTTTTTTATTTTTTCCTTCATTTTTTAAAATGTCACGGTCTTCTTCCGGATACGTGTTGATATAAATTGTCATGATCTTCCAATCCTCTCTTTCTGCCGCCTCTTCCTTCAACCTAAGCCTTTCGTCGACTTCACGTTTCTTCACTTTTATCTTTTCAGCTGTGACCTCGGTTATGCTTTAAAATGGGCCATCAAATCGTCAATTTTCGAACTGCCCACAGATGAGGCTTTTTTTTTGCTGTCGCCGCGCTTTTGGCTTTGTCCCTTCCTGTGGGACGTTCCTCCTTCGGAATTTCATTCACATTCTTGTTAAACTCGGGCTCGTTGTTTATATTTATTTGACAACGTGCGTCTGAGCCCCCCGCACTGTAACTTCCACTCCCTGAGATTTTGGTTCGTTTAGCTATTGCAACCTCGTTTGGTATCGGCGCCCACTTGTTAGCTTTCCTCATAACTTCCCACGCCCAAACGTGTGGGAAATGATGTTTGTTGCGATCTTCGTATCTACGCATCGCCTTTTTGAAAATATACTCGTCGTTCCACCCACTTAGAGGATGAGTATACAAATTGTTACAAATCCCACAAAAAAGTTAGACCGTGGTATTCATCTTCCGCCACTTGGAAGAAATCTATCTCTCGATATGGACCTTGCTCCATAATCGAATGAATTTTTTTTTTACTATTTTCTTCCAAAAACAATCTCTAGTTTGTTTGTTGCCTACATTTTAATAAAAATTATCAACAACAATATATATATACACTTTTTTTACAATTTTAATAATTTATTTAAAATAGAAAAATATTTACCAACAATTGGGCATTTTGATGCATCAACCCACGCCTTGGCTAATGCCCCCTCCTCGATTTTTGACCAAGCTTGTGCTTTTAGTTTTGAAGTTTGGTTACCGCTTCCACGCACCGGTTGCTTTTTTTTCCGTTTGGAAATTTGGGGTTGCGTTTCTGGCACAAATTCTTGAATCTCGTCTTCTACTGGTTGTGACGATCCAATCGGTGGAGGTGGTGTTGATTGAGGTGCGGTTGAAATTGCATGTTAAACGGGTTTCACATTAGCATTTGTTGCTTTGGTTCATTTGGATGAAAGTGTTAGAGGTTTCTTGGAAACCCACCAAAGAAAATTGGGATGCCGACCATTCAAGATCGAGCGTTGGAGCATGGCCCGGTACTACGAAAAGGTTTGGAATCGGGTTACGATTTGGGTTTGGATTCCGGTTGTTTGGATTGTATAGATCCATGGCAAAAGTTGAATAGTTTAAAAAAATGTAGATATTTTATAAAAGAAGAAGAGAGTTTGGTGGATATTATGTTGAAAATGGATAAGATATTTGGTATATTTATAAAGAGTTAAATATTTTTTTAATGAAATATAGCCGTTATCAAACGACATTTTTTTGAAAAGTGGGCCGTCGGTGGCATCGTTCAGGAGACGTTGGGGACGCGACAAGGCTGTGGGGGGCGGTGTAGATGTTCCCGACGGGCCTGGACGTCCCCACACCGACTAGCCAATGGTTTCTACTGAACGTCTCTTTTTAGGTTGTATGTGGTTTTCTATACATATCAAGCAAGTTTTTATACAGTTGTTGAAGTACTTTACTTATTTTTTTGTATTGAAAAACGCCTCTACCTACGAAATCATCATTTCAGTAACTATCCATAAAAGTTTTGATATCTTTGATATCTCAAAAACTCACGCCCATTTTTAATTATGCCATATATGAAACAAAATGCCAGATATGTTAAATTACATCAAAAGGGCCAAAGGTGAAACAAAATGTTGCAGAAAACTCACGAAACGGCTAGTATAGTCCCTCCAAGAAAATGACATACGATAGAACATATTTCAAGCGCGTGCGCGCCTAGACCTGAGTCTTCCAGCAATGCTATCCCCTAACACGATGCTACAACGTTTCTTTCGTGACCCCGGCTTTGTTTCTGGTGTAAGAACAACGGTTTTGACCTCCTCAATTGTGCTGTTGACTTTATCTTCACCATTTGTCAACTCTGACTTTTCATTTTCACCTTCATGGATTTCTGCTTCGGGATTGTTCTCTTTTGATTCCTGATCACCGTCGTTAACTTCTGCTTCAGATTTGTCTGATGATTGCAATTCAGGCGGTTTCTCATCAGAGTTGACTTCTGCCCCAAGATTCTTATCTTTTGACTCAACACATCCATTTTTGGCCGAAATGGCTTCAGATATGTCTGTTGATTGTAATTCAGGCGGTTTCTCGTCGTTGACTTCTTCCTCTGGATTCTTGTCTTTTAACTCGACATTTTCACTTTTTACAGTGACGCCTTCAGCCTCTCCTTCCTCCTTTGAAAAGGGTAGTGACCTTTTAGCACAAACCTGTATATCGCTCTTCTCGTTCGTCTCTATGTTTGGGTCAGATCGACGCGTTTGGATCAGATAATGCGCAACTGACTTGTACCCCTGACTTGAAATCTAATAACAAAACAGATACATTCCGCTCAAATTTAAACGGGATTACATAAAAACTCTTCAATCATTTTATTTGAAAACGGAGATTATTACTTTAAAAATATATTTGACAAACGAGAACAACGAACCTTCCTATAAAGCATACCAGTGGCAGCCCAGCCTTTGGCCTGGCGGCACAAACTGCAGTTACAAATTCCCCGACAGACAGGACAGATCCAATCAGGATTTTGCTTTGCTTCAAGTACATTCTCCCCATATCTGTATACATATAGATGCATGCTAAACATTATATATTGTATCTTTCACAGAAAATGTTGGTGCGAGTAATACAAAGACGAAAGATAATTGTATATATGATATAAAATTTTAATCAAGAAAAACATCAGAATATTCGATGGTGTGAACTTTGTTTAAAAAAAAGTTTGATACGCTTTGAGGTGTTTAGGTTCCAAAAGCCAAGGAAAAAGGTGCGGGCATCACATACACGAGCAGTGGCGGACCCAGGATTTATTTTCTGGGGGGTGCGACCAGAGGGTGCGATTGGGGTTTTTGCCTAAATAATACACTAAATTTTTTTACGGGTTTAGGGTTGTTTTTGCATATCAGTTTCCAACATACCCCTAACTTTAACCAACGTTGACCAATTTTGACCCAAAACTACATGTTACCTTTTAAACCAAGGATGTAAAATAATAAAATTTATACTTATATTCTTAATTTAAAAAAAATATAAAGAAAGAAACCAGTGTAAATGTATGTTTCTAAAGGATCACTGGTTGCAAATGGTATACCTCATATACAAACAATCACCACAAAACTGGCCTTGAACAAGGTTGCACTGGATGCAGTGGGTGCGATGACCGAGCGTTTTCTGCCTGCAACAAATTCAAGAAAGCCAACCAAACCATCTTTAGCATAATAGCAAACATTTAACAATTCAAAAACAAATATATACAAAAGAAATAATAACGACAATGACGTTGATGATGATTGATAATGATCATGATCATGATCAAAACTCAAGTCGGATACCTGCATTGGTGACAAGTTTTTCCTCTGACTTGATCATAGATTCTCTTACCATCTTTCCCGTATCCGTCAACAAACAGAGTCCACTCGGTTTTAGCCTCACCCAACAGCTTTTCATGTTCTTCTGTGTAAACCTCAGGCCTATGGTTCTTTGCCATCAACAAGTCGTCCACATTTTTACCCGGTTTTGGCACATCTACCTCCGCATAGCTAACTGCTGGTGTACTCTGCAGTCTACACATCAAAATTCAATTTCAAGGCAAGCAATCAAATCATAATAGCCAACACAAAATCACAGAAGTAAACAATGGAGGGAACTACACTGATTTGCACTATACAGTTTTTTTTTTTTTGCATTCTGAACAGCATCAAATCAGTGCAAATCAGCATCAAATCAAACAAGAAAATGACAATTTAAACCAAATTAAGCTACTAACGCTGCAAACACATCACGGGCAACTGTTTACTTCTGTTTGTCAGCTGGTGGGTAGAACCCAACGCCAACCTAAAAAGGGTATCACCCAAATGAACCCAAACACAACACGTGACTTTAAAAATCCGTTTAAAGTGTAACCAAGTTAAATTTATTTACCTCTTTTTGCATATTTACACTTTAAAAATTCTAAAAATATATATAACTTCTATTTTTTAAGCAATAATCTTTAACCTATGACAACTTATTTTATAAACTTCACAAATTTAGCATAAAAATACCAACATTTGAAAAAAAAACATAAATAAATAAATGGATTAAACACATAAACGAGTCAACCCACGAACCTCGCAGGTTAACACAAACATGACTCGTTAAGCTAAACAGATTTCAAGGTTCGACCAAAAATACCCGAACCCCCAAACACCAAACCAATGAACATGATCCGTTTAGCAAAACGTCTTTGCGGGTTCAACCCGAACCCGTTTAGACCAAACCCAAACCCACAAACATGATCTGTTTAGCAAAACGTCTTCGCGGGTTCAACCCCTAAAACTAAACAACAATTTAGTAGAAAAAACATAAACAAAACCAAGATAGTCACAGTAATCACATAAAACACATTAAAAAATAAAATTAAACTAAACAAACGGGTCAACCCACAAAAAAATGACCCAACCCATTTAGACTAAACCTAAACCCGCAAATTTCGTCTTAGATTCATTTAATCGTTAATAAAGTGTTACCATCAAAATGCAGATTAAACAAGAGTTAAGTAAAAACATAAAAAAAAAAAACCTGGAGGATCTTCTAGTGGGAACAGAGGAAGGCAAAGGGGGAATACACCGATTATCAGGGGTTTTGTTCTGATTATTCGACAACAGTTTATTGTTCTTCCTGTAGCTATTGGGCTTAACAGATTTCATCTTAAGTGACAGATCATAAATCCCCAGCTTCTGCATTCTTTCAAGGTTTTCTTTGATTCTTTCTTCTCTGCATTTCTCGTAACCAGAAGAAGCAGTTGGGGTTGTTTCTTGAATGTTGTTGCTGTTCATCGTCACCATCGTTGAAGGTTGTTGACTCTCTCTCAACGAGTGTTGTTGTGTGACAATGGCGAGCGAGTTGAGGTGCCAACGGTCGGATTTGTTATAGTGGTGGTGGGTTGTGTGTAAACCTCGATTTTTGTGCTGGGCTTTTGTGGGTGGATTAGCAGATGGTCCAGCCTTTTTTTCTTTTGGGCTTGGACCCATTTTCTAAGATGTAATGTGTTAAGCCCAATAGCTACAGGAAGAACAATAAACTTTTGGGCTTGGACCCATTTTCTTTTGGGTTGAATATTTTTTTTCATTATTTTTTTAAGTGGTAATGAATTATTTTTCTTTACTATTACTTCTTACTTCAAGCCATAATTAAGACATCTTAAGGAAAGGGTTAAAATGAAAAATTATGGTAGATAACTTTTTATGGTGGGGCAGAATCACTTTACCGTTCTGGGTACAGTGATTTACACCTTCATAAATGAAACTTACATGTCGAAAAAAACTCGGCTCGTAAAATTCTTTTTAGTTTTTTTTACTGGTGTATTTGTTAGATGTTAATCTATCTTTGTGTATAACTTGGTTGCAAAACTCACACGGGAAGTAGGGTTCTTGCTAGTTCTCTCAACTCGGAGAGGTTCTCATAGAAAATGAATCTTTAATCATTAATATTAAACATGATTTATATATGTTCTATTTAAATCACTTAGTTTAAAGCGTTTTACATATATAAAAAAAAGGAACTTCTAATAAATTTGAAAAATATAAGAGCATTCACATTAGAATCCTTGTATTTTCCTTGTCTATATAATTAAGGAAAGAAATGAGTCTTCGTCAGTTTTTGACTCCGTCCAATTCCCTAAAATAAGGAATATATAAGGAGTGAACAATAATTTTGTTGTGAGTGAACAATAATTTTCTTGAGAGTGAACAATGTTTAGAGATAAATGTGTTTTTTAGCTAAATTACAGGGATGAGAATGATGATTCGAATATAAATTCACTAATAAAAGCTGAGTAATTTTAGAGAAAAAAAGCTTTAAGCACTAATGTGATGTATTGATTTTAGAGTAAAAAAGCTTTGAGCACTTATGTGATGTGTGGAATGCTTTGTTATTACTAGATGATTTTTTTCATAAAAATAGCAATAGTTAAAATAATAATTATGTTATAAATATGGTAAAAGTGATGCGTGGAAAGCTTGGTTGTTACTAAATGATTTTTTTTTCATAAAAATAGATAGTTAAAACAATAATTATGCTATAAATATGCTAAAAGTAATAATAGAATAATTACACAATGTTAATAAATTATGCATTATATATAATATTAAAACAAAGAAGGTTTAAACTATTCTATGGTGTTAATATGCTCCTACTTAATGTTGTTAGATATGCTTGACTCAGTTTCTAGACCTGGTATTTCTACGGTTCCATCCATTATTTCAATTTTATTTTTATTTATTTATTTATTTTATTTTATTTTTTTGCTTTTTTTAAACCTGGCTTCAATAGGTTTTGTTTTTTGTTTGTTTATTCAAACAGTTTTTTTATATTGATAAATAATAAACAAACCTATGCAGGATTGTGTAGTAACAAAGAAGATATATGATGTATGGATGTGTTTGTATATATAAGGCCACCCGGGGTGGTAGCGTGATAGTTTCTATCACTCGTGGAACTATCACTCAACACCGCCGCCACTAGTTTCTATCACTCGTGATAGTATAACGCGTTGAGTGGGTAACGCGTTGTAGATAAAAAAAGGAACATGTATCTTGTACATTGTGCATTAATATTTGTACATTGGAATCCCTATCACTAGTGATACCACCCCTCCTACATTTCTATCACTATCACTAGAATATTGGGTGCCACATGGCATCATTTGATTGGTTGCTTCCATCACTGGAATCTATCACTAACAAACCACCCCTACCCCCCTAATAATAGATAATAGATGTTATTATGTTGATGTATTATTCTAAGAAATTAAACAATGGAATAGATAGAAATATTGACATAATTTTAATTAAAATAATCTAAGTAAACTTATTTACTATTTTAACCTCTATTGTAATTATTGGGTTTAGTTTTCTTTTAACGAATCAAACCGGTACCATATGTATGTTTTTAGATTTTATCTTTCGCTTGCTATAATATATACTGATGTCGCATCGAGCTGGTGCTAGTACCAATTAATTCATATTGCGTTGCCACAAAAACACGAAGATTTAATCCCATCGCGTGGATATCTCAAGAATCTTAGCCGAAATCAAATCCACAAGTTTTCTTTGGGTAAAAAATAGAGCAAAAATGTTCTCTTTGTAATCTTTCTTTGATCTAGGCTCTTGCTAGCTTGTTTTGTTTTAATAAAATCAGCCGTTAAATTTTTTTTAATGATAATAGTGAAGATAGTGTGTTATAACGAATAATAAAATAAGCTAACTGAAACAATTATTACTAACATTTAAGTTGATAAAATTGTAGAAATTTCATTATCTTGTAAAGTGGGTATTTTACACATTTTCCAATTTATTCTTATTGCTACCTAACCACCAATAAGATGAAACAATCCTGGTTTACATTAAATTCCGACAATACGAACGCCTCCTAAAACAAGCATGCATCTTGAAATCTTGCATCTAAAAGGTTCCTAGCGGAATCTCTCGTTTCTAGAGGCAAGGTTAATTATTGCAACACTAGTATGTTTTTCGTTTTTTTAAGAAAAAATGTTCGGATAATCCCAGTGGTTTGCTCTATTTTCAACTATAGTCCATAAATTTCTAAAATTACAGCTATAATCCTCACTTTTTGTAATTTCGTTCCCGGATAGTCCCTGGCGTTAGGGGTGTGCACGGTTCGGTTCTGTTTTTTGGGTAAAATCAAAGCCGAAACCGAAATGTTGGTTTTTGGCTTTTTAAAACCGTTCGGTTTCGGTTTCGGTTTTTATGTCGGTTCAGTTCGGTTTTTTGGAACAAAATTATGTAAGATTCAAAAAAATATAAAGTATAATTTAAATACAAGAATCCTTATCATATGTTTACATTTAAGTTATTATAGTTAACTTCTTTAATTAATACTGTTTATATAAACCTAACCTTCTAATCTATTTTTGTGTTTCTCTGTTAACTTCTTTAATTAATACTGTTTATATAAACCTAACCTTCTAATCTATTTTTGTGTTTCTCTAAAGTTTTATTAAGACATTTTCTTTTATAATAATTTGAATATCATTTAATTTTTATATAATTTTTTTTTATTTCTTGTATGTACTAAATAGATCACTTCAATTATAAATAAACATGTAATGTTTTTATTATAAACACTTAAAATTCAAGAAAAAAATTAATAATTTCTACTAGCATTGGGTTAAAC
This sequence comes from Helianthus tuberosus, assembly GCA_030545235.1. Lineage (NCBI taxonomy): Eukaryota > Viridiplantae > Streptophyta > Magnoliopsida > Asterales > Asteraceae > Helianthus > Helianthus tuberosus. Next base: position 74,521,936 of record CM060437.1, read on the forward strand.
ATTTAAACAACTTAAACTTAAACTTAAAAATATATGGATCGTAACTTATCGGTTCGGTTCGGTTTTTTCGGTTATTGAAAATGGTTATCCAAAAACCGAACCGAAATTTTCAGTTATTAAAAATCTGAAAACCAAACCATCGGTTTTTGTTTTGGTTTTTTCGGTTCGGTTTTATCGCTTTTTTCGGTTACGGTTCAGTTATTTCGTTTTTCTGCTCACCCCAACCTGGCGGATGGATGTTAGTTTTTGGTGTTAAGTGAATGTGAAATTACAGAAATACCCTTACTATTAAAATATAACAATTAAAATATTTAAGGCTAGCTATAGATGTGGGGCCCACCTATCCACACCCAAATCCTAGGATTAGTATATAATAAGATGTTAAAAATCAATTCTTGTCCCTTTTAGCACAAGTGCTTGCACACAGTTCTATTTTTCTGAACTCCTGCACTTGTCGAAATTTACCGCCGGAACTTGGATTTCTGACTGTCTTCTTATTCTCCTTCGTTCATCGTGTTCCGAGGTATGTTTATGACGCATTTTGTACTTCATTCATCGTCGATCAGAAGCATTTTTATAATTTGAGATCACGACGGTGTTAAATTTGATGATTGACTGGTTAGGGTTCATGTTCTTGGATTGCTTTGAGAGTTATCAATATACGTAATCTTTTAAATATATTTAGATTATGCAATACAATGAGCTTGTAGGTAAGATAAGTTGGTAAATGATTGTATGTTCAGACATTGGATCGAGTAAGGGTGGAGATGTTATGGTGATGGTATGGAGTTCTTGTGGTGGGTGGGGTGGATACGTGGGCCCCACATGTACGGCTTTAATGTTTTAGTTTTTATATTTTAATAATAAGGGTATATTTTTAATTTCACAACCACTTAACACAAAAAACTAACCCTCATCCATGTCAGGGACTATCCGGGAACGAAATTGCAAAAGTTTGAGACTATAGCTGTAATTTTAGAAAGTTAGGGACTATAGGTGAAAATAGAGCAAACCACAAGGACTATCCGGCATTTCTCTTTTTTTTTTTCTTTCTAAACAACTCTGTAAGCTTCCCTCTTGAACTATTACACCGGATGGTGTGGAAGGATTAGGGGTGGCGTGGAGGCTTCAACCACCTTGGCAAATCGCCTCCTGGCCCGTCGTGAAGGGGGATGTGTAGATAACTCGATCGGCGTGGAGGGGTTGATGTTGGTGACGTGACGGTGGCTCATTGGTCAAAAAACTAGCCGTTGAACTACTCTAAATTTAAAAGACATTTCCAAAAAAATCCTAGATATTAAATCATTCCAACATTATTTCTCCAAACACACACAACATATCCAACCTATTTCTCCCTATAAACATTTGTTTTCACTCTCTATTTTATTATTCTCTAAAAATGAAATGCTCAAGTTCATCATCTTCATCTTCCTCGCCATTGCCTTCGGTTAAAAAGTTTCTTTATTCTCATCGTCGGATGACGAGAGACCCAAGCTAATAATATCAGTGGTTTAGAAAGTTGTTCAAACTATATTTGAAGACGAAGGGACCTCACAACCTAAAAGGAGGAAACATATCATAACGATTTAAATACTATTAATAAATCACCCATTTTCAATGACTATATAAACAGTATTAGACCGGAGGCTTCTTTTTGTCAACGGTGCGGAGTACAAATACGGTAATTATCTAACGGATGGAATTTTCCCGAAATATGTCGTGTTCGTAAAATCCTTTACAAAGCGTACTATGTAACACCCCTAAAATATAAATCCTTTATTATAAATTTAGTGTCGGTAATAAACAAGATAATATAACTAGGAATAAATAACCCAGTTAAATCCTAAGTCTCGTAGTAATAAGGAAAAGCTTGGTTAGTAATAAGGAAAAGCTTGGTTAAAAACCCTTTATAAAAACTTAGGTAAAGATAAGGGGCCAAAGTGGGACAAGTGCAAACTAGTTTTAATAAAACAAAAATTAAAACACCATTTGTGTGTGTTCTAGTCGACTTCTTCCACATGAACCAAGGAGAACTCCTTGTTCAAACCCTAACTAGGCCAAATCAGTCCCAAATCGAAATCCAAGCTTATATTAGTGATCACCTAAGAGAAGGGATCACAAGGTATGTTAAATTTCATCTTTTGATTATGTCTTGAATTTTGGTAAAAACATGAAATCGAAAAATTAAGCTTGCATGACCAAAGTTTGAATGAAATTAGGAACAAATTTTTTTCTAGGAGTAAACCCTAGTCATTAACTTGCTGAATTGATGCTCTTAATTGTGAATTTCATGGTCACCCATTTAAGTGTAAAGTGGGTTTTGTGAAAATGATATGAACACTAGAAATCTAATTGTGAAATGGATGATATTGAATTACTTGAAGTGAATCTAGATGTTATTAGGCATACTAGATACAATGAACTTGCAAGAATTGTTTAAATTTGGTTAGTTAGTGTAGGATCGGTGAATCGATCTAATGAGTCGATCAGAAGAGTTCTAGACCAAACCAAAGACGGAATTCAATGATTTGGACATGATTGCAGCTTGTTTAACACTAAGAATCACTTTAACTGTCGATTGTATTGATTTCACAACGTTTCACAGGCTGGCGACACTTCGGCAGAGCTTCGCTACCGGAATCAGATTCATACAAATGAAATCACAAGACACCTTATTTATAGAAGATCCAGGTCGCACCAACAGTCCACACGATCTGGCTTCACCAGTCCGTGCGACCTGGTCAGTCCGTACGAACTGGATTAGCCAGTTCGTGCGACCTGGACAATATCCTCTAAACTTCTATTTTCTAGACTATTAAGCTCCATTCTATCCAATCTAGATACATGACTTGATACAAGACGAAGTCAACATACATATGCACCAACAGACTCCCCCTTGGATGTTGACGAGTCTTTAGTGTATTGAGTCTTCAGTCTTGATCGGTCTTCTTGATCTTTCCAAAGTATCTTTCTCTGTAAGCATCCATCAATCTCTATCTTCTTCTTGCTCTTCCAGAATATGAGTCTGGCTCTTTCAATCTTCAAACTCCCCATTGCTAACAGACTCCCCCTTAAGTTTTTCCGGGATCGTAATCTGACATAACACTTTCACAAGTTCAGGAACGATTCCTGACTCTCCACAGCAACAGGATCAGGAACCTAATAACCTGCACAATTCTCTACCCAAAAGTAAATTTAACACTTGTTAAAATTTAACAAATTTAGAAACCACTTGTAGATATACATCAACAATAGTTATATCAAGTTCAAATTAATGACCTTAATTAACTAACAGTAAAAACAGCTTCAAAATATCTCAAACATTAACTTCACTTTCATTTCAAACATACTCTCCCAACCCACTGTCGTTCATCATGTTTAGCACTCGGAAGTTTGAAAATCAGCTTTTCAACATCAGTTGTCGAAAATAAGATGAAATAAAATCTTTTTGATTTTTCAAAATTTATGCTAAAAACATTCTTTTTGGGTTTTTTTTCTAAGATTTTCAGTATGTTAAAATGCAATAAAGAAATATTTACAGACAATATTTTTGTGAGTTTGTGTAAGAGGATCATATCAGTTTTTGAGATAAATCACTAGCACCGTTGAGCTTTAAACACTTTAAGTTCTAAACGATTCACTTAGATTGTTAGTATACTGATCCACTTAAATTTTCACACAAATTTCAACTGTTTCGAGATACGAGATTATTGTTTTAATGGACTTAACTTATTCGCGTGTCCCAACTCAGAATATACTCCCGTATCCAGACTCCTATATTCAGTCTTACAGGTGAATGTACACTAATGATATCTGTAAACGGGTAATGCGATGCCATGAGAGCTCAGGTTAGAACTTCCGTTCAGACAAAGAGATGATGGCTCGACTTTAGGTGTGTCTCGTTTGGGGATCTTTTCTTCAACAGCACATGATTAGCATTTTTCAATGTTTCATCATTTTTTATGCTAAGGGTGAGCTTTATGATTAAAGCAGTGCAGAGCATTATACGAGGACTAGGCTATTGCTCCCGTAAAATCAGAAGTCCCAGTATAATACCCCAGATATCATCACGCACAAAGACCTAGTATGTCATAAATAGAAAGCCCTTCAAATAAGATTTCAGGGGTTACCTATATATCCGAGAGATGTTCCCCACGAAATAAGTAAGTATTTGAAATTTAGGTTTATATCTCGACAACAATCTACTAAGCGTGTAAAAACCTACTAGCATATCATCAGTGAGACCGTTTATCACATTTTAACTTTCCAATTCTTTAGCGTACTGTGATTGTCTACTGATGTACTATCATTTCCTCTTTTTCACAACAAAACTCATTTTAATTTTTCGATGTTTTTGGTTTTTAGATTTTATCATGTTTTTGGGTTTTTCAAATTTTCAAAATTTCTAAAATTTTTTACTCCCCCTAAAATCAAAAATATGTTTCAATTTTTGATTTTCCGGGAAAATTTGAAAATAAAAGCAATAAACTGTACAAATAAAATGACACACTGATGTGAATTGCTTCAATTCTCCATTCACTTGGCATAAACAATCAGAACTCCCCCTGACAACAAACTATTTTCCCATTATGATTTCAAAATACTTAAGTTTGTTTTAATCAAAATGGTTTTTCCGGAAAATTATTTTTGTTGATTTCACACATCATGGGGTTTAATTCATCATTTTGTTCTTTTAACAGCTTATGAATGAATCCCTTTTTTTTCTTTTAACCACTTGTACAAACTATCACTTGTAGGTTTTTCTCACAAAAACATTTTTCAAGAATGATGCCGATTCATGCTCCACGATTACCAACTTGGGAGCTTCGGCAAGTCAGGATTTTACTTTTTAAAGAATCTCACCCATGCCTGATCAATCATGGGTGAACCATCCTCATTTGGTTTAACAACTTTCGATTCATAAAATTCTTTTACTCCATTCACCTTCCCATCTACCATCTTACCAAAAATATGTAACACTTTACCATTAAATGCTTTTTCAGCATCAAATTCTTTCTTATCAGAGAAGAATTGATCTGAAATCTCAATCTTACCAACTTTTGATTTCAAGTTTCCGTTTGACAATGGTGGAAAATTTTCATCATCCATTGTTCGAACGGAATTCTCATCATTTAGCACAACATGTGGCTCCTCTGACTTTGACGAATCAGATTCATTGCCAGAAACAACCTCTGAGTTCTTGACAACCCATTTATGTTTGTTTAAATCAGCTCTTCTTTTGTAAAAATGTTTCGAACTTTCACCAACTTCGAAAGTCGAATTTTTGAACTCCTTAAATTTTTCTATTGGTTGTTCCTTTTTATCAACACATTTTTCTTTCAATTTAGAGTTAGAAGAAACTCTCTGTTTTGTGTTGGTGGACTTTGGGCAATTCCAAGCAATATGTCCAACCTCTCGGCATTTGAAACAGGTTCTTCTTTTAACTCTCGGTTCTGATTCTTTCAACATATTCTTTTTCTTTTCTGCGAAAAACTCCTTGTTTGACTGTTTCCAGATAGGTTTCTCCTTCTCCTCTTCAGAACTTGCTCCTGAAACAAATATAGTTTTTTATTTATAAAATTTCTCATTTTTATAATTTTCGGATGGAATAATATCTAAACCTTTCTTTTTGAAATTACTGTTATGGTTTGGTTTCTTTCGATAACCCGAACCAGAACTGTAACCCTTTTTCTTGTTCAATCTTTGTTGAACTCTTGAAGTGTATTTTTTAGGTTTTTCAGTAAGATTTACATCTTTTATTTTAGAAATATTAATTTCTGTTAATTTGAAAACCTTGTTGATCATTTCAGTTTTAACACCTCTTATTGGAAATTCTTCTTCAGAATATAATTTGTCGGAATCATTCAAAGTATATGCTACTTTGAATGTTTCGTCATTCAAATTATTTTGTGACATCAGAAAATCTTTATTGTAAACCCTTTTAACCAGTGAACTCGAACTTCTGATGAACTCGACTTTTCAGATTTAGACTCTGACTTTGACTCTTCATCTTTATCCAACACCTGATCGACCACTTTCTTAATTAACTCGGACTCATGATCAGTGTCAGACGCTGTGAAGGTGACATCGATATCATCTGGTAATCCATCGATAGACTCAGATTTCAGATTCAGATTGAGTGCTTCAGCCACCTTTTCAAAGTATCGGGGGGTATAGCCATCCCACATTGGATTTGGTACTCTGTTATAATTCAAACCAGTTTTCTTACCAGAATTTTCTTCAACTTCTGCAAACTTATAAGCTGCCACGGTAGGATAAATGCGATCAATAACATAATATGAACTTTGATAACTTCGAAGTAAAGAATTCACTCTTTCGGTTTCGATCGTCATTGCTGCCAATTCTTGTTTCAGCCCTGCAATAATCTCAATGTATTTGTTGATTGCAGTTTGCTTTTGAAGAACTGTTGCTTTCAGAAGATTTTTCATCTGGATATCCTCATAACTAGCTCCTTTGTACAAGTTCACTTTGCTGCCGAGGAGATCATATGATTCCTTTATGCTTCTCACATTGTGTAGCAAATTTTCTTTGAGCTTCTCCAAATCAGCATACTTTGTATCTTTCTCAGCACAATCTTTGCAAGGTTCTAAACACTTCACACAAGGTTTTTCAACCTCTACAATCTTTTCAACCTCAACAATTTTTTCAACTTCAACTATTTTTTCAACTATTTTCTCCACCACCTTTTCAAACACAATCGATTCTTTTTCAACTTCTATCATCACTTCATTCTCTTCAAGCTCGACCTTTTCTATTGATTTTTCTTCAACTTTTGCCTTTTCTTCAGCAATCCTTCTTGCTTCCATTTCTCTCTTCAGTCTAGCAGCCCTTTTTTCTTTCAAAATCTCGATTTTATCTGCAAAAAACAAATTAAAACTATAAGGATCCAATTGTTTTCTAGCTTTATTAATATACTCTTCCTCATCATCAGTGTCTTCATCACTTCCTGAAGATTTAAAAATCGGTTGTCTTCTAGGACTGTTCTTATATTTGATTGTTCCTTTTTCCGAGGTTGAATCTTCAAAGAATCGAGCAACAAATGCTTTAGAAACTGAAGGTCTAGAAGGATCATAATCATCCCAATTGAACTCTTTTGGAATTCTTTCATCTTCTTGATCTACCAGACCAAAACAAGCTCTACCCTTTGATTCTTCAATAGTACGTGAGTATGAAGATTGTTGTTGATATGGTTGTTGAGCAACCTGATGATAAATTGCTTTTCTATGATAATCATTGTTTCCGAAAGGATCTTGTCTTCTGGTTGCTTATCTGTTTGTACACTCTCGTTTAAAATGTCCTTATTCTCGGCAACGAAAACAAGTAACCTTCGATTTGTCAAACCCTAGCTGAGATGTTGCAGCTTCACGAAGATCATCTCTTCCGGTAATCTGTTTGAACTTTTCTGCTCTTCTCAAAACACTAGCTAAACACCACTTGATGTCCATCAACTCAAGTTCTTCAGAATCAATTTGATCATAATCATCTTTAATAAGCATCGGATTTCCGATTCGTCCAGCAACTAGGCTTTCATACGATTCTAACATAGTGACAAGAGATGCCATGTGTTGCTTAGTAATTTCTGGAGAAGAATTTTGACCATTTTGAATATGTAATGTAACATTGCATTGCAATACTTGACCGGTAAAATTTGTTGAACTTTGTTGTTGAGAACTTGGTGTCGAGAAATTTGGTTCAAAACTTGAATAAGACGAAGAATATCCAGTGTTCTGATTTGTATTGCTTGTATTTGTTCCGGAAGAATTTTCAGCACTGAACGCAGTTTGAATCTTCGGACTCGGAGTAGTCTCAATCTGGTTTTCTCTGTAGTACAGACTAACATCTTGTTGAGCACTCGGACTTCTCATTGTAGCAGTTTTTCGAATTGCTAGCTCATGTTCTTCCAACTTCTGGATAAACATACTCAAATTCATATCTTCAAATTGTCGGTTATTCTTTAAAATCAACAGATATGTTCCCCATTCATTCTGTGGTAACGCATCGGCAAGCTTATCAACCCATTCATCATCTTCTTTCATGATGTCCAATCTTTTCATTTCCATGACAAGATGGCAATATCTCTCAATAATCTTCCTAGTCGTCTCACCTTCAAAAGCTGTAAACATATCAAACGATTTCTTTAGTAATGCTCGTTTATTTTTGATCATATCGGCACTACCCTTAAACTTTTTAATCAACACTCTCCAAATTGATCTAACAGTTCCCTCATGTTGAAGCAAAACAAAAATATCTTCTTTTACCGCTTGTTGGAGAATGCTAATCATCATTTTTCACTGGTGTATCTTAATTTTTCATCCGGTAAGAATTGACTTAATTGTTTTTTATTTCCAAGGTCATCTTTCGGTAAAGTATAATCTTTCTCTAAAGAAACCCATGCATCAAACTTGTTAGCTTGCACCCAGTTTTCAAAACGGTCTTGCCGCCCTTTAAAATCCTCAATGTACATAAGCTTTGGAGGCATTTGAAAAGTTCCCGTTTCATTCTCAATACCGACAGTTTTGGCAACTATAACTGGAGCGACTAGAGCAGTAGCAAAAGCATTGTAAAACTCGTCTTCCATGTTTCGGTGAAAAGATATGCAAAAGCACAATGTTCAAACGATCTGGAGTTTCAAACGAACCGAGTTCAAATGATCTGGTACAAATTCAAACGACCTGGAGATCAATCTCAAACGACCTGGACTAATCTCACACGACCTGGATCACTTCGCATGACCTGGAGTTAATTTTTACCAAACCGTGCGACCTGAACTCAAACCAAACGACCTGGTGATGATAACTTCAATCCGTGCGATCTGAGAAGTTCAACTCGTACGACTTGAAAAAATTTTCAAACGAACTGGCTGTTTTTCGAATGATCTGGTTCAAAAGTTCATCATTTTGTCAAATTTTATCAGGTTTTAGGTTGAATTTGGTTCTGATTTGTTCAAGGATTGATTAAAACAGTATTTTACATGTTATATCACAAAATCAGGTCATTTTAACCGTGGAATCTCGGTAAATTTGATAAAAACGTGTAGAAAAGTGAGTAGAAATGAGTAGAAATCAGAATTATCGGTGAAAACAAGCTGAAATGGTAAGAACTTCTCCTCCTGAGCTCTGATAGCACTTGTAGGATTGGTGAATTGATCTAATGAGTCGATCAGAAGAGTTCTAGACCAAACCAAAGGCGGAATTCAATGATTTGGACTTGATTGCAGCTTGTTTAACACTAAGAATCACTTTAACTGTCGATTGTATTGATTTCACAACGTTTCACAGGCTGGCGACACTTCGGCAGAGCTTCGCTACCGGAATCAGATTCATACAAATGAAATCACAAGACACCCTATTTATAGAAGATCCAGGTCGCACCAACAGTCCACACGATCTGGCTTCACCAGTCCGTGAGACCTGGTCAGTCCGTACGAACTGGATTAGCCAGTTTGTGCGACATGGACAATATCCTCTAAACTTCTATTTTCTAGACTATTAAGCTCCATTATATCCAATCTAGATACATGACTCGATACAAGACGAAGTCAACAGACATATGCACCAACAATTAGTTAGTCAAGAGCTTGATAATGAATTCTATAAAAACGATGCCCATAAGGTGTTTGTTAAAACGCCTAAAAGAACATTTGAATGTTGAAAATCGAACAAAAAACGCATATTTAATTAGTATGGCAAATTATGCGTATTGTATCATAAAAAGGAGTTCTAAACGTTAGTGGTTAAACTCTATAGGGAAGGAAACCGAGATGTCAAGTGGACAAGCCGGTGGTGATACACGCTTGAAAGGAAAGATTTGAAGGTATGTAACCTTGGTTTCGTTACATTATGTTTGATTTGAAATAGTAGTTGCTTAAAATTATGTTATAAGAAATGTAGCATTAGTAGATGTGACGATGATCACTAATTAATTAAACAGGTCAAAGATTGATTAGAATATGTTTGGTTGTCATAAAAATGGTGGATTCCATTAATCAGCCAAACGGGTCAAATAAATGTTATGTAGGTGTTATGCAAGTGACTTGAATGTTACTTGGCGATTGTGGATCACAAGAGCGTAAAACCATGGATTGGTAATGATACGCCAATGATCACAAGCCCAGGGAATGGGTAAATATGTCTAGAGGTCATAAATTATAAGTAGTAAAAATACGATGCAAAACTATGAGGGTCGATTAAATAAACAAAAAGGGAATCATAGGCTTTCAGTCAGTAAACTGAACTTTTGACAATATAAAAATGATGGATGCGTTGGTAATTAAATTACGAACGCGTAGGAAAAAGAATCACCTAAAACGGACCATTAAATAAAAAGTTATGGACATTTGAAGTTGAGTTTTTTAGAAAATTTGGTGCTGGGCAGAAATGCAGGAATCAGACATGCACCTGCTGGAAAAGAGGCTACCCCACGGCACCCGACGGGGAGTAGTAATCATGGCGCGACACGTGGGGCCGCTCGCGGCCTGCGAAAGATTAAGGGAAGTCTGTCGCGTGGCGCGACAGACCTATTTCCGAATTTTTATTTTTGTTTTTATTTGTTTGGCACTAGAACTTGATTATACATGTTTTAATGTTGTCAAAACTAATATTTAACGTGGTTTTGACTTTAGGTGAAGTTGGTCTTACTCCGGATGGTAATCAAGCAAGAATTTATGAACCGAACACAACATTTTGAAGCTTCCGCGTTAATCTAATTTTTTTTAGACAATGTTCATTTTGTAAACACTTAACTTAGCGTTTTAAACGTTTTAACTAGTTAGATAGTTAACTAGAATATTATAACCATGTAAGCTTATCATCATAACTAAGTTTTTGCAAATGATGTATTTGGTTTAAAAATGCGTACTTTTATATAAAAATCTTAATTATATGAGACGGGTGTTACAAGTTGGTAATCAGAGCTCAAGGTTATTAACAAAGTGTGTTCGGTTCGAAGCTTGATCAAATTTCCGGTAAGAATTAGTCATTTAGTAGATTTAATTAGATTATTAGAAAAAGAAATTCGAGTTGATGTGCATGGGAAGTGCGTGTTAACACACTCAAACCTGGAAAGTGCACTAAACATGAATGGTTTAAGCAAGTGGTGAACTTGGCTAAACCAAAACGAATGATGCATATGTTATAAAATGAAATGTTTAATATTGAGTATAAAGATTTCAGATTCAAAATGGCCGATGGAGGAAATAATGATACAGTGTCGTTAGTCACCGAACAAATGAGAGGAGTGATTACCGAAGAAGTAGGAAAGGCAATCGAGAATAGTCTATCTAGTTTTATAGACAAGATTCAAAGCACGGTGCTTAATGTGGTAGAGGAACAGATCCAAAGGTTGGAGGATAACGCCAACCAAGTTAAGGAAAAGACGGGAGAACGAAAAGCTTGTCCATACAACAAATTCATGGCTTGTTAGCCTCCGATATACAATGGGGAGGTAGACCCGATAATATGTCAACAATGGTTGAGTGATATGGAGGGAGTATTAAAAAAGGCCCACTGTGATGTAAGTGATTTCGTGGCTTACGGTACGGGTCAGTTAAGGGGTCAAGCCAAGGATTGGTGGGATAATATGAAGAAGGAGATTGGGGCCGAAGCGGCGAAGGCTATGACTTGGGATAAGTGTAAGGCACCATTCCTTAAACATCACAGTCCCAAGGCGGTGAATAACAGAATCAAGGAGGAATTCATCCAACTGAGACAGAGGGGTGAATCAATTGACAAGATCACGGGTACTTTCCTAGATAAGCTAAGATTCTGTGAGGAGTTAGTGACGACCGAGGAGCAGAAGATATACTACTATTACAACATGCTGAGTGTGGAGTATGGGAGTTCATGACTCCCTCGAAATACGAGACTCTCACTGAAATCATTAACACCGCCCAGGAGCGGGAGATTGAATTAAAGAAACAAGTAGAGAGGGGCGAACGAAGGGCGCAGGATGTGAATCAAAGTCCTACAAAGAAGGCGAGAACAACGGGTTCGGTAAGTAAATCTGATGTGAAGGGCGGATCGCCAAGTTGTAAAGTGTGTGGGAAGAGGCATAAAGGCGAGTGTCGCTTCAAAGACAAACCGTGTCCCATATGCAGAAAGACGGGGCACACGGCTTCACTATGCCCGGGAAAAGTTTCTGTTTGCTACAAATGCTACCAACCGAGCCACAAGAAATCTGAATGCCCGGACTTGGTCGGAAAGAAAGATAACAAAGAATCTCCAACAGAAACTCAAAAGGTGAAGGCCAGATCCTTCCAACTAACCACGGCTGAACTGAAGCTAGAACCCGATGTGGTCTCAGGTATATTCGCAATAAACTCAATTCATGCCTTTGTGTTATTTGATACGTGTGCGAATAAATCTTTTATTTCACATGGATTTATTCGACATCCTTCCTTTCTATTAACGAAATTACCTATGCCCTTATAAGTTGAAATAGGAGATAACAAGAGCTTTATAGTATGTGATGTATGTCAAAACTGCAAACTGAGTATTGACGGCGAAGAATACTCTATAGACCTAATCTCGATGTCGATGGGAGAGTTCCAAGTGGTTGTCGGGATGGATTGGCTATCCCGACACCACGCAAAGGTCATGTGTTTCCGTAAAGAGTTAAAGTTAATATCTCCGAGCGGAAAGCACGTTACTGTCTATGGTGAGAAAGGAGGTAACCTCGTGATATGTTCAATGTTAAAAGCTCACAAGCTTATGATGCGCGGATGTAGAGCGTTCATGATATACGCAAGTGAACCGGAGAAAGAATTGTTGAAAGTTAAAGATGTACCGGTGGTGCGAGACTATGAAGATGTATTTCCGGAAAATTTACTGGGAATAACGCCTGAATGGGAAGTAGAATTCGGAATCGAATTAGTTCCGGGCGCAAAACCTGTAGCAAAAGCGCCGTATCGACTCGCACCATCGGAGCTACAAGAGTTGATGTCTCAGATTCAAGATTTGCTTGATAAAGGATTTACAAGGCCGAGTGTGTCCCCATGGGGCGCACCGGTATTGTTCGTAAAGAAGAAGGACGGGAGTATGCGAATGTGTATCAATTACCGCGAGTTAAACAAACTCACAGTGAAAAAATCGATACCCGCTTCCGAGAATTGACGATTTATTTGACCAACAACAAGGTACAAGTTGGTTTTCGAAAATTGACCTTAGAACGGGATACCATCAATTAAGGGTCAAGGAAGAGGATGTACCAAAAATGGCCTTTCGTACTCGGTACGGGCATTATGAGTTCCTCGTGATGTCCTTTGGGTTGAAAATGCACCCACGGCTTTCATGGACCTCATGAACCGGGTTTGCAAGCCAATGTTAGAAAAGTCGGTAATTGTGTTTATCGACGACATTTTAGTGTACTCGAAGAGTGAAGCCGATCAGGCGCGTCATTTACACGAAGTATTAGAGAAGCTCAAAAAAGAAAAGTTATATGCAAAATTTTCAAAATGTGCCTTTTGGTTGCGGGAGGTGCAATTCCTCGGGCACATTATCAGTACCGATGGCGTGTTGGTCGATCCATCAAAGATAGAAGCCGTGACAAGGTGGAATCCACCGAAGAATCCCTCGGAAATCAGAAGTTTCTTAGGACTCGCGGGATATTATAGGAGATTCATACAAGATTTCTCCAAGATTGCTATGCCATTGACCAAGTTAACTCGCAAAGAGGAGAAATTCATATGGGGTGTTGAACAGGAGAAGGCGTTCCAAACGCTAAAGGAGAAGTTAACTCACGCTCCGGTATTAACGTTGTCGGACGGAGTTGACGATATGGTGGTTTACTCGGATGCGTCGCATTCGGGGCTCGGATGCGTTTTAATGCTAAGAGGAAAGGTTATAGCCTATGCATCAAGGCAACTAAAGATTCATGAAAAGATATACCCTACACACAATCTCGAATTAGCAGCAGTGGTATTTGCTCTAAAAATATGGAGGCACTATTTATACGGTGTAAAGTGCACTATATTCACTGACCACAAGAGTTTAAAGTACTTCTTCGATCAGAAGGACTTGAATATGAGACAGAGGCGGTGGTTGGAAATAGTGAAAGACTATGATTGTGAAATACATTACCATCTCGGGAAAGCCAACGTAGTGGCAGGTGCTTTGAGCAGGAAGACAAACTATGCTCCAATATGGGTATGATCGATGCAGCTTATTGTGACCTTGGGTTTACTCAAACGAATCCGAGGAGCACAAGTTGAAGCAATGAAAGAAGAAAATTGAAAGAAAGAAAGAATCGTCGACCAACTGAAAGAGTTAACAGATGATAACAATGGGTTGAAAACCCGATTCGGCAGAATATGGGTTCCTAACTCCTATGGAGTTAAAAAGCTTTTACTTGACGAAGTACACAAAAGCCATTATTCCATCCATCCGGGAGCGACCAAGATGTACAACGACTTGAAACAAAATTACTGGTGGCCAGGAATGAAAAGGGATGTGGCTAAGTATGTGGAAAAATGCTTGACTTGTTTACAAGTCAAGGCGGAACACCAAAGACCCTATGGTAAGCTTCAACCATTGGATTATCACCATGGACCTATTGACCAAACTACCAAAGACGAACCGAGGATTTGATGCTATATGGGTAGTTGTTGATAGACTGACGAAAAGTGCTCACTTTATTCCTATACGTGAGACTTATACGTCAGAAAGGATGTTGGAAGTGTATACTAATGAGATAGTGGCACGCCACGGGGTACCAGTATCCATTGTGCCTGATAGGGATACCCGGTTTACTTCAACTTTTGGCGAGACTTCCAAGAGCAAATGGGGACAAAACTGTTCATTAGCACCGCGTACCATCCTCAAACGGATGGACAAAGCGAAAGAATGATACAAACATTGGAAGACATGCTACGGTCGTGTATCATCAATTTCGGGGGTAGTTGGGATGTTTTCTTACCATTAGCTGAATTTTCGTATAACAATAGTTACCATGCCAGTATCTGCATGGCTCCATACGAGATGCTTTATGGTAGAAAGTGTAGAACCCCAGTATGTTGGGGGAGGTGGGTCCGCTTGAACTCGCCCATAAAGATGTAGTTCGAGCCACTAATGAGAAAATTGATACGGTTTGATCTTACTTGAAAGCGGCTCAAGACAGACAAAAGTCATATGTTGACAAAAGACGAAAACCGATCGAATTTCAGGTTGGTGATAAAGTTTAAAGTATCCTCGTGGAAGGGTATCGTCTGGTTCAGAAAAAGAGGAAAGTTAAGTCCGAGATTTATTGGGCCGTTTAAAATCATTGAACGGGTTGGTAAGGTAGCATTACGCCTTGAACTACCGGAAGAATTGAGTGGAATTCATAGTACATTCCACATGTCACATCTCCGAAAGTGTCTAGCCGAAGAAATGGCTTATATCCACTACGATGACATCGAAGTGGACAATAGCCTTACTTATGCTGTAAAACCAATTAGGATTCTTGATCGAAAGGTGAAAAGTTTGCAGAAAAACAAAATTGACCAAGTGAAGGTCAAGTGGGAACATAGAAAGGGTTCGGATACCACATGGGAGTCCGAAGAGGAGATGCAACGCCTCTACCCAACATTATTCGGTACGTATTTCGGTTTTGAGGACGAAACCCTTTTAAGGGGGGTGGACTTGTAACACCCCAGAAATATAAATCCTTTATTATAAATTTAGTGTCAGAAATAAGGAAAAGCTTGGTTAAAAACCCTTTATAAAAACTTAGGTAAAGATAAAGGGCCAAAGTGGGACAAGTGCAAACTAGTTTTAATAAAACAAAAATTAAAAATCGTGTGTGTTCTGGTCGACTTCTTCCATAGGAACCAAAGAGAACTCCTTGTTCAAACCCTAACTAGTCTAAATCCAAGAAATTAAAAGGCCAAATCAGTCCCAAATCGAAATCCAAGCTTATATTAGTGATCACCTAAGAGAATGGATCACAAGGTATGTTAAATTTCATCTTTTGATTATGTCTTGAATTTTGGTAAAAACATGAAATCGAAAAATTAAGCTTGCATGACCAATGTTTGAATGAAATTAGGAACGAATTGTGTCTAGGAGTAAACCCTAGTCATTAACTTGCTGAATTGATGCTCTTAATTGTGAATTTCATGGTCACCCATTTAAGTGTAAAGTGGGTTTTGTGAAAATGATATGAACACTAGAAATCTAATTATGAAATGGATGATATTGAATTACTTGAAGTGAATCTAGAAGTTATTAGGCATACTAGATACAATGAACTTGCAAGAATTGTTTAAATTTGGTTAGTTAGTTAGTCAAGAGCTTGATAATGAATTCTATAAAAACGATGCCCATAAGGTGTTTGTTAAAACGCCTAAAAGAACATTTGAATGTTGAAAATCGAACCAAAAACGCATATTTAATTAGTATGGCAAATTATGCATTTTGTATCATAAAAAGGAGTTCTAAACGTTAGTGGTTGAACTCTATAGGCAAGGAAACCGAGACGTCAAGTGGACAAGCCGGTGGTGATACACGCTTGAAGGGAAAGATTTGAAAGTATGTAACCTTAGTTTCGTTACATTATGTTTGATTTGAAATAGTAGTTGCTTAAAATTGTGTTATAAGAAATGTAGCGTTAGTAGATGTGACGATGATCACTAATTAATTAAACGGGTCAAAGATTGATTAGAATATGTTTGGTTGTCATAAAAATGGTGGATTCCATTAATCAGCCAAACGGGTCAAATAAATGTTATGTAGGTGTTATGCAAGTGACTTGAATGTCACTTGGCGATTGTGGATCACAAGAGTGTAAAACCATGCATTGGTAATGAGACGCCAATGATTACAAGCCCAGGGAATGGGTAAATGTAAACGCTCTGCTTCTTCATACTTTCCATAATTAGAAAGTCTTGTTTGTATTTCTATTTTTGGAAGCCTTGTGTTCTTGTAATCGTCCTTTCTTTGTAATCGTTGTAAAATCTGAGATATGGATAATAAATAAAACTCGTATTTCGTTAAATTCATGTTGTACATACTTTATACATGCTCATACATTCAATTTCATGAAACTTATGCATAAAACGTCTTTTGATCATAT
Source organism: Helianthus tuberosus (assembly GCA_030545235.1). Classification (NCBI taxonomy): domain Eukaryota; kingdom Viridiplantae; phylum Streptophyta; class Magnoliopsida; order Asterales; family Asteraceae; genus Helianthus; species Helianthus tuberosus. Next base: position 74,539,003 of record CM060437.1, read on the forward strand.
ACGATACTTAAATACGACAATCATACGCTTAATTATACTTGCTTTATGTTGTCCATACTTAATTTGTCCTTAAACTATGCTTATATACGTTGAAAACAACCCCTAAATCACCTTAAAACCTTAAAATGCAAACTAGAGGGGCCTAAAGTGTAAAAAACCAAAACCTGTCTGGAGGAGAGTTGCTGGCCGTGAAAACTTCCCCCAGACCTTACGTTGGCCGCGAGAAAGACACCAGATCAGAACCTTTTGATCAGCTCGCGACTTTGAGCGGGATTTCCATGTTTTATTGATTTTAAACTCGTTTTTAACAATAAATACTCAACTACCACCTACCCTAATCCTTCCCTATTAATACCAAGCCATTCCCAAGATCTTTACACTTTATAAACACTTATAATCACTCTCAAATCATCCAAAATCGCAGTTGAATTCTGAAGTTCGGACAGAAGCATACTCCTTCACTAAGGTGAGCATAACTCACTCAATTCTTGTCTGATTAACCTCATTCTTTTTCCTATGTGCTTGGATTGACCTTAGCTTCAATTTCATGGGTTTTTCAAAAGAAATCAGTCCCTGGAACATCGCCAAAAAGGCTCCAAAGTTCATTGTTCGTTTCTATTTTGATTAAATCTTCATTAAACTTGTTCAAACTTGAGTCTAACTCATCTCAAACCTATGTCCTTATGCTTATAACCACTTCTATGGTTAGTTAGGCTTAAAAACTAGGTTGAGACATTCAAAATCAGAGGATTAATCCTCATAAACTTTCTATTTTGTTCAAGGGTTTAACCCCCAAGTGATGTTCAAGTTCAAGACTTGATGTAGGTGTGATTTAGGATTTACTTGGGTTGTCCTATATAAAATCCACACATTGCTTGATGATTTCCTATAGATTAGTGTGTAGTATTCTTGTATTACTTGTAAGTTCATGACCCTCCTTGTATGTTAATAACATCAAGTGTAGTGGTGAACACTTAGAGGTGCCTAAATGGAAGACTTTTCTTCCTACCTACTACATGATTTCTATGACACTTAAAGAGGTTCCTAAATGGAGGATTCATCCTCCTACCCCATGCTTGAAATATTGAACTATTGGACTTATTAATGTATAATACATAACTTATATAATACTTACATATACTATCCAACATTCGAACCTTTGATGATGAATTTGTGTTCATTCGTCAAAGTATTAGATTAACATCATCTAAGACATAAAACTTGTTATGATTTTAATGAGTGTCCTACTCATGAAAACATTATAACCGTTGGGGTTTCATAGTGTCAAACAAGTATTTCGTGTTAAAAAGATGATTACTTTCATATGATTATGTTCTTATGTTTTAACCTTCAAATCTTTAATCTAACGTTACTCTCCGATACTCATACACTTTGTTGCTTCGCGTAGAAGGACTTGGTGTTCCTACCTCCAACAACAACTCACTCGCGGATTCCCAAGTTGAAGACTTGCAAAACCGTGAGTATACTCGTAACCCCCTTTTTTATGTTTACCACTTTTGGGGTGTAACAAGTTAAATTATTAAATTACACTTAAAAATATTTACTTGCACGAAAACAATCCAAATACATGAATGCTATGTTTGTTATACTTGATGCTTATACTTGGGTGATTCTTATGTGATACAATAGTCATTAGCTTATTACTAGCCTTCATTTGACATGTATAGCGCTATAGGAGTAACGCACCACCCGTGAACGAGAGGTCATGTTGAATTATATCATTTTGCATAAGCAGAGGGTTGACTAGAAATATTGCATGCCTTGTATGATGCTCTTGTATAAACTAAGTTGCCATGTGGATTCGTTTTAAACTTATACTTATACTTATTCTTAAACTTGTATACTCGCCTTTGCTTTTGCATTGAATTGTATTTTAAACATGTTACAGGTTGAGGATTGATGATGCTATGAAATGGATTAGCAATGATGCCTAGATACTCACTTAGACGTTTAGGTTAAAGTGTTGTATCAATTTTGTTATGTTATGTTATGAACAATGTTGTTATTTGAATTTCCTTGTAATGTTTTGACAATTTGATTATGAAATGAAATCGGTTGAATTAAATATTGTCACAAATAGTGTTATGAAGTCTCTTACAATCCCGAACTAGTCCCACTCCGATGATTCCGCCATTGGTTGGGGTGTGACAGTAAATATGTCTAGAGGTCATAAATTATAAGAAGTAAAAATACGATGCAAAACTATGTGGGTCGAATAAATAAACAAAAAGGGAGTCATAAGCTTTTGGCCAGTAAACCGAACTTTTGACAAGATAAAAATGATGGATGCGTTGGTAATTAAATTACAGGCGCGTAGGAAAAAGAATCACCTAAAACGAACCATTAGATAAAAAGTTATGAACATTTGTGTAGGATCGTTTTGGCGACCTAATGAGTCGATCAGAATCAATACACAACTGTTTGAGAGGCGGAAACAAACAAACAGCCTAGAATCAGTGAAAGAAATGAGTAGAAACAGATTATGATACTTTAAACTAGCTTCTCATTCAATTTAGACTTGATTACACGGTGGAATTTTGACAGCACTTCGTTACACCACTTCTAATTCCGTGCCAAATGAGAAGCCAACACACCTATATATAGGCATGCTGATTTCGCTTGAAATGACCATGTGTCATTTCAAGCGGAATTAACACATCTAATTCCGTTTGAAATGACCATGAGTCATTTCAAGCGGAATTACTACAAAACACTATAAAATTACATTTTTGACCCTGTACAATCTACTGACATGACCTAGACTGATAGACGTAGGCTATAGACATTATGCACCAACAAACTCCCCTTGGATATTGCCGGAGTCTTCAGTCAAGTCTTCAGCTCTTCACAGTGACTTGAACTTTTCTTCTCTTGGCTTAGGCTTTTTCATCAACAGCTTCCTAAGCTTCTCGAATTCTTTAACAACTTTCTGTCTTTCTTCTTCTTGTTCTCTCATGAACTTGCCACACAACATTCTATCTCTTTCCTCACGTTCCTTCTTTTCTTTCTCTGGGTTAAGAGCTTCCTCTTTCTCAATCTCTCTCCATTTCGTTGACCATTTGCTTTCAGCATTTATACCCTTCTGGAAGCAGATAGATACAACCTTCTGAAATTGCATTGCTTGCTCTCTATCTTCAGCTTTGAATCCAATCTTGTTCACAAACAAGCATTCAATGTCTTTTGCCGAGCAATTCACCAACCACAAAGGATCATATACAGTGATGTATCTGATTTCACTTTCAACCCTGTACGTAATCACAGCTTCAGTTGTCAGACAGCTGTACACCCAATACATAAAGCCTTTGTAAAACTTTTTGGCTAGAAATCGAAGATATGAAGATTTCGCTTGAAATCGCCTGATGAGGTGCTTTGAAACGAAATCAGAAAATTGACTTGTTGAAGCGGAATACCTCCGCTATTTATAGACCACCTAATTCCGTGTGAAATAGGCACAAGTACATGTTCAAGCGGAATCACCAACTCAAGCGAGATTACATGTTCAAGCGGAATTAGTGTTTTCAAGCGAAATTACCTTTTCAAAATTTCAAATTTTTAGCTTTTTGAGATTTTACCAACACACCCAGTTAACCAAGTTCAAGTTAATGACCCTGGTCAACTGTCTTGCCTGCCAAGTCCAAGTTAATGACCTTGGCTGACCAAATTATGAAGTTGCTGACTTTTTGAAACTAATTTAAGTTCAAATTAATGAACTTTTAAACTTTCAAGCAATTACCAATCACTTTTTCTCAATCTTTTACTTACCCAACCCTCATGATCCAGACTTGTTCAGCACATAAGACTTTGATCATCTGATCCCCAACGTTCGTTGTCGAAAATAAGATGAAATGCAAATCTTTTTGAATTTTAAATTGCTAAACAATAAACTGTACACACAATATTTTTGTGAGTGTGTTAGGGGATCATATCAGCTGCCGACAAGATACGAGCACCGTTAAGCTTTGATTACATTTTCAGTATTAAACAGTTCACATTGATTGCCGATATACTGATCCTCTTAAATCTTCACACAAAGTTCAATCTGTTCAGGATACGGATTTAGCGTTTTAAGGCTTAACTTTTACGCGTGTACCACCTCAGAATATACTCCCGTATCCAGATCCCAATATTCAGTCTTACAGGTGAGTATACCTAGATGATATCTGTAAGGGGTTAAATGCGAGGGCCGTGAGAGCTCAGGCTATTGCTTCCGCAAAATCAGAGAGATGACGGCTTCGACTTTTGGTGGGTTCCCTTTAGAGAATCTTTTTTACAACAACACATGATTAGCATTTTTCAATGTTTCATCATTTTTTATGCTGCGGGGGGACTTTTATTTCAAGCAGCGTAAAGTATTCTCCGGGGACTAGGCCATTGCTTCCGCAAAATCAGAAGTCCCGGGATAATACCCCAGATATCACTAAGTATAAAGACCTAGTATTTCAGAAAGAGGGACCTTTCAAACAAGATTTCGGGGGTTACCCATATATCTGAGAGATGTTCCCCACGTAAAAGTAAGAAATTTAGGTTTATATCCCGAACAAACCTACTAAATGTGTAAAAACCTATCGGCATATCATCTGCAAGACTGCTTAACACATTTTTACTTTACATTTCTTTAGCGTACTGTAGTGTCTAGCTGATGTACTATCATTTCCCCTTCTAACACAAACTCATTTTTACATTTTCAAATGTTTTTGGATTTTGAAATTTTATCATGTTTTTGTATTTTTCTGCAAACTTTCTCCCCCTAAAAACAAAGACATATTTTTGTGTTTTTGGTTTTATCAAATGCAGAAAATAAACTGTACAAAAACTTGACAACATAACGTGGATCACATCAGATCGCCGTCCTCCTCGGCTTCACACTCAATTACCCTCCCAGAAAACGGATTTTCATCCCGTTTAATTTCAAAAGATAGTGAAATCTCTTTCTATCAAAAGATTTTGTATAAAAATCAGCCTTCTGTTCATCGGTGTGTATATGTTCTATTAGGATCAACTTCTTCTCGTAGCAATCACAGATGAAGTGATGCCGAATTTCAGTATGTTTAGTTTTGGAGTGGTGAATCGGGTTTTTTGTTATGTTAATAGACTCTTCATTGTCCATAAAAATCGGTGTGTTCAAGAACTGCAAACCAAAGTCTCGCATCTGCTGTTGGATCCAAAGGATCTGAGAGCAATAGCTCGAGGCCGAAACGTATTCAGCCTCGCAGGTAGAGAGCGCGACTGAGGTTTGTTTCTTGCACTACCAGGTGACCAGTCGAGTTCCGAAGAACTGACAGCCTGCAGTGGTGGACTTAGCATTTTGCTTGCAACTACCAAAATCAGAATCAGCAAAACCTGTGAGAGAAAAGTCATCAGACTTAGGATACCACAAGCCGGTGCTTGGGCAGCCTTTCAAATACCGTAAAATTCATTTCACGATCATCAGATGAGATTGTCGTGGGCTGGACTGATATCTGGCGCATAAGCAAGTCGGATACATGATGTCCGGGCGGGAAGCAGTTAGATACATCAACGATCCAATTATCGATCTTTACAACGTCTCATCCACTTTATCTCCACTTTCATCAGGACAGATCCCGTGATTCTGAGCTAGGGGGTTGATGTTGGAGTAGATTCAGACATGTTGAACTTTTCTAGAACATCGTTCACGTATTTGGTTTGATGAATGAAGATTCCTTCGGGAATTTGCTCGACCTGTAGCCCTAGGAAGAACTTCATCTCCCCCATCGAACTCATCTCAAATTTCTTCTTCATAACATTTTCAAAATCCTTACACAACTCGTCATTTGTCGAACCAAAAAATGATATCATCAACGTAGATCTGCACGATCAAAAGATGTCCTGCAACCTCTCTTGTAAACAGAGTGCTATCAACTATCCCTCTGGTGAACCCGTTGTCCAGCAGATGTTGGGAAAGCGTCTCATACCAGGCTCTCGGGGCCTGGTGAAGTCCGTAAAGCGCTTTATCCAGAAGATAGACTTTGTTTTTGTGTAGTGGATCAGTGAACCCCGGTGGTTGTCCAACATACACTTCTTCTTTGATTTTGCCATATAGGAATGCAGATTTCACATCTAATTGGTAGACTTTGAATCCTTTCCAAGACGCGAACGCCAGGAAGATCCTAATCGCCTCAAGTCTAGCAACAGGCGCATACACCTCGGTAAAGTCAATGCCTTCTTGCTGACTGAATCCCTGTACTACCAATCGTGCTTTGTTTTGAACAATGACTCCTCTATCATCTCTTTTACATTTGAATGCCCACTTTGTTTTGATCAACTTTTGATTTTCAGGAAGGTCTACTAATCTCCAAACTCCTAGCTTTTCAAACTGCTGCATCTCTTCTTGCATAGCATTAACCCAGCTTTCTTCAGTTAAAGCTTCTTTATACGTTTTTGGTTCAACCTGCGAAATGAAACACTTAAGTGAGAACTTTTCCTGTAAAGGAGCAACAGATGTATAAAACATGTAAGAGCTCTGTTGATCTGATCTCTTGTTTTTACTCCACTCTGAAGATCACCGATTATCTGCTCTGAAGGATGATACGACAAAGTTCTTGGCATTGCAGTGTCAGGCACGGTCACTTTTGATTCCAAGTTCGTAATATCTTGATCACCGGTGTGATCTTCAGCTTCAGTCATAGCAACATTTGGTTCCTCGTCAAAATTCAGACCGGATTCCGATTCTGAGTCGTCAGAATTATCAAACGTTGGAGCTGGTTCCTCTGGTGGTTCATGAGCAGTTCCACTTGGACCGGCCTCGTGATCGTTTGTACCATTTGTAGGAAGGTTAGTACCCACATCAGGTTGAGAAACTACCAACGGTCTTGGCACCTGATCTTGAACCATAGATTGCTGCTGTTGGTATAAGTAAGCTAGTTCCTTTTCACTCGGCTTAGTCGGCAGTTGGAAAGACTCCCAGAGTTTGTCGTAATCGAACAAGAATCTTTGTCTGGGAAGTTGTGGCGGAGCAGTATGCTTCTGACAATCAACATGCTGAACTTGAATTATCTTCCCCAGGCACAGTACGAACACTCTCTTCAGTGGACTCGCATATCCTACAAAGAAACCATCATTACTTTTCGCACCAAACTTACCATCTTGATCAATGAAAGTACACTGTGATCCAAACGGTTCTAAATACTTCAAATTTGGCTTGTAACGATGAAGAAGTTCAAAACACGTTTTCTTGTATTTCTTCACTGTGAGAACGCGATTCAATGTATAACACGCTGCTGCAACTGCCTCACTCCAGAAAAATATTGGCAACTTGGAATCGACGAGCATGGTTCGAGCTGTTTCAATTATGGCACGATTCTTTCGTTCAGCTACACCATTTTGCTGTGGAGTGTATGGTGCCTTGAATTCATGAAGAATTCCTTTCTCATTACAGAACTCGAGCTTGCAATTGTTTTTAAACTCCGTTCCATTGTCACTTCGTATTCTCCTGATCGGAAATTTATACAGCGTTTCCATCTTCCTGAATAGAACCATCAGTGACTCAAATGTTTGATCCTTCCTCTCCAGACACATCATCCATGAAAACCTTGTGAAGTCATCAGTGACCATAAGACAGTATAAATCTCCACTAATGCTCTGCACATTAACAGGTCCAAAGAGATCCATGTGGAGTCTCTCGAGAGGTACCCTAATTGAGTTTAGGAGCTTCTGTGGGTGTGTCTTCTTCATTTGTTTTCCCTTCTTGCACTCTACACAATCATCGTTCAAATGAAAGTTTTTCAAATTTACACCTTCAACTAAATCATTGTGTACAAGAAAGTTCATTTTTCTGATATGAATGTGGCCCATCTTTCGATGCCACATTCTCGACACTTTTTCAGTTGCTTTGGTTTTTGACACAAAACATTGTTTTTGATGATCTGTTGTTATTGCGACGCTCAAATCAAGTACACACAAATCATTTTCTCGTGGAGCTCACATCAACACCATTTCCTCAGGAATTTTAAAACCAGGTTTTATGATTAAACATTCATTTTTAGTAAAGTGTACTGTAAATAACTTGTCACAGATCTGTGATATGCTCAACAGATTGTTTTCAAGTTCGATGATATAGTTCACTTTTTCAAACGACACAACTCCATTTGTTAGAGTTCCTTCACCAACTATCCTGCCGCCCAGATTCCCTGCAAATCCAACATATCCACCGTTGATTGATTTAACATCGTAGAGTAGAGCCAACATTCCCGTCATATGCCTTGAAGCTCCGCTGTCCATGATCCACTTCGAGATTATCGACCTCGGAAGCCCCTGCATACATCATAGTAATTCATTCAAACAATGAAGCCCATGACTTCTTTACCTGTGGCACACTACCAAACACAAGATCACATTTCACATCAACTTTCGGAATGCTAAAGATTACATTTGGAATAACAGGTTCAGATTTTGATTTTAACTCTCTATCTTTAATTGGTGGGAATTCCTCTAACAATTTGTCCAGTTCAAATTCAAATTTCTCAACATTGTTTACAAACACTTTTGATTCAGATTTTAACTCATTTTCCATCTTCTTCTCTTCAACTGATTGTTTTGATTTTACCATCCATGATTGATTTTCAAAAAAATTTGTCTTCGGATAAACCTTTGAAGTCTTTTGAGTCTTCGAAAATTCACCAATCTCAAATGTTGATTTCTGTTTGTCTTCAGACTTCAAAGATTCACCTCTTTTCAAAATTCGAACGGGAGAAATCATTGGTTTTTTACCCTTAACATCAGTTGGAGTTTTAGGTTTTGGTTTTTGCAAAACTGGTTTCTTGAAAATGTGTTTTTCAATCTTTTTGGTACATTACTTTGCCATATGACCAATCTCATTGCAGCGGTAACAAACTCTTTTGTCATACTCAACAAAAGTAGATTTGTTTGTCTCATTTCTCAGCTTTTGTGCTGCATTGAAATCATCAATTGCCTTCTGACTAAAGATGTAATCTTTCTCAACTTCAGTACTAGGACCAACAACAAACACATCATTTAATTTCTCCTTTGGCTTGACATCCTTTTTAGCCATTTTCTTTTCAAAACCAATACCTTTGTTTTTGAAATTGTTTCCATTTCTCTTGTTAGACCCATTATTACCCACCCTATCTTTCTTCCCAGGGATGTTTGGTTATGGTTTCACAAAAGACTTTTTGGGTTTTGAAAGAAACTCGTTGTTGTTAACCTCATAAATATCAATCTCAACCAGCTTAAACACCTTCTCAACATTTTCTACTCTGGCATTTTGAATTGGATACTCAAAATCAGAATATAGTTTGTCAGTTCCGATCAGTGTGTAAACTACCATGATCGAATCATCATTCACAACTTTATTTGATTTTGGTATAAACTTGTCTAAGAAGTTGCCATCTTCTTTAGAATCATGAATGGAGTTTTCAAAATGAGTTTTCACAATATCAAACTCCGAGTTATCACTTTCTTCATCTAACACTTGGTCAATAATGGTTTTGATCACATGTGACTCATTATCAGTGTCGGACGGAGAAAATGTAACATCAATACTCTCAGGCAACTCATTCTCAATGGTTCTCAACTTGAGATTCAATGCAGTTTCCACCCCATCTGGATACTTTTGAGTGTAATGATTCCACATTGGGGGTGGAACACTTTTAAAGACAGGTTTCGCACCAGGTTATTGCGGAACAATTTGATCAATCACATATGATGAAGCAGTATAACTCATTAGTTTTTTATCAATTCTTTCATTTTCAATTTTCTTTAATTCTAGTTCTTGTTTTAACGATGCGATTGTGTCCAAAAGAATGTTTATTTCCATTTGTTTATCCATGACTGTGGATTTTAGTAACTTTGTAGCTTTATCATTTTCACAACTTTCCTTTTTAATCATCTTGATTGATCTAGCCAAAGTGTCGTATGATTCTTTTATCTCACTTAGATCATATTTAACTTCATCAGTAAATTTCTTCAATTTGTGAAACTCTTAATCTTTTTCAAGACATTCCATGCACGGTTTTGAACAGTTTTTGCATGGAGTTTCATGAATTGAATCAACTTTTTCAGAAACCTTTTCCTCTTGGTCAAATTTAATATCTGTTTTACCAAACCCATCAGACTCTGACTCTGACTTTTCTGCTGATTTGACTTCCTCATTTTCTGATTTCTCGTTAGACTCCTTTTTGACCAACTCCATATCGACATACACACTTTCAACTGACTCTGTTTCGACAGACTTTGTTTCAACAGATTCTGTTTCTACCTCTTTAAGCTTGCCCATCAACGCTTTGTCAGCAATCTCTTTTAGTGTCTCTTCATTCATTTCCTTGGATACGTCTATTATCTCTTCAACAGAAGCTGGTTCAACATCATATCTTGGACAAAGACCAGTAGTTGGCTCACTGAAGAAACCTGCAAAAGATTCAAACATATTAGGAGGCATTATTGATTTGAAAGAACTAGCAATAATCTCCTGTTCAGATTGGTAGTAATAGACTTCTGCAGCAACTTCTTCAAGTTCTGCCAAACTTTCTTCAGACATGACTTCACAGACTTCTTCTGTTTCAACAACGCATTCCGGTTCTTCCACAATCTCTGCCATCATGGCCATACCATCACTGCCAGGGATATACTTATCCCAAGTAAACCCTTCAGCAACTTTCTCATCATCTTGGTTGACTAAGAGAGCTTTTTCAGGTTTGTTTTCGATTTGAGGTCTTTGGGTGAATGGTTGTTGATTTGTCTTGTGATAGATAGCTTGCTTGTAGTAATCATTTGTGAACGAGTTTTGATGGTTGTTGACTTCTCTGTTAGGACACTCTCGTTTGAAGTGGCCTTTTTCTTTGCATTTAAAACACGTGACTTTTGATTTTTCAAACCCGAGCTATTGATCAGGTCCTGAAAGACTGTTTCGACCAGTGATTTCCATAAAACGTTGAGCTCTTCTCACCAAACTTGCCATACCCCACTTGATATCAATCAATTTCAGCTCCTCTGGATCAATCTGATCATAGTCTTCTTTTGTCATATCGGGGTTCCCAATTCTGCCTACAACCAGACTCTCATAAGATTCAAGCACAGATGCAAGTAGTGCTATGTGCTGTTTTGCAGATGATTCAGTAAAGTCTTGAGCGTTCTTTATGTTTACTGCAATGTTGCACAGAATTCCCGGACCTTGATTTTGACTGTTTAATCCCGACAAACTTTGAGTGTAGGATTGATCTGGTGAGTTTTGAACCTTTGGATTTGGTTCAAAACTTGCAAATGGTGAACTATTGCAGCTTGATGTGACAGATGAAACTCTGGGTGTCGAATCAGCACTAAAAGCTGTCTGGATGTTTGGGCTTAGATTGGATGTTGCTGGTGTGCTACTTTTGTAATACAATGAAACATCTTGTTGCACATTTGAAGAATTCATTTTTCTAATCTTTGTCAACTCAAGCTCGTATGATTCGATTTTCTCGATAAATGAGCTAAGATTGAATCCAGCATATTCATTATTGTTCTTCAGTACCAACAGATAAGTGCCCCATTCATCGTATGGTAATGCATCCGCTAGTTTATCCACCCACTCTTCATCAGTTTTGTTTATGCTCAACCTTTTCATCTCAACGACTAGATGGCAATATCTCTCGATCAATTTCTTTGTTGTTTCTCCTTTCATACCCGTAAAGATATCAAACTCTTTCTTCAACAAAGCAGTTTTGCTTCTTATCATAGACACACTTCCCTTAAACTTGACCTTTAGACAATTCCAAACAGACTGTGAACAACTTTGATCTTGTAGCAGCACTAAGATATCCTTTTTGATGGCTTGCTATAGAATACTCATCATTTTCTTTTCTGCCTTGAACTCATCTTGTTCTTGTGGAGTTAAACTTCCGATAGTTTTCTCTAAACCCGCACCATTCTTTGGAGGAACATATTTCGATTCGATTTTCATCCAACATTCGAAATGGTTTGCTTGCACACAAGTCTTAAATCTGTCAGCCCATCCGGAATATTCGTCGATGTTCATCAACTTCGGCGGTTTCTGCATTGATCAAGAACTTGCTGGGGTTTAAGAAGCAGTCATTCCCCCACCGGCAAACAAGTTGTAAAACTCTTGATTACCCATTTTACGAAAACAGTTTACATAAAAAAAATTCAAGTTTTGAAAACAGGTTACTTTCAAGCGAAATCAGTTTCTACACGAAATAGACTTTCAACGAAATTACAAACCAAATGGACTTTTCACACGAAATCAGACATTTCAAGCGAAATTAGCTTTTTCAAACGGAATTAGGATTTCAACCGAAATCACTTCTCAAGCGAAATTACCTTCTCAAACGAAATAGCACCTTCACACGGAATCAAGTGCCATTTCAAGCGGAATTAACCAAAAACTTGTTTTCGATCGAAATTAGCCAAACGGAATTACCTTTTCAAACGGAATAAGTAATTTCGTGTGAAATTACATTAACCTTTCAAACGAAATTAGTTATTTCAAGCGAAATAACCTCAATTTTTCAACCGGAATCAGTTGGCTCGTTTAAACGAAATCAGGTTTTTAGTCCATTTTTGTCACTTTTAGCCTGAATTTAGGTCTGATTCTTTCAAGGGTTTGTTAAAACTGTATTTTACACACAATATCAGAAAAGCAGTCCATTTTGTCCGTTAATTTGTCCAGAAATCCAAAACTGAGTAGAAAAAGGCACTGATTCAAGTGTATTGACTCATCCTGAGCTCTGATACCACTTGTAGGATCGTTTTGGCGACCTAATGAGTCGATCAGAATCAATACACAACTGTTTGAGAGGCGGAAACAAACAAACAGCCTAGAATCAGTGAAAGAAATGAGTAGAAACAGATTATGATACTTTAAACTAGCTTCTCATTCAATTTAGACTTGATTACACGGTGGAATTTTGACAGCACTTCGTTACACCACTTCTAATTCCGTGCCAAATGAGAAGCCAACACACCTATATATAGGCATGCCGACTTCGCTTGAAATGACCATGTGTCATTTCAAGCGGAATTAACACATCTAATTCCGTTTGAAATGACCATGAGTCATTTCAAGCGGAATTACTACAAAACACTATAAAATTACATTTTTGACCCTGTACAATCAACTGACATGACCTAGACTGATAGACGTAGGCCATAGACATTATGCACCAACAATTTGAAGTTGAGTTTTTTAGAAAATTTGGTGCTGGGCAGAATTGCAGGAATCAGACCTGCACCTGCTGGAAAAGAGGCTCCCCCGCGGCACGCGATGGGGAGCAGTAATCCTGGCGCGACACGAAAAGACGTCAAACGAGTGGTGCATTTTGAGCACGAATTGCGGCACGAAAAGACGTCAAACGAGCCTTCGGTGTTTTGTAGAAAATGTGGTGCATTTTGAGCATACCGTGTAGGATTATGGAAAATTTTAGAATTAGAAATGTGTTTTACGTGTGTCTTATTTTACATAACATGATTTTAGATGAAGGAAGCGCAATTTACGAGCGATGTGAGGAGGAGAGACAACCAAATACTGAAGACATTAGTGATAATGATAATTAAGAACGCACGGGACTTTATGACAATCACATACATCACAACATACGAGTGGATTTGGTTGAACACAATTGAAGTGTTCCACGAAACGACAATACGACGAAAATGATAATTAAAATTTTGTATTTTTTATTAATGTTTTTTTTTTAATTTATGTAATGTCTTTTTTTTTAAGTTTACGAGAATAAATTTTTTAAATTAATTTTATTTCTCTGTTTTTTTTATTTAATAAATTTGTTTTATTTAAAAAAAATGTATGTCACGTGTCACTCCACGACATGATTCCACGCCCCATCCCACCCCGCACTTTTTAGGGCTTGCAGAGGAAATTTGACACTGTTGACGTGGCTATTCATACCCCCTCTTCATGCTCCTAGATACCTACTAATTTTATTGTGGTATTTATCGAAGGCTCTAAATGATCAATGCTTTAATGACATTTACAAAGATCAAATGAAAGTCGAGGAGATCAAGACGAGTCTTTTTAGTTGGATAAAACATGATTTAACTATTTGTTTTAGGCTAGACGGTATGGGGACTATCTTCGCCACGTCTTGCCCCGACGCCGAACCTGCACACCATTTTCGCACCCTCTTCGGCGTCCTCCTGCGGACGTTCAAGCCAGGCCTCCCCCTTCTCACACACACATATACATACAACACACACACACACAAATATATATATATATATAGGGGGCCGCTAGAATGAGAACCACCACGAGTTATGAGAACCGCGAGAACCAAGTGTCACGGAGGGCCGTTGACCACGAATTTTTTTTTACACCTAGATCCGTATATTTTAAGACCGGGTGTAAATTTTGGGTTCAAACGGCGCGCCCGAGGGGGTAGTTTTTTACGCCCAAAGTTTGGGTTTTTTTAATTTTTCTTTTTTTTTTAACCAAACTTTGGGCGTAAAAAACTACCCCCTCGGGCGCGCCGTTTGAACCCAAAATTTACACCCGGTCTTAAAATATACGGATCTAGGTGTAAAAAAAATTTTGTGGTCAACGGCCCTCCGTGGCACTTGGTTCTCGCGGTTCTCATAACTCGTGGTGGTTCTCATTCTAGCGGCTCCCTATATATATATATATATATATAGATGAGTTAAAATGAGAACCACTACGAGTTGTGAGAACTGTGAGAACTTTTTGATCCCGCGTTGGGCCAAAAATATTTTTGGCTCAACTCGCGCGGGATCAACTCGTGGTGGTTTTCATTTGAATCGAATCCTATATATATATATATGTGTGTGTGTGTGTGTGTGTATGATAAGGATCATGTGAGAAATAGTAGGCTAATTGAGAAACTTGAGAAACATTCTGGGCTACACATTTTCCCTAAGCAAAAAAATGCAAAATATATATATATATATATATATATATATATATATATATATATATATATGTAAAAAATTGCAATTTTTTTTGGGAAAAATCAGAACTTTTTCTATTAGTTTTTTTTAAGGATCTATACATATGTGTATATTATTAATCTTTTAACTATACTTGATTGAGGTGAATGATTTAGTTTTAGCATTAGTATTTAGGGTTTAGCTTTAGGGTTTAGCATTAGTATGTAGGGTTTAGCATTAGGGTTCTGCATTATGGTTTAGTTTTTGGGTTTAGCATTGAGGTTTAGTATTAGGGTTTAACTTTAGGGTTTAGCATTAGGGTTTAGATTTAGGGTTTCTAAGACTTATTTTTCAGTTTTAAACATGTATATATATATATATATATATATATATGTATAATTGACAATATAAACATATGTATAGTTAAAAGATTAACAATATACACATGTGTATAGATCCCTAAAAAATATAAAAAAAAAATTAAAGAAAAAGCTCCGATTTTTCTTAAAAAAAATTGCAATTTTTTACCTTTTTTTGCTTAAGGAAAATGTATGTTCCAAAATGCTTCTCAAGTTTCTCAAATACACGATGGACTTTTCTTAGGATCCCTACCATATATATGTGTATACATATATATGTATATATATAGGGGATAGTTCATTGGGGAACACTAAAAATGTGAGGAACCAGGGAACACTTTTAAAAATTCAACTTAACATGTTAAATATCATTTTTTTTTCTAAAAAAAAATCGGTGCTATTCCTTTTAAATACATGTAGAAATATTTTTAGTAAAAAATAAAAAAAGATATTAAAAAAATATATCTTTTAAAATTAACCTAACATGTTAAAAATCATTTTTTTTAATTTTTTTAGGGCTTTTCCTTAAAAAAATGGGTAGAAACAATTCCAATAAAAAAATATATCTTTTAAAATTAACCTAACTGTTTTTTTTTCATATTTTAGTTTTTGATTTTTTTTATTAAAAATGCTTCTAAAAGTATATATAAAGAAAAGCGTCGAAAAAAAATTAAAAAATAATTGATTTTTAACATGTTAAGTTAAATTGTTAAGAATGTTCCTCTGTTCCTACGTGGCGGAGCATCCTTTGAGAACTACCCTCTCCCACACCGAGTAGCCTTAGTTGATTAGTGTAACTTCAACTTTATTTGGTAACTTTTCCTATTCTTGGCGGCCTCATCTTACTCACTAGAGTGTTCGATTTAGTGGGTTTTTGCTTATTATATTTACTAGTAGTAAAACTTGTGTGCAAACACGGGTGATTTTTAGAAAACCATGCATAACACATTTTAATATTAAATATTAAATTAGTCATGAGTTATTCTTGAAAATCTGGCATGTTGATGCATTTGAACTCTGATTTACAACTAAACAAATAATCAACATAACAAATAATCAAAAGTAGTCACTACCTTTCATCATAAAAAAAACGTGAACTACTATTTTACTTGTAATTTGTACAAACACAGGTGGTTTTAGAAATTTTACATACAACATTTTATTAAACAACGAATCACTATACAGCTTTAAAAGTAGTTAATTCAGTTACAACCAACTTTTTATAATCATCGTTGGTTTTACTTATCGATTTCAGAAAAATTGGTGATTACAAGGTTTCGGATACGTCGCCTTTTCCCTTAGTCACTCGATCATCGTGCTACTCATCTTCAGTTTACACATCAAAAACTTACGGCAATAGATAAACTTCAACCGAACTATCAAAACCATGTGTACCGCAAATAAATCCAGTGATCTCCTGCACCAATTTGAACTAAAAACTTCAAAATCTGTTGCTACAGATTCAGAAAATATACAAATAATCACTAAGAAGTTTAAAGATAAATGATAAACAAAAATTAAAAATTATAAAAGATAATAAACTCGGATAACACATGTATTCAGATTCATTTTTGTTAAAATGATGATTAAGCTTAAATATTTTGGTAATTAAGATAGATACCACCACATTTGTCACATGTATTCAGTGATAATAAACTCGGATAACACATGTATTCAGTTTCATTTTTGTTTTAGGCTTAGCAATTAATATGATATCACTAATTCTTTTTATGATTGATGCAAAAGGGGGATTTGGACAATTCATTTACATACATACCATGTACACGTCCATTAGTGTGTCGGCCGGGAGCGTGTGGGTTGCTAAGTCATTCAGGGATGCCCAAACTCGAGTTATCAAGCATTCAAACATTCTGCTTGTCATAAACTCGCGTTTTGTTCTCAGCCCGACACTGATCTGCTTGCTTCTCACGGAACCACTTTCGGCTGCGAATCACAACTCATTTATGACCTGAATGTGAGTTTTAAACATCTTAAAGCCAAGCAATCACAACTACCTAGCTATTTTTATTATAAATTTATTTTATGATCTTATCATATCAAGATAGACCTTCTAAAGCGTTTAACATATATAAAATTTTAACCTACTTAATAAATCGATAGAATATGTAATGAATTGTTCGAAAAAAATAATATGACATTAAAATGCTAATTATTGAAAATGCTCTTGCGAGAATTGAACCATTTTCACCAAATCTATCAACTATCCACAGTAAACTCCACTTGAACCTTGTGTTTGGGCAGTTGAAGCAAGTTCCATATCCTGTTCGATTGCTGAGTTTTGTGAATGAAGTGCTTGAACCTGTTGCTCAATGGACTGCATCGATGCTCGTGTACTGATTTCTGTGCAAGTAAAGACTTTGTCAAACCTTCTTGCACTTAACAAAAAAATCTACACCGATCAACATGGATATACATTGATGTTATTTATTTCATATAGTGGGTGCAAGTTAGTATATTACTTATAGCAAAAATGTTTTGTCAGGTGGTACACATAATTAAGAAAATTAAATTAGCCTAAGATGCCTTAAGTTAGCTAATCAATACCTCAACTGAAATCTTAGAACAGATTCCAGTTGCGCAACATTTACCCCATCCACTGCAAGTGGCCTGCATATAACCTAAAAAAACCATCCAAGGTCAAGATTCATAAAAAGCATCGTTAAACCTAAATACAAAAAGAAAAGAAGTAATTAGAAATTAGTTAAGATATCTGAAATCTTTCTTATTTTCTTTAGTGAAAAGTGCATTGAGGCAATGAATCTTCTGTCTTTCTTCTACAAAAGCTTAAAAATGTGTGATACCTTTAAACAACACAATTTGTCTCTCGTTAGGTAAAAATCCAATTACCTCCTCCAATGACGGTTGAAACTAACACTTTATCAGCCGGCATTAAGCCAAAAAAGCATATTACATTTACTTAATTTAAAGTAAGTTGATCAATATACGCAATTTGCATTGAATATACAACTTTTTTTCCACATTCATGAAGTATGCGATTGTAATTCTCCACTTTTGCTCATTGCTGGTGAAACGTCACTAAAAATTAAAAAATAAGATGAAACTGGTCCAATTTGACCAAATTATAATAACATCCAAATTAAATTAAACTTCAGTTAGATGACATAAACACTAATTATTTAAGTAGCAGATGCAACAGTGTTGTTGGTGCATGAATCACCTGGGTGCTTGATTGAGAAGTGCATCCTAAAGAGATATGGTTTCACAGTCAACAAGCAGCCTCCTTCGGATTCGGAGGAGGCTGTGATGTTGCCATTAGGGTTTTGTCCCATTGGGACTATGACAAACCCTAGAGGAAGGAGATGGATGCGTGATGGATCTTCACCGCTCAATGTAAGTTTGATAACATCAACATCAACAACTGAGTACACCACGAGGCTGCCAGAGTCATCGGTGCAACTTTCCTGCAGCACCAGCTCAACATTCTGGGATGAGTTACAAGCCACATGTTCACAAAACACCAAGAATTTCAATTTTTAGAACTTACTAAAATCAGTCTAATTAAATTTATTTCAACTTGTATTGTAACGCCCAGCGTCCCTAAACATTAGAACTTTGTCAAGATTAGTCCCTGAAGTTTGTCTATTTGTTATTTTCAGCCCCTAATCTGTAACACTCTACCCATTTTAAAAATAATTTAATATAAACAAAGCCTTAGTAAACCAAAACCTTGATTTAGATATCAAGCGTGAGAAAATTTTGGTCAAGTTAACATCTTTGACAAGTGCTACTAGTTTAACAATCCCAAAATAAAAACAAGTATTTAGGTGTTAACAACAAGGACATTGCTTTAAACATGATTAAGTAATCGCGGAAGCTTCAAAAGATCGTGTTCGGTTCTTGGGATAGTGCTTGATCGCCATCCGGATATAGTCCATCATTACCTATGGTCAAAAATCACATAAAAGATTAGTTTTGACACCTTAGTAACAAGCATAAACAAGTTCCATGTTTAAAATTGAGAAACAAGCAACTATTGCAGCGAAATGGGGCGGTCGCACCCCGCGACCGTATTTGATCCACCCGTCGCGACCCGCCAAGACCATCGCGTCACGTGACCGGGAGCCTGCTTGGCCGTGGCGCGGCGCGAGCATGAGTTTTCAACAGAAGGTTCGTTGCTGATTGCTGTATATCAGCCCAGCATCACTAATTTCCACTTATAAACTTTAAAATATCATAACTTTTGACTCGAGTGTCCGATTTAGCCGATTCTTTTTCCTACGCGTCCGTAATAAAATTACCGACGCACCTATCTTAACCGTTGAGTCAGAAATGGAATGTTCGGTTATGAGCCAATAAATGCACAATATATCCATTTGACCCTTATAAATTATTACACTATTCTAACTAGTAACATTTAATGGCGACAAGGCGTATTTACCTCAACTTCCGAGGCTTACAACCACTGGCGTTTCATTACCATACTTATGGCTTCACACTCTTGTGATCCGTCTTCACCACATGTCCATCTAAACAACGTTTTATTAATACTATATAAATTTAATTGACCCATTTGGCTCATCTACGGAATCCTCCGTTTCGAATGACTACCAAACACTTCCTGGTCTATTTACGACGTATTCAATTTATAGCGAACAATATCACTTCATCTATCATCAACCGTTATATCAAGACGCAATTAAGAACGATTAACATAACCAGTTAACATAATGTAGCATAACAAGTTACATACCTTCAAAGCATGCCCTTCGAACGCAAGTCGCTACCGGCTTGTCCACTCGACGCTCCGGTATCGTTTCCTATAGAGTTCAATAATGACGCCTTTAGAACTCTTTTCAATCATATATCGCGATATATGTCAAAACATCACAATTATGCGTTTTAACTTTAAATTTCAGTTTTGAGCCTTCTTTGAGGCATTTCTACGAACACTCTAAGGGCAGAATTTTACATGATTTATTAATAAGTTCATAACTTGTCATATAGCCCAAATTTTCATCAATCAAACTATTTAACATA
Source organism: Helianthus tuberosus (assembly GCA_030545235.1). Taxonomy (NCBI): domain Eukaryota; kingdom Viridiplantae; phylum Streptophyta; class Magnoliopsida; order Asterales; family Asteraceae; genus Helianthus; species Helianthus tuberosus. The sequence goes on from CM060437.1 coordinate 74,559,270, forward strand.
ATTATTAGCCTCTATAATTCTGAAATAGCCTCACATATGTCAAATTACACTAGAACAACCCCAAATTTCCTAGTGTTTATCAAGTTCTACATAACCCACTAATCACCTACAGTGGTGTCCATGGATTTTGCTAGAATTAAGCATGATTTCAGCATGTACTTGCTTAGGGTTTACTCCCAGACACTACAATGTTCTTATTTTATCTATATACAACACACATGCATCATCAGATTTCGAATTTCCTAAATTCATGAGAAATTTCAAGTAGAGAATTTTCATCAAATTTCACATACCTTATGATCTCCTCACAATGGGGATCACTAATACAAGCTCAGATTTCGTTTTGGACTCGATTTGGACCTTCAATTTGGAAGATTTGACAAGAACTAGGGTTATGGGGAAGCTTGGGTCGCCCCCTGTGTTTGATCGATTTCCAGTACACACACAAATGTGTGTTTTATGTTTAATAAATTGTTTTTATTATAATTAGTTTCCATTTAAACACTTTTAGTCCCTCTAATTTCTTTTAGTTCACATTTAGGTGCTTTTTAACCCACTTTTTAGTTAACACAAGACTTATAACTAACTGGGTTATTTCGTCCTAGTTAGTTTGTTCTTGTCTATTTAATACTTTATAATTTTAGTATAAAGTTTTATATTTTCAGGATGTTACAAGTCCACCCCCTTAAAAAGGTTCCGTCCCCGAAACCAAAGTACGTACCGAATAGGGTAGGGTAGAGACGTCGCATTTCCTCTTCGGACTCCCATGTGGTATCCGAACCCTTCCTATGCTTCCACTTGATCTTGACTTGATCGATTTGCTTATTTCGCAAGTGCTTAACCTTTCGATCTAGAATCTCCAATGGCCTTGCTGCATAATTCAGGCTATCATCCACCTCGATATCGTCATAATGGATATAAGCTGTTTCCTCCACTAGACATTTTCGTAGTGGTGATACATGAAACGTGCCATGTATCCCACTCAACTCTTCCGGTAGCTCGAGGCGATAAGCTACCTTGCCCACCCGTTCGATGATTTTAAATGGCCCGATAAACCTCGGGCTTAGTTTCCCTCTTTTTTTGAATCTGATAACGCCCTTCCATGGGGAAACCTTTAACATCACCATGTCGCCTATCTGAAATTCAATCGGTCTTCGCCTTTTATCGGCATAAGACTTTTGCCTATCATGGGCCGCCTTCAAGTGAGCTCGCACCATTTCGATTTTCTCGTTAGTGGCTTGGATAACTTCTTGGTGGGCTAGTTCACGTGGACCCACCTCACCCCAACACACCGGGGTTCTACACTTCCTACCATACAACATCTCATACGGGGCCATGCCGATGCTGGCATGGTGACTGTTGTTATATGAGAATTCTGCTAATGGCAGATACACATCCCAACTTCCCCCAAAATCGATAATAGACGCTCTCAGCATATCCTCCAGGGTTTGTATTGTTCTTTCACTTTGCCCATCCGTCTGAGGATGGTATGCGGTGCTGATAAATAGTTTTGTTCCCATCTGTTCTTGAAAATCTCTCCAGAAATTTGAAGTAAACCGGGTATCCCTGTCCTACACAATGGATACCGGTACTCCCTGACGTGCCACTATCTCGTTTGTATATACCTCCGACATCTTTTCCGAAGTATATGTCTCACGTATAGGAATAAAGTGAACACTCTTCGTCAGTCTATCCACGACCACCCATATAGCATCGAATCCCCGACTGGTTCTAGGCAGTTTGGTCAACATGTCCATAGTAATATGTTCCCATTTCCAAACTGGGATTTCCAATGGTCCAGCTTTCCATATGGTTTCTGGTGTTCTGCCTTAACTTGCAAACAGGTCAAGCACTTCCCCACATACTTCACTACATCTCTCTTCATTCCGGGCCACCAATAGTTTTGCTTCAAATCATTGTACATCTTGGTTACACCTAGGTGAATAGAATAACGGGATTTATGAGCCTCATCGAGTAGAAGCGTCTTGACCCCACAGGAATTTGGGACCCATATTCTTCCGAATCGAGTCTTCAACCCGTTGTTACCATCCATCAAATCATTCAACTAACCGACTATCCTTTCCTTTCTCAGATTTTCTTCTTTTATCGCCTCGGCTTGTGCTTCTCGGATTCGTTCAAGTAAACCCGAGGTCACAACAAGCTGCATCGACCTCACTCGAATTGGGACATAATCCGATTTCCTGCTCAAAGCATCCGCCACAACATTTGCCTTTCCGGGGTGGTAATGTATTTCATAGTCATAGTCTTTTACTGTTTCTAGCCACCGCCTTTGTCGCATATTTAACTACTTCTGGTCGAAGAAGTATTTTAAACTCTTGTGGTCGGTGAATATGGTGCACTTTACTCCATATAAATAGTGCCTCCATATTTTTAACGCAAATACCACCGCTGCCAGTTCGAGATCGTGCGTGGGATATTTCTTTTCATGCACATTTAATTGCCTCGAGGCATAAGCTATAACCTTGCCCCATTGCATTAAAACACATCCAAGCCCCGAAAGTGAGGCATCCGAATAAACCACCAAGTCTTCGACTCCGTCCGGCAACGTTAATACCGGAGCTTGGGTTAACTTTTCTTTTAGCGTTTGGAACGCTCTTTCTTGTTCGACATCCCAGATAAACTTCTCCTCTTTCCGAGTTAACTTGGTTAGCGGCGATGCAATCTTGGAGAAATCTTGAATGAATCTCCTGTAGTATCCCGCAAGTCCTAATAAGCTTCTAATTTCCGAAGGATTCTTCGGAGGGCTCCATTTTGACACAACCTCTATTTTTTGTGGATCCACCAATATTCCATCGGCACTTATGATGTGGCCGAGGAACTGCACCTCTCGTAACCAAAAGGCGCACTTTGAGAATTTTGCATATAACTTTTCTCGCCTAAGTGTCTCTAACACCTCTTGTAAATGACGTGCATGATCTGTTTCACTTTTTGAGTATACCAGAATGTCGTCGATAAACACGATTACCGACTTATCTAACATTATCTTGCAAACCCGGTTCATGTGGTCCATGAAAGCCGCGGGTGCATTCGTCAGCCCGAATGAACTCGTAATGTCCGTATCGCGTGCGAAAAGCCGTCTTCGGTACATTCTCTTCCTTAACTTTTAATTGGTGATATCCTGATCTAAGGTCGATTTTCGAAAAGGAATGCGCACCTTGTAATTGGTCGAATAGATCATCTATTCTCGAAAGCGGGTATCGATTCTTTATCGTGAGTTTGTTTAACTCCCGGTAATCGATACACATTCGCACGCTCCCGTCCTTCTTTTTCACAAATAGTACCGGCGCGCCCCAGGGAGACACGCTCGGCCTTATAAATCCTTTGTCAAGCAAGTCTTGAATTTGTGACATCAATTCTTGTAATTCCGACGGCGCGAGTCGGTACGGCGCTTTTGCTACGGGTTTTGCTCCTGGAACCAATTCGATTCCGAAATCTACCTCCCCTTCGGGCGGTATTCCCGGTAGATCTTCTGGAAACACGTCTTCAAAGTCACGCACTACCGGTACGTCTCCCATCTTCAATGATTTCTTCTCGGATTCGTTAGCGTATATCATAAACGCCCTACATCCATGCTTCATGAGCTTGTGAGCTTTCAACATCGAGCATTTTATAGGACTGCCTCCTTTCTCGCCATAAATGGTGATGTGTTTTCCGCTCGGAGATGTAAGCTTTATCTCCTTACGGAAACACACGACCTTTGCGTGGTGTCGAGATAGCCAATCCATTCCGACAACCACTTGAAACTCTCCCATCAACATCGGGATTAAATCTATCAAATATTCCTCATCATCAATACTTAATTTGCAGCTTTGACAGACATCACAAATTATGAAACTTTTGTTATCTCCTATCTCAACCTCTAAAGGCATAGGTAATTTTGTCAATACAAATGAAGGATGTCGAATAAATCCATGTGAAATAAAAGATTTATTCGCACCCGTATCAAATAATACACGTGCAGTAATTGAGTTTATTGCGAATATACCTAAGACCACATCGGGTTCTGTTTTCGCTTCAACTGCTGAAAGTTGGAAGGATCTGGCCTTGGCCTTCGGAGCTTCTGTTGGGGATTCTTTAGTGTCTCTTCTTCCAACTAAGTCTGGACATTCGGACTTTTTGTGGCCAGGCTGATAACATTTGTAGCAAACTGAGACCTTTCCCGGACATAAAGTTGCCGTGTGCCCAGTTTTTTTGCATATAGGACACGGTTTGTCCTTGAAACGGCACTCACCCTTGTGCCCCTTTCCACACACCTTGCAACTCGGTGACCCGCCTTTCACATCCGCCTTCTTCCCCAATTCAACAGTTCGAGCTTTCTTTGTAAGGCTTGGATTCACATCCTGTGCCCTTCGCTCACCCCTCTCGATTTGTTTCTTCAATTCGATTCCCCGCTCCCGGGCGGTGTTGAAAATTTCCGTGTGGGTTTCATACTTTAAGGGAGTCATGAACTCCCGGTATTCAGTGCTCAGCATGTCGTAATAATAATATATCTTTTGCTCTTCAGTGGTGACTAACTCGTCACAGAATCTTAGCTTATCCATAAAGATACCCGTGATTTTATCAATTGTTTCGCCCTTCTGTCTTAACTGGATGAACTCTTCCTTAATCCTGTTGATGACTGCTTTGGGACTATGATGTTTAAGGAATGGCACCTTAAACTCATCCCATGTCATTAACCTTGCCGCTTCGGCTCCTATCTCCTTCTTTTTGTTATCCCACCAATCCTTGGCTTGACCCCTCAACTGACCCGTTCCGTAAGCAACAAAATCACTGACGTCACAATGGGTCCTTTCAAATACCCCTTCGACGTCACTTAGGCATCTTTGGCAATTATCGGGTCAACCTCCCCGTTGTAGATTGGCGGTTTACACGCCATAAACTCTTTGTACGAACATCCTTTACGTTCTCCCGATTTCTCTTTCATAAGGTTGATACTATCTTCCAACCTTTTGACTCATTCCTCGACTAATGATAATACCGTGTTTTGAATTTTGTCTTTGAACCCGGATAGACTACCCTCAATTGCCTTTCCCACTTCTTTGGCAATTAACTCTTTCATTTGTTCAGTGCTTGTCGGCACCGGATCATCATCGTTTCCTTCCGACATCTTGAAACTGAAATGTTTACATCAATTATTAAACATCTCATTTATAACATAACTTTATTTGCTTTGGTTTAGCCAAGTTTGTAACTTGCTTTAACCGTTCGCCTTTAGAGCATTTTCCGGGTTTGAGTGCGTTAACACGCTCTTCCCATGCACATTAATTCGCATTTTATTTCTTACATAAGATAAAATCTACTAACATAAGTAATTAATTCTTACCGGACGATCAATCAAGCTTGACCGAACACTTTGTTGACAACCTTAAGCTCTGATTACCAACTTGTAACACTCTACTCGTTTTTAAAATAATTTAACATAAACAAAGCCTTAGCAAATCAAAACCTTGATTTAGATATCAAGCGTGAGAAAATTTTAGTCAAGTTAACATCTTAGACAAGTGCTACTAGTTTAACAATCCCAAAATAAAAACAAGTATTTAAGTGTTAACAACAAGGACATTGCTTTAAACATGATTAAGTAATCGCGGAAGCTTCAAAAGATCGTGTTCGGTTCTTGGGATAGTGCTTGATCGCCATCCGTGTCACACCCCCAAAATCCACCCGCGGAGTATCACCGCTTGGAGGCGTGACTGACCAGGATCAAGCCATCAATCATATCAAACATAGTATTTAAGTGTAAAAGTAGGAAAAGGTAATTCATCTTGACATGACTGATGTTCATAACCAAACATTGTTTAAGTAGCGGAAGCATAATAATGAAAACCCAAAATAAGTTATAAGTTCAAATATCGTCTACGATCCGTATCCCACAACGACCTGCTCCTTCCTGTGCAAGCTCCATATGTACCTATGGTCCTGCAAGGCATGTAACAGAGAGTCAACAACTAGTTGAGCGAGTTCACAGTTGGTTATTTAGTTATAATGTTTGTATCGTAAATCGTATGTAATAGCATCGCGGCCCTCTAGGCATGTTTGCGAAGTTTAGTGGGGGTTTCCCATGTTTTATAGACTAGTTATATTTGTATCGCGGCCCTCCAGGCATGTTTGCGAAGATTAAAGTATAGTTCGCGGCCATTCCAGGCATGTTTGCGAAGATTGTTCTAGTATAGTTCGCGGCCATTCCAGGCATGTTTGCGAAGATTGTTCTAGTATAGTTCGCGGCCATTCCAGGCATGTTTGCGAAGATTGTTCTAGTATAGTTCGCGGCCATTCCAGGCATGTTTGCGAAGATTGTTCTAGTATAGTTCGCGGCCATTCCAGGCATGTTTGCGAAGATTGTTCTAGTATAGTTCGCGGCCATTCCAGGCATGTTTGCGAAGATTGTTCTAGTATAGTTCGCGGCCATTCCAGGCATGTTTGCGAAGATTGTTCTAGTATATGTATCACAAGTCTAGTAGTATCTACCATTGACCTTCCTCTCCCGAGGTCAATGGTATGTAATTCCGATAACTCTTAAGCGTAAATAATCAATCAACCCATTCCCATCCCCGGGAATCCCATGCCTTGGTAGAAGTGTGAACTCACCTTGTTTCGCTCGGTATGCTAAGTATGTGCTCACGGTTAATCAGTCACGTCCTAAGGTATGCACGAATACATAATCAGTTTGTGTTCAAGTTGTTCACGTATAAACATGTAGCACGTAATCACAATCATATACAAGATGGTTACACTTAACAGCAGTTAAATATTCCAGTTAATGCTTAACAGAATTAACCCAAGTTCCTGCACAGATCAGCTATTCGGCGAAACACACATGTTGGCGAAACACAGATATTGACGAAACACATAAGTTGGCGAAACAAGTTCTGTTTCGTCGTGGTCTTAATTGGCGAAACAGAATTTAATTTCGTCGATTACTCTTGGCGAAACACTTTCTGTTTCGCCGAGAGTTCTGTTTCGTCGGAGGTCAGTTTCGCAGACATCAGATGCAGCAGTTACGAATATACACAAAACCCTAATCATGCTAGCAGCCGTCATCAAAATCAGAAATCATATGAAGGTCAATGTGCATAACGAATCATCATAACTCAACCATCCAAGAATCATCGTCTAGCATAAACCCTAGTTTATGTGTATAGCATATCAAATAACATACAACATCATCACATCAATCCCTATCAAGATACTAATGTAATCAGAATCAGGCCATATAAACAACATTCAGAACCGAGCATTCGATTGTATCAAGTTTCGCATATCATTTCTATATCCTACTATATCATATCATACACATCGAAATCTATATCATCACCATCATACTCTCATCACAGCAGTAACACACATCAATCATATGCACCAGCAAGAATCTATATAATACAGAAACATAGAATCGATTATCAAACACACACTAACCGATTCGAGACGAAGGAACAAGGATTTAAATCGTTCGGAAGGGTTTGAGGGTACACAGAGCTGCCGTCAATGGGGAGAGAGTCCTAGGGTTTCAACTTTTGCCAAAGATATGAAAATAGAAGTCGGTTCACGTTAATATTTGCGATTTAACGTTCTGGGCCCGTAATGGGCTTCGGCGGATCTGGGCTCGGCGAAACAGCCTGTTTCGTCGAGAAGGTTGTTGGCGAAACTGAATCAGTTTCGTCGAAATGCACTTGGCGAATCACACTTGTGTTTCGTCGGGCTCTTTCCTATGTTAAGCAGTTTAAGTTTTATAAACAGTACACATGTTATACAATCACACATAACCATGCAATCACAACTATATAGTCAAAGTCAACGTGCATTAAATGCAAATAAAGAATGTCGGAAATTCGAGTTGTCACAATCCGGATATAGTCCATCATTACCTATGGTTAAAAACCACATAAAAGATTAGTTTTGACACCTTAGTAACAAGCATAAACAAGTTCCATGTTTAAAATTGAGAAATAAGCAACTATTGCAGCGAAATGGGGCGGTCGCGCCCCGCGACCGTATTTGATCCACCCATCGCGGCCCGCCAAGGCCGTCGCGTCGCGCGACGGGGAGCCTGCTTGGCCGTGGCACGGCGCGAGCATGAGTATTCAACAGAAGGTTCGTTGCTGATTGCTGTATATCAGCCGAGCATCACTAATTTCCACTTATAAACTTAAAAATATCATAACTTTTGACTCGAGTGTCCGATTTAGCTGATTCTTTCTCCTGCACGTCCGTAATAAAATTACCGACGCACCTATCTTAACCGTTGAGTCAGAAATGGAATGTTCGGTTATGAGCCAATAAATGCACAATATAACCATTTGACCCTTATAAATTATTACACTATTCTAACTAGTAACATTTAATGGCGACAAGGCGTATTTACCTCAACTTCCGAGGCTTACAACCACTGGCGTTTCATTACCATACTTATGGCTTCACGCTCTTGTGATCCGTCTTCGCCACATGTCCATCTAAACAACGTTTTATTAATACTATTTAAATTTAATTGACCCGTTTGTCTCATCTACGGAATCCTCCGTTTCTAATGACTACCAAACACTTCCTGGTCTATTTACGATGTATTCAATTTATAGCGAACAATATCACTTCATCTATCATCAACCCTTATATCAAGACGCAATTAAGAACGATTAACATAACCAGTTAACATAATGTAACATAACAAGTTACATACCTTCAAAGCACGCCCTTCGAACGCAAGTCGCCACCGGCTTGTCCACTCGACGCTCCGGTATCTTTTCCTATAGAGTTCAATAATGACGCGTTTAGAACTCTTTTCAATCATATATCGCATAGTTTGTCAAAACATCACAATTATGCGTTTTAACTTTAAATTTCAGTTTTGAGCCTTCTTTGAGGCATTTCTACGAACACTCTAAGGGCAGAATTTTACATGATTTATTAACAAGTTCATAACTTGTCGTATAGCCCAAATTTTCATCAATCAAACTATTTAACATAATTATTAGCCTCTATAATTCTGAAATAGCCTCACATATGTCAAATTACACTAGAACAACCCCAAATTCCCTAGTGTTTTCCAAGTTTTACATAACCCACTAATCACCTACAATGGTGTCCATGGATTTTGCTAGAATTAAGCATGATTTCAGCATGTACTTGCCTAGGGTTTACTCCCAGACACTACAATGTTCTTATTTTATCTATACAACACACATGAATCATCAGATTTCGAATTTCCTAAATTCATGAGAATTTCAAGTAGAGAATTTTCATCAAATTTCACATACCTTATGATCTCCTCACAATGGGGATCACTAATACAAGCTCTGATTTCGTTTTGGACTCGATTTGTACCTTCAATTTGGAAGATTTGACAAGAACTAGGGTTATGGGGAAGCTTGGGTCGCCCCCTATGTTTGATCGATTTCCAGTATACACACAAATGTGTGTTTTATGTTTAATACATTGTTTTTATTATAATTAGTTTCCATTTAAACACTTTTAGTCCCTCTAATTTCTTTTAGTTCACATTTAGGTGCCTTTTAACCCACTTTTGAGTTAACACAAGACTTATAACTAACTGGGTTATTTCGTCCTAGTTAGTTTGTTCTTGTCTATTTAATACTTTATAATTTTAGTATAAAGTTTCATATTTTCGGGATGTTACATAATCTATGTGAAAGTCTATGTTATATACTTGAAATGCCTAAGTCTACGTGTGGAATATCTATATCTTGGGAATGTCTATATCTATATGCTTGGAATGCTTAATTCTATATCTGGAATGCCTAAACCTATTTTGGAATGTCTAAATCTATGATGGAATGCCTAAATCTATGTTTGGAATGTCTAAATCTGTTTGGTGCTTGACTCTTTAGACTCGTGAAACTTGATTCTTGGTTGAACGAGAGACTTGAGCCTTGTCACTGGCGGAATCTATTAATCTTGTAAACTTTTGACGTGTATGATGTAATCTAGTTATTCTATTAATAATACGCAACGTCTAATCTAACTCACAAAACGAATCAGAAACGGGAACACAGAAAGGTGGGATTGGTCAGAGTGGCAATCCGATCGGACTGCCACCCGACCGGATTGCCACCCAACCGGATTACCACCCGACCGGATGACCATTCGATTGGGTGACCATCCGATCAGACTGCCACCCGACCCGTGTGCACCTTATCCTTTTCGCACACTCCCACACTATAAATAGCAGCTGTCACATCAGTCCTTCACTGATGTGACAGCCCTGCTCAACTCAGACGCACATGCACCTTTCTTCTCCATTTTCTTGACGATTTCGGTATGTTTCAAGCTAGATCTTTGTACTTTCTTGATCTACATTGCATCCTCTACGTGATTCACCCTTGAAATCACGCTTTTCACCGTGAAATCCCTCATATCTGAGCTCTTGAGGGTGATGTCATCATGGTGGTTTGTACAAACTACTATGTGACGTCATTTTCGGCAAGATCTAGCTCGGATCTAAGGTATTTCATGCGTTTTTACACTAAATCCAAGACTAAGCTAGACTTTTCCATATAAAACTTGAATTATCGTATCCTCTTCTTCAAAACTTTTACTTTAATAGGTGGAAACCGGGTCTAAATGGGCTGTAGACTTGATAAATAGTCTAAGGTCGGCTTGGATCTGAGTTATTACCGGTGAAGACGAGCATGGCAACGAATTCCTACATAAACTCGTTAGAGACAGGCGACAGATCGAACCGGGGTGATTCCCACCCGATCAGAACAGATGTGTGCTAATGAGTTTATCGTTGTCCCAATACGTGTCATGTCGTCACCACTAAGCAAGAAACTTAGAAATTTTACAAATGGTAAACAAGAACAAGGGTCGCCCGATCGAACGGCAACCCGATCGGACAACAATCTGATCGGACAACCACCCTATCAGGTGACGCTTGCTTTGAAATCTTTCAAAAACTTGTAACATTTCAAAACTTGGAAGTCTTGATCAAATGGCAACCCGATCGGACAACAGTCCGATCGAGCAGCCTTCCGATTGAGGTAACCAAGGTACTAATCATTCGGATCGAGTGGCAACCCGATCGAACAGCCGTCTGATCGGGCAGCCACCCTATTTTCCCAATTTTAAGTCAAGTGGCAACCCGGTCGGATGGCCATCCGATCGGGCAGCCATCCGTTTCCTTACACATATGTCAGCACTCGGCTGGCAATCCGATCGGATAGCCATCCGACCGGACAACCATCCGATCCAGTGACAGCTTCCAACACTTTATTCAATCTTGTTATCTTGCCGACTCTTTTCCTACTGTAATCTAATCAGGCTAATTCTAAAAGAGCTCCCTTTGATCCAATAACAGTTGCGACTGTTAAGTAATCACTGTAAGTATACTCGATCTCCTTTTTACTTTTAAACTTTGGGGTGTAACATGTATTCTATACAAACTTGAATCTTTGCAAACTAAACTCAATCCTACGTGTATGTCAAACTTGTGCATTCTAGTATTCTATTTGTGCTATGTGACGTTTAATCCAGGGTGTGTAGTTCCGCCTTAACAATAGTAGCGCTATAGGAGGTGCACTTCTCCCATTATTCTCAGGGGGTATTGTTAGGAGGATTCTAGTTTACCTTGAGTCTTGGGTAAACACTAAAGCATCGGGATTGTAACACCCTAACACGTTTTAACCAAAAGAGACGCAACCGAAAATACCGACTCAAAAATTCCTTCTTTCTTATCTATATTACATACTTGGAGGTTCATTTCTAAAATGTCAAACAATTTTTTGAAAATATTTACAACCTTCATTCTTAATTAACGCATCAAATGTAATATATAAATACAAGTCATGTGACTGCTCTTCCCGTACAATCCTTGCTCCTTGACTCGATCTTCAACCTCTTAGACTTCATAATGATGTTAAGTTTGTGCAACCTGCAATCACCACATACATGCGCATCATTTATATTTGGTGACAACATTCATAATCTAAACATACATAATTAAATGACCATGCCACATTCTTTCTACTCATGCTAATCCTTTCGATTATCATTCCAAGTACAATCTTGCATCCCAATCATTAAATCTTCATAAGGACAACAATAGTATACCTGCATTTCATTTCATTCTCAAAGCACTTGATTAGTAACGTTAATACTCAAACATATTGTAGCCATTCATACATGTATACAAGCCCTATTCTTTCGTGTACAATCAATCCCACTTCGTGCATACACACTCATACGTATATTTATACACACATACACATACATTCATACAAGCTCTTACATACCACTTACATTCCCATATAATTTTTACTAACATATCCTAGTCACAAACATCCATATAAATAAGTCTCATACGTACAAACTTACGTGCCTGTTCATTTCTCTTCATGCTTACCTATGGATTCCGTCACTAACATGTAGGTAGATCTATACACATACATATCTCCAAGCTTTTATTTCTTTCCCACACATACTTTGAGTGAGCGTTCTTGCTCATGAGTGAACATTCTTGCTGATGAATACTATTGAGTGAACATTCTTGCTGACGAGTGAACGTTCCAACTGTTGAGTGAACATTCTTGCTGATGAATGAACGTTTCAACTGTTGAGTGAACATTCTTGCTAATGAGTGAACGTTCCAACTGTTGAGTGAACATTCTTGCTGATGAATGAACGTTTCCACTGTTGAGTGAACATTCTTGCTGACGAGTGAACATTCCAACTATTGAGTGAACATTCTTGCTGACGAGTGAACGTTCCAACTGTTGAGTGAACATTCTTGCTAATGAGTGAACGTTCCAACTGTTGAGTGAACATTCTTGCTAATGAGTGAACGTTCCAACTGTTGAGTGAACATTCTTGCGAATGAGTGAACATTCTTGCTAATGTGAGAACGTTCCAACTGTTGAGTGAACATTGGCCGTAGATTACGGCAACTTTCTGCTGTTTCCCCTTGTTTGTTTGGCCATAAGCTACGGCTGATCTTCCGTAGCTTACGACGGGTTCTTTCACTCTAAACCTTATTCCTTTTTAATTTTCCCAAGACAACCGTTAGATATCTGAACTTCCTTCTTCCACATTTTTCTTGCTTCCAAGACGTAACATGACCATAATTCAAGCCCCCATATCCTTTTTGTAGGACCGGTTTTGACTCCGAAACGATTGCGAAACGAACGTGAAACGTGCGGAATCCGTACACGAACGCGCCCTAAACACACATGACGTAATCTAAACGTGATACTTTGATAAAATCTGAAATTGTACAATCACTTGAATCACTTAGAGACTTTCTCTCTCTAGTTTCTCTCTCTAGAACTAGAGCTCTTCAAATCTCTAAAATGGCAAAAGTTCCTAATCTAAACATAACTCTCCTATTTATAGTCCAAGGCATTTAATGAGATTTCTCATTATTACAATTATGCCACCTTGCCTTTTTGACTAGCTTTCACTAATATAACAACTTGTTTTCTTCTGTTTCTTGCTACGGCTCGGATTGACGAAGGCTATAGACATAAATGCACTAACACTTTTACTACTTAACCCAGTATCAAACCATCTACCGCATCACGCTATGTTTCTTTCTACATTTTGACCCGTTCGCTTCTACCGTGTAATTCCAAACATAGATGACCACCAACGACTTACCACCTTAACTTCATTTATAAATAAGAAGTGATTCCGGAAATCACTTGCCTTATGTGTCCGTGTTCGTATCCGCTTCCTTGCCTCATCTTGGCCCGTTAGCCTTTCGTGCTTGATTCCATCTCGACATGATCCCTATACTTTCATGTCATCGCAATCACATTCTTGTTAGCATACACACACATTCTAAATTACATTCATTCCACATAATTCTTTATATCGTCACGTATAACATTTATTGATATAGCATGTGCCTTGTGATTTCCCTAACATTACATTTGTGGCCAAATGTCTTACTATGCTATTTATGCACAGTTGACTTTTAGAAAGTCAACTGTCCATCATTTGAATTATTAACTTAACCTCATATATTCTCAACATTAATAGATTATACTACGGACATCATACACATTTCATACTCATATAGCAATACACATAATGTGCATCATATTACCCAAGCATAGAGTACAACTTCTAATGCATAGTGTTTACCAAATCATACAATTAACCAAAATCCTACATGTATTCCATTCAAAACATATTTCTCATCTTTAATTATCACCGAATTACATCACCTCCACACATTATACACTTTCATCCATGATTTGCATACAATTTCATCTATTAATCTCACCTAGGCATTTCAACAAACACTTGGTGTGCGTACTACTTTCTAAGCACATTGTACAAGCATCTTATGCTCATCTTCCTGCTTATTTCTTTCATCAATCAAATACAACTAAAATCAACCTAATTCCATACCATACTCAACCTATCTAACAAGTATTCATCACATACAACATACTACATCAAATTTTAAACACGGATTGGACATGGGTGTTATACCCATGTCGCCATTTTCACTAACCCAAGTGGGTTTCACCTTCAAACATCAAATTACTTGATATCATACATAAAACAAGTTCTATTTGGTCATTCTAACACATATCCATGCTCAATTTCAACAAATTTCAGGATTGATCACAAATCCACTTCATGCAAGATCACTAAATTACAACTTACCACATGTTTATCTTGTCAAGATGGTAAGAATTCTTCTTTCATGCATTGATTTCACATCCAATTGATCTTGATTTGAGTTGGAATTGCATACTTGTTCTTGTAAGAGGGTTTTCTCCTCTCTTTCTTTCTCCAGACACTTCACGCACACAAATATGCACATTCTAGCTCATTCTTTTTTTATATATATAAACTTAATTCCATTCCACCAAGTTCAATCCCTCAACTTTGCCATTTTTCTTCTTTGTCACAAACTTCCCTTCCTCACCATTTAACTCATACTTTAACCAAGTTATTTAAAATCGGTTAACCCACTTCATGCCATAAAACAAATAAACACATTCGTAAGTTAACCATTTGGGTTTTGGGGCGTTACAGGGATACTTGGGCTATCACTGCGTGGACTGCGACACTAGCACGGCTGAAACTATTTTTATACTTACATCGTGGATATGAGTGTTTTAATCTATTATTCTATTATCAAACTTGTATACTCGCCAATACTTTTGTATTGATATTTTAATACATGTTGCAGGCTAATAGGTTGCTTTGGAATGCATGGGAAACAAGCTAGGAGATGCTTAGAAACGTCGCCTAGTTAATTTAGACATTTTGTTTGTTATATTGACACTTGCTATCTGTGGTTGATGTTTGATTTTAGACAATTGTTATGAAATCTACTTAAATTTTATTGAAATATCTAGTGTTATGGAATCTCATGAGCAATCTGAACGCTTAGTGCTCGCACCCCGATGTTTCCGCCATCGATTGGGATGTGACATGTATGATTTCTCCGCCTTTTCAGATTAATTCACCGGTTCATCAGGGTGTCCAGGAATAATAAACTTACATTTATACGAAGCAAAGAGATACAATTTCCAGGATGAGAACCGTTTACGATGTAAGCCACCTCTTCTAACGGACTCCCATTTGAGATAATATTGAACTGCAGTTAGCAATATACGGCAACATGTTAGAAGGAAGCACAATGGTAGGTGTCAAAGTGTAACTTTATTTTAATTATAAGGTTTTTGCAATGATTCATGAACCTGAAGTCGACGACGTTTATCTCTCAAAAGATCAAAAACTTGATAGTGAGGACGAGGAATTCAAATTGTTGAAACTGCTGTCAGGATCAAGCCATTAGGCTGGCCTGGTTCAATAACTTTTCTAGTTGTTATGCGAATTGTGTCCTCAACTGAATCCGAGAGGGATGTCCAAGATTGACCACACGAGCCAGTGATGTGGAGAGAGGACACCGTTACCATCCTTTGAGCCACATTCATCAAGTCTATTCTTCCTTCTGGAGATGGTATCGCTGTAAACAAACATTATAAAACAGATAAGATCGATAGAAATTGAATCGGTCATATTAGTAGTTATGGACATTTTATGGTACCTCCAATGTCAGATCTATTTCGGGCCATAAGACTTGCAAGCCTCTCACATTGTCGTTGTAAAATAGCTAGCCATCGACGAGCTCCAAATGCCATTCCACTGCTAATATAATCAGCCTCATTCTCTTCTGTTCAAACCGGGTTGACAAAGATGATCTCGGGATTTTGCAAAATTGGTGACAGATATTTTGTCTATTGAGATCAAACACACTGAATTAGCAGAAAAGAATTTGAATTTAGTAAACAAAATGTGAATTACTGCCTTTTTCTTTTTCTATTTCAACAGTTACAAAAATATTATACATTCAACCTTTAGGTATATGTTGTTTATTCGTCCGCAACTAGATCCCATGTCCATTTGTCTTTCCGGTCAACCAAAATAAGCCCCGCATTCACATCCGCTTCACATATTATAATTATGTAGCTAGTAAACAAAACAAATAAAAAACAAATTATAAACAAAACTGCAATCGTGCCCTTCTGTCTTCTTTGCGTTATGCGAGTGCAACATAAAGAGGCTTGCTAGCAATCATCTTGCTGTTCATCTCAGAAAGCTACGAAAAAAGATGACAAGTTAACCAATTACATATCAAAATTATGAATTTATTCATTTAACGCAATCGTGATAAATGAAAACATGTCAGCTTACTGCTTTCGAAGCTTCCTCAGAAGTCGAGAATGAAACAAAACCGGATCCTTTGCTAGCTCCATTAGGATCTCGCATGACCTGTTCATGAAAAAAAATCAAAATAAAATAAATTCATAGTTCAAGAGCTTACTTATGTACAAATCTTGACTTCATCCTGGCTTGACTCTTGTAATGTTGTATGACCAAAGTCAAACCACTGTTTGCAAAAAAAAAAGTCTGTTTGACCAAAGTCAAACCACTGTTTGCAAAAAATGATTCTTAGTGGTTCAAAAGTCTGTTTGACCAAAGTTAAAACACTGTTTGATCAAAGTCTATTTGACCAAAGTCAAACTACTGTTTGCAAAAAAAGCAACCACTGTTTTCTCCACAAAACACTGTTTTAACCCAACAGTAGTTTCAAATATCTGTTTTCATCTATCTGTTAACCAAAGTCAATTGTAACACCCTTATTATTATTTAACGGTTTTCGTATAGATTACGAAAATAAACGGGTAGTTATGATTTCAAATACATTGAAAATACAGGTTCATTAAACGTTTTACAGAATTAAAAACTATACAACATATTATGTGTGAGTTCGTCATTTTACATAACAACGATACATAGTGCGGAAGCTTATTTCTTGATCGTATTCGGTTCTTCGTTGTGCTTGATCGTCCTCCGGTGCTAAAATTATACCTGAAACTCATAAAACATGAGTTGGATTAGTCATACGTAACTTAAAACGTATTTAAACGAGTCCGGGAAGCGAAACTGATTAACATAAATTTTTTTCGCTAAAACAGGGTTTTTCGCGCCACGCGAAGGAACCCAGTTGCTCCCTCGCGCCACGCAAGGGAGACCGTTTTCCAGCAGGTCTGCAGCTCAGTTCAGCTATGCCAGTTTTTACGGAAACGGCCATAACTTCTTCGTTACTGATCCGTTTTACCCGATTCTTTTTCCTACGCGACCGTAATTTAATTCTCCATCTAATGGAGTTAAAACCCAACATCCAACAAAATAATTTTTTAGACTTTTAAGCCTTCGACTCATCACCTTTTTACCGAATTTTAACCCGTTTATGCATTTTATCAAACAAACATGATTGTTTGATCCCGATTTCACATGAACCTTATAATTTCAATGTTGTCTATCATATTAGGTTCAATTCACAAGTTTATGTATAATCTTAAACTCGTTTATACTTAAATGATTATTTTGACCCGTTAAGGGTATTTAAGCACTTTCGAGCCTAAAATAGTTTTCGATTGCTTCTAGCATTCCATTACCACATTTCTTATCCTATAATCTCCCACCCCAACTGTATTTAAGGTAGGTTTAATGTGGTGATCAATATGAACCAAATTTTACCTCTCGAATCATTATTTTACGGCAAAAACTCAAATAGTGCCATTTAGCTAATACAATACCTCTTTCAGCTTCTATACTTATTCTAAGTATTTACCTAGTCATAAAACTCGTTTCCAAACAACCTTTAAGGGTCGTTTGTTCCATTTAGCCTACAAGGGCGTTTTGGTCGATTTTTGTCCTTTTATGACGAAGGACTCTCTCTCAAATTATTCGACCAAAATAACACTTTTAACTACAACATAATTATGCGTACCTGGCCCGGATCAACAAGTAGACCCGATTTATACCTCGTTTTCATTATCACACCATCCATGGTGACGCAATTATCCGATTTGCTAATCGGTCATGTTATCATAAAACTTGACAACCACATTAGTCGATATTGTCAAATGGTGTTGTCACCACCATTCGACCCATTTGGACTATATGCCCAACATTATCTATTTAATCAAAAATATCGTTTTTGATTTCCAATTCATACATCCATCCCATCCCGGATTTTATTTCCATACCCTTTTACTTTTACCACTAACGGTACTTTCCCCGTCTTTAGCATTAACGGGGTTCAATTACCAAACCCGTTTTCGGGGTGTTACAAGTCTACCCCCCTTAAAGAGGTTTCGTCCACGAAACCTTTTCTTACATAATTCATTGAGTTTAAACTCAATGTATTCTATCCGAGAAATTACTTATACTTTTTAACCAATCGTTAGTATTACCCGAAAAGTATGGTAACATCTTTTTGGTTACTAATTTTCTACATATCTCATACGACATAGTGTAACTTCGAAATAACGTAATCTCGTTATTTCCACTAGTTTAGTTAACTTAGCGATATCCATCGCTTTCATATACTATCGAATTCCTTATGTATCCGTTACTTTGACCCGTTTAACCGTTACTTTGACCCGTTTAAAGGTCTTTAGTGAAATCTTTCACTTTTAGCAACAATTTCTTTTGTTTTCAAAATTCATTTATTCGGTTCAGTTATACCGAATCCACCGCTTACAAGCAGCCAAATTACTTAAATGACCTTAACCGGTCTCACTAACTAGACTTATTAGTCCAGTTACTTTTTACCGCTCGCTTGGTTATAATGTGATTCCACTTCACATTGCATTTCTTGACTGTGATCGTGTCACGTCATGTTTAATTTATATCAACCTTTCATTTTCAACAAAAATCACTTTTCGAATATATCGTCTTGCGCCTATCAGCGTCAAGACTTGAATCCTTCATGCTTACTATTCAAATTCCTATCAGAATTTATATTTGTAAAAACGTTATTTCTTACTAAAACCGAAGTTTTAGTTTAGGATCTTCTCTTAACTTTTGTCAATTATCCATACCAGGATATTGACAGTCCATAATTTATTCCTTTATAGTCTTAGTTTTATGCGGGGATTCTCAACTGATTCCCTCGCTTTATCTAATTAACCGCGTTAGTCTGTCAACATGTTTATTTCGCGCTTGTCTTATATTTAACAAGTGCTTTGTATCTGTTATGACAATATCTTGACTTCAAATAGTTTTACCGGCTAGACTAATCAGTCGCCGTCACTTTATACCCCGTCACCCGGGTATACTATTTTGCCACCTCCGGCCTTATGTGTGTATAAGATTTTCTAAATCACTTCATACCACTTATGTTTTGTTAAAACGTTGTTTTTGACTAAAAAACGAATTTTTAATTTTACGTTTCCTCTTTGTCTCACTAGTTTGCGTTTTTCCTGTATATATTCCTTTATGACCCATCACGTAGGTTCATTAATGTTTCGCGCTTCCATTATTCAGTTTGCGCTTACTTGCACTACTTAGTTTTTATACCTTATTTATCTCGTTTGACTTGTTCGTGTGAAATTTCGTCACTTGTGAACATCAAACTCCATTCTTTATTCGGCCCGTTCAACTTTAAAATAGTTGAGCGTAGTTACTAACATTTCTTGTTTGCAAATTTTCATTGTCTTTTAGTCATGACTCATATTCCGAGTCTTTTGACTTTCTATTTCGCGTTCCCGTCTCTCGGTTTACGCATTCTTTCCAAATCCTACCCATTCATCGGGTATCTTTACCGTAATCATTTTCACGTAACCATTCTTATATGGTTTTAGACGTTATTTTAATTCATTTGGTCGTCTTAGCAAGATACATCGCTTTTATTCTAATTAATCATTTATTCTTTATTTAATTCGTTTGACTTGTCCATGTGAATTTCATCACTTGTGACGGTCAAACTTTTATCCCTATGCCTTAGCATTCCTATTGGTCGGTCTGTATTTTTTTTTCTTTTTACTTAATCCTTGTCCCTTCTCTCGGGCTCGTTATCCTTACGTAATACGCTTCCGTCATCCGACTTACGTTTACGTTTACTATCAAATATCTTACTTATTTGATTCATTTGGGTACCATTTAAATCAGTCCCATTCACCCCACCCTTACTACATCGGACATAAATGTGTCCATCATAAGAAGTTCATGGTACCACGTGTTCACTACTTACTTGGCCAGAGTAAGCGATCAACACATGGTATACATGACCTTTTTATAATTTTCACATTACACCCCATGTAAGTAATGCTTCTATTTGTTTCTCTTGGAAACGATATCCCGAATACATTTTCTATTCGGGTTTTTCCAAGTTTTTAATCTACATATGCAACTTTCAATTTCTACATATTTGTTGCATATTACTATTTATGCGATTAAACTTAAAAAATGTGCACCTGGTAATGTTTGCCCTAACGGGCTTCTCTTGCCATTAACTTTGTTCGCGGTCGTTACGCGATTTTGTCCTTGGTGAGCATGCTCCTCTTGTCAAACTTCGGACCGTTCTTCTATCATATCCGTAATTTGTTAAAGTCTCGCTATCCTTATCTGCGAGTGTCTTTCAACTAAAACATATACAACAGTTAGTAATTTCAACATTAAAGGATGCCCGTATTATAATACAAGGCTTTTCTACTATACGCATCAACGCGTGTAATTTCGTTGACTATATCTATTCTATATCGTTTTTATTGGTGTAACGTGTATTACACGATAACCATATGCGTTGTTCTCAACACTTTAATCATACTAAACCTTTGATATACATGTACTTACCGGATTTGCGATCAAGCCTCGAACCGAACACATTTGTCAATTTCCTTGAGCTCTGATTACCAACTTGAAACACCCTTATTATTATTTAACGGTTTTCGTATAGATTACGAAAATAAACGGGTAGTTATGATTTCAAATACATTGAAAATACGGGTTCATTAAACGTTTTACAGAATTAAAAACTATACAACATATTATGTGTGAGTTCGTCATTTTACATAACAACGATACATAGTGCGGAAGCTTATTTCTTGATCGTGTTCGGTTCTTCGTTGTGCTTGATCGTCCTCCGGTGCTAAAATTATACCTGAAACTCATAAAACATGAGTTGGATTAGTCATACGTAACTTAAAACGTATTTAAACGAGTCCGGGAAGCGAAACTGATTAAGATAAAATTTTTTCGCTAAAACAGGGTTTTTCGCGCCACGCGAAGGAACCCAGTTGCTCCCTCGCGCCACGCAAGGGAGACCGTTTTCCAGCAGGTCTGCAGCTCAGTTCAGCTATGCCAGTTTTTATGGAAACGGCCATAACTTCTTCGTTACTGATCCGTTTTACCCGATTCTTTTTCCTACGCGACCGTAATTTAATTCTCCATCTAATGGAGTTAAAACCCAACATCCAACAAAATAAATTTTTAGACTTTTAAGCCTTCGACTCATCACCTTTTTACCGAATTTTAACCCGTTTATGCATTTTATCAAACAAACATGATTGTTTGATCCCGATTTCACATGAACCTTATAATTTCAATGTTGTCTATCATATTAGGTTCAATTCACAAGTTTATGTATAATCTTAAACTCGTTTATACTTAAATGATTATTTTGACCTGTTAAGGGTATTTAAGCACTTTCGAGCCTAAAATAGCTTTCGATTGCTTCTAGCATTCCATTACCACATTTCTTATCCTATAATCTCCCACCCCAACTGTATTTAAGGTAGGTTTAATGTGGTGATCAATATAAACCAAATTTTACCTCTCGAATCATTATTTTACGGCAAAAACTCAAATAGTGTCATTTAGCTAATACAATACCTCTTTCAGCTTCTATACTTATTCTAAGTATTTACCTAGTCATAAAACTCGTTTCCAAACAACCTTTAAGGGTCGTTTGTTCCATTTAGCCTACAAGGGCGTTTTGGTCGATTTTAGTCCTTTTATGACGAAGGACTCTCTCTCAAATTATTCGACCAAAATAACACTTTTAACTACAATATAATTATGCGTACCTGGCCTGGATCAACAAGTAGACCCGATTTATACCTCGTTTTCATTATCACACCATCCATGGTGACGCAATTATCCGATTTGCTAATCGGTCCTGTTATCATAAAACTTGACAACCACATTAGTCGATATTGTCAAATGGTGTTGTCACCACCATTCGACCCATTTGGACTATATGCCCAACGTTATCTATTTAATCAAAAATATCGTTTTTGATTTCCAATTCATACATCCATCCCATCCCGGATTTTATTTCCATACCCTTTTTCTTTTACACTCTTTTCTTACAAGTTCAACCCATTTCGGCTTATGCCATGAGTATCCTTTTAACCTTGATTTACATTAGTCGACATTTGACAAATTTCCGTATTTCCAATATTATCGTTTTCACGTTTACAATGTATCGAATAAATGAGTATTCTACATAAGTGTGTAAATTACACTTACCTCGCATTCACACCACGCTTTTCTTTTCGTACTTACTCCGTTTGACCCGCTCCCTCCTCCAAGCTTTCACCTAGCTTGTTACGCGTCAAACTATTGTCAATCATTTACAAGGTGGTTAAATTAGTCATTAACAATCACGACCATTCCACCTCACTTATTTTCTATGTCTAATTATCATTCATCACATCGTAGGTCAGTTTGACTTTTTAAAAGTCAAATGCCCATTAGTATACTAATTGCATATTCGAGTTCATCAACTAGTCTTAGCATTCTTTAATTACCCGGTAGGCATTATCTTTAGACCACCGTTTTAACCAAAGTTCTAACCACGTTTATCACATTTTAATCACTTTAGTTAATTCAAGCGATTATCAAGACTAATTTATTCATTCATTTCACAAGAACTACGGGTTCTCATCTTTAAGTGAGACCCGTTCATCATATCACTAGCATTCATCATGACATCTTATATAATCAAGTTCTTCATATGAACTAGTAGGTACCCAAATTCACTTAGGCATTACATCGAACACCTTATGAGCATGAAATTTTTACTACTAGAAATCAAGCTCAAGACTAACTATTTAACCAAGATTTAAACATCTTTTTACATGTTCATGACAAATCTTCATACCAAAAATTCTGGATTTGCTTCATAGAGCTCTAATACACTAAGTTAACAAGGATAATTCTAGTGTTTAACATAATTCTCCAAAACCCACTTGACACATAAGAGTATGATCATGAATTCACAATCATGAACATCAATTTAACAAATAAATGACTAGGGTTTACTCCTAGACATAATATTACTTCAAGATTCATCCATGCATGACATAATCAAGCTCAATTTCAGTTTCTTACAAATAACCTAGAATTTGAGATGGATCAAAATATCACAATTTTACATACCTTATGATCCTTTCAACTAGGTGTTCATGAATTTGTGCTTGAAATTCGATTTAGACTTGATTAGAGGCTCCAATTTGTGAGTTTTGTGAGGATTTTAGGGTTTGAAGAAACCCAGGTCGCCCCCTGCTTCTTTGTACGACCAGACATCCCCAAATGGGGTGTTTGGTTTTTGTTTTGATTAAAACTAGCAACATAAGTTTCAATTTTAACATCTTTGGCCCCTCTATTTTCCTTAGTTCATAATTTAAGTGTTTTAACCCACTCATAAGTCACTATCTAACTAGGTTAGAATTATTCCTAGTTAGCTTAGTAGGTTCGGGAAGTCGTAACCCGTTTTACTTTAAGTCCCGTTAAATCGGGCCTTTTATCTTCCTATTTTCTTGAAAGCTCTTATTCACTTTAAATAAATATTAGGATTATTCAATTAATTTCTAATACTTGCTAGTTTACTTTTACCACTAACGGTACTTTCCCCGTCTTTAGTATTAACGGGGTTTAATTACCAAACCCGTTTTCGGGGTGTTACAAGTCAACAGATGTATTAACCACTTTTTATTTTCTAACATCTGTTCACAACAAACAAAGGTTTCAAAACATAAACCAGACATTTTCCAAATACATGTTTTACAACAAACAGAGGTTTATGTATGGTGTTTGAATTAAAACCAGATAAAAAGGACTCTTCGTGTGAAACTTAATAGTTGTTCAACCATTTTAAAACCTTCTAACTGAATACGTATGGTGTTCAAATTTTAGATAGAGATTTAGTTACACAACGATATGAAAGTTTGTTTTGTTGAGTCTACATCCAAAACTAACAGATGAAATCTTAATATGATAATAGAGCAATGGAATGAACAGTGCTAGCCAAGTCTGGCACGTTTTCATTGGACCACAGTGAGCAAGTGAGTAGCTTGGTGGCATGTGATGGTATTGACACATTTCTTTTTACACACGTGTTAAGGGGTCTTGCTTCCCCAAATTGCCCGCCACCCACTCACACATTCTACATTCCGAGATCCAGAGAGAGGGATTGGAGAAGAGATGGGAGAGACGGAGTAGGCTGTTGCCATGCCTTCGATGGCAGCAACGGTGATGAGATGGAGAGAGGCAGAGGAGGAAGACCTAACGAGGACTGTAACGGTCCACACAAGAATCGTGGATGGCAAATCTGTCGTGAGGTTTCTGCAAAAGCTGTAGCCGGTAGAGGCGGCGGTGTCGCCGACTCCTCCGCCACGTCATCCACAGTCCGTGAAGATTGGCACGATATCGCAACTTCTTTCCGGAAATATTGTCGGAGCTCTTTGTAAAACATGTATGGCTTCTCTCGCACGCCTCACTATTCTGTTTCAGGTAATTGTTATCTGTAATTGGATCACCTATGTATTTAATTTGAGATTAGACTGGAGATTTTAGGGTTTAAAGTATGATAGGTGATTGGGGTTTTAATTTTTAATTTATAGAAATCTTAGTAAAACTCATACAGTGTTAGCAGCAAGGCTTTTTGACGTAGTGATGGTGATTCTTGATAGCTTAACAATGTAGATGTAGTTTGATTACTTCAATTCTTTGTAGAAAAAACAAAGCTTTTTTATTTTCCTTTTTGGATAAGATGATACGACATGAGATGAGAGATGCATAGGGGTTTTCATTAATGGGTTTTTTTTATGTAAATTGCATCCTTTTGATTTGATGATGATGATGATGATGAATACTGATGCTAATTTTACCACCTCCAAGGACTTTTGTATAATTTGAAGCTTATATGTTGAATTGGCCAAAACTTATATTTTTAATACATTTTATTATTTTATTTTTTTGGTTCTAAAAATGTCTTTATGTATATAATGCTGCTTTTAAGTAATTTTTTGAGATAGAGGTCGTCGGATTGCTTTATAGAACCATCGCCACCGCTGATTTCCTGAGTTCAAAGCCCAGTGCCCATGTATCCGCCGCATCAAGCCCACTTTCCATGTCTCCGTCAAACGGTTTCCTCTTTTGTTTGCTTAATAAATCGATATGTTTGTAGATCTGGTCACGGATTATGGATGTGGTTTATCAATTTTTTGTATTTCCCCTTTGGGGAGTTCTATTTATTTCTTTGTTTATTTATCTGCGTTTATTGATTGAAAATTGAAAATTTGAATCAATATTGTAGATAAGTGATGTTAGTAATATCATTCATCGCATAGTGACACAAAGAGACATGAGTAAAGGGTGTGTCATGTGTGTATACAAACCAAAACTTTTTTATTTGTCAATTTAATTAGGGGCTCTATAATATTTGGTTAGTTCGTAGTACAACTTACTGTAACTCTATGTCATGCCTTTACTTCTAAGATTTTAGTTTTTTTCTTTAAATGTAAATGATCTCTTTTGTTTGCGACTCATTACTTTTTCTTGTATTTTTTATCAGTTGGCTTTGGAGGTGGTCTTTGAACTCCAGTAAGAGCTGGGCGCATAAAGGTAAATCAATATTCTGATAACCTTCGGTTATATAGAATACTTTACAAAATCCAGCGAAACGTTCATCTTTACACCGACCTGTTTCCACTTAAAAGGGTTCAATTTTATTAGTGTCTTTCTGATGAAGTGATGGGTTTACATTAGAGTGTAATTTTACAACCAACAGGTCATTGGCTTGAACCTGTTTTACCTCTTTATTTGAATTTATGTCAAACGGTTATAATGCTACGAGAAGTACCCAAGATATTAAAACATTTATTGAATAAAATGGGTCGATCGATGGGATAATTTTTTCTTAAATATGCAGTTAAATTGAAAGAAACTGTGCATTGACTGAAATTAATGGGATATATTGTTCAACTAGACTTATGCGAACCAGTGCGGAAACAACAAAGAAGCCTGCAATCTTCCAAGAAAAATACGTTGCACCAAAAGGTATTGTATTATCATTTGAATGTGAATTATTGTAGGCTAGATTTATATTTTAGTAAGAAAGAAGACAAGTTGTCTAGGTAAGGACGGGACTAAAGTAAATGGGCATGTTTAACTTTTTATTGATTCGGAGCTACCAAGGAACATGCTTTTATACGTAGACAGGGATTTTGTACACACATCTATGGCTGGTACAAGACCGACTATTATAGGAATTTATACCTTCAGGTCAGACCCGTGGTGATGGTGTGGTGGATGGGAGTTCCACACACATCTATGGCTGGTACAAGACTGACTATTATAGGAATTTACACCTTCAGGTCAGACCCGTGGTGATGGTGTGGTGGATGAGAGTTCCACCGTGACAACATAAAACCAACCCACAGTTTATAGATGTAAAAAAGATTGCACACAACTCCATGAATATCTGCTAAAGTTGGAGGTTTGTTTTTTCCCATTAAGCAGACAATTTCACCATTTAAAATTAGCAAAAGCTATTGTTTAATGCAGTTATTGGTTGTGAATCAAAGATTAAAGCCCTTTAATTTGTATGGTGGACGCTTTCATTCTGCTTGCTAATGGATTTTCAAGTGGCTATGTTTCTTTGGCGTTGTTAACAGATCTGAGTTGGAACCACTGCATGCATCGGCAGATTGACAACCGGGAATGGCGGCGCTGTTGATAGTTTCCAGCTCCAATGGCAACGGGGATTTCCGACCAATTATGTCAATTTTATTATTTATGTTGATATATGTTAATCAGTTGTGTCAATTAATTTTATTAGCAAATCGAACGACACTTAATGAAACCCGTTGCGAAGCAGGTTATTACCGATTTTTTGAGTCTGATTTGATTTGATCTAAGCCATGTAATTTTTTCCATAGATCGTGTTATGTTATCAAACTGAACGATTTGATTTAGCGCGCGCGCGAGGTATTAAACTAGTTGGTATATAACTTGCATCACACCCAAAACCCTAAAATTATTTTTTTTTCAAATAATTAACTCAATTAATGCATAGATTGCAAATAAAGAAGAAACAATTTTTCATTACTAAAGTTTAATAATTTTGGATTAACAAACACTCTTCTATAAAAAAATTCAAATACCTAGAAGCTAAATATGTTTTAAAAAACCAAAAATCTATCATGGTATTTACATTAAACAAACCCTAAATCACTATTAATATTAATTTTTAAAAACCTGTAAACTAAAAATCTTAAAACTTTTCATAGGAAACCATTTGAAAGATAAACCCTAGAGCATCAAGCACATGACCAAAAAAAAATGATTTTTCCAAGAAGAAACATTTAAATACCGAAAGAAAATCAAGTAATTTCGGGTTAAAGCAAGAAACTTAAAAATCAAGCATATAAACAAACAGGTTATGTGCAAAACATAAAAGTGAAAATCTACTAATAAATCTTAATGAAAAACTTAAATTAGTTTCCCAAAAAGGTAGAACAAACCTAAAAATTTGCTCAAATTCCTTCCGTTTTCAGTAATGAAGTGAGTATTCCAAATGTACTACAAGAAAAGTGATAAGATTGATGGTCAAACATAACACACGAGATACTACAGAAAAAAATGATTAGATCAGCCATAGTGATAGCGTTTTAATGGGTACAAATCAATCGACTATACCCAAAAACATCGTAGATGACAATCAATACATTCTTGAGACAATAAACCCCAAAACCATCCAAGTAAGAGAAATTAAAGAGCTAATAACAAAAAAAAAAAAAACATTTACCTGGCCATTGCTTACTGCGGTTACTCTTCCTTCTCTCTCATTTGCGTTTTCTCTCTATTTCACCGTCTGTAGATCTTGTTTCTCTCTGTGTCTGTGTAAGGAAGGGTTATATAAATTAGTATTTGGCAATTTGAAGCTTCAGTAGAAGCAATACACTGTTAAAAATAGTTTATGTGATGCCTACCTCCCTGGTTCAGGACTGTATCCAATTCTTCTTAAATTCTCCGGCGAACCTGGCGGCGGAGGACCGGCCGACAATCTTTTAAGTAGAGTTTTTCAAATTTTAAGTGGCTCTCAGGGATGCACAATCGCATAAAAATAAGTTCTCCTTGTCCTCGAATCCCCTGGATGTAATAACTATCGATATTTGAAATTTTGAGTGGCTCTCAGGGATTCTTCATTACCTATTGACAATCTTTTAGTTGAACTATTCAGACCAAAAGAAATTCGATCAATAGAAAGACTCTTATCTCCAACTTAAATCCGGTATCTTAAAAACAACATATAAAAACCTATGAACATGTTCAAACTCTCTATCTAATCCCTCCACAAATTGCTAAAAAAATACCAGGCATACTTCCACTTTACATGCCTAAGCTACAACCTACAACAGTGATAGAAATTTCAAACTTCCTCTAAATTAGTTTACCAATCAAATTGAACTCTACTACGGTTCTACCACTACAACTAAAAATTCATCATAAACAGGTACTCAATTCGTATCAATACTCAAATCTATAACTATACAATATCAATACACAAACAAATTAAACTTACATATCCTAGCAACATGTGCATCTTCAGCTTGAATCTCACTGGTGTGATATCGAAGACAAATATTAAGCATACCAGTTTTAATGTGAAATCGAAGACAAATATTGAGGTTTAACATGAACTGAAATCAAACATGATTACAATAATCCTAATCAATCAACACATGAAGGTTTATTATGAAATTGAAGAATAAATAGTAAAACAAAGCGAGGTAGGTATAATATAAAGTCACTTTCGATGAGAGGAAGTGAAAACAATAATAACTAAACCAATATGGATTGCCTGGATCGTCTGTATATAGGAAATGTTACGTCTCCATTAGGGCTTCAATGTATGAGAGGAAATTTGGAACCCTAATTTCGGGATTTGTTATAAAGCTAACATAGGGGAACAAACAGAATCATCAGCAATCACCATGTTACAATTGCCTCACCGAAGTTGGAAACCACGTTCCCTATCCGTCTAAGCATTATAACCCTAGGTTTCCGACGCCGTTAACCACCATGTAGGTTTCCGACGCCGTCAAGTAGATGAGGATTCCGGTAGGTTTCCGACACAGTCTGTGTATTTGCGATATTGGCGGTGGAAGGAAAGACTTGAATCAATGATGAGTCACACTGTGGTTAACGGGTCGCATTTATAACCTCCGCTCTTTCGCCGGAAAACACACAATTTCAACCGGCGACTTCTTTTTGGGAGAGGTGTGGTTTGAATCTCTCATGTAATTCAAAAGAATCAGACTTCATATCTCCACCATTATCTGCCTCTCTTCCTGCCATAACAAACCGAAGTTCATCTGCAAATGTCGAGTATTGAGAAGAGGGTATTTGATGGAGCTCTGGATTTGTGGGAGAGGTGTGGTTTGAATTTTGAATGTGGAACCTGAATGATGTATCTTATATATGTGGAGCAAGAATTTTGAATTTGGAATGCGATAGAGGTTTTGAATTTTGAATGTGGGGCGGAGCTTTGAAATTTATATGTGGGCAGAGCTTTGCCCTTTTATATGTGGGCAGAGCTTTGAAATTTGAATGTGGGCCAAAGCTTTGAAATTTGAATGTGGGGCAGTGCTTTGAAATTTAAAGTGATATTATATTAAGATTTATGATGCAATAATGACATAAGAAAGACATTGTTGGACAGCCTCTATGGTTGCCACATCAGCTTTTCTTATGTCAGCATGTTTTCTCCTTTTATAGAAAGTATAGATTCATTTGTCAATAAAAAAATCTAAATCCTACTCGTTAGAGGTTGATTTTGTGCATTTTCAATTTATACACGCGTCTTTATGTATGTTTTGTATTTTCACTTATCTTTCTGTGTAGACTATTTTATTCAGATATATTTAATGCTTCGACCTTGTTTTTATGAGTTAAATTATTTATACAAGTTTAAGTGAGTTTTATGAAAGATTTATGTTTTTACAAAATTAGTTTAAGAGTTGTCATTTTAACATGATTTTTTGGTATGTTCTTTATGAGTTAGATTTGAATAAAAACCAGGTACAAAGTATAAATCTTGAAATAATAGCTCTTCATAGAATTAGAACATAGTAATCACAAATCTTTTGGAAGGTTGAAAACCAACTTAGGGTGGAGGGGTTCCTACCAAATAGAAATGCGACTTAGCCGGATGAAGTTAGAACATCAACGCAAATGCCCCAAGAGAGGGTTGGGGGATTGTTCACGGGATCAGGATCTAGCGCTAGATAGAACTTGGGATGAATGAGTTTATGTGTATTTATTTAACTTCAATTAAAAATGTTACTAGATGGAAATTGTTTACTAGATTGATGCCCCATCCCTTTAGACCAAGCGTAGTAGGGTCGTTTTACGCCCATTCACGCCATTCACATGATGACCACTGCCTCCATCCCTAGTTAACTTCCAAATTGGCCAGTGCTCATGGCTTTTATAACGAATGGAATGGTGCGTGAATCAAGGAAGAATACCTTTGTTTTCACGGTAACTTTCTTAAAAATCAACTCTTCATATTTTTATCCACTATATAAACAACCTTTTTCATCTTTATAAACATACAAATTTTGCGTACACTTCATACACTCTCAATCTATTCTCTACAATTTTTATTCAAGATGTTTTGTAAGACCCTTACTATATAAACATAAATTTAATAAAGACATTTGCATTTAAATGAATGCATAAAGCAAATACAAGTTCCTTCGTAAATTTGAGTTTCATAAACTCCATAAGTAATAGAACATTTCAACGTGTCGTTGTCATTTAGTTCCGAAAACAACTAAACGAAATGCGGAAACTTGATTCTTTAACTGTGTTCGGTTCTTCACTACGCTTGGTCGCGATCCTAATCTTCAAAATCATTACCTGAATTCCATAAACCATCAATTACGTTAGTATTATGGAGTTTAAACATATCCACATGATCCCGAAATGTCAAAAACAACAAACAACAAATCTGCCATATAGCCCGTCGTAAGCTACGGCTCCCTGCCGTAGCTTACGGCAGAGTTTAATTGTTTGCAGCAACAATACTAAAATTTAAAGGTGCGTTTCTAGTCTCCCTGCTAGATTTCTTTCATCATCATCAATTTCCTGCAATACGTATTAAAGTAGATGTCAACACAAAAGTATTGACGAGCATACAAGTTTGTCTACTAGCATAAGTATAAAGATTTAAACGAATCCAAATGGCATAATTGTTATCTTAAAACAAACATACAATACTAACATGCAACTACAAATGTCAACCCGAATATTCTCGCTAGCATAATCTTATCGTAGCAACGGTAAGACCGTTTTGTGTTAACTTAACATGACCACAAGAATACGGGCGATGCGTTAATCCTATAATGCTATACATGTTCAGGGAGGCTTCTACGAACTTAATGACAAAGCACTATGAACGTAAAGTTTCTAGCATGCAAGTATTCCAAAGTATAAATGTTTAAGCATGTATAATGGATTCGATTATATGGATAAAGTATTTGCGTATAAGTGTTTGTGTGAGTTTATGTGTGTGTGTATATATATATATATTGCATCCAAAAGTGATAAAACGGAAAAAGAGGGTCATGTATACTTACGGTTTTGCATAGCGTTCCTAGCAGTCGAGAGTTTGACGAGCATTTGAGTTTGGAACACCGAAGTTACCCTACAAGGGAAACGGAGGTGTGTGAGTATTCGGGTTAGGTGAAGGATTCAGATTTGGAGTTTAAGTATATAAAACGTATGTACACGAAAATATATCTTATCCTAAACACTCATTTTGACACTAAGATTTTATGTGATTTCATGGGTCCAAACTTGCCCATTAGAATCATAAACGAGGAATTTAGAACAAAGATAATATAACCTATGTTCATAACATCTAACCATGATTCGGTTAGTATTATAAATTCGGTTAAATACTTATATATTTTATATTATATAGTATAAGTCCATCAAGTATTATCATGTAGTGTCATATAAGTCAAGCCTGGAGGTATGGTTAACCTCATTATATGATTCACCAAAGCACAAAGTTATCAACATAACTGATAACCCGGTTGGTCAAGAATGAAAGTAAATACAACTACCTATCTAGTTCATCAAGTAGCCAAGTAGGAACAACCCAAGTGTTTCATACCCATCATGGAAAATGTTAAAGATGTGGCGGGGTTGTGTTACTTTAGGTCTAAGAAACTACTTGGAATAACATGATAAAACATTAAGTAAGGTGGTGGAACAAGTTTGGATAGAAAGGCTTCCATAGTTCACACCTTTACCAAAACATAAGTCTCACCATATTGAAGATGGTGAGCTTGGATATTTTCATCACTTGTTGGTCATCTTAAACCTTGTCAAAACATAAATTTTAGAGGTTGTTTGCACCTCTAAACTCATAAGAATCAACCTTAAACAAGTCCCATAACCATAGATGGGTTTAGGAACAAGTTAGGCACAAGATTCATGTAAGAAAGTTTAAGTTTTATAAAGTTAGCAACATAACTTCCAAAACCGAAAGTTTGGACCTCAAAATGGTGATGTTCCATATTAGTTTACCATGGTCAACTTGTAGAAACATTCCTAGAGGTGTTCCAAACTTTGTAGTGGAAGAAAAGATGAAGAAAGGTGAGTTTGAACTCACTTTTTGCACTTAGATAATTTTGCCAGAACTTGAAATTACAACTGATTGAGAGTGTTTTTGAGAGTGTAAGTGAGTTGGGAAAGTGAAAATGGGAGGATGGAGGCTTGTTTATATAATGGGTTAGTAGCGTTTGGAGTTTAATGAAGTTTAAAGGTGACTGGGGAAGAAAAGGTGGGAAAAAGAGTGACCAACCCATCGCTGGGAAAACAACTCGCTGCGGATCCACCCCGTGGCGTCACGCGAGCAGAAAAAGGAGGAGGGGTCGCACGGCGTGGCGCCCACTTGGATCCAGCAAGTTTTTTTATTTACATTTGGCCCATGAACTTCCATTCGTTATCATTTTATGCTAGAACTTGGTATTTTTCATGTTTTCAAGCACGATATGCATATGTAAGTATAATTTGAGTATCGTGAATGTATGTATGAGTATTTGAACGTAAAATAAGTATCAGTTGGCAAGAAAACATGTATTTAAACGATTGATTGTATGTATAACATGTATGTATAAAGTACTAATTTCCTTATGATCAAAGTCTCGAAGTAGAAAATTGGAAACGAAATACGAATACAATCTTTCAAAAATAGAATTACGATTACATCATTCTAATTAAGGAAAGTACAAAATGCGGAGTGTTACAATCAACCACCCCGAAAAGCCACGAGCCATCCCAACGCCTCTAGCTCAACAAACACCCAAAACCCGAACGCCCAAATCCTGGCTAATTATCCGATGAATCCAATTTTTTTTTAAAACACTGACAACCCTTATGCCTATGAATGCATTTGGTTATCAACAAAATCTTATGGGTTTTCAACAACAAACGCAAACATCAAAACCATTTACTTTTCTTTAATCACAAACTGTAGTGGTACCCGAGATGCCACGTGACAAGGTGGGATCATTACAACCTCGCAAAAGGTCACACGAGAAAAAAAAATGTGGATGTCTGTTGAAGAATTTGCTTTGGCACGATCTTGGTTCGATCGACATATCCAAGGACCCCATCTTGTGTATTTAATTTTGTTATCTTTATGTATATTTAATCTCTTATATTTAAGTTGTAATTATTTATTTTTGTTAGCTTTTGGAAAATTATCAAAAAGATAATGAGTTATGGGTCGGAGTTATGAAAAAGTTTATCGCCCAAATAAAAAAAACTGGATGACTATTGTACTAAGGATCAAATTACTGGTAGGTGGAGGGATATTAGGGTCAAAGTATCCGACTACAATAGCATCTACACCCGGTTGTGGAATAATAGGGATAGTAGCCAAGGTGATGCTCAAATCCAACAACAAGCTTTGGTGGAATTCCAAGCAAAGAAAGGAGCATTATGTTATATTAAACCTTGGGATCTTTTGAGGAAGAGCTCGAAATCGCATCTCGTCTCGATACCGAAAACAAGAAACTCAAAGAAATCCAAACCCTCATTGTCTATTCCCTAACGCGAGCCAATCTTCGGAAGCCTAAATTCATATTAACTTGAACGAGACGAGGATGAGTAAGAATTAATATCGCCTTGAACAAGATGGAGTATGAGTATGAAGAAGACGAAGAACCAGAATTTGAAGAACTGCCGACTACAATGATTGGTTTATAGAAATGAATCAAAGACTAGAAGCTCTATCCGATATCAGAAGACAATGTTTGGAGAATATGCAAAAACAAGATGAGGAGGACAAGAACGCCTTCAACTAAAAAGGGATTGGCAAATGGTGATTGATCTTGATATATTGTCGAAACCAATCCCTACTTCAGGGGTGGAACGTGACCTACAATTGAAGTTGTGTACACGCATCATGAACAAATATGGTCTTCAAGATGACGATTGAAAAATTCTACTTTTTATTTTTGATGGGAATCCAGGAGTTCATTTTAATTCTATGAAATCTAATTTTATATTAAAATATTAATAACACTTTATTATTAGTCAGACACGGAAGGATGAATAAACACAAATACAGATCAAACTATTCCCGACAACGATCCAGTTACAACATACTCAGATAATTATATATAACACAACCATAGCAGGTTTAAAATTGTACCTTGACGAATACCAAAAACTCGCACGATAGATGCAATGAACGAATTCGCTAGTAATCCTGATCACAATCTCCAAGATCACCACGAAACTCCATAGGTGAAAATGGATCCAATCCGAACCACCAAACACAAGACGGAGGACGGCAACGGAGGCGGACAATGGCGGCGGTAATGTAGGTGGGCAGAGGTGGCCGACGAAGGTGGAGGTGGCGGTGGCCGGTGGTCACATGGGAGAATGAGGGAGGAAAGTGAAGTGGCTAGGGTATTGGGCTTAGCCGTAGCCTAACTACACCAGTTCATCACATATTCTCCGTTGCCCAGATTGTTTTTACTACATCTAGACAGTTTAACCATAAAAAGTACCTTTTTTCAGATGCCAAACCCCATGCATCACCTGTAGACTTCATAAACATGTTGTTCAGAAGGTTAAAAGCTACAAAAATTTTGCCCGGTTTGCGCTACTTGATGGTTGTGCTTTCCACTTCCAATCCTATATTACATTCGGCCCCATCCTCTTGTAATTACCGATTACCCATGTTCCTTTATTGGCTGCCAATTTGTACATCAAAGGGAATTCCTCCTTCAATTTGGTATTACCTATCCAATTATCTTCCCAAAACCTCACCTTGTCGCCTCTACCTACTCGATGCAAAGGTTTTCTATTAGAAATTCTTTATTGATGCTACCCATGTTTTTACAAACCCCTGTTAGAGAGTTGTTTACGGGGATAATGCTTTGTTTCTAACTTCTTCCGTGAATAGCTTTTATGACCTTGAACCATAGTTGATTATCATCGTCCCCCGCCCCAAATAATTTTTTGCCTTATTCCTTCGAGAGTGTTTATTACATTCTATGGGGCTTTATAAAGAGAAAGGTAGTACGTCGGTAAACTACCTAACACTGCCTTTGCCAAAGTAACCCTCCCCGTCAAAGAGAGACACTTCGCTTTCCATCTAGAGAGCCTTGCATTGAAGCGATCCACCACCGACTTCCGGTTTGCTATTCTATTCATATTAGCGCCTACCAACATGCTGAGGTACTTGAACGGAAGAGCCCCAACACGACATAAATTAAAATATCACTTATGTTTTTAATAACTTTCAAACATGAATTAATAAATTTTAAAATATCACTTATGTTTTTTTAATAACAACGCAAGTTAATGAGCTCTACTCTATTACACCAATAATATTAGATTAATCACTCTTGCCTAGGTTTGAACCTAGAATCTCCCTCTAAAAAGCTTATACATCTAACAAGTGGGCTAGCCCACGTTGGCAAGTATCAACAAATGAGCTTTAATGGTTGGAGAGGATTCCACTAAAGAAATAGAAAGTTACGAGGGCATCCCATGCCAAGTTAAAGAAGACTATTATGAAAGAAGATTTAAGATCAGTTGTAGTCGAGAGGTTCATAGATGTCTTCTCGTCGGACCATCCATAGCATGTAGCCGAGAGGTTCATAAATGTCTTTTCATCGGACTGCCCAAAGTTTGCTTCACATACCACACAACTTCTATGTCCTCTTTCACACATTACGCATCTTTCCACTCTCCTACTCTCACACATATGAAGTTCTACGTACCGAACCCTTCTCAAGTTCTCTCATCGCCATGTTAGCATTGCTAACTCCCTATCTTCCATCTAAGGGGCTGTTTGGCAACTTCTGAATGGTTAAGTACTGAATCAGTAAGAGTAAGAGGTCTGAACCATTAAGTGCTGAACTAGTAAGAGGTCTGAACCATTAAGAGCTAGTAAAATTCTTAATCATTCAGAGTCAAATGTCTGACCAATTTAGATTAAAGATCTTAACAATTCAGACTCAGTATAACGCTTAACCATTCAAATGTCTAAACAATTCAGACATCTGCTCGCGAAATAAATAGTCTGAACTATTAAGTGCTGAACCAGTAAAAAGTAAAATGTCTGAAGCATTAAGGGTGGAGGGAGTCGTTCAATCACTTTAGAGTGTTTGAGTTATTCTCTAGCCAATAATATCATGCCATGTCAAGTCCCCATTCCACTGCTCATTTTGCACTCAATCACTGACAATGGTTCAAACACCTGGAGAGTGGTAAAGAATTTAAAAAAAATGTGATTGTTTGAAAGGGGTTGGGACCCACCATTAAACCCCCTCTCTCCTCCTTCCCTCCTCTTCCCGCAGCAATGAGTAGTCACCGATTTAACCATTCCCTGCTCACCGATTGAAGGCCGGCACCCCTTCCCCGCTCGACAACCCCCTCCCCAATCAAACTTACCGCAACGATACCCTCCACCCTAAAATCTAAACAAACAACCCTGAGTGTTGGTGAGTCCAACAACCTTATAATGCGGCTGCTCTAATTATCAATTGTCTCACATGCTCTAGTTTCTTACATTTTTATTTTGTTTTGTTGAAATTACATGCTGTAGTTTTTTACATTTTTATTTTGTTTTGTTGATATTAAAAAGCCTAAAAAATTACAATTTAATATAGCATACGACAAATGCATTAACCTAAACTTTACCAAGTACTCTAGTAAAATGGAGGTATAAAATTAGACTGTTGGGTGTGAGACGTGGGTTAGAACGGAGGTTTGGGTTCAACGTCGGCTGCTTCATTCTGGGCAAGCCTCTTTGGCGTGGGAGGGTTGGGGTGACATAGCTGGCTTTGATTAGTTGGTTCAATCTAGCATTTGGGGTAGCCGTTGCCAAACCAAAAAAAATTTATATGTCTGACCACACCAAACTAAGACACACCACACCACACCACACCACACCACTAGTTTTTAAGTATTACCTGTGAATCCCACCCTCATCACGTGTCAAACAATTCTCCCAACTCAAGCCTCTCCACACCCATAGTCATAGCCTCACACTAAATCATGAATCAATCTTTGTTTTAGAAAACAATATCCTTAAAAATCATAAGAATCGTTACAACACTTGTATCACATGTTCTCAATCAAGAATTCACGATTATTCATGACATATATCATTTTATTTATATTCACTCTCATGTTCTAAGCATACTTGCATCATCCATTCAAACTGAAAAAAGCAATTTAAAAAATAATCGAAGGAAATATAACTAAAGACCTATGTACAAGGGGTAAGACCGTGGTGTATGGTGGGGCGTGGATTTAGGGCATGGTGCGACATGTGGGGTATGGGGTATCCAAAACCAAACGCCAATTTCAAAGGGGTATGGTGGGGCGTGGCTAGGGTGGCGTGAAAAAAAAAAAAAAATTTCAAATGGTTAGTGCTCTTTGCCAACGAGGTTCCGCCATGTCATGTTCGTAGCCCCGCCCAAGAGGCCACGCCGAAACCCAAGCCCATCCAGTATGGTGACGTGGACGTTTGTACCCAACCTACGCCCCATACCCCATAGTCTAAAACATGACAGCAAATAAAGTTGTATTTCACGACATTAAAAATTAAGAACACTACAATGGTTTTCACTTTTCGAACTTAAAATTCTCATACTAAATAGAGTTGATAATAATAAAATAAATACATGATAAGATTTTAGACATCCTATAATAATATCACAACCAAACGTCTACTCTATTTTCATTGCATTCCCCGGTGTAGAAATCGCAAGTTCCGGCACCACAAAACAATCTCCACCCTCTACCTGCCACCCACTCCCGTCACCGCCCACGGCAGCGTTAACGTTGGTACTAGCACCAACGTTAACGCCGCCGCTGATACCAGGAAACGGCCAAATTGTTCTTCCGAGCCCAAAACTCACGTCTTGATCAAACCCACAAACTTCAGCCCCGAAAAACCCGGGGCTATGAGATCCACTCAAAAGCGAGGTAAAACTGTTGTTCGGTGTGGCTAGAGAAGCCCCACCGAACGACATAAACACCGGGTTAGTGGTGACGGATGGAAGAATGTCACGTGACGTGTTACTGGAGACACGTTGACGTTTGGCATTCTTCCGACTGCCACCACCAACGGGGATGTCGCGAAGCGTGCCGCCCTGGGTCCAGTACCTGCGGCACGCTTTGCAGAAGTGACGGGGTTGAGAGAAGTTGTAATTGTTGTAGTAGCAGAATTTGGTGTTGGTTGAGTCGCACCGTGGACATGGGAGGTGTTCGGGTTCTTGGGGTGGTAGACCATGGTGGTGGTGGTGGTTCTTGACGGTGGTTGTTGGACGGTTGGTGGATGTTTCTGAAGGCATTTTGAAGTGGATTTGAGGTTGTTTTTGAGAGGGTGAAAATGGGGTTTTTAATGTGAATGAAGAGAGAGAAAATGTTAATTCTGACGGTTATATTCCTTCTATTCCATGCTTTTTCAGAGTTCGTGTTTTGGGAGACAAGTTTTTCAGACGGCTGCGTTTTATGGAGAGAGAGAGATTAGAGATATGTATGTATAGAGAGAGAGAGTAGATATATGTGTAGAGAGAGAGAGAGAGAGAGAGAGAGAGAGAGAGAATTGTGTGCTGTGATTAATGATAACACAGCCAAAACCAGGATCTTGAAAACAGAGTATCTCTTCATGGATAATAGGATTAATCAGATTTTTTTTTTTATTTTTTTTTGAAAGTAGGATTAATCAGATATTAATACATGGTTTTTTTTGGAGGGTTTTAGAGTTTTTTTTTTCTTTTTTAGAATCTTGTGTTAAAATTATTGACAAAGATTTAAAATACAAATAGAATGTTAAAAATCAAATGTTGTTATATTTATATCATCATGTTTACTCACGAGTAAAATTCACGGATAGTCCTTGTGGTTTGGTGAAATTTCACCTTTAGTCCCCGACTTTTCAGAATTACACTCTTAGTCCCTGTGGTTTGACAAGTTGTTACTCGGATAGTCCCTAAAGCAGATGAATGTTACTCGGATAGTCCCTGTATTTTGACAAGTTGTTACTCCGATAGTCCCTGTGGTTTGACAACTTGATACTAGGATAGTCCTTGTCATTTCACATCCACTTAACCAGAAAAACTAACCTTCATCCGCTTTGGGGACTATCCGAGTAACAACTTGTCAAATCATTGGGACTAAGAGTGTAATTTTGAAAAGCTAGAGACTAAAGATGAAATTTCACCAAATCACAGGGACTATCCGTAGATTTTACTCTTTACTCACCAAGGATTCTATCAATACTTTGCTACAGGTGAATATAGTGGGTATTGTTTTTGTTTAACTCACTAGGAATTGTAAATTACACGAAAAACTTTACCAGTTGATGTGTCAATGGCATACCATCCACCAGCATCATACTTCCAAACTTTTTCGACTCTCGTCATTCACACCACCTGTCCTAGCTGGCAACCTAAGTTGTCACCATTAGGGTGTTAGAAGTGGTTAAACACTTGAGAGTGACAAACTAAAAAATCAACCAATGAGAGTGTGCCATGTCAAAGTGGTAAACTATGCTCAAAAGTGTTGGCAGTGGTTAGACACTTGGTAAAGTGGTAAACTTAAAAAAAAAAAAGTGTGATTGGTTAAGAGATAGCATGGACCCCACCCACACCCCCCTCTCTCCTTCCTCCCCTCCTCGCGTCGGCATGCACTCCCCGATCCACACAATCCTCGGCATCGGCAAAGGGTTGGCGGCGGTGTTTGCCGCGCGGCAACCCGCTTTGCCGCACCCTTTGCCGACTCCACTCCTAACACCCTTACGTATCCACCTATGTTAGCTGACTCTACCCCTCGTGATCGCCACCTTTTCGGGTCCTTACGGGAAGCGAATTTGGCTATGATGGCCAAATGGTGGTGGCGCCTCAAGGTAGATACAAGGGGTCTTTGGCGTAGAGTAATTTGGAGTTTGCATAATAACTCAAGAATGTGGAACTTTGTTCCGGTAAAATTGTCATTTCCCAGGACTTGGAAACAATTAGCAAGGATATCTCTTGACATGGAGGAGTTCGGATGTGACCTTGCATCCATGTTTCGCGGGACACCGGGCCAAGAGTCTCACATCACATTCTGGAAAGAAAGCTGGCTCTTTGATGAGCTTTTATGCAATAAATTTCCCCGTCTTTTCGAGCTGGAATCTCAAAACAAAGTCGTTGTTTCGGATGGGGTAAGGTTGGAAAATGGGGTTAACATTATAAGTTTCGCTTGGACTAGACATCTGGTTGGGCAGGTGGAAGAATTGGAGCTGAGTTTGTTATCTGTCTTGATCATTTCTGTTTAAACATAATGGAAAACATAAATGAAATACCCGTTACAGCAGACAGGCCAACAGAGAATCCAGTAAGAGATGCAGCCATTGAGTTTGACATGATTGTTAGCTTGATCTGATTCCTCCTTAGGGTGTAAAGTTATGATGTTGATAACCGAATCAAGGGGAATTCGGTTTGGAAAGAGAGGGACGATTTTGTGATGTTATGAATATTCAGGTTGTGTAACCTTTAACCTCTCTAATAATCTCCTTATATATACACCCAAGAGGAAACCTAATTACTTAATAAGGGTAATATGGTCAATCAACAATTACCAACTAATTATTTAATAGTTTATTAGTATATTTTGATCTATATAATATAAATGATTATATGGCTACAAGATTAAATATTACAATAATAATATATTTAATCTTACATTCTCCCACTTAGCCGAGTAATCATTTATCATGAGTATTAGATAAGCCTGGCCAGGAGTTAATACTCACTTTAGCTTTAAACCAAGAACCGTAGCAGAGAAATACAGCCGTTCAATTATTATGTGACTCAGGACCCCCATTAGTCATACTACAAACTCAATTTAAAACCTAACAGTTATGAGCAAAATATGCATAAGCCCTTTAGCGTTCGATTTGTATTTATATTTGTCTATATGTCATTATACTGGCAGAACATATGTTAGAGATATACAAAATTAAACTAAGGTAATTTCATTAATTAAAACATAAGATAGTACAATATGCTATTAAATAAGGTCTTTAGTAAATCCCATATTTGAAACATGTTCTTCGAAGACTTTTGGTGGGAGACCTTTAGTCATCGGATCCGCAAGCATATCTTTAGTACTAATATACTCAATACAAAGATTATTTTCCTCAACTCGTACACGTACGAACAAATACTTTGTATCGAGATATAAACCAGCTCCAGTCGAACTGTTACTGTTCGAGAAACTAACGGCAGCTGAGTTAACACAGTAAAGATTCAATGGTCTAGAAATGAAATTAATGATTTTGAGTCCAGTGATCAGATTCCTAAGCAACATTCCATGACAGGTTGCGTTATAAACAACAATGTATTTTGCCATCATTGTGGAGGTTGTGATTAACTTTTGTTTATGACTCTTCCATGAGATGGGTCCGCCTGCTAACATAAAGATATAGCCCGAAGTGGATTTCTTTTCATCTTTGCATTTGGCAAAGTCAAAATCAGAATAGCCTACCACTTCTAAATGATCACTTCTTCTATAAGTCAGTTTATAGTCTTTCATCCCTTACAGATATCGAAGTACCTTCTTAGCGGCTTTCCAGTGATCTAGGCCAGGATTAGTCTGATAACGGCCTAGCATTCCAGCAATATAAGCGATATCTGGGTGAGTACAGACTTGAGCATACATAAGGCTCCCGACTACTGATGCGTCAGGTATCTGGCTTATTTACTCCTTTTCAACCTCTGTTGTCAGACACTGGAATGAACCGAAAACATCTCCCTTAACTACTGGAGCGACTGAGGGTTTGCGTTGTTGCATGTTGTAACGTGTAAGAACACAATCTATGTAAGCCTTTTGAGACAATCTTAAGATCCCTTTATGTCTATCTCGGTGAATTTCGATGCCAATGACGTAAGAAGCATCTTCGAGATCCTTCATGTTGAAGTTATGCGAGAGTAACCGCTTCGACTCATGCAACATGTCTAAACTATTACTTGCCAATAGAATATCATCTATGAAAAGGACAAGTATAGTAAACTTGTTCCCACTCATCTTGAGGTAGGTGCATTGATCCACTTGTTTCTTTACAAAACCTTGTTTCTTCATGACCTCATCAAACTTGAGATGCCATTGGCGTGTGGTGTGTGCAAGGTGTAATATGTTTCTATTGATATTTTAAGCCCATTTTACACATTAGTCAAGTTTTAAATTTATAAAACACGATATTCTACTAACACTAAACACGCACATGGGAAAGTGCACCCATCGTGAGCGTAGTACAGTGTTTGTAGAGGTCGTCCAAGGACACAAGAGCTTTTAGTACCGGTTTATCCTCAACGTCTAATCAATTTAAAAAAATTTTGAGAAAAGATTTTTAAAACATGAAAATAAAAATTAAAAATGCAGAAATAAAATAAAAACAGATAGACAAGATGAATCACTTGGATCTGACTCGCCTTTAATTTATCCTTAGATAATTTTTGCACTTTTGCACTTTTTAAGAGATTATCTTAGTTATAGTAGTAGGCCCCTCTTTTGAAGGTGACGTTACCCTCAACCCAGTGGTTTGAGTCAGCAAGGATACAATCCCAAAGGGTCGGAATATTGAAAGATAATTAATTAAGTTATTAATGCGAAAAGTGGTATCTTTTGAAAGTGACGTTACCCTCGGCTAAGTGGTTTGAGTCAGCAGGGATACAATCCCAAGTAGCCGGTTTAATGTATTAATAGTAGTTTACATATGAGGGGATCAAGCCATTCGCACCCCCGCTATCCAATACCAGTGGGTATTGAAGGAGGTCCTAGTAAGCTTGACCCAGGTCCTTGCAGGATCTATACACTGAACAAGGCAAGAACCTTACTAAACCATTCCCTTAACCCCCGACCAGGTAGCCAACATATCTCTATATAGACCGTAGAGATATGAATGGTGTAAATCTTTTATTTTATATAGACAGTAAAGTAATGCCAAGACACCACGGACAATGATAAAGAAGTTTCACCTTCAACATAAGAAACTAGTTATTAAAGTCATTAATACAAAACCAAATAAAAAGTGCAAAAAGATTAAAAATCAAAAGTAATACATTAAAGACTTGTCTTCACCAAGTGATGTAAGAGACTTAGCCAAACATGGCCTTTGATTGATAAGAACTCTTACTATCAATCATGGATCCCCATACTACTACACACACTCTAAGGTGGATGGTGGATGTGGGTGTTGTAGTGGTGGTGGAGTGGTGGCAAAGTGAGAGAGTGGTGGTTTTCCAAGGGATGCCTTTGAAGTGAGCCAAGCACCTCTATTTATAGCCTAAACAGAAGTCCGGCAACGGCCCCGTGTCCAGCGAACATGCCCCCGTGGCCATCCTTTTCTCTTCCTTCATTAATTGCATTTGTCTGCATAGGGCTCAACACGACCTGTGTCCAGTGGGCATGGCCCCGTGTGCAGAAGCGTATCTGTACTACCAAGATTTGCAAGATTTTGTGAATTTTAGCGTTGACCACGCCCCGTGCTGAGCTGGGCACGCCCCCATAGTGGGCGTAGAAGCTTCCACAGCTTTGTCTTTTCTGCAGGTGGTCAGTCCTCTGTTTCTTGTCTTTTGCCTTTGGGGATGCTGCCGAGGGGTCGGGCATGTCATGTTTATTCCTTTTCTTTGTATCTATGTTGGTTTTTGTTGTATATTTGTTCCTTTTTCTCGTTTAAGCTCATTTGGTCCTATAAATTCAAAAGGAAGACAAAAACACACTTTTTCCAACAATAGTACTAAATGAGGGTTGGTTTTATGCCTCATTAG
Organism: Helianthus tuberosus; assembly: GCA_030545235.1. Lineage (NCBI taxonomy): Eukaryota > Viridiplantae > Streptophyta > Magnoliopsida > Asterales > Asteraceae > Helianthus > Helianthus tuberosus. The sequence goes on from CM060437.1 coordinate 74,604,206, forward strand.
ATGTAATTTATATGTTACATTTTGCACACATCAACGTGATGCTTGTTTTAATCCGTAAATGGATTTCTTCAACTTACAGACTAGATGCTCCTGACCTTCAGGTTCAAAGCCTTCAGGTTGTTTCATGTAAATATACTCGTCTAAGTCTCTGTTAAGGAAAGTGATTTTAAAGTCTATATGATGCAGCTCTAAATCAAAATGAGCTACTAGGGCCATAACGATCCTTAATGAATCTTTACGAGAGACAGGGGAAAACGTCTCTTGATAATCAATTCCCTCTTTCCGAGTGTAGCCATTTGCAACCAATCTCGCTTTGTAGCGTTCAACGTTCCCATTCGTATCCAATTTTGTTTTGAATACCCATTTACATCCTACGGGGTTGAAACCGTTGGGTAATTCTACCAAATCCCAAACGTCATTTTTCTTCATGGATTCAAGCTCAACAATCATTGCTTTATTCCATTCAGAAGATTGATCACTGCTAATGGATTCATTATAAGAGATAGGATCATTGAGCTTTCCGGCATCCATTTCAGTCAGGTAGGTAACATAATCATCCCAATTAGTAGTCATTCTAGGCCTAAATGACCTCTTGAGTTGATTATCGGGTTCAGCGTTGTCTTGGTTTTGAGCGTTTGATGTGCCTTCGTTATGAGGTATAATGGGTTTTGATTGTGGAGGTAGATTTGCTGCAGTAGCTTCAGGTGCAGTTGTTGCATTGGGTACAAGAGGAGTAAACAGAGTAATGATAAGCGACGAGTCTCCTCCCCCCCCGGTGTCTTGTACTTCTTTCAATTTTTGGTAAGGGTTGGTACTGCTCCCGCTGACCTTGAAATCCTCCAGAAACGCAGCACGCTTGGTTTCAACAATACGGGTGACATGGGAAGGATAATAGAACCGATAACCCTTCGAGTGATCAGGATACCCGATAAACAAGCAGGTAACTGTTTTAGGGTCAAGTTTCCTTAGGAAAGAATTGTAAAGTTTTGCTTCAGCAATGCAGCCCCATACTTTCATTGTAAAGTTTTGCTTCAGCAATGCAGCCCCATACTTTCATATATTTAAGACTTGGTTTCCTTCCTATCCAGAGTTCATAAGGAGTTTTAGGGACAGACTTAGAAGGATCCCTATTGAGTATATGAACAACTTCTTTTAACGCTTCAGTCCAGAGGAATAATGGTAAATTAGTATTGGCTAACATACTGCGCACCATGTTCATAAGGGTACGGTTTCTTCGTTCAGCGACACCGTTCTGCTGAGGTGTACCAGGCATGGTGTATTGGTTTACATTCCCTTGGCCCTTACAAAACTCATAAAATGGACGAGGAGCTTGACCCACATCAGTATGTCTTCCATAATATTCAATGCCTCTATCTGATCTCACAACTTTAATTTGATGATCTAGTTGTTTTTCAACTTCAGCTTTATAATCTTTAAAAGTTGTAAGAGATTCAGATTTTTCCTTAATGAGATACAAGTACATGTAACGAGAATAATCATCAAGGAAAGTGATACATGAAGTATGTCTAGTGATGCCAACGATTTGGTAGGGACCACAAATGTCAGTGTGAATGAGTTCTAATAAATTAGAGCTCCTAGTGGCACTTTTCGTATTCGCTAATGTCATTTTACCTTTAAGAGATTTGGCACATGTTCCAAAATCAGTGAAATCGAGAGGAGGTAAGACTTCATCCTTTACGAGACAATTTAATCGTTCTCTTAAGATGCGGCCTAAACGTTGATGCCACAACATGGATGAAGTCTCTAAGTCTCGTTTATTGATGCGTGTGAAGTGTTATATATATTAGGTGTATATTTTAAGCCCCTTTAACACTTATTTTTAGCCAAGTTTTAAATTTATAAAACACGATATTTTACTAACACTAAACACACATATGGGCAAGTGCACCCATCGTGAGCGTAGTATAGTGTTGGTAAGATACCGAGGTCGTCCAAGGACACAAGAGCTTTTAGTACCGGTTTATCCTCAACGTCTAATCAAAATAAAAAGTTTAGAAAAATGTTTTAAACTAAGAAAAATAAAAACTAACTGAAATGCTGAAAATAAAATAAAAATAAAAAGAAAAAAAACAGATAGACAAGATGAATCACTTGGTTCCGACTCGTATCTAGTGTAACCTTTGATTATTTCCGCACTTTTGCACATAATTAAGAGATTATCTTAGTTATTGTAGTAGGCCCCTCTTTTGAAGGTGACGTTACCCTCACCCCAGTAGTTTGAGTCAGCAAGGATACAATCCTAAAAGGGTGGATTATTGGAAGATAATTAATTAAGTTATTAATGCATTATTATGGTAGGCCCCTCTTTTGGAGGTGACGTTACCCTCGACTAAGTAGTCTGAGTCAGCAGGGATACAGTCCTAAATAGCCGGGTTATAGTATTAATAGTAGTTAACTTATGAGGGGATCAAAGAGTTTGGACCCCCGCCATCCAATACCATGAAGTATTGAAGGAGGTCCTACTAAATTTGACCCAGGTCCATTGCAGGACCTCTAAACGCTGAACAATGGCAAGACCTTTACCAAACCGTTCCCTTAACCCCCGACCAGGTAGCCAACATACCTCCATATAGACCGTGGAGATATGAATGGTGAAAATCTTTTATTTTATATAGACAGTAAAATAATGCCAAGACACCACGGACAAACGATAAGGAAAGATCACCTTCAACATAAGCAACTAGTTATTAAAGTCATTAATACAAAACCAAATAAAAAGTGCAAAAGATTAGAAATAAAAAGTATTACACTAGACACTTTGTCTTCACCAAGTGATGTAAGAGACTTAGGCAAACATGGCCTTGATTGTCAAGAACTCTTACGATCAATCTTGGATCCCGAGACGACTCACACACTCTACGATGGACAATGGATGATGGTGGTGGATGATGGTGTTATGGTGGTGGTGGGTGGTGGGTGAAGTGTGAGAGAGGTGGTGTGCCAAGGGATGGTTTGAGCTTGAGCCAAGCATCTATTTATAGGCTGAACAGAAGCTCGGGCACGGCCTCGTGTCCAGTGGGCACGGCCCCGTGTCCACATCCTTCTCTTTCTTCATTTAATGCAGTTTTGTCTTATTAGTTGACCACGCCCCCGTGTCCGCTGAGCACGACCCCGTGGTGCAGAAGAATCTTTGTACTATGCAGATTTGCTGGATTGTGCGAATCTTATAGTTGACCACGGCCCCGTGTCCGCTGAGCACGGCCCCGTGGTGGGCAATAGAAGCTTCTACCACTTTGTCTTTTCTGCTGACACTTGGGCACGCCCCCGTGCTGGCTGAGCACGGGGCGTGTTCAGTCTTCTGATCTCTTATTTTGCTTGGGAAGATGTTGTTGTGGGGTCGGGCATGTCACGTTTTATTCCTTTTCTTGTATTTATGTTAGATTTTGATGTCTTTTTGCTTCTTTTGTTAATTTGAGCTCATTTAATCCTGAAAATACAAAAGGAAGACAAAAGCACACTTTTTCCAACATTAGTACTAAAAAAGGGTTAGTTTTATGCCTCATTTGATGAAATTTATATGTTACATTTTGAACACATCAAATACCCCCACACTTGAATCTTTGCTTGTCCTCAAGCAAAACTCTTTAATATGTGGATATTTACACTCCCAAATGGAATGGGTAGAAAAGAAGGTTTTGGGCTTGTCGTAGAGTGTCGGGATTTCTAAGATTCTTTATTTAGTTTTATTTTTATTTATTTACAATCCTATTCGTCATGATTTATTAAAAACTTTTCATAAGATAAATTACTTATTAGGGCATAACATGCCTTTGTAAAATTCTATTTATATACAAGTTCACATACCTCACGGGGATCACTCAACACTCGGCCGAAAATGTATTTTTGTGGATCACTCGAGAGCGGCATGGAACTTACTCCAACCATAGGCTTGCCAAGCAATCAATCCTCCTCCTTTTTAACTTATATTCCTTTGTAGATATCAAGAGGACTTTGTGGGTTAAGGGTTAGGCTTGGGTTAAAGGTAGGTGGTTGGGTTGGGTTGGTGGTTAGTGGTTAGTAGAAAAAGGGCGAAAAGCGTAACAAGTGTCGGTTTTCGTAAGACTTTTTATTTTCGTAACTTTTATTTTGATGAAGCTATTATTCAAACAAAGTTATTTTTGATGAACTTGTTTGTTTATTTTCTTTTGCTTCATCATCAACACAAATGGTTTTTTTTTTTTTTTTTGAAAAGACATATGAAGAACCGAACTTGTTACTAAAACAAAGGGTTAAAAATGAAAAAGGTTTGGTGGGTAAAAAGGGTGTTTAGCTTGGGTTATGAAATGAAAAGGTTTAGGCTCAAAGGGGCTAACTAGGGGGATTTTGGGTAGGTGGTAAAAAAAAAGAAAAATAATGGTGTAGAAATAAAAAGGGTTAGTCCTAATGCCTCCATCATTTACTTACTCGGGTTTAAGTTGGTAAGGACCGGGAATGTATCGTCATGGCAAGTTCTAGAGTCGTAAAAACCAAGCGGCTATTCACACAAGAAACGAAAATGAGCATTTAGTCAAATGATATGCAAGTGTTTGCTCAATAAAGGCTCAAAACTCACTTTTGTGGGAATGGGTTTTTATGTGATCAAGTATATATAATTAAATTTTAACTAAGCTTGTCATGCATTTTCATAATTTTCTTATGTTGGTTCTTTTTATCACGACGCTATCGGTTGTAAATTCGTAAAAATATAACCTTTGTAGAACTTGAATTTCCCGAGTTAAACCTAGACAAGTAAAAAAAATGAAAATTTTTGTTGAAAAAAATTTGGGGTGATTAGCGATTCCAATAGAGTTTTGTGTAAGACTTGTATTTAGGACTTGCAAGTTTCAAGGTTTTAGCATCCCCCCCCCCACACTTAAATTACACATTGTCCTCAATGTGTCCCAAAAATAAGTTTTTAGGTTGATTGAATGTGTAAAAAGGTGTGAAAAGCAAAAATTTTGTGTTACTGGGCGCTGAACACGGCCCCGTGTGATCCGGGCACGGCGCCCCGTGTTCAAGTGCCAGTAACAAAATTAAAACAAGAGAAACAGAAGTCTGGACACGGGGGCGTGTTGGGTGAACACGACCCGTGTCCAGTTACCTGAACTGGGTCTTTTTCTGCAGACTGTGCAGCACGGGGCCGTGTTGGGTGGACACGGCCCGTGCCGAGCTTACTGTAAACGCAGAAATTTGCCGGATGGTTCTGTTTTCCTGTATGGAGTGCTGGTTCAAGTTTCCCTTGCATCTTTTGCCATCTCAAGTGTGTTTTATTCCTGAAAATTAAAACTAACTAGAAAACAAGAAAATTAATCTAAACTAAACTAAGGATAGTTCCGTGGAATGCCTCCATGGTGCGCCACGTTTATAAGGGTCCTTGGCTAGACCCAAAGCCTGGTCATATGTTACCCAAGTGGGATGTATTGCATCCCATGCTACACCGTCGGAGAGCGTCATCCAAGCTTGAGTCTATGACCTTCATGTAGTTGACCGGGTCTTCTTCCTCTATCTTCTTTCCACATTCAAACTTCACTTCCTCGTCCCCAAACTTCAATGTTAACGTCCCGTCATTCATATCCACCACTGCTTGGGCGGTTGCTAGAAATGGCCTCCCGAGGATGAGAGGGACATCGGTGTCTTCTTCCATGTCTAGGATGACAAAGTCGGTTGGAAAAACGAAGTTGTCAACCTTGACCAGTAGATTTTCAGCGACACCTTGCGGAAATTTGACGGACCTGTCGGCGAGTTGTATGCTCATCTTTGTAGGGCTTGTTGTTCCTAGGCCGAGTCGTTTGAACATTGATGTGGGCATGAGGTTAATGCTAGCCCCAAGATCGGCTAATGCATTACGAACGGGGGACTTCCCAATCGAGCAAGGAATTGTGAAGCTCCCGGGATCGATTTTCTTTTGTGGAAGTTTGTTGAGTACTAAAGCGGAGCATTCTTCGCCTAAGTTAACTAATTGCAATGATTCAATTTTCCTTTTGTGAGTGAGGAAATCCCTCATGAATTTTGCATATTTAGGCATTTGGGTTAGAACCTCAATAAAAGGAATATTGACATGTAATTGTTTTAGTAAACTTTCGAACTTTGCGAACTGCTCATCGGTCTTTTGACGATTTAACCTACTGGGGTACGGAATTGGAGGCGTCTTGGTGGGCTCTTGATTTGGAGAAGAAGCCTTTTCTAGTTGAGGTGTAGGTGAAGTCGTGCTTTGGCGTTGACCTTCTTCAACTGGCGGTAATGGGGCATTTTCGGGACCCACGGTTCGGTTTCTTAAAGTGATGAGGTGTACTTGCGCCTTTGGGTTGGGTTCGGTATTACTTGGCAACGCGCCTTGTGGTCTCTCGGAGAAATTTTGAGCTAGTTGATTTAATTGTTTTTCAACGTTTTGAATGCTAGCTTGTTGATTTCTAAAATTCGATTCCAATTGTTGAAATCGATCCGAGTTTTTCTTTTCGGTGTCGGAGATGAGGCGAGATACGGTATCTTCAAGCCTTTCTCTTCCACCTTGTTGTTGAGAGAAATTTTGTTGTTGTTGAAAATTAGTTCGTTGGTTTTGTTGGTTACTACTATTGCCGGGATCTCTCCAACCAAGATTTGGGTGGTTACGCCATCCTTGGTTGTAGGTACCCGTTGGAGGACCCGACGGCCTAGGTCTATTATCAATGTAGTTTACCGTTTCTGTTTGTTCATCTAATTCTTTCATACAACTCCAATTTTCATGTGGCCCACCACACCCTTCACAAGCCATAACCGAGGCCGTTTTTGTCATTTCTAGTTTTTTGATTTTTGAAGAGAGGGCCTCGATTTGGGCTTGTAAAGAGGTGCTTTCATCAACCTTATGGGCGCCCGGGGCAATAGATTTATTACCTCGGGGAGTGTGCCATTGAAAATTGGTTTGGGCAATTTCCTCAATTTGATTATATATTTCATTTGGGCGACGATTACCTAAAAGTCCCCCGGAGCTTGAATCAAGTGTTTGTCTTGTGTGTGGCAACAACCCATTGCAGAAAGTGGATACTTGTTGCCATACCGCTAGACCGTGATGAGGACACTTTCTTAGAAGCTCCTTGAACCTTTCCCAAGTTTCATATAAGGATTCCCCATCCTCTTGTGAGTATGTATTAATTTCAGTCATTAATTTAGCCGTTTTAGCAGGAGGGAAATACTTATATAGAAACTTTTGGGCTAGTTCATCCCAGGTGTTTACCGAGCCAACTGGGAGGGTGTTAAGCCAAGCCTTAGCTCGGTCTTTTAGTGAAAATGCAAACATCCTAAGGCGAATGGCGTCGTTTGATGCTCCATTGATCCGAAAAGTATCACATATTTCCAAGAAATTAGTAATATGTAGGTGGGGATCCTCGTCCGCAAGCCCATGAAAGGTTGCGGAGTTTTGGAGCATTTGTATCAAATGCGGCCGAAGTTCGAAGTTGTTGGCTTCGACATTCGGTGCATTGATAGCGGCGCCGAGATTGCCTACGGTGGGCCGTAGGTAATCCATGAGGGTACGTTGGTCCGCCATTGGAAGTGGGTCCCCCGAAAATTTCTCTTGATTTTTAGCTTTAAGTCTTTTTCTGAGAAAGCGTTCGGGTTCTTCTAGGGGTTCTTTTATGTCTTTACTAGAACTGGAGCTCATGCACTACGTAGGAGGTTCAAATGTGGCGCCTGGGTTCCAAGTCCTGCAATAAAAACAGAAAAGAACGTTGGTCAGAATGTTCACCACGGCCCCGTGCTCAGGGAACACGGCCCGTGGTCAGAGATACAGTGATTGTTTTCTGGATCCCTGTTACTGGGAGTTGGACACGACCCCGTGTTGCACCGACACGGCCCCGTGTTCAGCTCTCTGTAACACAGAAAATAAAAACTGCCAGTGATGACGCTGGGCACGGCCCGTGTCCGACCAGGCACGGCCCGTGCTGAGCTCTGCAGAAGCTGAAAAATCTAAAAAAAAATCCTAAAAAAATGAAAAACAAGAAAAACGATTACGCCGTTGATTCCTAACTTTCTTAAAATCCTTGTGTCCCCGGCAGCGGCGCCAAAAACTTGATGCGTGTGAAGTGTTATATATATTAGGTGTATATTTTAAGCCCCTTTAACACTTATTTTTAGCCAAGTTTTAAATTTATAAAACACGATATTTTACTAACACTAAACACACATATGGGCAAGTGCACCCATCGTGAGCGTAGTATAGTGTTTGTAAGATACCGAGGTCGTCAAAGGACACAAGAGCTTTTAGTACCGGTTTATCCTCAACGTCTAATCAAAATAAAGAGTTTAGAAAAATGTTTTAAACTAAGAAAAATAAAAACTAACTGAAATGCTGAAAATAAAATAAAAATAAAAAGAAAAAGAAAAAAAACAGATAGACAAGATGAATCACTTGGTTCCGACTCGTATCTAGTGTAACCTTTGATTATTTCCGCACTTTTGCACATAATTAAGAGATTATCTTAGTTATTGTAGTAGGCCCCTCTTTTGAAGGTGACGTTACCCTCACCCAGTAGTTTGAGTCAGCAAGGATACAATCCTAAAAGGGTGGATTATTGGAAGATAATTAATTAAGTTATTAATGCATTATTATGGTAGGCCCCTCTTTTGGAGGTGACGTTACCCTCGACTAAGTAGTCTGAGTCAGCAGGGATACAGTCCTAAATAGCCGGGTTATAGTATTAATAGTAGTTAACTTATGAGGGGATCAAAGAGCTTGGACCCCCGCCATCCAATACCATGAAGTATTGAAGGAGGTCCTACTAAATTTGACCCAGGTCCATTGCAGGACCTCTAAACGCTGAACAATGGCAAGACCTTTACCAAACCGTTCCCTTAACCCCCGACCAGGTAGCCAACATACCTCCATATAGACCGTGGAGATATGAATGGTGAAAATCTTTTATTTTATATAGACAGTAAAATAATGCCAAGACACCACGGACAAACGATAAGGAAAGATCACCTTCAACATAAGCAACTAGTTATTAAAGTCATTAATACAAAACCAAATAAAAAGTGCAAAAGATTAGAAATAAAAAGTATTACACTAGACACTTTGTCTTCACCAAGTGATGTAAGAGACTTAGGCAAACATGGCCTTGATTGTCAAGAACTCTTACGATCAATCTTGGATCCCGAGACGACTCACACACTCTACGATGGACAATGGATGATGGTGGTGGATGATGGTGTTATGGTGGTGGTGGGTGGTGGGTGAAGTGTGAGAGAGGTGGTGTGCCAAGGGATGGTTTGAGCTTGAGCCAAGCACATCTATTTATAGGCTGAACAGAAGCTCGGGCACGGCCCCGTGTCCAGTGGGCACGGCCCCGTGTCCACATCCTTCTCTTTCTTCATTTAATGCAGTTTTGTCTTATTAGTTGACCACGCCCCCGTGTCCGCTGAGCACGACCCCGTGGTGCAGAAGAATCTTTGTACTATGCAGATTTGCTGGATTGTGCGAATCTTATAGTTGACCACGGCCCCGTGTCCGCTGAGCACGGCCCCGTGGTGGGCAATAGAAGCTTCTACCACTTTGTCTTTTCTGCTGACACTTGGGCACGCCCCCGTGCTGGCTGAGCACGGGGCGTGTTCAGTCTTCTGATCTCTTGTTTTGCTTGGGAAGATGTTGTTGTGGGGTCGGGCATGTCATGTTTTGTTCCTTTTCTTGTATTTATGTTAGATTTTGATGTCTTTTTGCTTCTTTTGTTAATTTGAGCTCATTTAATCCTGAAAATACAAAAGGAAGACAAAAGCACACTTTTTCCAACATTAGTACTAAAAAATGGTTAGTTTTATGCCTCATTTGATGAAATTTATATGTTACATTTTGAACACATCATTTATGTTTCATCTTTGTGAGTGATTGATGGAGTGTGTGAAAACCGGGTGCTAAAGTGTATTATAACAAGTGTTTTATTGCCGTGAACTTGATTATACGTGTCGAATGAGATATCTGCGAGCTTTTGTGGTGTTACAGGTTAATCGGTATAATTCAAAGAAATTAAAGTGCTTAGAAGCGAAGAGGAACAAGCAAGGATGATTACCGAGAGAAATTATATCATTCAGGATGTGTTCTGGTTAGAAAAGAGCTTTGAAGATACAAGATATATGATGTAACAAAGTTCGAGGGCCTTGCGGTAACTAAATGAAAGTTAATTAGGGTTGAAATGTTGAAAGAATGAGGAAAACAAAGTTTAGGGGGTGTTTGGTACTTAATCGGAAGTTGGATTATGGCTATATGTGGGATAAACATGAAGAAATAAAGTATAGGGACCTAAAGTGTCATTATGGGAAAGTTATATGTGAAGAGAAGATTATATGTATGATATGCGACGTAGGTTACAGATCCTAGATCGTAACTTACGGTTTTTGTATGCTGAAATCAAAAGAAACTGAAAGTCCGGTCCGTAGGTGAAGACCCAAAACCGTAACTTACGGTTTAAAACAAAAGGGGAAGCACGTTGCTTGTTTGTGAGGGAATTAAAAAGGTTTTCTTAAAACCATAAAAGTGGGCCGACATCATCATAGGAGTTAGCCCATCACGTGAATGAGGAGCAGAGTTTTGAGGTGACATGAAATATTGTGGAAACACATGTGCTCGTGGACTTTATGTTTGGGGCGGCAGACATCTTATAGGCGGAGAGCATGCTTCACATGAAATTGGAGGGTGATTCACAAAGTCAACAACAATCCCATCATATACATCCAAGCATACGTAGAAGGGGGCAGCCGACACTGGGGATTTCTTGGGAGGCAACATCACATCAATTTATCTATCATCTTTGACGGCAAAATTTTGAGACACTGGGATCTCTTTGGTGGTAATAATAAGAGAATACATCACATCATCACAAAGAGAACATCATCATCTCGCATACATGAGATTCAGTGGATTTTTTTATTCATCAATTATTATTTTATCACAAAGAAAAATCAAAGATGAATATGAGGCAATCAACCATTTATCAAGTCGGTGAAGATCAAGCAACCACAATGAGCAGCTAGTCCTTTTTATGGTTTCCTCCGGGTGGAGGATTCTTCTAAGTGAACTTGGTTATGTGTTTGAAACTTTGTTAAATCCGGTAATCTAAGCATTCGATGCTTGTTATCGGTTGATTTGATTTGGTTGATTTGTAAACGATTGATTTTGCTTAAAACCTAGTTTTGATTCTTTCAATTCCCGAGAGTTCTAGTAATTGGGATATATTAGATAGGGATTGGGTTTGGTAATCTTCAATTGATAATCATTTGATAACCTCTCGTTGTTCATCAATCAAAGTAATTAGTCCTCTTTTATCACAATCAGTTAAATCAGATTATACAGTTATGTCTATGTTATTGTAAACAATACAACACAAACCGAATTTACTTTGAATCTGAAATCCGGAGGAACCATTATTCTCTCCCATTGTTTACAACTTCGTATTTTTGTAATTTGCTAGTTAATCAACTCTCAAACAAACAAGGTTTTCCATTATTGCATTTAGTTTAATAGCATTTAATTCACAACACTTTCGACAATCCTCCTCTGATTCGATACACGACTTATCCTATCTACATAGTTTATTTCGGTTTTTGCATGTTCTTATCGACAGACATCAAAATGGCGCCGTTGCCGGGGAGGCTTGTGTAAAGTGTTTAGTGTTAAGTTTTAGTATAAATAGATAAAAATCCCAAAATAGTGTCATTTTATTTTGTTTTGTTTTGTTCAGAATTACGCGAGGTTTTGTTTGTTTATGTTGCGCAGGTGATCTTGTACGTGCATGCATCATACGAGAAACTCCGGAAAAGCTTCACCACTAGTTTTTGATCCGGAAATCGAGAGAGTTGTTAGGCACACCCGAGTTGTGCAACGAGGAAACAAGATAGTGCAAGCACCAACTTCAAGTCTCAAAACAATGGAGAATTCAAGCAACCTCGAAAAGCAATCCGAAAATTCACCTCTACAAAACCAATTCACACCGACTCCTACACAACCATCACCCAACACCACCATACCAGCTCCACCACAATCCACCCAAGTGACTACTACTACTCCACTACCCCCAATGCCTCCACCACCGCTCCCCGATCTAGACAATCTACCGCCTTACTCAACTTAACCAACATCCTTTCAATACCTAACATTCACCTAAACCTCTAACATCAAACATTCCTCACCATATGTGAGGATTGTTGATGATCATAGCGCTGCCCCACCTAATCAAACACAAACCGTTAACTCATCCACTTCAAATCCTTTACCAACACAACCCTCTCATTACCAACCAGCTCAGCATCAACAGTTCTCTTTTAGAACTTCAACATTTGATCAGAGGAATAGTTTAGGGGAATTTGGGGATGGTTATGATGAGTATGATAGTTATGGTAATCAAGTTGAGTGGCAAGAAATGCAATTGGGTAATTACCAAGGGAAGATTGGTTCGAGAATATTAGAACGAGGAAACTCGGGCATGTTTGGGTATCAACGGCAATTTCAACAGCCAATTCTGGGAATGCCTTTAGACATACCATTACCGCCACCAGTACAGCAAATGTCGGTTCAATAGAGGCCTCTACCAAGGAATTTACCTCCACTGATCAACAACTTTGAGGGTATTCCAAGACGAGTTGACCGACCATCGGTGCGGGGTGTCGAAAGCCACTTCAAGCCCGCAATTGCTAACAACCCATCACCGGTTGTGATTCCTCAATTACTAGGAAGTCGATCATTTGCGGTACGAGCACAGTAGATCTCTAGCTTACCCAAATACCATGGTCTAGCACATGAAGAGCCGTATCTGCATATCGCCACGTATGATGTGCGATGTAATATTATCGGGGGTCAGGGTTTCACAGCGGATGATGTGAAATTGGTTCTTTTCCAATTCACACTTGAGGACAAGGCGCAACAATGGTTTCACTCTTTGTCATCTGCTTCGATATTTACATGGCCCGATATGCAGTAGCTCTTCCTGGATGAATTATACATGCCACAACGGACCAATAATGCTAGGAAAGATATTCAGAATTTCCAACAGGAATCTGGTGAGCTTTTCCATGAAGCGTTTAATCGGTTCAAGATGATGATTAAGAATTGCCCACATCATGGTGTACAATTGTGGGAGTTACTTAATGCTTTCCATGAGGGGTTAACGGATGAGGATGAAAGAGATCTTAGATCGATATCGAATGGTACATTTGATATAAATTACGAGCATGTGGATTGGGATTACTTGGAGAAGAACGCACGTACCTCTAAAAGAAAAGCACAATCATCGAGAAAAGGTCGTCAACTAGTGGTGAGGGCAGTCGAGCACACACTTGAGGCCGGGGGACAATACCAGCTGTGTGGTCATTGTGGAGATCTAGGGCACATAGCTGACCAGTGCCCTAGCATTGTGGGTAAACAAGATGACGTGAATATGCTACAGGGCAATGGGAACAGGTATTCAGGTTCCCAAGGAAATAATCAGTACTACCAACCTCGCAATTAGAATAATTATCAAGGGGGTAATAACTTCGGTTATCAAAGAAACTACCAACAAGGTAGTGGGGGTAGTAGTGAGATGATGGAGATACTGAGAGCCATGCAGTAGGAGATGCAGAAGAGAGGTCAGATGGATGATTTACGGGCCCAAAAGGATAAGATTCGTGACAAGGCCATCCAATCCCTGACCACACAGATGGAGCAGCTGGCTAGTGAAGTAGCAGCATTGAAGCAGCGGCAAGGGAAGCTGCCGAGTGACACGCAAACAAACCCCAATAATGTAAAGAATACACTGATCAGTGGGGTAAATCCTGTTTCTAAATTTAAATGTTATGATAATGATTTGTCTGCTTCTCAGGTTATTGCAGGTTTAAGTGAAGCATTTGCTGAAGGACATAGAATTGATTTAGGGGAACCGGTTGTTCCAATCAGATTTGGAAAGTTCAAAATCCACAACGCATTGCTGGATTATGGAGCGAGAGTGAGCGTATTACCCGGTAGCTTGTATGACCAGTATGATTTTGGTCCGCTACAAGCATGTGATAGCATGGCCATGTTCCCGGATGCAAGTTTCAAACAGCCACAAGGGGGGTTGTGAAGGATATGGTCATCCAACTGGGCGAGTTCTACTACTCGGTGGATTTCATGGTGCTCGACTCTGCACCATCGAACATATACGAGTAGCCACAGGTGGTTTTGGGTCGCCCATTTCTGTATACCGCTAATGCACAGATTGATTGCAGAGGCGGAATGGTCAGCATGAGGTACAAGAATCGTAAGTTGTATTTTAATGTGTTTTTAAAAACTATTTCTAACGATCCTGTTAATGATGCTTGTCACACAATTGTTATTAACGAGCATGTTTCGAGTGTGACCAAGGATAGGTTAGAGGCGAGTGGACATCAAGTAAAGAAGTCAAGTGTGAAAAGGCCAATTTATGAAGGAAAACCATCTGATGGTGGGTGTGGATGGGGTAATGAAGTTGACTTTAAACCCTACAGGAGTGGAGCCATGACCCTTCCTAAAAATTGGATGGAGATGTACGAAGAGAAATGGGAGGGTAAGCGTGCATCTGAACCACCTTGAGCACATCAGGTATGATCTGGCTGAATACTTTAAACTTAGCACTCTCGGGAGGCAGCCCAAGGATGTAGAGTAGTGTACCTTGTTTGGTTTCATTTTGGTGTGTTTGTGTTTTGACAGGTTCCTATGATTAAATCATCAGGGATGCAAGGAGTCAAGTGTGGGGATGTTTGGCAACATCCTCGGTGAGATATCAAAGAATCTAGGAAATGCATCTATTCCGGTTAAAGCACAATAGCCGCATCATTACAGACACATGATCAGGTGCATGTGTTTATCTATCCTGTGTTTTAATTGTTTTCGTATACTTGGTGGTGTGAAATTTTTGTGATCGGAGTGGTTTCCTTGTGTTGAGTCGAGTTGGTTATTAGCCGTTCATGGTTTGCGGGTGATATTTCTTGAGTTTAGATTATAAATTACACCATACATTAGGGATAATGTATCCCAAGTGTTGGGATGCGGTAACTCGAGAAAGGGTTGGTAAGATTGTTGATCTTAAATACTTGACGGGTTGAAATTGTGAAAAATTGAAAAATTTTGAAAAATGTTTGTCTCAAGTATGCTTGAAATTCATGAAAACCAACATTTTCAATTGCTAAAGGATTCCTACTGATATTAAACTAACTGAGATCCTTAGTTATGGTTGTCCCTTTAAGTTTCATGAGAGTATTTCTGACAAGTTTTAGAAAATAGTTGAGAAGAGATGCCTAACTAGGGGTAACATGCTTTAGGAATTACACATGCTACGTGTCGGCAACCCATATTCCTTTTGTTTGGTGAGATATTTGAGCCTACTTAGTGATAGTTGTTGAATTACAATAAATGTTCATTTGTTGAGAGTAGGCCATATGTTGCTTTGTGTTAGAACTTGTGTGGTTTGATACGTACCGAGCCTGTGGTTTAGCGTATGCACATCGATGATAAAGGCATTAGGATCCCTTCATTGTTTCATATGTTGATTGTTTATCCATCCGACCTTAGTAAACCATGTTGAGCCTTTCACCTTTCATTTGTTACACCTTGTTTGATCTGTTTAATTATCAACCATGAATGACAATAGTGTGTTAGATGTTTGTTGAAAAAAATAGAAGAAAAAGAAAAAAAATCATTGTTGTGTTCGTGTTAAATAAATGGGTCGAAACCCAGAGTGTTAGTAGTATTGTGAATAACTTGTCATGCTTTGGTATATTCATTTGTGTTCACCAATAAAAACATAAAAATCCAAAAACACTTCCTTACCTTTACCCTTAACCCAAAACCCGAAAAGTCCTTTTGATATATGTTACGTTATTTGATACAGTGGAGGTGTGATTGCCATACAAGCTTATGATTGCAGGGTAGCATATTTGGTTTTGAGTGAAATATACACTAGCACATTACCTGCTAGTCTTGATTAAGCCAAGAGGAGTGATCATTGTGAGGGGCGTGTGGCATGTGTGTAGTATCATAAGCATGTTAGTTTTAGTTAGGCAAGTCTTACATTGTTTTAAATGCATATCACTTACTTGTCAGATTGTCAATCTCGATTGTGTCAGTCTATGGGACGGGTATGTCTTGGGATCTTGAATTGCTAATTCAGTAAGGGATTTAATGGTGATTTGTTAATAAGGTGAGTAATGTTTGTAATGGTTGCTTGAGGACAATCAATGATAAGTGAGGAGTGATTGATGGAGTGTGTGAAAACTGAGTGCTAAAGTGTACTATTACAAGTGTTTTTTTGTCGTGAACTTGATTAGACGTGTCGAATGTGATATCTACGAGCTTTTGTGGTGTTATAGGTTAATCGGCATAATTCAGAGAAATTAAAGTGCTTAGAAGCAAAGAGGAACAAGCAAGGATGATTACCGAGAGAAATTATATCATTCGGGATGTGTTCAGGTTAGAAAAGAGCTTTGAAGATACAAGATATATGATGTAACAAAGTTCCAGGGCCTTGCGGTAATTAAATGAAAGTTAATTAGGGTTGAAATGTTGAAGGAATGAGGAAAAACAAAGTTTAGGGGGTGTTTGGTACTTAATCGGAAGTTGGATTATGGCTATACGTGGGATAAACACGAAGAAATAAAATATAGGGACCTAAAGTGTCATTATGGGAAAGTTATATGTGAAGAGAAGAGATTATGTATGATATGCGATGTAGGTTATGGATCCTAGATCGTAACTTACAGTTTTTGTATGCTGAAATAAAAAAAACAGAAAGTCCGGTCCGTAGATGAAGACCCAAAACCGTAACCTACGGTTTAAAACAAAAGAGGCAGCACGTTGGTTGTTGGTAAGGGAATTAAAAAGGTTTTCTTAAAACCTAAAAAGTGGGCCGAGATCATCATGAGAGGCCATCATGTGAATGAGGAGCAGACTTTTGAGGTGACATGAAATATTGTGGATCATTATTTTTTGAACAATATATAATTCAAGAATAGCTAACATAAACAAGCACATGGGCTCGTGGACTTTATGTTTGGGGGCGACAGACATCTTATAGGGGGAGAGCAGGCTTCACGTGAAATTGGAGGGTGATTCACAAAGTCAACAACAATCCCATCATATACATCCACGCATAGGTAGAAGGGGTCAGCCAACACTGGGGATTTCTTGGGAGGCAACATCACATCAATTTATCTATTATCTTTGACGGCAGAATTTTAAGACACAAGGGTCTCTTTTGGTGGTAATAATAAGAAAATAACAACACATCATCACAAAGAGAACATCATCATCCCGCATACAGGAGATTCGGTGGATTTTTTTATTCATCAATTATTATTTTATCACAAAGAAAAATCAAAGATGAATATGAGGCAATCAACCGTTTATCAAGTCTAAGAAAATCAAGCAACCACAATGAGCGGCTAGTCCTTTTTAGGGTTTCCTCCGGGTGGAGGATTCTTGTAAGTGAACTAGGTTATGTGTTTGAAACTTTGTTAAATCCGGTAATGTCAGAATTCGATGCTTGTTAACGGTTGATTTGATTTGGTTGATTTGTAAACGATTGATTTTGCTTAAAACCTAGTTTTGATTCTTTCAATTCCCGAGAGTTCTAGTAATTGGGATATATTAGATAGGGATTGGGTTTGGTAATCTTCAATTGATAATCGTGTGATAACCTCTCTTTGTTCATCAATCAGAGTCCTTAGTCCTCTTTTATCACAATCAGTTAAATCAGATTATACAGTTATGTCTATGTAATTGTAAACAA
The DNA here is from genome assembly GCA_030545235.1 of Helianthus tuberosus. Taxonomy (NCBI): domain Eukaryota; kingdom Viridiplantae; phylum Streptophyta; class Magnoliopsida; order Asterales; family Asteraceae; genus Helianthus; species Helianthus tuberosus. Next base: position 74,621,947 of record CM060437.1, read on the forward strand.
TCCAACACAAACTGAATTTACTTTGAATCTGAAATCCAGAGGAACCATTGTTCTCTCTCATTGTTTACAACTTCGTATTTTCGTAATTTGCTAGTTAATCAACTCTTAAACAAACAAGGTTTTCCATTATTACATTTAGTTTAATAGCATTTAATTCACAACACTTTCCACAATCCTCCTCTGGTTCGATACCCGACTTATCCTATCTACATAGTTTATTTCGGTTTTGCATGTTCTTAACGACAGACATCAGTGATTCATTAATATCATATGACAACAAAGATTTGGAAAAATTATCATCTAGCTCTAATCTATAGAGAACACCATCCAGAATGCCAGTACCATAAACAATGGAATCATAGAGAATATAGTGTTTGTGATGAGCATGGGAAACAACAAAACCGTCTATGTCACACCCTGAATTTCCAACCACAAACTCGGTGGGCCCGGTGGAGAGTATCGTGAAGTAAGATTGATATCATCATAGTCAAACACAAACAGAATAGCACTGCGTAAGTCTTGGAATATAAAATGTCATTACAAACTCAATTGTCCGAAAATACTAAAGTAATAATTACAGACGAGCTTATAATAATAATCCACAGGTGGATCATTATATACAAAAGAAGTTCAACAGACTGATAGGCTTATGCAAAGGAGTTGCAAATTCCTCATCTAGCATTACTGAGCAGCTTCCAGCCTATTTACATATTTGTACCTGTAACTTAGTCTTTTGAAAATACGTCAGTTTTCACTGGTAAATACAATCAACCGACACATTTTGAAAACATTTTCAAAATTGTTTGCATGTACACAATGGTACATATAATTTTCATAAATAACTTGGGACAAACTATATCTCATGTTATCGGTTTTACAACACTTGACAATACATATGGGGCCCGGAAACTATGTCAGTTCATGATTAACCGTCACACCACTTATTCCCTTATTAGGAATACCCATATTGGGCAAAACTCATATTGGATTATAAATTCATTTTCATAAACCATTTAGCCTCTGTCAGGTGTATGCCTACACCCTGCGCTTAGGTCGTGACCACTTACAATTAAATAAGCCGAGGATATCCAGGACACGGTCGCATTAACCCCCAACGTTTAACTCAAGCAATACGAATTAAAACGGGTTATTTGAATTTCTCGACACATTGGTCTTCAAATCCTATACCCGACCTTGCGGTAATAATTTATCGTATCCCAAGCCCATATAGGGAAAATAGGTTAAGGGTATTTACCTGAGCTAACACTTGTTTTATAATGCAAGATTTATAATAACTCAGCCATATTCAATTAAGTAAGCGTAGGTACAATTTACCGAAAGGCTCTAGTCTGGAATGATGGGATAAATAACCAATTAGAATACTAACGTGTCTTATTTAAGTCGTAGACTTAGACCAGCTAGCTTAAAGCATCCAAAACGGTACGATACGCTTGATTAAACGATGACCGGAATAGAATGTAGTTTAAACCCAACAATTACTAAGACTTGTATAATATGGGTAAACTATTAACATTATGGAAATTGAGACAAAAATGATAAGGTTAAACCCGTGGTAAACTAGTTACGTAAGTCTAACCGTGCGCGTATAAGTGATAAAGGGTAACGGGATGAGTCATGAACAAGTTCCATACGCCAATAGACTTTAAACAAGTTATAATATCAGTATGATATCAACTTGTATGCCAGTTAAGGTTTTAAAATCAAATTATGCCTCATAAGGGTGTTTTGGTCATTTAGCGACGTATAAAAGGGACTTGCATATAATCTAATGTTATGATCATAAACATTCTATGAAAACACTTAGTTTATGATATAATATCACTAGGATATCAAACATATGTGTGTTTTATAGTTTAAGACCAAACTATGCACCGTAGGGGCATTTTGGTCATTTCACACATAGTTTAAAATTTTATTTAGGATTCGGAGTTTATAACATGTACATACTGTAAAAAAAATTTAAATAAGTTATAAAATCAGTAGGTAACAAGTCTTGGTTGGTAAATATGGTTTAAAACCATACTACGCGCCAAAAGGGTGTTTAAGTCATTAAATGATGATATTTGCCATCTTGCATCAAAACAGAAGTTATGACCAGGTTTATATGATGAAAATATGTTATTTAGTATAACATATCAATAGGTAAAAAGGTTTTTTATGAAAACCATGGTTAAAACCCTTTTAAGTGCCATAAGGGCATTATCGTCATTTAAGAACGTAATACAAGCACTTGTGCATAAACTCAGTTATTAAACTGACCTGATATACTAAATATCCTAATTATGATATTACATCAGTAGGTAATGAGATTAGTATAAGAAATTTTGTTTAAAACCGTTCTATGCACCGAAAGGGCATTTTGCTCACTTTAAAACATAATTTACGATATTATACGAAAACTCGGTTTATGATCAGGTTAGTAACATCAAAATATGTTAAACATGGTAAAATATCAATACCCAAGTCATTTGTAAGTTCAATTATGTTTAAAAACCTTATTTTTAATACAAAGGGCAAAATAGTCAAAGTATGGCATAATAACAAAAACTTGCATAAATCTCATATTACTATTATGATCATGTAATATAACCTCAGATGGTTATGCTACATCATATTACGATCATAATGGGACCTTAAATTATTAGCAAACTAATCAAATTCGGGTCAGAATCGAAAGTCAACGAAGAAGTCAAACTTCACGACTTTTGGTTGTGAACCGACCCTAAAACTGGAATTGACGAGCCGAACATGTTTACACATGTTCTAATAATTATTACCAAGTTGTTTATGTGTTAAAATGTATTTTAGAACACTTCTAAACTCAGATTATGGTTATTTCGAAATCTACCCCATTGACTGTTTAAAACATTAATATGTTGACTCATCAATTGACCAAGCAAACGTGATTCTTAGGAGGTGCCCTTTTGAGGGATTAACACCTACCTAATTACGATCACGTAGACATGTTCGTTGCAAACAATGGCTGGACCATTAAGGTCTAAACCAAAAGTCAAAGCGTTTATAAAAACGTTTGACTTTCGGCTTTGAAAAGCCTATAAACGAAAAAGTAAATGAAAGGAACACTAACAAACTGATCCTCTGATGAAAAGAACTTGTTTAGGAGTTTCCCAAGGATTAGGATGCTCCAGAAATGAGAGACTGATAGAAAACGAGAATGAGCAACTTCAACAATGAACAAGCTACATATTTATAGTGTTTGGAGGATGATTCAGATGTTTCGAAGTGTTTAGAGGCCTCAAGAGATGGGGACAAGTGCCCCCTAACGTGTCATAAACAAGTATGCAGCCCCTGGTTTAGAGTTATGGGGGTTAACCTGTTTTCTTGGGCTGCACTCAAATTTTTGAGCTGTAGAGCAGCCTTACGGACCGTAAGGTCCCCTTCTTGCAGTCCATATGGGGTTGATTTCAGCAAAACAATTTTCATTTGTCGACACGTTTGGCCCCTAAACTTCCAATCTCTCATGTATCGTCATTTATATTATAAAAAGCCACCCTTAGCCATTATTAGGCATACCCGGGTGTATGACCGATAAGAAGCTATATTCATCTTGACTTCGTGACCAATCTATCGGACATAGAAGACTTAGTGTGTTTTACAGCTTGAGTCCCATTACATCTGCATCATCTCCTGTAGGCGAGGAAGGAAACTGACACCCTTCCTTCTCTTACTTGAAGAAGATCGAATCGGTCCAAGAAAAGTCATGCTGACTCTCTGGCTACGATTGCTTCTAAGATCAAAATAAAATGAATTGGTCAAGAGTCTACTTCCTTCTTTGATGTTGATTTGATAGAGATAGCAGTTTGTTAAAAGGTCACTCAGAGGTATAAATTAACACGTTGACGCTTTTAACCCTTTAAACTTGCATGTATTATCATTTAATGACTTAAAAGCCCTAAATTGCCAATATTAGGCGTTCCTGAGAGTATGATCGAACATCATAAAGCTCCTGGTTTGTTAAAAGGTCACTCAGAGGTAAGAATTAACATGTTGATGCTTTTAACCCTTCGTCACACAAACTTTCAAACAATTACGCAAACGGCTCCTCTCGTCCAAAAAGTGGCTCATTTGAGAATACGGACACCGTGTAAGCTCACTCAGTGGCATAGTTTCAGCATGTTGATATTTTTAGTCCCTCCACATTCATAGTTTTCATTTTTGGCAAAACTAGTCCCTCCTAGCCAACTCTAGGCATAATTAGGATTAGGGACACGTGTCAATACTTTATTGGACACGGTTTTACGAGGTGTTACATCCTCACCCCCTTAAAAGAAATCTCGACCTCGAGATTTACTCAAAAAGATGGGGGTACTTCTGTTGCATAATGGACTCGACCTCCCATGTATATTCAGGGGCCTCTATGGGCATCCCATTTGACCTTTACAATAGGTACATGCTTCCATCGGAGCTTTTTAACCTGTCAATCCTCGATCGATACCGGTTTCTTAACAAACTGCAGGTTTTCATCAATTTGCACATCTTAATGTGGCAGTGCTAGCGACTCATCAGCTAGACCACTTCTTTAAATTGCAGATGTGGAACACTTTGCGAATTCCACTGAGCTCCCCAGCTAAATTTAGCTTGTAAGCTATAGATCCGACACATTCGATTATCTCGAATGGTCCTATGTATCTAGGGCTCAACTCTCCCTTCATACCGAAACGCATCACACCTTTCCAGGGTGGTACTTTTAGTAGAACCTAGTTCCCTACTTGTAACTTAAGAGGTTTGTGCCTCTTGTCAGCGTTACTCTTCTGCCGATCTCTGTCAGCTTTGAGAAAATCGCGGATTTGTATGATCTTATCCGGCGTCTCCAGGACAATTTCAGATCCTGCTAGTTGGGCCTCCCCAACTTCTGCCCAACAAACGGGCGTTTGACACTTTCTCCACACAAGGCCTCCAAAGGAGCAGCCTTGATGCTTATATATAATAACGATTAGTATAGGAGAACTTAACTAGGGTGAGATGGTAATTACAACTACCACTCAAATCAATCTTATAGAAGTAGCTAGCCCCTTGCAGTTGGTTGAATAAATCATCGATCCTGGGCAGCGGATAACAATTCTTGATCGTTACCTTTTTAAGCTTGCGGTAATCAATGCACAACCGCTTTGAACCATCTTTCTTTTGAACAACAAAATCGGAGCTCCCCAAGGTGATGAGCTAGGCCGTAAGAAGCCTTTCTCAAAATGCTCATCGAGTTGGGTTCTTAATTCTTTCATCTTTGTTGGTGCTATCCGTTATGGAGCTTCTTGCAATAGGTGCAGCTCCGGGTAGGATATTAATCCTAAACTCCATTTGCCTATGCGGAGGTAAACCGGGTAGTTCTTCAGGGAAGACATCGGGATAAATAGAGATGATAAAGATATCTTTAATCTCAGGCTTCGGTTTATCTACCATGACCTGTGCCATGTAGATGACACATCCGCTCTTCAGACACTTGGATGCCTTAACTAACAACTTGTTCAGGCAATCCATAGTGTATAACTCCTTAGATGGTGATTAGTTCACCAGAGGGGGTTTTAATTTTAATGAGTTTCTTGCCACAGGCAATGTGGGCTTGGTTACGCGATAACTAATCCGTGCCCGAAACTACAACGAACCCTGCCAATACATTGGCAGAAAAGAGAGATACGAATAGAATGATTCCTAATGGATATGGAATATCCATATAGAATAGAAGATGTAGTTTCTGTGGTATTATCGGTATATTCTACCTCATAAGTAATATCTAGAGTTCTTATGGGTAAATTTTAAAAGTTTGCTGAACTTATGGTCTATGAAAGACTTATTAGTACCTGAATTAAAACAAGACTCTTAGCAAATATATTATTGACTAATGATAAGGAATGTACCTGTTATAACATTATTGTTATTCACTGCCTCCCTGGCATTCATCCGAGAAGTTCACGCGTTTCCTTTCTTAGCCTCTCTAGGCTTAGCTGTACATTCTTTGGCAGCTTTAGGGCAGTTAGTGCTGATGTGGCCATTCTCGCCACAGCTGTAGCAGACCGCATTCTTTAAGTCCCTACATTCATGGAACTGATGACCAGTTCTTTTGCAGTTGTCACATTGCTTTGTCTTTTGGTTTGTTCGACATTGTCCCCAGTGCCTTCTGTTGCAAGACTTGCACGTAGGCTTTTCATCATACTCTTGTTGGTTTTTATTGAACCCGGACTTGCCCTTTTTCTTAGATTTCTGGTAGTTATCCTCCTCATTTCTCTTTTTCCATCAGTCCCAGTCTTGACTGACTTACTTCTCAACACATCTAGTGTGAGTGACAGAGAGAGATCCACGATGTATATATAAGAAGTAGGCTTTGAAGCCTTAACATGCCCTTTTATCTCTGGTGCTAAACCACCAATAAATCATGCAATGCGCTTAGGCTCAGGGGTAATTAAATAGGGTACTAACCTAGACAATGAGTTGAAGTCGGTGACATACTGACGACAATCTAGGTTTTTCATCATGAGAGTCAGGAAATCTGACTCCACTTTTTCCACTTCATGCTGTGGATAGTAAGTTTCCCTGATAAGATCCACAAACTTGGATGTTGGATCTGAGTTTGGTTTTGATTGTATTTTACGTTTGAAATTAAAATGGAAATGGATGAGTTGTGCAGCGGAATTAGGATGGAAACAAATTTTGCATACAATCAAACGAGGGTATTGCTTTGATCAAACATTTTTCACAAAGAACAGAAAGATTGAATTTATTTCAATTACGATTACAATGCAATGTTGAATACAAACTCCCCCTCAGCCAGAGCTCAGTGTTTATTCGTGCAGAGAAGACGATTTTGCAAAGAGCTAATAGAACTGAACAGAGCACTGTTCTATTTATAGGCACTAGCAAACCACTGAGCATCAAAGCTGACGTCACCATGAAAGTGACATCTAACCTCCTAACAAACTCTAACCTTTGATCTATACAAACACTGCTATGCTAACTACTGCTATTACATTACATTACATAAAGACATAATAAACTACTGCTGCATCCTTCCACTGATGTGAACCCAGCAGTACTTGTCTGGATCAGCAGAGCTTGACTCAAGGTAGTAGATTGAACAGCAGAGCTTTAGTCTTCTTATCAGGCCTTTACTTGATCAGCAGTTTGTAGGTCAGCAGTTTGTACAATCAGTAGATAGGAGGTCAGCAGATGTTGAAACCACTTTCAAGGGGAAAGACTTGTATGTAACATCTGCTTATTCTGGATCCACTGCGCTGATCCAGTTTTGGCTTTAATTATCTGTTCCTTTGATAGGGTTCAATCCCAACAATCTCCCCCTGGAACAGATAATGCCAAAACCCTTCAGTATTGTGGAACTTTATTGCCTCATCAACAGTTCCCTTATCTGACCTTTAAGTTGTAGCTCAAAGTCTAGGGCATCTGTATCATCTTCATCCCTACCAAGTGCAAGATCAAGGAGATCCTGCATATCTTCAAGACTCAGGCCAAGAGCTTGTTCCCTTGTTATTTTCTTCACTTCTCCACTAGACCTGAACATAGTCAATACATGGGTCTGTTTGTCAGTTACCCACTTTAGTACTTTTGAGTCTGGTGGGTTTCTTGGGAGATTTTTATTAGATGAGGTATTTGGAGATGCTGGCCTATTCATGACTGGCTGAGCAGTACTTGCAGATTGTTCCAATTCAAGATCTTCTTTTATCATTAATCTAATGCCCTCTTTTACAAGGTCATTTCCAGCATTTAGATCTTGAACTGTTTCAGCACTCAACTGGTTTTGACTCCTTCTTTTGTAGATGGCAGCACCAGCTAGAGCAGTGGTTCTTTTGACTTGCAGCTTTGGTGGTCTTTTTGAGACCTCTTCTTTGGAATAGTCAGGCTTTTGAGGGACTTTGGGATCTTTCTTTCTTAGTTCCTCCAACCTTTTGTAGGTAGCCCTTACTACATCTTCTTTCCATCTTGCTATTTGACGTTTAGACCCATAATCAGCAGCAACCAATTCCTCTTTCATTCTCTTCAGCTCAAGTGATTTATCAGGCACATTTTTTTTGTACTTTGACCATTCTGGAGGAGTGTGTTTGACCTCATTCTTTATCATTTCTTGAATCCTGGCTGCTTCTTGTTCAAGCTCAGGAATGGTCCACTCCTTGTACATGTGCTTTTCTCCCTTGTATTTCTTTGTTGCCATAATGCTTTCAATGTAGTCTTTTCTCAGAGTTTCATCTGCTCTCTCTGAAATTTGCTAACATACATTTTTTGCAAATTGTTCCAGGGATCTGACTTGTGTGAGCAAGTATTGATAGTTCTGCTGTATTTCCCTATCAGATTTCCCTTTTGTGTTTCTTTTTTAGATATCCTCTGCTTGCTTAGCCTTAATTTTCAAATATTCTTCAATATTGTTAGGCCTGGGATATCCTTCAACTGATGGTAATCTCCTTTTAGCAGGGTCATCCTCATAATAAAAGGACTTGATTTCTTCTCTGACTGCTATGAGCTCAAGAGGAAATTGAACACCTGCAGGAGCTAAGGGTTGTTGAACTTAGGCTGATGAGAGAGGAACAGGCATGGGTATTGTAGCAAGTGACAAGGATTTTGAAGATGTTGGTGGTGGTGAAGTGTCATCATCTTTCAGGATTAGCCTTCTCCTTTTTGTTTGAGGAGGGACTGATGATGCTTTGGGTGAAACAGTGGTGGTAGTTTGAGTGGCAGTGGTTTGTGATTGACTAACAGCTGTTGAAACAACTGGTGCTTCAATAACATCTGCTGTCTTCTGCTTTTTGGCAGGAGGCGATGGTGGTGATGTTATTTTTGGTGGTGATGGTGGTGGTGGTAAGGCAGTGGTGGTGGTGGTAAGGCAGTGGTTGTGGTGTGTGTTGAAGTGATAACAACTATTGAAACCTCTGAAGTACTAGCAGTAGTTGATACAGCAGGAGTTACAACAGCTGTTTGGATGGAGGTTTGATGTTGGTGGCTTTTGGATGGTGGCTTTGGGGTATGCTTTGGAATTCTGGATGGTGTGGACTTGGGTTTCCTCACTTTTGTAGTGGGATTTCTTTTTGGCACAAGATTTTGAACATCCTTTAGCCCATAACAACCCTGCGCATTCAGCTCCATGTAAGCTCTTTTCTCCTCTTTCCACCTTGACCTATCCTTTGCCTATCTGCCCCTTTTTACACTTGTTACTCCTTCATCAAGTGCTTCTTGGGTAACATCAACCTTTTTGCTACCATCTGGCAAAGGAATTTTTCTGGTCATAGCATCTTTTTCTGGTTCGATGTAAAGACCATCATCTATTCCCTTCTTCTTCCACTCTTGAATTTTCTCCCCCTTTTTGGCATTATCTGGGGGAAGTTGATCAATAAATAGAACTGTTGGAGGAGCAGTGCCAGTGGTTTCCAATAATTGGGCCTTGATTGCCTTAATGTCTGCTTGTGTGTTTTTGAACCTAGACTCCAAGATGTTTCTCAGCTTTTGGACATGTATTTCATGTTGCTGATCAACCATTTGTTTTTGTTGTTGGAGAAAAGGTTGAAATAGATTCCAGAGCTCATTTGTAGCAGGTGCTTGTGGTGGAGCAGGTGCTTGAGTTGGAACAGCAGTGGATTGCATCTTTTGTACCTTTAACAACTGTTGCAACATTTCTTTGATATCTGCAACTGAAGTATCTAGTTTATGAACATGTTCCGTCAATTCCAAATATTTTAAATCATCACCCAATTTATTGGGATCATCTGATTTCCCACTAGCAGTGGTTTTATCAGTGGTTGAAGTAGGGAGTGTACTCCAAACATTAACCACTGATGCCCCTTTTTCTTGGTACTGGGGTCTTCTTCCTTCAACACTTGACAATCTTTTGATGTTGCCAGTGGTCAAAAAGAATCCACTGGTAGATGTCAGAGGTGCTATGGAAGGAATTGCCTCCAAGGAAGTCTTATTTATGTAACCACTATCTAAATGTAAACCAGTGGGTTCAACGTTTGTAGTGGCTGCTTCACTTGGATTACCACCAAGAGTTACTTGTAACTCAAGGGGTGTAACCTCCTCAGGTTGTGTTGGTGGGTTAGCAAAGATTGATACATCAGACCCAGTCATTTGTTGAGGCATGTTCTCATTGATAGGTGATTGAGAAGGACTGGTTAGTGCCTGGTTCAAATCAATTGCATCCAACAGAAGTTTAGTTGGTGGGGGAATTATGGATGTGAAGTTTGGTGTAGAAATAGAATTTGCCCCGGGAATTGGGCTGTGGATGATGGAAGCGAGTGATTCCAGAGCATCATATTTTGGTGTCCCAATGTGTACAACCTGTTCTTTTTGAGAAGAAGCAGGAGGAGTTTCGGTTATGGGTTGAGATATTTGTACCACCTGCTGTGGGGAAGTAGCAGCAGTGGTTTCTTGTGACTTTTGTTTTGTCACAGGCAGTTGCTCTGGTATCTCATCCTCCAGAGTTGCCTTTTTGATAGGTTTGGGGGGTTTTTGAGTTTTCTTTTTCTGTGGCTTTTTGGTGATTTTAGGTGTGGGTTTCAAAGCAGTTGGTTGCTACTTTGATCACCTTGAGCAGTGGGCTCAGCAGCAGATACCTGAGGAGCAGTGGTAGCTGCTAAATTTTGCTCAGGCACCTCTGCTTGTGTTTTGCAAGGTGTTGGCATTCTTGTAAAAGTTTCAGCAGTTAAGATGTGCATTTGTAAAGAGTCACCTTGGTTTATTACAGCAATATCATCCTTACTGAATTTCTTTTCAAAATAATAGCTTAAAAACCTGGGAAACAGTAAGAATGATTTTGTTTCAACATTTTTAACCAAATCATTAAAGATTTCCCGAGAATAATTAAAATTTTCTTCTTGAAGAATAGCATATCCCAGATTTTGAATCTTTAATGGTATTTCATTAAAAGCAGTGGTTTTGTTTGAAACAGACATTAAGATGGTGTGAAATAAAAATCTTGTTGCAGAAGGAAAGTAACCTTTTTGCAAGGTGTCCTTTTTTACTTCTGCATTATACCCTCTTTCCAGAAAATCATTTTTTAACTCGTTTTTGGGAAAAGAAAGTTTACCTTCCTGATCATCGAGTTGAAAGACCTCTGAAATTGATTGTGATGTAATCTTGACGGCTTTACCCTTTAGAGAAGAGTTGATGGCTATTACAGTGTCTCCTTGTTTTTCAAGGGTTGCATTCTTCCAAAACTCTCTTTGGGTTGTCAAGTAAATTGGTGCATCTACTGTTAACAAAGTGTTGTACTTTGATGCAGATATGGTAGCAAGGATGGAATCGAAAGCGTCTGTAGTTCCGGGTTTTGTGAGGAGACCCAAAAGATTGTGAGATGGTTTATATGGAATTTCAGTGGGTTTCGCCTTTTGAGAGGCTTGTTTCGATGTTGATTTTGAAGTGGGTTTTGCAGATGACTTCGATTTTGTCATTTTGGAGATGATGATCGAAGAAAGTTGTGAAGGAATTTGAAGAAAAACTGCTTTGAGAAGAGAATTTTTGAGAATTCAATTCGACAGTAAAACCCTGTTTTAGTGTGAAGTGGGGGGTTTTATGGGGAAAAAGTGAATGTTGACGTGGCAGTGGTTACAAAAGGTCTGACCACAATGTACTGCCCACATGCCAACCCCTGGTGAAATGAAGGACAGTACTTTTATGAAAGATACTGATGAAGGCAGTGGTTACAACGGTAAAATGGAAGCAGTGGGTGATTTTCACTATCAGTGGATAGCATATCAGTGGATAAAGACACTGCTTTTGAACAACAGAGTTCATCAAGGAAATGAGAGGACAGAGGATGGCTTTCAGCAGTGGACAGACTTTGTAGTAGAGCAGACTTTTGAATAAGCAGTGGTAATGGCAGACCTTTAAGGATTTTAATGAAAACTTCATTTTTAGCTATTTTTAAGGATGGATTTTTGATTTTCTGAAAACATTTTAATGCTTTTATACATAGAAAAACAAGATGTTGCTTGTTATTCCATGTTTAGCATGCCAATCCTAGAGACCAAACTTTCAAAGGTGGCAGTATCTAATGCTTTTGTGAGCACATCTGCCAGCTGGTCTTTAGTTGGAACATGATGCAGAGAAATCAAACCTTTTTCATAGCAATCCCTCACAAAGTGATGTCTGATGTCGATGTGTTAGGTGGTTGAATGGGAGACTGGATTTTTGATGATATTTTCTGCTGCCTGGCTATCCAACATGAGTGGTGTCTTTAAGGCAGTGATACCAAAATCCAGCAATTGATTTTGAAGCCACAGGAGTTGGGCTGTACAGCTTGCAGCAGCAATGTATTCAGCTTCAGCAGTAGATGTTGAAACAACTGCTTGCTTTTGCTTTGCCAAGAGACTAAGCAATCACCTAGAAAATGGCACCCTCCTGAAGTGGAATTCCTTGTGGTGTGACATCCAGCAAAGTCACTGTCTGAGAAACCTGAAAGCTTGATATTCCCATTAGCTGGATACCAGATACCAAGTGTGGGAGCACCTTTTATGTATCTGAAGATCCTTTTTACAGCAATGAGGTTTGATTTTCTAGGAGCTGATTGACTTCTTGCACAGACACATGTTGCAAACATGATGTCTGGTCTAGATGCAGTTAGGTACAGTAAAGACCCAATCATGCTTCTATAAAGTGTTTGGTCAATCAGCTCATCCTTCTCATCAGACATGACAAGCTTATTTGTTGCCATGGGTGTGCTGCATGGTTTACAATCATTCATATCAAATTTATTCAAAATTTCTTTAGCATATTTGCTTTGATGAATGAAAGTTCCATTTTGCATTTGCTGAACTTGGAGACCAAGAAAGCATTGCAGCTCACCCATTGCACTCATTTCAAACTCAACTGTCATGAGTTCCCTAAACTCTTCACACATTTTGTTACATGTGCTTCCAAAAATAATGTCATCCACATAGATTTGGACAATCATTAAATCCTTCCCTCTCCATTTGAGAAACAGTGTTTTATCAATGGTACCTCTTTTGAAACCATTTGAGAGTAGAAAGTTGGAAAGAGTTTCATACCAGGTCCTGGGTGCTTGTTTCAGGCCATACAAGGCTTTGTTTAGCCTGTAGACATGATCTGGATAAAATGGATCCTCAAAACCTGGAGGTTGACAGACATACACCTCTTCTTGAATTGTACCATAGAGGAAAGCACTTTTGATATCCCTTTGAAACACCTTCATGTTATGGTTGACAGCAAAGGCGAGGAACAGTCTTATAGCTTCCAATCTTGCTACAGGGGCAAATGTTTCATCATAATCAATCCCCTCTTCCTGTCTGTAACCTTGAACCACAAGCCTGGCTTTATTCTTGACAACAATGCCCCTTTCATCAGTTTTGTTTTTAAAGACCCACTTTGTGCCGATGGGACTGAAATCTTTTGGCAGTGGTACAAGCTCCCATACTTGTTGTCTTTTGAACTGTTGGAGCTCCTCTTGCATGGCTTCTACCCAGCTGTTGTCTTTCAGTGCCTCTTGGTACTTGACTGGCTGATGGAGTGATAGAAAACCAGCAAAAAGACAAATGTTTTGGGTTTGGCTTCTTGTGAGCACCCCTTCATTTATGTTGCCAATGATTTGGTCAGGTGGATGAGATCTCAAGTAGATTAAATCTCCTTGGTATGGAATGATGGCATTGGTTGGGGAAGGCTGCAAATGTGTATCATCTGAGCTAACCACTGCTGGTGACTTTGATGACCCAGCAGTGGTTTCAAAAGGTGGTGGAATAGGAGGTAATGATGGGGACACATGCTGACTTTTATCCACTGTTTGGGGACTTTTGTCAGCAGTGTTTGTTGATGTGGAAGCAGTGGTTGATCGGCTACTTTGGTCAACAACTGTTGAGGTAGCAGTGGTTGAGCTTTGACAGCTGTTTTGAACATCTGCTGCTCTACCCAATGAGACAGACTTTTGTTGAGGAATGATGATCTCATACCCATAGTCTGGTGATGAATCCTCTGATGGACCTGTACTGTTAGTCTTGACAGCAGTATTTTCAAAAGTGAATTTATCAAGATCAAACAGATCTGCAGGATTTGCTAGGATTTTCATTGATGAAAGTTCATTGAACTTTACATTCAAGGTCTCCTCCACTGCCTTGGTCCGTGTATTAAATACTTTGTAAGCCTTGGCAGTAGTTGAGTATCCCAGATGATAACCACAGTCAATTTTGGCTGCAAATTTTGAAATGGAATCTTTTAAGTTCAAAATAAAGCATGGGCAGCCAAATACCTTGAAATATGAGATCAGTGGTTTGATTTTATACAGAATTTCATAAGCAGTCTTTTTATGCCTGGGGTTTATTAAAACTCTGTTTTGGACATAGCAAGCAGTGTTTACTGCCTCTGCCCAAAAAGTCAAAGGCAAACCTGAGTCAGCAAGCATGGTCCTAGCAGCTTCAATCAATGTTCTATTCTTTCTCTCCACAACCCCATTTTGCTCTAGTGTTCTAAGGATGCTGTACTGCCTTACAATCCCTTTCTTCACACAGAAGGCATCCAACTCCTTATTTTTGAATTCTGTGCCATTGTCACTCCTGAAGACTTTTACTGGAAGGTCAAATTGCTTTTCAACCTGTGTCACAAAGTCTTGCAAAATGCCTGCAGTCTCATCTTTTGAGTGTAAAAAGAAAGTCCATGTAAACCTAGAAAAGTCATCAATAATAACCAAACAATATCTCTTCTTTTTCAGACTCATGACTTGAACTGGGCCAAACAAATCCATGTGCAGCATTTGCAAACACTGGGTTGTTTTGGACTCTTCAATGGACTTAAAGGAACTTTTATGTTGCTTTCCTTTTAAACAGGAAACACAATGCTCAGGAGATGAAAACAATTTTTGTGGTAGGCCTCTTACCAAACCATTTTTTGAAATTTCAGTGATTGTCTTAAGATTTGTGTGCCCCAGTCTTCTGTGCCAAAGTTATGTCTCTTTGTTAGAGGTAGCTGAGAACAGACATGCATCAGCTCTGGGACACTCTTTTGACATATCAACAACATAAACATTGCCACTTCTTTGAGCAATAAGTTTTGTTTGACCAGTTTTTATTATTGCTTCAATCCTTTTGACCATTTCTGGTCCAACAATCCTACAACACTCCTTTGTGAAGAATGACCCATACCCCTTATCACTCATTTGTGAAACACTCAGGAGGTTGAATTTTAGACTGTCTATCAGATTGACATTTTCAAATTTTCATTGCCAGATTGTACTGTACCAGACCCCAGAACTATCCCTTTACTATTATTCCCAAAGGATATATCACCCCCTCCATGAATTTTGAAATCTTTGAGTAGGGCATTACATCCAGTCATGTGCCTGGAGCCTCCACTATCAACATACCAAAGGCTATCTAAGCAGGCAGAAGCTCCCTGCACATGAAGTAAAAGGATTAGTTCATTAGGGTTTCCAAAGCCAATAAGGCTTTGGATGGGGTCTCAACAGTGTCTGGGATGGATGCAGATTGATGGACAGTGGTTATGTCAGGGGTTTGGACAGTTCTAGGATTGTTTCTTTCTAACCACTGTTGTGGGTTTTGCCCAATCCCCTGTTGGTACCCAAAAGGATGCCTGTTCACTTTAGGTTTAGAGGGCCTTTTGTAGGTCTCATAAACATGTGGAATCCTTTGGTAAGACTGTTTCTCCTTACCTCTTTTGTATTGATTGGCAGGGGGTGCATCAGTAACCTGAACATCTCTTTTGACAGATGTTTGGTTCAGCTGTTTTGTGACAGCTGTTTGAACTGGCACAAACAGTGGTTGGTTCTTGGTGAATTTGACAGATGATGTTGATGGACTCAAGGATGTTTTAGCAATGTACTCATTCTTTTTCACATCAAAGTTTTTGAGATACACACATGCTTGAGTTTTGTGGTTTGTTTTACCACAGACTATGCAACTTTCAGCCGGAACAATGACACTTGTTTTGTTCAAATCATATGCTTTTAAATGGAAACAGTCTTTTGTTAGATGATTCCTTTTCTCACAAAATTCACAAAACAAGTTATTGATCTTTTCTCTCTTCTTTCTCTTCTCAGACTCCTTTGCAACAGAGTTTTTAACCTCTGTTGGGATGTCCTTGAGAGGAATGACCTTAGCTTTTGGAGCTTTAACACCATCAGTGGTTGTAAAGTCCATGGGCTTGAAATTTTCAAGAATATCACACTCATCAGACCATGTGGGTTTAAACTGGTATTTCTCAATCTCCTTAAAAGTAGAGGATCCCATTGGTCTGTCAAGTGTGATTTTGTTACCAAGTTTGTCAGTGATTTTCACCTCCTGGCCATTCTTGTTTGTGGGGATGAACTCAGTTGTTACATCAGTGGTTTGAACAGATTTTTCAAAAGCAGTGTTTTCATCATCATGTTTTCTATAACCAACACCAAATTTCACATTGCTTTTAATATGTTTTTCAAGCATAACCTCATACCCTTTTCTTGATTCCACCCATTTTTCACAAGTGATCTGGGTGGACTCCAACTCCTTTTTGCAAACTTGGTATTTTTCTACCATAGTTTGGAGTTGGGTTTTGGTTATGCTCTGTTCTTCTTTCAGACTGCTGATCTCTTTCTCTTTTTCAGTCAATTTGTTTTTAAGTTCTTTTAAAGATCTTTCAAATTTGACTTCATCAGTTAAGATTTTATCCCGAAGGTTTTCATTTACCTCTTTGATGTTAGCAAAAGCAATAATGTAATTGTCAGAACACAGTTTTTCAAGAACTTGAGGAGATACCTTGGCAGCAGCCATCATTGCACAATCACATTGATGATTTTCTTCATCATCATCTCTTAGTTCTTTCTCACCTGCTTTCTTCTCTTCCTCTTCTTCTTTATCCTCTTTGGACCATGGATCTATTAGTGGATTAAAAAGCGAGCCAATGTTATTCTTATCATCTTGTGATTGTGACGTCATCCTGGTTGTTTTACAGACACTGATTAATCAACTTTGATGGTGATTAAACCTTGCTTTGTTTTCAACACAAACGAACAAACTATCAGTATCAACGATTATGAGCTGAACTATTTATGTCAAAATGATTGTTAAATCAAGTTTGATTGTCCAAGCTCTGATACCAATTGTTGGATCTGAGTTTTGTTTTGATTGTATTTTACGTTTGAAATTAAAATGGAAATGGATGAGTTGTGCAGCGGAATTAAGATGGAAACAAACTTTGCATACAATCAAACGAGAGTATTGCTTTGATCAAACATTTTTCACAGAGAACCGAAAGATTGAATTTATTTCAATTACGATTACAATGCAATGTTGAATACAAACTCCACCTCAGCCAGAGCACTGTTCTATTTATAGGCACTAGCAAACCACTGAGCATCAAAGCTGACGTCACCATGAAAGTGACATCTAACCTCCTAACAAATTCTAACCTCTGATCTATACAAACCCTGCTATGCTAACTACTGCTATTACATTACATTACATAAAGACATAATAAACTACTGCTGCATCCTTCCACTGATGTGAACCCAGCAGTACTTGTCCGGATCAGCAGAGCTTGACTCAAGGCAGTAGATTGAATAGCAAAGCTTTAGTCTTCTTATCAGGCCTTTACTTGATCAGCAGTTTGTAGGTCAGCAGTTTGTACAATCAGTAGATAGGAGGTCAGCAGATGTTGAAACCACTTTCAAGGGGAGAGACTTGTATGTAACATCTGCTTATTCTGGATCCACTGCGCTGATCCAGTTTTAGCTTTAATTATTTGTTCCTTTGATAGGGTTCAATCCCAACAATGGACCATCTGGGGAATCTTCCCCGTGGACTGTATCATGGCTTTCCACCATGTGAGGGCCTCACCCTTGAAGGATTGTGAAACAAACTTCACCACATCCTTATCAGTAAAACCGCTGATGTCCACAACAGTCTCCATCTCATCGAGCCATTTCATGGCATCGATCGCCCCTTCTTTCCGTCAAAGTCTCTGGGCTTGCATGAGACGAAGTACTTGTATATGCACCCATCTTTAGTCGAACGAGGCTTATCATGAAGTACTATCTTCTGGGGTTCGCTCTTTGCATTTTAGGAGTGAACCGAGCTTTCCTTGCGAGCTGATGAATGTGGTTTAGATAGGGACTTAGAGCGAGTAGCACTCGACTCTTTAAAATTTTCCATGAAAGTATTCATTGCTTTGCCGACTGCGGCGTCGATCATAGCTTGGAGATCAACTCCATTAACATTGAGGTTTACATTTGTAGCATTAGTTGCATTTGCCGCATAATTAGTGTTGCGACTGCTATTCGCATCATTAGGAGTTTCCCAAGGATTAACATGCTCCAGAAATGAGATATTGAGAGAAAACGAGAATGAGCAACTTCAACAATGAACAAGCTACATATTTATAGTGTTTGGAGGATGATTCAGATGTTTCCAGGTGTTTAGAGGCCTCAAGAAATGGTGACAAGTGCCCCCTAACGTGTCATAAACAAGTATGCAGCCCCTGGTTTCGAGTTATGAGGCTTAAGCTATTTTCTTAGGCTGCACTCAAATTTTTGAGCTGCAGAGCAACCTTACGGACCGTAAGGTCCCCTTCTTGCGGTTCGTATCGGGTTGATTTCTGCAAAACAATTTTCATTTGTTGACGCGTTTGGCCCCTAAACTTCCAATCTCTCATGTATCGTCATTTATATTATAAAAAGCCATCCTTAGCCATTATTAGGCATACCTGGGTGTATGACTGAACATCATAAAGCTCCAGGTTTGTTAAAAGGTCACTCAGAGGTATAAATTAACATGTTGATACTTTTAACCCTTTAACTTGCAAACTTGCATGTATTATCATTTAATGGCTTAAAAGCCCTAAATTGCCAATATTAGGCATTCCCGAGAGTATGATCGAACATCATAAAGTTCCCGGTTTATTAAAAGGTCACTCAGAGGTAAGAATTAACATGTTGATGCTTTTAACCCTTCGTCACACAAACTTTCAAACAATTACGCAAACGGCTCCTCTCGTCCAACAAGTGGCTTATTTGAGAATACGGACACCGTGTAAGCTCACTCAGAGGCATAGTTTCAGCATGTTGACATTTTTAGTCCCTCCACATTCATAGTTTTCATTTTTGGCAAAAATAGTCCCTCCTAGCCATCTCTAGGCACAATTAGGATTAGGGACACATGTCAATACTTTATTGGACACAATTTTACGAGGTGTTACATCCTCACCCCCTTAAAAGAAATTTCAACCTTGAGATTTACTTAAAAAGATGGGGGTGCTTCTGTCACGTAATGGACTCGACCTCCCATGTATATTCGGGACCTCTATGGGCATCCCATTTGACCTTTACAATAGGTACATGCTTCCATCGGAGCTTCTTAACTTGTCAATCCTTGATCGATACTGGTTTCTTAACAAACCGCAGGTTTTCATCAATTTGCACATCTTAATGTGACACTGCTACCGACTCATCGGCTAGAAAACTTCTTTAAATTGCAGATGTGGAACACTTTGCGAATTCCACCGAGCTCTGCAGGTAAATTTAGCTTGTAAGCTATAGATCTGACACATTCGATTATCTCGAATGGTCCTATGTATCTAGGGCTCAACTCCCCCTTCTACCAAAATGCATCACACCTTTCCAAGGTGGTACTTTCAGTAGAACCTTGTTCCCTACTTGTAACTTAAGAGGTTTGTGCCTCTTATCAGCGTTACTCTTCTGCCGATCTCTGGCAGCTTTGAGAAAATCGCGGATTCGTATGATCTTATCCGGCGTCTCCAGGACAATTTCAGGTCCTGCTAGTTGGGCCTCCCCAACTTCTGCCCAACAAACAGACGTTTGACACTTTCTCCATACAAGGCCTCCAAAGGAGTGGCCTTGATGCTAATATATAATAACTATTAGTATAGGAGAACTTAATTAGGGGGAGATGGTAATTACAACTACCACTCAAATCAATCTTATAGAAGTAGCTAGCCCCTTGCAATTGGTCGTATAAATCATCGATCCTGGACAGCAGATAACAATTCTTGATCGTTACCTTTTCAAGCTTGCGGTAATCAATGCACAACCGCTTTGAACCATCTTTCTTTTGAACAACAAAATCGGAGCTCCCAAGGGGATGAGCTAGACCATAAGAAGCCTTTCTCAAAAAGCTCATCGAGTTGGGTTCTCAATTCTTACATCTTTGTTGGTGCTATCTGTTATGGAGCTTCTTGCAACAGGTGTAGCTCCGGGTAGGATATTAATCCTAAAATCCACTTGCCTATCCAGAGGTAAACCGGGTAGTTCTTCAGGGAAGACATCGGGATAAATAGAGATGATAAAGATATCTTTAATCTCAGGCTTCGGTTCATCTACCATGACCTGTGCCATGTAGATGACACATCCGCTCTTCAGACACTTGGATGCCTTAAATAACAACTTGTTCAGGCAATCCATAGTGTATAACTCCATAGATGGTGATTAGTTCACCAGAGGGGGTTTTAATTTTAATGAGTTTCTTGCCACAGGCAATGTGGGCTTGGTTACGCGATAACTAATCCGTGCCCGAAACTACAACGAACCCTGCCAATACATTGGCAGAAAAGAGAGATACGAATAGAATGATTCCTAATGGATATGGAATTTCCAACCAGAACAGAAGATGTTGTTTCTATGGGTTTTATCGGTAAGTTCTACATTGTAAGTAATATCTAGAGTTCTTATGGTTAAATTTTAAAAGTTTGCTGAACTTATGGTCTATGAAAGACTTATTAGTACCTGAACTAAAACAGGACTCTTAGCAAATATATTATTGACTAATGATAAGGAATGTACCTGTTATAACATTATTGTTATTCACTGCCTCCCTGGCATTTATCCGAAAAGTTCAGGCGTTTCTTTCTTAGCCTCTCCAGGCTTAGCTGTACCTTCTTTGGCAGATTTAGGGCAGTTAGTACTGATGTGGCCTTTCTCACCACAGTTGTAGCAGGCCGCATTCTTTAAGTCCCTACATTCATGGGACTGATGACCAGTTCTTTTGCAGATGTCACATTGCTTTTGGCTTTTGGTCTGTTCGACACTGTCCCTGGTGCCTTCTGTTGCAAGTCTTGCACGTAGGCTTTTCATCATACTCTTGTTGGTTTTTATTGAACCCGGACTTGCCCTTTTTCTTAGATTTCTAGGAGTTATCCTCCTCCCTTTCTCTTTTTCCATCAGTCCCAGTCTTGACTGACTTACTTCTCAACATATCCAATGTGAGTGACAGAGAGAGATCCACAGTGTATCTATAAGAAGTAGGTTTTGAAGCCTTAACATGCCCTTTTATCTCTGGTGCTAAACCACCAATAAATCTCGCAATGCGCTTAGGCTCAGGGGTAATTAAATAGGGTACTAACCTAGACAATGAGTTGAAGTCGGTGACATACTGACGATAATCTAGGTTTTTCATCATGAGAGTCAGGAAATATGACTCCACTTTTTCCACTTCATGCTGTGGATAGTAAGTTTCCCTGATAAGGTCCACAAACTTGGACCATCCGGGGAATCTTCCCCGTGGACTGTATCATGGCTTTCCACCATGTGAGGGCCTCGCCCTTGAAGGATTGTGAAACAAACTTCACCACATCCTTATCAATAAAACCGCTGATGTCCACAATAGTCTCCATCTCATGGCATCGATCGCCCCCTTCTTTCCATCAAAGTCTCTGGGCTTGCATGAGACGAAGTACTTGTATGTGCACCCATCTTTAATCGAATGAGGCTTATCATGAAGTACTATCTTCTAGGGTTCGCTCTTCGCATTTGAGGAGTGAACTGAGCTTTCCTTGCGAGCTGATGAATGTGGTTTAGATAGGGACTTAGAGCGAGTAGCACTCGACTCTTTAAAATTTTCCATGAAAGTATTCATGGCTTTGCTTACTGCAGCGTCGATCATAGCTTGGAGATCAACTCCTTAACATTGAGGTTTACATTTGTAGCATTATTTGCATTTGCCGCAACATTAGTGTTGTGACTGCTGTTTGCCTCATCCGAGTTTGCCATACTCGAAGCTTGCTACTAAACACCAAATTAACCAATTGCTTAGTTGCAATATAAAAGTTAGTCATCGAACCTGACGAATTATCATACCTTAGCCATGGTATCAGTAAACCATATAGGCTATTAGTTTTAACATTCCTAATGAATGTTATTTGAAAATATATCAATTATATTTAGCCTAGGTCATAAAAGGACCATCAATGGGATTTAAGGTTTGGTCAAAGTCCATTACCTTTTAGACAGTGGATCATAAAGTCATGACCGCCGTTGTCATATTGACAATAATAGATAGCTCAAGGGCTTGTCACAAAGGACTTTATAATATGGCACATAGGCCTGTCACGAAGGACATATAGATATAGCACATAGGCCTGTCACGAAGGACATTAAGATATAGTGCAAAGGCTGGTCATGAAGGACATTAAGTGATATGGCACAAAAGCCTTGTCACAAAGAACATTAAATGATATGGCACAAAAGCTTTGTCACAAAGGACAAATGAATATGGCACAAAGGCCTTGTTACAAGAACATTAAAAGATATGGCACGAAGGCCTTGTCACAAAGGACAATTAAATACGGCACAAAGGCCTTGTCACAAGGACATTAAATGTATGGCACGAAGGCCTTGTCGCGAAGGACATTAAAAGATATATAAGCTGCGATCTAATTGATCAAGAGACTTTAAGGCTTGAACATAGTTCATCACCTTTGGACAGGGGGTCGTAGACCACAACTGTCATTGTCATGTTTGACGATATTATATGGACCGTAGGCAAATCAATTGATATCACGAAAGGATATTAAAAAAAATAATCATCGCACTGATGATATTAGTCATGATCATATTGATCATATAGACTATGAAGCTTGGGCATAGCCCACCATCTTGGACAAGGAACTATAATGGTCACAACTGTCATTGTCCCAAATGGACAGTATAATATATAGCCTGTAGGCAAAACATCACTAAGGATGTTAAGTATAATCATCGTGTTGATGACATTAGTCATGATCGCACTGATCATATGGACTATGAGGTTTGGACGTAGTCCAAATACCTTGGCGGCTGGTGTGGTTCCTCAAGCCACACTACCTGGAGTGTTAACATTACTTGAATGTTGACATAGATTAATTGTCTTAATGGTTAAGCAATATAGCTATGGTCACATTGACCATAAAGACTTGGAGGCTTGAACATAGTCCACCACTTCTGGATAGAAGGGATAATCACCCTTAACTATCATGGCAGAAGGAATAATCATCCTTAACTACCAAAAATTTTGGCCAATTAATGTGGACTTACCACTTGGCGGTTGTAAACCATTAGGAAGATCTTTTGGAATTATTTTGCAGATCGATAAAGTTCTAATTAAAATCGACGATCGCTTGAACAAAGGATGTAATGAATACATATATAATAATTCCAAAACTTTCCATTAAACATTAGGAAATTACAATAGTGCCTTAAATATGTCTTTTAAATATATTTAACTAAACTGTCCACAAAGGGACTTAAGGATACGTCCACATAGGGACTATAATAAACAAATGTCCACGTAGGGACTAAACAGAAGAGATAGGTCCACATAGGGACTATATGAAACAAATGTCCACACAGGGACTAAACAGAAGAGACATGTCCATGCAGGGACTCAAAGGAAAATGAAATAAAAATGGAAAAAGGATTCTCCAATGACTTCTTTAATTCATTCCTGTTTGTTCTTCTTCTTGGCTTTCCCCGTACGGCATTGACACAAAGGTCTCAATGGATAATGTAAGTATTCCGAATCGGGATCCGTTGTAGAAGTAGAATCCAAGGATTCAATGGTTAGAGAAGGGTATGGATCACGGATTGGGTTAAGACTGGTATAATCCAAGTCTGGGATTCCAAAACTTGGATGTAAGAAATATGGATCATAAGCATCCACTGGTATCAACTTCGAAGTTGGAGCCTCAGGGACCTCTAGTATGGACTCCACAGATACAAACTTCAAAATTTGAGCCTTAGGGACCTCCGGTATAGACTCTGAAGTCTGGTTAGTGGTTTCAATAGGTTTGGTTTTAGGAATAGGTCCATAAAGGTCCTTCCTCCAAACCGGTTGTACGCTTATCCTTGCCGTGGTACGAAGCTTGGCATTCCTTTGCTTCGGATGTGGAGAAATTCCATCAACGGCTTCTTTGCTTGGCTACATAATTCGGAAATTAATAAAAATCGAAAACAATGTATACCTAATAGGGATGAGAGCATTCCTATGTTAAGTCTAGACTCATTAAGTCTAAGGAATATGCTACTGTGTCATTTGAGATTAAACACAAAAGGCTAGTGTTTAATTCACTCAAACGTTGGCTCTGATACCAACCGGTCACACCCTGAATTTCCAACCACAAACCCGGTGGGCCCGGTGGGGATTATCGTGACGTAAGATTGATATCATCATAGTCAAACATACACAGAATAGCACAACGAAAGTCTTGGAATATAAAATATTATTACAAACTCAATTGTCCTAAAATACCAAAGTAATAATTACAGACGAGCTTATAATAATAACAATCCACAGGCGGATCATTATATACAAAAGGAGTTCAATAGACTAATAGGCTTATGCAAATGAGTTGCAAATTCCTCATCTAGCATTACCGAGCAGCTTCCAGCTTATTTACGTATTTGTACCTGTAACTTAGTCTTTTGAAAATACGTTAGTTTTCACAGGTAAATACAATCAACCGACACATTTTGAAAACATTTTCAAAATTGTTTTCATGTACACAATGGTACATATAATTTTCATAAATAACTTGGGACAAACTATATCTCATGTTATCAGTTTTACAACACTTGACAATACGTATGGGGCCCGAAAACTATGCCGGTTCATGATTAACCGACACACCACTTATTCCCTTATTGGGAATACTCATATTGGGAAAAACCCATATTGGGTTATAAATTCATTTTAATAAACCATTTAGCGCCTGTTAGGTGTATGGTTACACCCCGCGCTTAGGTCGTGGCCACTTACAATTTAATGAGCCGAGGATATCCAGGACACGATCGCATTAACTCCCAATGTTTAAGTCAAGCAATACGCATTAAAATGGGTTATTTGAATTTCCCGACACATTGTCCTTCGAATCCCATACCCAACCATGCGGTAATAATTTACCGTATCCCAAGCCCGTATAGGGAAAATAGGTTAAGAGTATTTACCTGAGCTAACACTCGTCTTATCATGCAAGATTTATAATAACTCGGCCGTATTCAATTAAGTAAGTATAGGTACAATTTACCGGATGGCTCTAGTCTGGAATGATGGTATTAATAACCAATTAGAATGCTAACGGGACTTATTTAAGTCGTAGACTTAGACCAGCTAGCTTAAAGTATCAAAAACGGTACGATACGCTTAATTAAGCGATGACCGGAATAGAATGTAGTTTAAACCAAACAAGTACTAAGACTTGTATAATAAGGGTAAACTATTAAAATTTTGGAAATTTAGACAAAAATGATAAGGTTAAACCCGTTTCGGTAAACTTATGTAAACTAGTTACGTAAGTCTAACCGTGCGCGTATAAGCGATAACGGGTAACCAGATGAGTCATCAACAAGTTTCATATGCCAATATACTTTAAACAAGTTATAATATCAGTAGGATATCAACTTGTATGCCCGTTAAGGTTTTAAAATCAAATTATGCCTCATAAGGGCGTTTTGGTCATTTAGCGACGTATAAAAGGGACTTGCATATAATCTGATGTTATGATCATAAACATTCTGTGAAAACACTTAATTTATGATATAATATCAGTAGGATATCAAACATATGTGTGCTTTATAGCTTAAGACCAAACTATGCACCGTACGGGCATTTTGGTCATTTCACACATAGTTTAAAAATTTATTTGGGATTCCGAGTTTATAAAATGGACCTAATTTAAAAACATTTTAAATAAGTTATAAAATCAGTAGGTAACAAGTCGTGGTTGGTAAATATGGTTTAAAACCATACTACGCGCCAAAAGGGCGTTTAAGTCGTTAAATGACGATATTTGCGATCTTGCATCAAAACAGAATTTATGACCAGGTTTATATGATCAAAATATGTTATTTAGTATAACATATCAGTAGGTAAAAAGGTTTTGTATCAAAACCATGATTAAAACCATTTTAAGTGCCATAAGGGCATTATCCTTATTTAAGAACGTAATACAAGAACTTGTGCAAAAACTCAGTTATTAAACTGACTTGATATCCCAAAATATCCTAATTAATATATTGCATTAGTAGGTAATGAGATTAGTATAAAACATTATGCTTAAAACCATTCTATGCGCCGAAAGGGCATCTTGGTCACTTTAAAACATAATTTACGATATTATACGAAAACTCGGTTTATGATCAGGTTAGTAACATCAAAATATGTTAAACATGTTAACATATCAATACCCAAGTCATTTGCAAGTTCAATGATGTTTAAAGAACCCTTATTTTTAATAAAAAGGGCAAAACAGTCAAAGTATTGCATAATAACGGAAACTTGCATAAAACTCAGATTACTATTATGATCATGTAATATACCTCAGAGGGTTATGCTACATCATATTATGATCATAATGGGACCTTAAATCAAACTTCGGGACTTTCGGTTGCGAACCGACTCTAAATCTGGAATTGACGAGTCGAACATGTTTACACATGTTCTAATAATTTTTACTAAGTTGTTTATGAATTAAAACATATTTTAGAACACTTCTAAACTCAAATTATGATAATTTCGAAATCTGCCCCGTTGACTTTTTATAACATTAATATGTTGACTCGTTAATTGACCAAGCAAATTTGATTCTTAGGAGATGCCATTTTGAGGGATTAACACCTACCTAATTACAATCACGTAGCCATGTTCGTTGCGAACAATGGCTGGACCATTAAGGTCTAAACCGAAAGTCAAAGTGTTTATCGAAAACGTTTGACTTTCGGCTTTAAAAAGCCTATAAACGAAAAAGTAAATGAAAGGAACACTTACAAAGTGATCCTCTGATGAAAAGAACCTGTTTAGGAGTTTCCCAAGGATTTGGATGCTCCAGAAATGAGAGATTGAGAGAAAAAAAGAATGAGCAACTTCAACAATGAACAAGCTACATATTTATACTGTTTGGAGGATGATTCAGATGTTTCCAAGTGTTTAGAGGCCTCAAGAGATGGTGACAAGTGCCCCTTAACGTGTCATAAACAAGTATGCAGCCCCTGGTTTCAAGTTATGAGGGTTAAGGCTGTTTTCTTGGGCTGCACTCAAATTTTTGACCTGCAGAGCAGCCTTACGGACCGTAAGGTCCCCTTCTTGTGGTCCGTTTGGGGTTGATTTCAGCAAAACAATTTTCATTTGTTGACACGTTTGGCCCCTAAACTTCCAATCTCTCATGTATCGTCATTTATATTATAAAAAGCCATCCTTAGCCATTATTAGGCATACCCGGGTGTATGACCGAACATCATAAAGCTCCCGGTTCGTTAAAAGGTCACCAGAGGTATAAATTAACATGTTGACGCTTTTAACCCTTTAACTTGCAAACTTGCATGTATTATCATTTAATGGCATAAATGCCCTAAATTGCCAATATTAGGCATTCTCGAGAGTATGATCAAACATCATAAAACACCCGGTTTGTTAAAAGGTCACTCAGAGGTAAAAGTTAACATGTTGATGCTTTTAACCCTTCGTCACACAAACTTTCAAACAATTACGCAAACAGCTTCTCTCGTCCAACAAGTGGCTCATTTGAGAATATGGACACCGTGTAAGCTCACTCAGAGGCATAGTTTCAGCATGTTGACATTTTTAGTCCTTTCACATTCATAGTTTTCATTTTTGGCAAAAATAGTCCCTCCTAGCCAACTCTAGGCACAATTAGGATTAGGGACACGTGTCAATACATTATTAGACACGATTTTACAAGGTGTTATTGTCTATGTCTAACTTTGGTCCTGATACAAGGTTCCGAGTTACCTCAGGAACATATAAGGGTATCATAAAGTTTAATGCATAAACCAGTTTTCATAAATAATTGTAATGTTCATATGGCCTTCACTTCTAATTCTCGATCATCCCTAGCTTAAGTGTTCTTTGATTTCTTCCCAGCTTCCATATTGAAAGGAATCCCAGAGTAGAATTGGTTACATGAACCATAGAACCAGAATCAAACCTCCAAGAATTAGTAGGAACATTTAAATTATAGGACTCAAGTATCATGAAAAAATCGTTACCTTTCTTTGCCAGCCACCGCTTAAAGTCAGGGCATTCCATCTGTTTATGTCCTGTCTTGTTACAGAACTTGCAGTAGGGTTTGCCTAACGAGTTCTTAGAGCTGGAAGGTGCACTTGTATTAGGATTGGGCCTTTGGACCTTGAAAGCATCCCTTCTTGGATAATTATTCTTCCTCTTCTTAGAGTTTGAGGTGATGAAGTTTGCAACACTGTCACACCCCAACCGATGGCGGAATCATCGGGGCGTGGCACTAGGCGAACCAAATTGCTCAAGAGAATCCATAAAAACTATTAAATGGCAATATTTTAAAGGTTAATTCTCCCATACCAATTAACAAACATTCCACAAACAATTATTACAGATAGCGTGTCTCAAAAGCAAAACAAGTCCGACAACCTAGATTTCTATTAGTGGAGTTTCTAGACTGCCTATCTTGATTTCCAGCTTAGCATAACATCAACCTGTAACATACGTCAAAATAAAGTCAATACATAAAAATGTAAAGGTGAGTACACAAGTTTGAATAGCATATAGTAGTAAAAGTGTTTACGCATAACCAGCATGTAACATGTAACATGTAACAGACGAAGTAAGTAACTATCAAACAATGTTCACAACTTACCCACGAGACTGCATTGTAGAGTATGCATGGCACATGTCCAGCGAACACATGAAGTAAAGTGATGTGATCCCTAGAAACCCCTGTCTACGACAGGTGCTGAGTCCAAACTATAGTACTATCACTGCTAGAGGCGGTATAGTGTAACACTGTATAGCATAGTACAAGCATTCAAAGTACACGTATAGCATGCGGGAGCGGTTAGCGTTCATAAAGTGTTTGCGTTGTGTGTTGTGTTTTGATATAGAACGTATGTAACACCCAAAAGTGAGTTAAATGAAAATGGGTTCGAGTATACTCACCATATGTGTTTAATAAATAAACACAGCCTTGACTGGATTGAAGGGAGCGCGTTGGAGTTAGCCTGAGCATAGAACAATAGTGTAAGCGTTGAACAGTGCGTAAACGGAGTGTCGGATGTGCTGAGTGTCGAATGGTGATCCGGTCAAATGAGTATAACCCATCCGAGCGGATGGCCATCCGAGCCATTCGAACGGATGGCCATTCGAATGAGATGTGGGTGTTTGTAAATCGTTTGAAAATTCGAAGTTTCGTTAAATCGTTTAAGGCAATGGAAATTATAAAGGCCAGGTCATCCAGTCGGATGGTCATCCGAACGGATGGCTATTCGATCAGATGGTCTGTTATTTGAAATTTGGTAAAATTTTCTAAGTAAAAGTTTTGAGTTTAACGGAGACGGCGTAACGACGCGTCAAACAACGAGAACACACCAATATTCAGTTCATTCGATTGGATGGGAACCACCCCTTCGGACAGATGACTGTTCTTGGTGAAATTTCATGGTTGACCCGTTAATTGGTCATCTCTCCGGTGGAAATCCGTTTTCAAGCCGGCTCTCGACTAAGAAACGAGTAGAGAGGCTGAATGAATCTAGATTCCATCGGTTTTGTGTAGAAAGTTGAAGAAAAGTTTGAGAATAGTTGAAAAGTGTTGAAATCTTGTTGAAATTAAGTTTAAAAGTGTGAAATCCCTTTAGATCTAGAACTATTCTCGATCAAATGGTGTTTCTCAACAGTTTGCATCAGCAAACAACTGAAAATGACCTTCAAGAGGCCCAAATCAGAGGATTTCAAGAAGAAAACGTGTGTTTGTGTGTGATTTTGATGGAGAAGATGATGTAGAAGTGTTTAGTGATGAAAGTTGTACAAGATTTGAGGAGAAATACTTACGAAATGGCCTTGATTCGCGAGTAAAAGTGCTTGAGAGTGACTTGAGTGCAGGTGGTCGGATGGAGGTGTCAAATCAGTGAAAGGGAGTGTACGGGTAGTATTTATAGGCGAGTGAGAGGGTTTAAGTTGGTGGAGAGTGGGGTTCGGTCGGATGGCTCGCCCAGTTGAAAGGCCATTCGGTCGGATGGCCATCCGAGCGGATGGTCATCCGGACGGAAGTCCATTCGATCGGTTGTCCATTCGATCAACCGAGTTGCGTTTTGTTAGTTTTCCAACTTTCGTTTCGTCTGTTAAGCGTTGCGTTACGTTTAATCTAAACAAGCGATGTAATATGCGATATAATGCGTGTAAATAATATGCATTAAATGAGATAACAGCGTTTTGTATAAGGGTTGTAAAGTAGCGTTGTAATGTGCGTTTTAAAAATATAGTTTCACCCTTTTGCGTTAATCGAAATCTTGGGAGTACAAGCGATTACGAGAAGAATAACAACGACAAGTAATGACTCAAAAAGTCGGGTTGTTACACCCACACATGGCGATCAGCTCACTCATTGTCCATTTGTCCTTCTACGTGTTGTAATTGATCTTGAATGCTACATTGGACGAAGGAAGCGAAGTAATGATGAAGTGAACAAGAAAACCATCACTGATTTCCATGTCTAACCCCTTCAGCTTATTAGCCATGTCGTTCATCATCATGATGTGTTCGCAAATGCCGCTCCTCCCATCATACTTAGTAGTCACCAGCTTGAGGATTAAAGTGCTAGCGTGCGCATTAGACGTTCCCTTGAACTGCTCCACCACAAAAGACAAGTAGGTTTTAGCGTCATCAGAATCAGGAATGGCTCCTCTGATTGCATTGCTTATGGACTGCTTGATAAACATGAGAGACATACGGTTACATCTAGTCCATTTCTCCATAGTCATCTGCTCCGCAGTAGTACTTTAAGGAGTAAGATCTGCCGGTTTATTCTCCTTTAATGCATAATCAAAATCCAGTAATGCAAGAGTAAGCATGAGAGAGTCCTTCCATGCAGCAAATTTATCACCGGTCAATGGTGGAATACCACAATTGGGTGCTGATAGTGGAAATAAGATGTGCAAATTACAATACTAAGAAAGAAGTCCTAATGTGATCTAAGGGCATGTTATACTAAGGCAGGCATAAATAATGATCATTTTAATTATGAAGCTGTGATATTTTCTACTACTAACATCAAAATAATAGACTAAGTTAAAAATTCTTCTTAAATGAAGACAAATCACCTTTGGGCAGAAGTGTAATCATTTAAGTATGTGTGCAAAGTAATCGTGACAAATCAGCTTTAGCCAGAAATGAGACAATCACCTTAGTTATGCACTTGTTAAATATGCTAGACATGTGCAGGTGTGTGTGTTTGTGTGTGTGAGGGGGTGTATGTGTGAGAGAGAAAGAGAGGGGTGTGTACTTATTTTATTTATATTTATAAATATGTTTTTGTATTATAAACATGTATACTTTGTGCATTAAGTATTTGTACCTTGTTTGAAAATGACTAAAATACCCTTATGGTTAACAGACCTATTAGATGGAGTTCAAAATTTGGACTCAAAGGATTACAAAAAGAGCGTTTAGGGACTCAGGGCATTAAACATTTGATTTTGGACTCAAGTGGTTAACACCACTAAAACACAAGGACTCAAAAAATAATTTACTCTCTCTGTTTTTTTTTTAAAAGCGAACTTTATTAAAAAAAAATAACCTCGAACCCAAACGGGCAAGAGGCCAAACAATACAAAGCCCTCGACCTAAACAGGCAAAAGGCTAAAATTACAACATATACAAAGGGTATATACACCAATCCTTCCACATGAGAGAACTAAAGGAAGACCTATGTTTTAACCAAATAAAACCTCTAAATTTGACTTCTCCTAAAACATCTTGCGGCCTGCAATTTTTATTTTGAAATGTAGCCTCGTTTCTCTCATTCCAAATGCACCATAACGTGATCATGATAAGACCATGAATAGTCTTCTTCTCCTTCTTCCCTATCCATAAAAAATATATGCTTCCATAATATCCTTGACCAAAAACACGGAGATTGGATGGATACTACACCACGTGTTAATGCCCTTCCATATCCGATTCGTGAAGATGCACGTAGTAAAAGGATGCTCCGTAATTTCCTCATAATCTTCACAAAATAAACACGTGACTGACGGAATGTTCACATTCATTCTCTTTAAATTCATCCGGGTGGCTAGTCTGTTGAGATAAGCCCTCTGTGACATATTATTGCATTTTAAAGGAACCCATTTAAACCACTTGAAAGTTGAATCCGAGCCTCCTCCGCTTTTCTTTTTCCTTAAGACTTTTTGTGACACCTGTGCTTGTAATCATTGTAAACAGTTCAGTTATCAATAAAACAATGTTATTTGATCCCAATATTTGTTTGTTTATGTTTGACATTTTGAATGTTTTAATTTTTGTTCAATTTCAAACTCTATATCGTTTTCTGGATAGTTATACGCAAACCGAAGAATAAACGTAATCAGTTTAATGCGAAAAACGCTCCAGAACATCAATATATGCTTAAAATATCTTAAATAACCTGTACATAACTTAGAAATAAGTTTTGAAGGCTTTGGTATGGCAAAATCAAGTTTATTCGCTTACAGGGACTAATTTCGACAAACTGCGAAAGTATGTTGATTCATACAGTAACGGACATTCCAGAACTTGATCATAAGTTAAACATACCCTAAATATCCTTTACATAGCTTAGAAATAGGCTTTGAGGGGTTCGGTGTGCTAAAATAAACTTTTTGGTCATTCAGGGACAAAAAGAGTCAAAAAGTGCATAAGTTTGCATTTTCGCGCATATCTTACGTTCTGAATACATCCGGACGTCCAAAAATTTATGTAATCATTTAAATATTTTATTTTAGTGATTGGCATGAGAAAATTCCATTCGTTGCGTAATTTGGATCGTTTTCCGCGTCCGTTCGTGTTTCGTCGTAATTAACCGAACAACGCAACCGTACGACCAACCGAAACCGACATCCGACATATTTTTGAGCATGTTTCATGTCCCCTATGCTTAGGCATCATTGTAGAGCCTTGAAAATGGCTTAACAGGCTTTAAACGTGTCAAAATTAGGCTTATACATGTGCAGGGACCAAAACATCAACATTTGAAACTTGTTGCTGAGCTGAACAGCTCTGGCGGGCCGTGTAAGCCAGCCCTGGCTTTTAGGCGGGGCACGAGACACCTGCAGATCAGCAGAATTTGTGTTCCAGCTTGTTCCAGCTGTTTCCATGACTTGCAAATGGTTTTGGACATCCTATGGGCTCATTTAGTGGCTCCCATGGTATTACAAATTAGTGGGTACAAGTGTAAGGCCAAGATCAAAGCTCGTTTATCGAGGAACGATCCTAATGATGGCCTGAAATCTATAAATACCCACTTCCATTTCATTTGCAACTCACCTTGATCTGATTTCATTCTCTAAGTTGGAGCTCATACACTCCATACTTGAGAATTTTCAGATCAAATCTCCATTTCTTGGACCTCTTGTAAGTATTCTTTCGTGCGTTTACGCGTTTTTAGCATGAAAGTCAAACAGTTTTAACTTTCAGCTTTGACCAGTTTATGGTCAACACGAAGTTCGTTTGAACTTCGCAACGTGAGCGTAATCACGATACACGTTATTTAGGCGTAGTGACGAGTCATAGTTTCGGTTAAAATGCGTATTCTTGCGTATTTTGCAACCAAACTACTCTTGGGTATCAAAACCCTTTGTTTTGATATCAAACCAGCTTTCAAACTTTGATAAACATGTTTTAACATGTTTAACTCGTCACTTTTAGTTTAGTGCTTATATAGGGTCGTAAGATAAGCGGTCTAAACAACCGCTAAGACTTTCGAACCCAACCCGTTTGGTCAATCATTAGAATTCGACCAAACACAATTTGTGACCATAGTTGTATAGGGAATAACCTTCCGAGGTTATACCTTACGGTCACTACATTTAGTTAGTTGTATGATAGGTAGTTTATATGCCTTAGGAAAAATTACAAAAATGCCCTTTTTACGCATAATTTCATTTTAAGCATATGTAACCTAAATTATGACATCTAAACTAATTAGGCAACATTATTAGACATTTTAAGGCATATATTACTTGTCATAGGACTAGTTAGGCGGTCCGAACGCGTTTTACGCGAACGACGCGTTAAAGTAGCGTAAGCTACCTAAACGAGTCGTAATGGGTCATAAGCACTTAGGATAGGTTCCGTTTTAGAATGTAAGCTTTGTTAAACCATATTACATGAGTTCCTATACTCAATTGGTTTATGACACCTCATTCTATCGAACCCTCCGAGTTAGGTCCGGTTTATTTACGTTGTTACCTATTAGGTGCCGATTGATTCCGTGATCCTTCTTGCATTGCTCGGGTGTTAGCCAAGGAATATTGAGCAATCTCAAGTGAGTACATAGTTCCCCTGTTTTACGTTTTCAAATGTTTTGGGGTGAAACACATGTGCTTACTTGTTACTTTCGTGCTTTACATGTTTTTATATCGTATGCTTACTATGTTCATTAGTGCACATATAGTACAAGATTTCATTATGTTTTGCTATGTATGTTCACTTAGCATGCCAGGACATTGTTTTACATTGCATTTCTGTTGCATATGTTTACTCAGCATATGGACACAATGATTTACATTGCATTTCTGTTGCATATGTTTACTCGGCATTTGGACACATTGTTTTACATTTCTACATTGTATTGTAACAACTGTGCCTCCGTGACCATCAAACAAATACCAAATCAATGAGATATTGTGTTTCATACTTGGTATTTGTAAAAATATGTGTATCTTTTACACATATCAATTCTTGTTCGAACAAGCTCTAAACCGCTTTCTGGAAGGTTATACGCGCACTGATGCGTAAATATAACCAGTTTAATGCAACGAACACTCTAGAATAGTGAAATAGGCTTCACATACCTTAAATAACCTTTACATAACTTAGAAATAAGTTTTGAAGGCTTTGGTATGGTAAAATCAAGTTTAATCGTCTACAGGGACTAAACTTGACAAACTGCGAAAGTATGGCGATTCGTACTGGAACAGACATTCCAGAACATGACCATAAGTTAAACACACTTTAAATATCCTTTACATAGCTTAGAAATAGGCTTTGAGGGGTCTGGTGTGCTAAAATAAACTTTTGGGTCATTCAGGGACTAAAAGTGTCAAAAAGTGCATAAGTTTGCACTTTCGTGCATAACTTACGTTCTGAATACATCCGGACATCCAAAAATTTATGTAAGCACTATAATATTTTATTTTAGTGTTTGGCATAAGAAAAATCCATTTGTCGCGCAATTTGGATCGTTTTTCGCGCTTATGCGCATTCCGTCGTAATTAAGCGAACATTGCGATTGTACGGCCAAACGAACCGACATCCGAGATATTTTTGAGCACATTTTAAGTTCTCTATACTTTAACTTCATTTTAGAGTTTTGAAATGGGGTTAACGGGGCTTAAATGTGTCAAAAATGCATCAAATAGCAAGTTTGGAGCTTCAGGGGCCTGTTCTGCCATTTTTAAAAGTATCAGACCTGCAAGGTCCTTGCGCACCGTAAGGTTTTAACTGTTGTGATGCGCAAGCAGGGGTCAGATGCAGAAACTCGTTTTTAACAGCCTGCTTCATACCTGAGTTATTTGATCGAGATTAGCTTGCGGGGACCCTTTATAAGTGTTCTTTCGTTCTTTCCATTCGTTTTAGCGTTAAAGTCAAACTTTGTTTGACTTTCTGCATTGACCAGTTTATGGTCAATGTGAAGTTCGTTTGAACTTCATAACGTGAGCGTGATCACGATGGTTATAGTCCCTAGTGACTATACCTACTGATTACCACGTTATCTAGGCTCAGTGACGAGTCGTAGTTTCGGCCAAAATGCGCATTCTTGCGTATTTTGTAACCAAACTACTCTTAGGTATCAAAACTGTTTGTTTTGATACCAAACCTGTTTTCTAAACTTAGTTAAGCATGTTTTAACATGCTTTGCTCGTCACTTTTAGTTTAGTGCTTATATAGGGTCGTAAGGTAAGCGATCTAAACAATCGCTTATACTTTCGAACCCGACCCGTTTGGTCGATCATTAGGATCCGACCAAACACATTTGGTGACCATAGTATATAGGGAATAACCTCTCGAGGTTATACCTTATGGTCACGACGTTTAGTTAGTTGTATACTTGTATGATAGGTAATTTATATGCCTTAGGTAAATTACCAAAATACCCTTTTTACGCCAGAATTCATTTTAAGCATATGTAACATAACTTTTGGTATCTAAACTGATTTGGCAACACTATTAGACATGTTAAGGCATATTTTACTTATCATAGGACTAGTTAGGCGGTCCAAACGCGTTTCACGCGAACGACGCGTTATAGTAGCATAAGCTACCTAAACGGGTCGCAATGGGTCGTAAGCACTTAGGATAGGTTTCATTTTAGTATGTAGGATTTGTTAAACCATATTACATGAGTTCCATACTCATTTGGTTTACGAGCCCTCATTCTATCCAATCCTCCGATATAGGTCTGGTTATTAATGTAGTTACCTATATTAGGTGCCGTTTGATATTCGTGACCTTCTAGCTTTGCTTGGTGGATATCTAAAGTCTATTGAGCAATCTCAAGTGAGTACATAGACCCCTCTTTTACTGTTTTTCAAACTATTTTGGGGTGAAACACATGTGCCTACTTGTTACTTTCGTGCTTTCCTGCTTTCACATCATATACTTGCTATGTTCATTAGTACATTTATAGTACATGATTTTATTGTGTTTTGCTATGTATGCCCATTGTGTGCGTACTTAGTACATTATTTTACATTACATTTTATGCTATGTATGCCCATTGTGTGCGTACTTAGTACATTATTTTACATTACATTTTATGCTATGTATGCCCATTGTGTGCGTACTTAGTACATTATTTTACATTACATTTTATGATATGTATGCCCATTGTGTGCGTACTTAGTACATTATTTTACATTACATTTTATGATATGTATGCCCATTGTGTGCGTACTTAGTACATTATTTATTCATCACATGCTTACATTTTGGTATGACATTTGGTTTGTTTAAATGGGACAATGTACATTCATTAACACCGATCTTGCCGCTCGGTAGTAGGTAGTGGTACCATAGGACTTGACAAATCCCATTCCTGAAATCTTGGGTTTGTTTGGACGTAAGGAATGACCGAATCGGAATACATTTTTTGATAACCTTTACTAAAAGGGTTATCCGACTGTTGCAAGGCTTGGATGTATGAATTTTCACAATACCGCATAAATGTTTATATCAGTATAGCATGCATTTATTACACAAAACATAACTTTGATTTAAACCATGTTTTACTTCAATACCTTGTTTTTGTGCATTTTACATATAGTTTAGTTGATATATTTCACTTACCATACATAAACATTTTGACATTTACATACACAATTCATGATTTACATTAGACAAAAACATTAGACATAGACATTAGACATGGTTTTCACATAAACATTTTAACATTTGATTATACATAAACATTTTACTTTGGTGGTTTGGTTTGAGTAAGTGATTTAAGTAACGAGGCATGTGTAATATGATACAAGCATGGTGGATACGCCGCTGGTACTTCCTATATATAAGTGTTTGTATGGTATTATATATCATAGCGTTATTTGAATCATTTCAATTTGAGACATATAACATTTTATACAAATAACATACTTTTCACAAGACATTGTTTTACAAACAACTTATCTTTTACAAACTCATTTTACATGGTTATTCATTTAACCATACATTATTCTCTTATTTATACATATCATCTGAACTTATTGTTTTTCAAATGATTTACAAAACAAATCAACTAACAAGGTTCATGACTAAACTTTATTAAACATTTTCTTAAACTTACAAGTCATTAATCCTATTTTCACAAAACCTATGTATCTCACAGGCATTTTTATGCTGACGTACCTATTTGCACATGTGTTTTCAGGAGTTGATGCATAGGACTTATCAAGACATACTTAGGCGGACCTGTGCCTTAGTGACTTAAAACTAGACAAGAACTAGTTAATTTTTGTTATGTACTCTTTGTTTCTTGTTTAAAACAATGTAACTCTCTTGTTTGATTAATAAAACGAAACTTTAATTGCCATGGATTTGAAACAATTAATTCTGTTACAACACTCCCAGACGTTTCCGCCACGTTTCGTTGTCTCACGTGGTCGGGGTGTGACATGTATGTTCACTTAGCATACTAGGTACATTGTTTTCATAAAACATGCTTACATTTGGTATGACATTTGGTTTGTTTAACAAAACTAAAATACATTTATTAACATTAGCTACGCCGCTCGGTAGTAAGTAGTGGTGCCATAGGACTTGACAACTCCCATTCCTGAAATACTAGGTTTGTTTAGATGAAAGGATTGACTGAATCCGAAAATATTTTTGATGACCTTTGATTTGTTCTTAGGTTTATCCTACAGTCTCAAGGCTTGAATGTATACGTTTAACATTACCGCATAAGTGTTTGTATCAGTATAGCATGCATTTATTTTACAAAACATAACTTGATTTATTCAAATCCTTTGTTTTGTGCATTTTTACATATGGTTTAAGTAGTTACTTTTTACTTACCATACATGACATTTGTTTACACATTACATGATTTGCATTTGACAATAGACCTGGTTTACACATAAACAATTGACAATTGGTTTAAACATGACATTTTTGGTGGTTTGTTTGGGAAAGTGATTTAAGTAACGAGGCGTGTGTAATATGATAAAAGCATGGTGGATACGCCGCTAGTACTTCCTATATATAAGTGCTTTTATGGTATTACATATCGTAGCGTTATTTAAACCATTTCAGTTTAGACATATTACATTTACAACTTATGTTCACATAAACATTGTTTTACAAACAACTTATTTTATACAAACTTATTTTTACTTAATTACTTATTTAACTAAACACCTTTCTTTTATATATCATCAGATTTTCTTATCACTTTTTATATGATTTACAAAAGAAAACATTTAACAAGATTCATGACTAACTTCAATTAAACATTTTCTTTAAACCTAAGTCATGAATCCCATTTTAACAAAACCTATGTATCTCACAGGCATATTTATTCTGACGTACCTATTTTCATATGTGTTTTCTGGAGCTGATGCATAGGTTTGATCAAGATACACTAGGGTGGACTCGGACCTTAGTGACATAAAAGAAGCAATATTAGTTTAAATAATGTTATGTACTCTTGTTTCTTTTGTTTGAAGACTATACAACCCCCTTTTTTAATAAATAAAGCAAAACTTTAATTGACATGGTTGTAAACAATAATTCTGTTGCTACACTCCCCGACGTTTCCGCCGCGGTTTGTTATTTTACGCGGTCGGGGTGTGACAGAAGAGTTGGTATCAGAGCCAATGGTTATAGGGAATTAGTTTATTAGTAATGCTTTGACCTAGACTATAACTTTTCTAGGACCCTAACACAAGTTATCTTGTGTTTCGAATCTTAAAACATACACATCACCTATCCTTAGGTGATTACTAAAACAAGAAGATAATTTTCTAAAATGATTTTTGAAAATCAATCACCTGTTTTTAAATGTTTTATTATAAGGTTTTGAACCCTCCAAATTTTTCGAAATGGTTTTGAAAATTTAATGATCCATTCTTGAATGATTCTTTTGGCCTTGTGCCTTCTAAGTTTTCAAAATCTCGTCATAGTTTTGGGTCTAAATAATGTGAACACGTGCAATCTGGAAGGGTGGATGCCTGTATCTCGAGTTTTCTGTCTAGGCTAGACTGTTCGTACAAATCCACATAATCGGACCAGTCACTCTTACCTGGGAACTCTTGGGGTGAGTGCCCACTTATAGGCTAAAGCATATCTTCGCGATACATTATTTTTGACCCATTTACTTTGATTAGTCACTGTGTGTCGTTTGTTTGCTTTGTGGTATGGACGAATGACCACCATCATTGCTTTTGTCGATTTGTATCATTTCATTTTCATCTAATCATCTCACTCGTTTTCTCTCATGTTTCCTCTTTTAGAATGCCTCCTCAACGCGAAAATCCGTTACCTAATGCCGAAATGGCAGCTATCATTGCGCAGCAAATAGCTGTTGTACTCCCAGACATTATTGCTCAAGTTAACCAAGCCAACAATAACAATAATGCTCCATGCGACTTCAAAAGTTTCAATTCGGCTAAACCGCTCAAGTTTAGTGGTTCACTACAGTGGTTTGAGAGCATTGAGAGTACATTTCGTCATGTTCAGTGTCCTGATAATCACAAAGTCGAGTTCGTTTCCAGTGTGTTTCAAAAGAGGGCTCTTACTTGGTGGAACAGAGTTATGAGAGACCGTGGTACTGAGGTTGCTTTAGCACAGACCTGGGCAGAGCTTAGGGCTCTTATGATTAGGGAATTATGTCCCCGTCATGAACAGAGGGCGTTAGAAAGGGAGTTTGATGATTTGAAACAGGATAGTGGTGAGCACCGGGCTTACACTGATAGGTATGAAGAGCTGAGTTTGTTATGCCCTACAATGGTTACCCCACTCGAGAAAGCTATCGAGAGGTATGTTGATGGTTTACCTGACTCCATACAAGACATCGTCACAGGTAGCAACCCTACCACAGTTCGTCAGGCAATCGAGTTAGCTGCAACTTTGACTGAGTCGCAGATCAGAAAGGGTAAGCTACACAGGAAGGGTGACAAGGATAAGAAACAATCATCTGGTAAGGGTGAGAACAAGAAGGGGAAGAAATCTGGTTCTACGAAAGGGTCTAGGAAGCGCAAGGCTTCCCAGAATTTCACTGTTACTGCACAGGCCAATCAAGCTGCTCCGAATCAGCCTGCGCAACCACCTGCTAAGAAACCATACCTTGGAAATGCACCTCTGTGCAACAGGTGTAACGGTCATCATCATCCGCACATCCAGTCTTGTTATTGTACTAATTGTGGAAGATCTGGTCATCTCGCCGCCACATGTCGTCTTCCTGCTAATCAGAATCAAGCAGCTCAGAACCCAGCTCGGCAAGCTGCTCAGCCGCCTGCTCAACAACAGGCTCAAGCTGCACGACCTCATTATCCTCCTGGTTCGTGCTATAACTGTGGGGACCTGACCCACTACAGAAATCCGTGTCCAAGGTTAGCGAATGCGAATCCAGCTCAGGCTCAGGCTCGTGGACGAGTTTTCAACATGAATGCTAACGAAGCGCGTGCAGACAATGAGGTGGTCAACGATACGTTCTTTGTTAATAATCGGCCTGCATCTGTTCTTTTTTATTCGGGTGGTGATAAGAGTTTTGTGTCTTTAACTTTCGAGACTTTGCTCCGCATGTCTAGAACAAAACTAGGAAAGCCCTTGACAAAGGAAGTTGCTAGTGATGATCCCGTTATTCTCGATTCTGTTATTCGTAACTGCCAGTTGAACCTTAACGACCATCTTTTTCCTATTGACCTCACACTGATGCAACTTGGAAACTTCGACATTATAGTAGGAATGGATTGGTTAGCCAAGCATCATGCAGAGGTAGTTTGCTTTGAGAAAATCGTCCGTGTGCCTCTTTCGTCTGGTAAAATCTTAGAGGTTCGTGGTGAGAAACCTGCTAGTAGTCTCAAGCTCATGTCTTGTACTCAAGCTCAGAAGTATCTGCGAAAGAACTATGTGGCCTTCTTGGCACATGTTGTAGCAGATAAAGGCAAAGGTAAGTCTATTCAAGATATCCCTGTTGTTCGGGATTATCCTGAAGTGTTTCCTGAAGAGTTACCTGGTTTACCCCCAGCATGCCTAGTCGAGTTTCGTATTGATCTTGTACCTGGTGCAAATCCTACTGCTAGGTCTCCGTATCGTCTTGCACCATCCGAGATGCAAGAGTTATCTAAGCAGCTTCAAGAGCTTTCTGATAAAGGTTTTATTCGTCCTAGCTTTTCACCTTGGGGTGCTCCCATTCTTTTTGTCAAAAAGAAGGATGGATCTTTCAGAATGTGTATCGATTAGCGTGAGCTTAACAAGCTTACCATCAAGAATCGATATCCCCTACCTCGCATTGATGATCTCTTTGATCAGTTACAGGGTGCTACTTGTTTTTCAAAGATTGACCTACGTTCTGGGTATCATCAGCTTCGAGTGCTCGAAGAAGATATTCCCAAGACTGCTTTCCGCACTCGATATGGGCATTATGAGTTCACAGTTATGCCATTCGGTTTGACTAATGCTCCTGCTGTTTTCATGGACTTGATAAATAGGGTTTGTAAGCCTTATCTGGATAAGTTCATCATCGTTTTCATTGATGACATCATGATTTATTCTAAGACACAAGCTGACCATGAGCAACATCTTCGTCTTACTCTGGAACTCTAAAGAAAGAGCAACTTTTTGCCAAATTCTCTAAATGTGAATTTTGGCTTAGGTAAGTTCACTTTTTTTGGGACATATTGTCAACGAACAAGGTATTCATGTAGATCCCTCCAAGATCAGTGCAATTAAGGATTGGGATACACCTACCACTCCAACTGAAGTTCGTTCATTTCTTAGTCTTGCGGGTTATTACCGCCGCTTCATCGAAAACTTTTCAAAGATTGCAGTTCCTCTAACTACTCTTACTCAGAAGAACAAACCCTTTGATTGGGGATCTAAACAGGAAGAAGCATTTCAGACCTTGAAGCAGAAGCTTTGTGACGCACCCATTCTATCTTTTCCTGAGGGCAATGATGATTTTGTCGTGTATTGTGATGCATCAAATTTAGTTCTTGGCTGTGTTCTCATGCAAAGGAACAAAGTTATAGAATATGCATCGAGGCAGTTGAAGATACACGAGAAGAACTACACCACTCATGATCTTGAGTTAGGTGCAGTTGTATTCGCTCTCAAGATCTGGAGACACTATTTATATGGTACAAATTGTGTGGTTTTCACCGACCACAAAAGTCTTCAGCATATCTTTAATCAGAAAGAACTCAACATGAGGCAGCGACGTTGGGTTGAACTTCTAAACGACTATGATTGAAAAATTCGCTAACATCCTGGTAAGGCGAATGTCGTGGCTGATGCATTGAGTCGTAAAGAACGTGTCAAGCTTCATTGTGTTCGTGTTCGATCTGATGTTCAAACCCGATCTGATTTTCAAACCCACATTACTCAGGCTCAACATACATGTGTTTCACAAGACTTGATGGGTAAGGAATTACCCTATCACATTAAGCCTGATCTTGAACTGAAGGACAATGGATCATACTATTTCATGGAACGTTTGTGGGTCCCAAGTCAAGACAATCTTCGCACCTTGCTTATGGATGAAGCTCATAAGTCTCGTTATTCTATTCATCCTGGTGCGGATAAAATGTATAAGGATCTTTGTGTTCAGTATTGGTGGCCTGGTATGAAGAAGGACATTGCCTTATACGTATCAAAATGCCTTACTTGTCTTAAGGTTAAGGCTGAACATCAACATCCTTCTGGTTTATTGGAGCAACCAGAGATCCTAGTTTGGAAATGGGAAAACATTGCTATGGATCTTATTACCAAACTTCCACGCACTAAGAGTGGTCATGATGTCATCTGGGTAATTGTTGATCGTCTTACAAAGTCAGCATATTTCTTGCCAATCCGTGAGGATCTATCTGCTGACAAACTTGCTAAAATTTATGTGGATGAAATTGTATCTATACATGGTGTTCCTTTGAACATTATTTCTGACAGAGATGCTCGATTCTCTTCTCGTTTTTGGAGAACCATGCAATCTGCTATGGGAACCCAACTTAATTTGAGAACAGCTTATCATCCGCAATCAGATGGTCAATCTAAAAGAATAATCCAGGCTCTGGAGGATATGCTTAGAGCTTGTGTGATCGATTTTGGTGGTAGTTGGGATTCGTATCTTCCGTTGTTTAAATTCTCCTACAACAATAGTTATCACTCCAGCATCAACATGGCTCCTTTCGAGGCTCTCTATGGTTGAAAATGTCATTCACCAGTCTGCTGGAATGAGATCGGTGAGGCTCAGCTTACTGGACCTGACCTCATTCTAGAGACAACAGATAAGGTTAAGAAAGTTCGCGATAACCTTTAGACAGCTAGAAGCCGTCAAAAGAGTTAAGCGGATCGACGACGCAAGCCCTTGGAATTTTAAGTCGGTGATCGCGTATTACTTAAGGTTTCACCTTGGAAAGGTGTGATCAGATTTGGAAAGACAAGAAAACTTGCTTCTAGATATGTTGGACCATTCAAAATCGTCGAAAGAATCGGAAAGGTAGCCTACAGACTTGAGTTACCTCCTGAACTTGGAAACGTTCATCCAACCTTTAACGTTTCCAATCTCAAGAAGTGTTTAGCTGATGAGAACCTCCACATACCACTTGACGAAATTCGTGTTGATGACACGATGCATTTTGTTGAAAAGCCTGTGGAAATCATGGAACGTGAAGTCAAATGGCTCAAACGCAAGCGCATTCCACTTGTCAAAATTCGCTGGAAATCTAAACGTGGACCAGAATTTACTTGGGAACGTGAAGATCAAATGAAGGAGAAATATCCAAATCTTTTCTCACAAGTTTCCTCTAAATAAATTTCGGGATGAAATTTCCACAAGTAGGGGAGACTGTGACACCTGTGCTTGTAATCATTGTAAACAGTTCAGTTATCAATAAAACAATGTTATTTGATCCCAATATTTTTTTGTTTATGTTTGACATTTTGCATGTTTTGATTTTTGTTCAATTTCAAACTCTATATCGTTTTCTAAAGAGTTATACGCAAACCGATGCATAAACGTAATCAGTTTAATGCGAAAAATGCTCTGGAACATCAATATATGCTTAACATACCTTAAATAACCTTT
Source organism: Helianthus tuberosus (assembly GCA_030545235.1). NCBI lineage: Eukaryota > Viridiplantae > Streptophyta > Magnoliopsida > Asterales > Asteraceae > Helianthus > Helianthus tuberosus. Next base: position 74,666,941 of record CM060437.1, read on the forward strand.
ACATAACTTATAAATAAGTTTTGAAGGCTTTGGTATGGCAAATCAAGTTTATTCGCTTATAGGGACTAATTTCGACAAACTGCGAAAGTATGCCGATTCGTACTGTAATGGACATTCCGGAACTTGATCATAAGTTAAACATACCCTAAATATCCTTTACATAGCTTAGAAATAGGCTTTGAGGGGTTCGGTGTGCTAAAATAAACTTTTTGGTCAATCAGGGACTAAAAGCGTCAAAAAGTGCATAAGTTTGCATTTTCGCGCATATCTTACGTTCTGAATACATCCGGACATCCAAAAATTTATGTAATCATTTAAATATTTTATTTTAGTGATTGTCATGAGAAAATTCCATTCGTCGCGTAATTTGGATCGTTTCCGCGTCCGTTCGTGTTTCGTCGTAATTAACCGAACAACGCAACCGTACGACCAAACGAACCGACATCAAGGATATTTTTGAGCATGTTTCATGTCCTCTATGCTTAGGAATCATTGTAGAGCCTTGAAAATGGCTTAACGGGATTTAAACATGTCAAAATGAGGCTTATACATGTGCAGGGACCAAAACAGCAACATTTGAAACTTGTTGCTGAGCTGAACAGCTCTGGCGGGCTGCGTAAGCCTGCCGTGGCTTTTATGGGGGCGTGAGACACCTGCAGATCAACAGAATTTGTGTTCCAGCTTGTTCCAGTTGTTTCCATGACTTGCAAATGGTTTTGGACATCCTATGGGCTCATTTAGGGGCTCCGATGGTATTTCAAATCAGTGGGTACAAGTGTAAGGCCAAGATCAAAGCTCGTTTATCGAGGAACAATCCTAACGGTGGCCCGAAATCTATAAATACCAACTTCCATTTCATTTGCAACTCACCTTGATCCGATTTCATTCTCTAAGTTGGAGTTCCTACACTCCATACCTGAGAATTTTCAGATCAAATCTCCATTTCTTGGACCTCTTGTAAGCATGCTTTCGTGCGTTTACGCGCTTTTAGCACGAAAGTTAAACAGTGTTTGACTTTCAGCTTTGACCAGTTTATGGTCAACACGAAGTTCGTTTGAACTTCGCAACGTGAGCGTAATCACGATGGTCATAGTCTTTTGTGACTATACCTACTGATTACCACGTTATTTAGGCGTAGTGACGAGTCATAGTTTCGGTCAAAATGCGTATTCTTGCATATTTTGCAACCAAACTACTCTTGGGTATCAAAACTCTTTGTTTTGATATCAAACCTGTTTTCAAACTTCGTTAAACATGTCTTAACATGTTTAAGTCGTCACTTTTAGTTTAGTGCTTATATAGGGTCGTAAGATAAGCGGTCTAAACAACCATTTAGACTTTCAAATCCGACCCGTTTGGTCAATCATTAGGATTCGACCAAACACAATTTGTGACCATAGTTGTATAGGGAATAACCTTCCGAGGTTATATCTTATGGTCACTACGTTTAGTTAGTTGTATGATAGGTAGTTTATATGCCTTAGGAAAATTACAAAAATGCTCTTTTTACGCATAATTTCATTTTAAGCATATGTAACCTAAATTTTGACATCTAAACTGATTAAGCAACATTATTAGACATGTTAAGGCATATATTACTTGTCATAGGACTAGTTAGGCGGTCCGAACGCGTTTTATGCGAACGACGCGTTAAAGTAGCGTAAGCTACCTAAACGGGTCGTAATGGGTCGTAAGCACTTAGGATAGGTTCCGTTTTAGAATGTAGGCTTTGTTAAACCATGTTACATGAGTTCCTATACTCATTTGGTTTACGAAACCTCATTCTATCCAATCCTCCGAGTTAGGTCCGGTTTATTTACGTAGTTACCTATATTAGGTGCCGATTGATTCCGTGATCTTTCTTGCATTCCTCGGGTGTTATCCAAGGACTATTGAGCAATCTCAAGTGGGTACATAGCTCCCCTCTTTTACGTTTTCAAATGTTTTGGGGTGAAACACATGTGCCTACTTGTTACTTTCGTGCTTTACATTTTTTATATCGTATGCTTACTATGTTCATTAGTGCACATATAGTACAAGATTTCATTATGTTTTGCTATGTTTGTTCACTTAGCATGCTAGCACATTGTTTTACATTGGATTTCTGTTGCATATGTTTACTCAGCATATGGACACATTGATTTACATTGCATTTCTGTTGCATATGTTTACTCGGCATATGGACACATTGTTTTACATTTCTACCTAATATGTTCACTTAGCATACTAGCTACATTGTTTTCATAAAACATCCTTACATTCGATTTGTTTAACGAAACTAAAATACGTTCATTAACATTAGCTACGCCGCTCGGTAGTAAGTAGTGGTACCATAGGACTTAACAACTCCCATTCCTGAAATCCTAGGTTTGTTTGGATGAAAGGAATGACTGAATCCGAAAACATTTTTGATGACCTTTGATTTGTTCTAAGGTTTATCCTACAGTCTCAAGGCTTGAATGTATACGTTTAACATTACCGCATAAGTGTTTGTATCAGTATAGCATGCATTTATTTTACAAAACATAACTTGATTTATTCAAATCCTTTGTTTTGTGCATTTTTACATATGGTTTAAGTAGTTACTTTTTACTTACCATACATGACATTTGTTTACACATTACATGATTAGCATTTGACAATAGACCTGGTTTACACATAAACAATTGACAATTGGTTTAAACATGACATTTTTTGTGGTTTATTTGGGAAAGTGATTTAAGTAACGAGGCGTGTGTAATATGATAAAAGCATGGTGGATACGCCGCTGGTACTTCCTATATATAAGTGCTTTTATGGTATTACATATCGTAGCGTTATTTAAACCATTTCAGTTTAGACATATTACATTTACAACTTATGTTCACATAAACATTGTTTTACAAACAACTTATTTTATACAAACTTATTTTTACTTAATTACTTATTTAACTAAACACCTTTCTTTTATATAAATTTTCTTATCACCTTTTATATGATTTACAAAAGAAAACATTTAACAAGATTCATGACTAACTTCTATTAAACATTTTCTTTAAACCTAAGTCATGAATCCCATTTTAACAAAACATATGTATCTCACAGACATTTTTATGCTGACGTACCTATTTTCACATGTGTTTTCAGGAGCTGATGCATAGGTTAGATCAAGATACACTAGGGTGGACTCGGACCTTAGTGACATAAAAGAAGCAAGATTAGTTTAAATAATGTTATGTACTCTTGTTTCTTTTGTTTGAAGACAATATAACCCCCTTTTGTTAATAAATAAAACAAAACTTTAATTGCCATGGCTGTGAAACCATAATTCTGTTGCTACACTCCCCGACATTTCCGCCGCGGTTTGTTGTTTTACGCGGTCGTGGTGTGACACTTTTCAATAGATTTTAATCGAGAAAATACCCGATTCCTTAGCCGACCACTTCCACGAATCCATTTCAGATGACATACTCACCTCCATCAAAGCATTCTTACAATCCTGCCATTCCCGTATCTCTATCTCTGTTTCCAAATCTCTCTGTCACTGCCAGGAACGTTCAACCCTCCCTGCCACTATACACGATTTTTCCATCTCAATACTGAAGAGATGCGACCACCTATCCTTGAGCGCTTGATTTCCCACCCAAACATCGATCCAGAATCTTATATCACTCCCATTTCACACCTTACCTGTGATAAAGTTTTGTAAACATTTCCCATTTATTTTCAATTTCATTTCCGTTTTAGAAATTTTATTTCAACAACATGTAATAGCAACGCTAAGAGGAATAAAACTCCAAGTACAAATTTTGTAGTGGCAGGCTTCCACGACTTTCCTCCATAGACTTTGATTTTCCACCCTGAACCTCCAAACCCATTTTACTAAAAGCGCTTCATTCACATCTTTTAAATTACTCATACCCAAAACCCCCTTTATTTTTAGGCCTCGTTACCCAATCCAAGCTACCCAATTAATTTTATTTAGCTCACTAGATCTGGTCCATAAAAACTTCCTCATTTTTGCTTCTCTATTGTTAACTTGTCTGGAGTGGGATAAAACTTTATAAAGCCCTTGTCATCATTACTCATTTTTTAATTTTTCTTATTATATAAAAAAATAAATATCAAATCTATATTTAAAAACAAAAGTTTTTATTAAACTTGAATAAAAAAGATTATAACTCAACTTAATTTTAAACAACACATAGAAATTTAAAACAAACGCCTTAATTGTTAAAATGGGCACACGAAATTCTCCAGGCCCCAAGATGACGGAAGTTGCTCGCATTAAGTTGCTTGCATCATCGTCCACTTCCCAGTAATGTGATTCAAGTTATGATTGTTTGCACCCACTTGTTGACGAAAGGGTATCAAAATCGTGTTCCAAGTGGCAGTATGATTCGGTGGTTGCCCTTGCTCTGCAACATGCTGCACCCAACTGGTAACCAAAGAGATGTCTTGCTCATCAGTCGAGCGGTTCGCCATAAAAATGGTTAAAATTGTGATAGAGATGTTTGAAATTGTGGTGTGAATGGTGGTGAGTTGTGATAAAAAATGGTGAAAGATTGAGGATTATATAAAGAATGTGGGATAGAATTTGAAAAAAAAATCTTTTTTTAATACATTACCGTTTGAAACAGTAAAAAAACAACAAATACAAAAAGTTACCGTTGGCGCTCGCCAACTTACTCGCGCTTCAATCCATAGCGCCCTATGACGTCCCTTGATGGGTGTCAAGTGTTATATATATTATGTGTATATTTTAAGCCCCTTTAACACTTTTTAGTCAAGTTTTAAATTTATAAAACATGATATTCACTAACACTAGACACTCATATGGGCAAGTGCACCCATCGTGAGCGTAGTATAGTGTTGGTAAGATACCGAGGTCGTCCAAGGACACAAGAGCTTTTAGTACCGGTTTATCCTCAACGTCTAATCAAATAAAAAAGTTTAGAAAAAATGTTTTAAGCTAAGAAAAATAAAAACTAACTAAAAATGCTGAAAATAAAAATAAAAAGAAAAACAGATAGACAAGATGAATCACTTGGTTCCGACTCGTATCTAGTGTAACCTTTGATTATTTTCGCACTTTTGCACTTATTTAATAGATTATCTTAGTTATTGTAGTAGGCCCCTCTTTTGAAGGTGACGTTACCCTCACCCCAGTAGTTTGAGTCAGCAAGGATACAATCCTAAAAGGGTGGATTATTGAAAGATAATTAATTAAGTTATTAATGCAAATTATGGTAGGCCCCTCTTTTGGAGGTGACGTTACCCTCGACTAAGTAGTCTGAGTCAGCAGGGATACAGTCCTAAATAGCCGGGTTATAGTATTAATAGTAGTTAACTTATGAGGGGATCAAAGAGTTTGGACCCCCGCCATCCAATACCGTTAAGTATTGAAGGAGGTCCTACTAAATTTGACCCAGGTCCATTGCAGGACCTCTAAACGCTGAACAATGGCAAGACCTTTACCAAACCGTTCCCTTAACCCCCGACCAGGTAGCCAACATACCTCCATATAGACCGTGGAGATATGAATGGTGAAAATCTTTTATTTTATATAGACAGTAAAATAATGTCAAGACACCACGGACAAACGATATGGAAAGATCACCTTCAACATAAGAAACTAGTTATTAAAGTCATTAATACAAAACCAAGTAAAAAGTGCGAAAAGATTAAAAATAAAAAGTATTACACTAGACACTTTGTCTTCACCAAGTGATGCAAGAGACTTAGGCAAACATGGCCTTGATTGTCAAGAACTCTTACGATCAATCTTGGATCCCGAGACGACTCACACACTCTATGATGGACAATGGATGATGGTGGTGGATGATGGTGTTATGGTGGTGGTGGGTAGTGGGTGAAGTGTGAGAGAGGTGGTGTGCCAAGGGATGGTTTGAGCTTGAGCCAAGCACTCCTATTTATAGGCTGAACAGAAGCTCGGGCAGGGCCCCATGTCCAGTGGGCACGGCCCCGTGTCCACATCCTTCTCTTTCTTCATTTACTGCAGCTTTGTCTTATTAGTTGACCACGCCCCCGTGTCCGCTGAGCACGACCCCGTGTGCAGAAGAATCTTTGTACTATGAAGATTTTCCTAGATTGTGCGAATCTTATAGTTGACCACGGCCCCGTGTCCGCTGAGCACGGCCCCGTGGTGGGCAATAGAAGCTTCTACCACTTTGTCTTTTCTGCTGACACTTGGGCACGCCCCCGTGCTGGCTGAGCACGGGGCGTGTTCAGTCTTCTGTTATCTTGTTTTGCTTGGGAAGATGCTGTCGTGGGGTCGGGCATGTCACGTCTTGTTTCTTTTCTTGTATTTATGTTAGATTTTGATGTCTTTTTGCTTCTTTTGTTAATTTGAGCTCATTTAATCCTGAAAATACAAAAGGAAGACAAAAACACACTTTTTCCAACATTAGTACTAAAAAAAGGTTAGTTTTATGCCGCAATTGATGAAATTTATATGTTGCATTTTGCACACATCATCCCTCTTTAACAGGTTCGGGCCAGTGTGTGGGGTGTTATTGAGCCCATGTGGCAGGAGACGCATCCCCATACTGGATGGTCTGAGTACTCTTAATTGGATTGTAAACGCAAAAGTTAATTATTAATGTGGCATCTAATCATAGACTCACGATAGTTTTTTTTTTTTGAACGGCAAATTTGGATAACTGTCGGACCACTGGAGTATCATCGTGCTACCAGTGAAACCTCCCGATCATATCCATCTCCACTAGGCATAATGCCTATACACCAATTCAGGAAGAAACCCAATAAATATGGGAAAACCCCCCTTGTGGGAATCGAACTCAGGATCTATTGGTTCTAAAGTCTTATTCCACCCCAAGTTGCCACTAGGCTATAAAGCCAATGACAGACTCACGATAGTTAGATGTAAAATCCAAAAATTCATAGGAATTCTAACCATAAAAACGAGAGGAAAAAAAACTCATTTATTAAACATGGTTTACCAAAAGATTATGAACTCGATGGTTTTTTAGAATAACAACACTATCAGAAATAGACTTGTAAGATGGTACATGAACCAGTACAAAGACAATCAGGTATTCTTTCTAAATAGTTAGGTTCTGAGCATTTTAAATCATATTTATTTTTGAACGACAATGGTTGCTCCTACTTAATTACACTAATAATACTAAGTTGTACTTCTTTGTTCAGGTTTAAACATGTGATCTCTGCTCTAAAAAACATTGCCTTTGGGTTAGCCTCACATTAACATTTCACATCATATGAAATAAACAATCATGCTTTCTTTATTGTTATTATTTCAAAATGTATTTACTGCTCTATAGATATAAAAATTGAAATACTTCAAAATGTAGTTCCTCAGGTCTGCTCACAGCTATTACTGGAGTCGTCAACCTATGGCTTGAAGGGTTGTGCCCTAAGGAGTTGGCAGAGTTTGTGGCCTCAGCCCCCCTCACCCCCTTATTGAAACCTGATAATGGTATTAGGCCTATCGCTGTGGGTGGCATCTGGCGTAGGTTGGTCTCTAAGGTGGCTATGAAGAAGGTTGGGAAGGACATGGCCCAGTATTTGGGGGATTTTCAATTTGGGGTTGGTACACCAAATGGGGCGGAGGCGGTGCTTCATAGTGCGAACAGGTTCCTTAACTCCTTTCATGAAGATGGGTCCATGGCCTTACTTACGGTAGACTTCACCAATGCTTTCAACATGGTTGACCGCTCAGCGTTCCTCCAACAGGTCCACCAACGTTGCCCATCTATCTATCGGTGGGTCCAGTTCCTGTACGCCCAACCCGCTCGGTTGTATGTTGGCAGCGAGTGTATTGGGGCCACCACTGGAGTGCAACAGGGGGATCCCTTGGGGCCCCTCCTCTTTGCCCTAGCCTTACACCCCCTTATTCTCCGTGTCCAGGAGCACTGTAACCTCCCCTTTCATGCTTGGTATTTGGATGATGGTACGATCATAGGTAATGCAATGGAAGTTGCTAAAGCCTTGGACATCATCAACACGGAGGGACCATCCATAGGGCTCCATCTCAATATTAAGAAAACGGAAGTGTACTGGCCATCGTGTGACGGTCTCAAGGTGCAGGACGGCCTTTTCCCGAGAGGGATAAGTAGACCTGTGAGGGGGGTTAAGCTCCTTGGGGGGGCGGTTAGCCGAGACTCTGCTTTTATTGGGGAATTAGCAGGGCGGCGGGCATCGACAGCGGTTGACCTTATGAAACTCTTGCCCTGCTTACAGGACCCCCAGTGCGAGCTTCTTCTTTTAAGGTCATGCATGGGGGTAGCTAAGTTACTGTTTGGGCTGCGGACCTGCCAACCTCACCTGATGGCAAATGCGGTATCTTGTTTTGACGATGGTCTCCGAAAGGCTATTGAAGACATTGTTGTTTGCGGGGGGCCCTACTTTGGTGAACTTCAGTGGCGTTTGGCATCTTTGCCGATGCGCCTGGGTGGTTTGGGCCTCCTCTCAGCTCGGGATGTTGGAGTTTATGCTTTTGTGGCGTCTAGAGCTCAGTCGTGTGTATTGCAAGACCACATCCTTCGGAACAGTGGGGTTGTTAAGCTTGACGTAGACTACCAACAGGCCCTCGAGTATTTAAGTGTCTCTCTTCCAGACTTTGACATTGGCGGTTTCTCTAATATGGACACCGCCCCCCCCCCCCAAAGCCACAAAAAACTTTGGCGAATGCTCTATTTGAGAAAATCGCTCAGAATCTGGGAGAAACACTTGATCTGTCTCCCCGCCAGAAGGCGGTGATTGAGTGCTTGAAAGGCCCCCATGCGCAAGACTTTTTTACTGTTATCCCGATCGAGGGGCTGGGGCAATGCATGTCGGCTGTTGAGTACAGGGCTATCCTCAAATACCGGCTGATGATCCCTATGTATCCAGAAGACGAAACCTGCCCAATCTGCCGTAAAGCCTGCATGGATAAATACGGGGAGCATGCTGTTCATTGCAAGGAGCTCCCTGGTTTCAAATACCGGCATGACTGGGTGAGGGATGTTTTGGGGGACATCTTGAGGAGAGCGGCGATTTATGCCAAGAAGGAGGCCCCTGTGAATTTCCTTACAGACCCCATGGAAGGGAGATCTACATTGAGACCAGCGGACCTGCTCGTCTTTGGCTGGGCGGGAGGGAAACATGCTTGTGTAGATCTCACAGGAGTCTCCCCCTTAGCTGGTTTAAGGGAAAACGGGTTTGTAGCAGGACAAGCGGTAAAGAAAGCAGAATCTAAAAAGGTGGATAAACACGCTAAAGCATGTGTTGATAACCAACATGCATTTGTCCCCTTCGCCTTCGACACCTTTGGATCCCTAGCTCCAGAAGCTATCCGTTTGCTGACTAGGGTCCAACAGGTTGTCCACAGCAGTGGCTCATCAACAGGTGGGCAGGGGTTTGTCTTTAATAGGCTAGGGTTTGCTATCCAGAAAGGGGTAGCGGCGCAGCTTGTTGCTCGCTTACCTGCGATATTGATGTAAAGTGCAATTGCTTTTGAATAGTAAAAAAAAATTAGTTAATAGGCATATATTTTATATTTGTTATTTACCTATTATCATACCAAAATTCTGAGCCGGACTTTATTTTTCTGCAAAATAAGGAATATTGAGATTTGAGAAGCAGAAGTTCGTGAGCAGCTTTCAATATGTTTGACCATGGGTTTGACCCATGTAGAGACAACAACATGGGTGTCGCATAAAGTATAAACGAGTCCCACAGAACCATAGGGATCCATCTCCATCATGTTTTGGGAGTTTTCTTTACTGTTAGTTTGGAAAAAAATATTCACTAAAATGTTATTAGTTCCAATAATATTTAGTGAAGTGTTTTTGTTTTTAAAATACCACACAATAGGTTTTTAATATATTTATTAAAAAATTGTTATACTTTTGTAGCAATTATTATTTGTTTTTAATATTTTTGCGATCAACTCATATCAAATATTTATTAAAAAAATTGTTATACTTTTGTAGTAATTAGAGTGAATTGCAAGAATTGTCCTTTATCTTTATACCAATTTGCAGGCGGTGTCCTTTATGTTTAAAATTAAAGAGTTTTGTACTTTATGTTTTAAAATCCTGCACTGTATATCCTTTAACCCTAACCCAGTTATATTTTTTTGTTAAATCTGGACATGTGACTTGCATGTAAGGACATTTTTGTCATTTCATCTCTCTAGGGACTAAACATGTAAATAAATTAAATACCCAAACATTTAAAAAATACTTCAAAACAAAAGATTTAAATAAATAAAAAGTTATCTCTCTCACCTCTCTCTGTCACTTACCACCACCCCACCGTCACCACTTACCACCCCTTGTTTCCACCACCTCCAACCCAGCCCAACCCACCCATCTCTCTCTAGCTAATAGCTGTAACCCACCAGCCTCTAACTATAATCCAGTTTCTTCTTTATGTCTTTCTCACACCATATAAAACATCACAGAACCCAATTCACAAAAAAAAAAAAAAAAAAAAAAAAACCAAGAAGCTTATTGCAACAATAGTAACAAAATTATCGTCGGCCAGAACCATGTCCGAAGCACTCTAAACATTGACAATAATAACCCAGTTAGAGAAACTAGTTGATTTCAAAGGAGGGTTATTAAATGACAAAGCCATTACCTTGGCAACTGATGTTCCTGATCCCATGGCTATTCCCATATCTTCCTTCTTTAATGTAGGTGTATCATTCACTCCTTCCTGTTGATAAACAAAAGTTTTATCTTTCTGGTTATAATTACAAATATACACAATCTTCCTAATCCAAAACCCACATCCACATGCGCCGCTGTCCCTTTTCAAAACTCTAGATTTCTTCAAGGAGGAACCCGACTCCCCTCCTCGATCACTCGCATAAACGGTCTTCACCACGACGACCACCATCGCTTGTAGATCTAAAACCCCCAAATCTATTTGCTTCAAGATCTGTCGGTGAAAAGAACGGGGAAGTTAGGGTTCTAGATGTGGAAGAGGGATTGGGGCTTTTGGTGTGAGAATCTTCGTCTTTTTAATGATTGTAATGGAAGTCGGTAGTGGCTCATGGCTGTGGAGGCGGTGGTGGCTAGTGGTAGGCTGGTGGTGAGAGAGATGGGTAGAGAGAGGATAAGGGGTGAAAAGAAATATATGTAATATAAATATTAGAAAAGAGTTTATTTTCATTTTTTATTAAAATAATTTTAAATATATAGGTAAAAAGACTAAATTACCCTTGTGTGGTTTGATTTAACAGAAAAATCTAACTAGGTTAGGGCCAAATGATATAATGTGCATGATTTTAAAACATAAAGTACAAAACTCGTCAATTTTAAACATAAAGGACACCGTCTGCAAATAGGTATAAAGATAAAGGACAAAACTTACAATTCACTCTAGTAATTATTATTTTTTTAATCTTTTTGCGATCTACTCATATCAAATACAAACTAAAGACAACTAAAACAAAAATGTCAAATTGACATGACTCGATACCGTCTTTAAAGTTGAGACAAGATGTTAGCAGCTACAATAACATTAGTTGTGAAACTTTCATTCATTAGACTTTTATATTGGAACATGGGAGCTTCATAGTTGAGACAACAACTCAAACAAAATATCTTATATATTAATATCACACCATATATATACGGGCCGTATAACGTTATACGGCCCGTATATAATAATTTGACATGATAAATATTGGGTCATATAATGTTATACAGCTCGTATACATAGAGAAAATATTAGGCCGTATAACATTCTATACGGGTCGTATAACATTATACAGATCGTATAGCATTATATGATGTTTGGGCCGTATAACATTATATGAGTCGTATGACATTCTATACGGGTCGTATAACATTATACGGCCCGTATACATGGACAAAAAAATATTCTCTGACACTTTTTTGTGTGTAACAATCAGTTATACGACCTGTATAACTCTATACGGGTCGTATACATGTAGGGGTGTGAAAATAGGATTTTAAGGGTGTGAGAATAATGAGAGCCTAAAATATACATCTATATGTTTTCATGACATCAGATGTTAGCAGCTACAATAAAATTAGTTGTGAAACTTTCATTAAATGTTGAGACGTTAGCAAAGATCGCGTTTCAATGTTGGCTTAGCTTCTTATATTTCTTATTTTATTTTAAAATTTATTTGGCATGGGTTGATTGAGAAAACATAAAAAAATAATATAAATAATAATTAGTATAACAAGTTAGGGTGAGAGGGGCACTCATCTCTTAGGGGAGTGACCTCTCTTACACACACCCAATCAGCACGCGCCACGTCAACTCCCCTCTTAAGTTCCCATTTTGCACTCAGACGTTGGCATCACTCCACTCACACAATTATTTTTTTATAAAAAAAAGGAAAAAATATGATTGGTGGAGTTTGGATGGTGGCAGCACTCAAACCAATCACCATCTCTCTCTCTCTCCTCTCTCTCAATCGGTGAACACACACCGATTGTTTAAGTCCCCGTGCGGTAAACATTGGATGGCGCCGGTGTACCCGCTCGGCAAAAGCATTCACCGCATGGGGTCACCGAGAGTGCCCCGGACACCCTTAGTTTAAAAAGTATAATGAATAAAAAAAATACAAACAATCTATAATGAATATATATAGGAGATGAAGTCTTGAAGAACAAGCCAATCTATTTAAGGAGTTGATAACCACATAATATAATATAGTTATAACACTCCCACTTGGTTATCAACTTTGTACGGTTTGAGACACTGCCTCGTTAATGTGACAACTGACACTTTTCCATGTAATATCTGTACAATGTGAACAGTAACTTGTAACATATGGTTGCGTATGCTGAATTTATGATATGAATGATTTCCTGTTTACTTTCAAAGACATACAAATACATTACATGTTGCATGTTACTTATCATTATTAAATGCAACCCGGAACAGTTAAATTAGTGCACAGAACGAAATTAGCACAATAATTAGATGAACTAGAAGTGCTGACGGGAGTTTAGTACTCAGACAGACATCATGTTAGGATACAGAATGAGTCCCGGAACCAAAGTTTACACTAGAATTCTATGTAGGGAACCAAGGATTATAAAACTGCCTTCCGAGTGACAATTTAAGCACTAAAAAGTGCCCGAAACACACCATAAATGCAGAATTTTGCAGAAATCAGCTTTTGAACACCAAAATATAATGCAGAAATAAGGTTTAATTGTCCAGAATAACTTGTAAAGTGTCGGGAATGAAAACTGTCATAAAAGGTATCTCATAGCACACTAAATTGCGCAATTTAGCACCTTAACGAACCGGTAACCAAACGAACAACCGGACACTACCCGAAACACCAAAATTTAACTAGAAGCATTGTTTTAACATTCTAAAACTAGTTATTACCACCAAACATCATATTACATCCTAAAAACACCTAAACACATTAAACCCCTAATTTAACACTTGAAATGTAACTAAACATGTAACTAGTGATTGAAACTCAACCATGACCTCCCCCCCCCCCCCCCCCCCATCTAGAAGACGGTCAACAAGGGGTCCGACACCCCTTGATTTTCTTGATTATTTTATGTGATTTGTTAAGTAGATATCAAACATATTACCCAATGTATAAGCACACGTTGGAAGAAGGTTATTATAATCCACAGGTCTTCAACACTTCTCATTTCTCAACAATCAAAAACTCACAAAAACCTTCTCCTCTCTTACCAAGCTCACGGCCAAACACCCCATTCTCCTTTAAATTTTTCTAGCAAATTTCCAAGCAATCTAAGGTGTCTCTAAGGTGATTCAAGCATAGTTAGGAAGGTTACAAGCAAGGAGACTTGAATGACCTTCTTGGAGAGCTATTAACCACCACATTTCTTCTTCATCTCCTATCTTGATCTTCCCTAGCCCTTGTGCTAGTAGTAAGCTCTCTTGATCTTGTTTTTACACTTGATTTTAGTAGTTAAAGTATGTAGTAACAAGATAATATAAAGATCACACCAAAACAAGAAGATGAAAATAAACATAAAGCTTAAAATCATGAAGATCTAAGTTGTTTAGTGTATGTGATGAACTTGTTTGTTGATTTCTTGCATGTATGGTGTAGATCACCACATAAAAGCTTGCTAGATGATGATTTAAAACATGATCTAGCAAGTATGAGGATGAATCTTGAAAGATCTAAGTTGATCATCCTTTATGTTAAGTGTGAACTTGAAGATGGACTTGATTTTGTGTAAGATGATGATTCTTACAAGATGTAGGTTGTAAAAGCAAAGGATTTTAAACATAAAAAGTTCATGAAAATAAAGTTTACTTAATAATTTACAAGACTTGGTTTTTGAAAGAAAAACTTGGTTTTTGAAAGAAAATAAACATGTTTTAAGTGTTAAAATGGAACCTTTAAAGTGTATGAAACATGAAAGATTCAAGAAGAGTAATTTTTGTAAAAGTGTGTTACAAGTTGTAAAGATGGAAATTTTGTAAGAAAGAGTTTTATGAAATAAAAACCATGGATTTAGTGTTATTAAACCATGTTAAACACCATGTTAAAAATACTACAAAGTTTTAAAAAACTTCAAGTTCATACCATCTTGTGGAAGTGTTTATTATGGCTTATGGTAAGTTGTAGGATAATTGTTGATGATTGATGATGAATTTTTGAAAAGAAAATGGTATGCTAATAAGCATGGAAACCTCCATTTTCAAGGGAAACTATGGCAAAAATGTTGTAGAAATTCAACACTTAGAAAAATATTCTTAAACAATTATTTACAAGTGATTCTTGATCATGGTTTTAATATAAAAATTTGCCATAATTTTTGTTATTAAAAATTACAAGTATTGGAGGTTGATTTTTAATAATAAAAATGACTAAGTATATATTTAGGAAAATATATATTTAGAAGTCACAAAATTATGTGTTACATGTATATTGCTTGTATTAGTTATACTAAAAATTAGAAACCTTGAAAATAATTATATCACACCAAAATACTAAAAATTGCAAATTGAAATATTACAAAAATCACAAGAAAAATAAAATATAATAACTTATACCCAAATATTGGACGAAACGGATAATGGACATTTGGACCTATATATATATTCCGGAAATAAATTCGTACACTTGACAAATGTGGTAAACGGTATTTTTGAAACCGAAGAAACGGCAAAATATAAATTTTACAACTATTATAAAATATATCATATTTTGTCAAAATAGAAAATATATTATTTTGAAGTGGAAGGAAAATATATATTTTCTAGAACAACTCAAAAATATATTATTTTGGTTAAAACTAAAATATATAAATTTCTAACTTTAATCTTAAAAATATATTATTTTTAAGATATATGTGGAGGTATACATATTTTCATCAAATAAAATTTATAGATATTTTTCTATAAAAATTCTCTTAAAATATGTATATTTCAAGAATATAAAGTTGGTGATTTATAATTGTACAAAAAATTATATTCCGGAAAATTATACATAAATTAACTTTAAAATACTTAATAAATACAAGAAAATTACGTATTCCTATACGTATATATACACACCCGGCATACACTACCAATACTTGACAAAATACGCAAATACAAGTATACCTATACTTGGAAAATATAAATGTGAGAACCATATGACAAAACAAGTTAAAAATATATTAAATTTTAACAATATTTCAAATAATTGGATGGAAATAATTTAAGTTAAAATATCCTTATTTTAACTAATGTTTATTTAATCTGGAATTATATAATTATATAACAATATACACCAAGCATGTAACTCAAAGTATACAAAATTCCAAAATAAGTCTTAATAAATAACTAAGGCTAAGAGTCGTTACAACAGATCTAAGCGTCTAATAAAACTTAGCACGTGTGTAGGGTGGTAAGTACGACTTAAGGATACGTTACTTTGGGTACACAGGATTACGGGACGCAAACATGTGAGTTCATGTCCCCACTTTTTCTCTTAACTGTTTTCGGATTTATAACTTTCGGGGGTGGCAATACATGTTTCAAATGGTATGGTTTAGCCTAAGGAATGAACAGTTAGATCATGTGGATGGGTAGGCGCACACTTAAGACCATTAATCTTGTTTAAGACCGAGGGTCCGGAGTGGTAGATCTATCAGGTGTAGCGAGCCCCCACTCATGGGTCCAGAAGTGGCCACATGTAGTGACTATGTCGTTCCAGCCGGGTGGACCGGGTACAAAATCTGCTAGGTTTGAACCTTTCTACGCCATTACACACATATTAATGTCCTTGCAAAATATTAATTGATCTGTTCATGTTTCCCGAGACATGAGTAATAATTAATATATGTACACACGTTATGATTTTATGTTACAGGTACTCATGTCTTCATCAGAGAGCAGTGGACTTTCCGAGGAGCACGATCTAATGGAGATCGTCTCCGATGATGAGATCGCTCCTATCCCAGAGATTTTTACCTCCGACTTAGAGAGCGACCCGGAGATGCTGTCGGACGACGATGACGACTTTCAGCCTCCTTTGCGCTGCCAGACTTCGGAGATGACATCCCGTTTATCGAATGACATTCTCGCTTTCACTCTTCCGATTCATGACCAACTTATCATCGGTCACCCCCGATGGTGAGCATCTAGTTGGAGCCTATCCCGATCGATGCTATTCCACTCGCTGCCCATTTCCCCGCGGAGGATTGGCATTTTGTTGTTGACCTTGATGAGGATCTTGCTCTTCCTGAGGGGAGATCACCCTGACTGATGATGACACAAGGTGATGGTGAGGTGGACGATATTGATATCTTAGACATTCCCTCGCCCGTCGTATCTGTCATTGAGATTTATTTTGACTCAGACCCAGACTCTGTTGCGGACCTCCTTCGAGTCTGTGACCTCATCAGCCCTGCTTGCTGCTGGAGTTAGGGCATATCCTACCGATGATGACGACGACGCCATGTCAGTTGCACCTTCCTCTCCCATTCGTGCTCCCACACCCCCACATGTCCATGATCACATCCCTGATCCCGTTTCAGCTCCCATTGACTTACCTCCCATTGCACCACCTAGCTCACAGCCCCGCCACCTACTGCTTTTGTCCCTCCTATTCCAGGGAGTTCACTCCCACCGTTTGCCACTGATGCACACCAATCTGATATCCCCTCTATTTTTCCGCATGAGATACCCGTTCCCCGCCCTGGGGAGGGTACATCTGGACAGCCTCCTAGTTTCGATCCTTTAGCATCTGCTGGTTTCATGCGTACACCTCGTTTCACTCCATTTAAGGCAGACCCGTATTGTCAGTCTCCCCAGGTGGTTTCCTTCGTATTCCATGCCATTATCAGATCCCTACCACCCTTCTCACCATGTTGGGTACACTCGTGATGATCTTCTTCTTTCACTCCAGCTATAGTTCGAGATTCTTAGTCGTAGAGGTACTAGAGTTAGAGTGTGAGGCGGACGCCAGACAGCCTCCACCACCTTCATATCCTCCACCTGTTACTCCACCACCACCGTCGTTCCCTCCCTCCTGTATTTTCATCATCTGCGTCCTGTTTCTATTGAGGGTTTCGACGCCCGATTTTTGACCCCTGAGCCCAGCCAGATCAGCTTTTTGGTTCGACGTGTTCATGAGCTCGAGGACGAGCTCGCTCATCTACGCAGTCTGATCTTTCCTCCTCCCCCCGCCACCACCAACACTCTAGATATTTGTTTTTGCAGGTACTTTTGACATGAAGACA
Organism: Helianthus tuberosus; assembly: GCA_030545235.1. Classification (NCBI taxonomy): domain Eukaryota; kingdom Viridiplantae; phylum Streptophyta; class Magnoliopsida; order Asterales; family Asteraceae; genus Helianthus; species Helianthus tuberosus. The sequence goes on from CM060437.1 coordinate 74,684,631, forward strand.
AGATTGATCTCAAGACTTTTGAAGACCCAAGAAGACAATGTAGAAGGAAAATGATTACTACTTTTGTATTGTTAAAAACTTGTATGACCGAGATGATGTAACCTCGAAGTCCATTTTGTTTTTCTACTATTAAAAAACAATGTACCAAGCTGTTAAACATTTATGAAAGCTCAATGGTCGTTTTCTCCATTTATACATTGTTGATTTATATGTGCATGTGATGTTTATGTGATTACATGTTTACTTGATGTGATGATTATTTATGTTGTATGTATGTATATATATATATACACTAGTAGCACACCTGCGCGATGCGCCGGGGGCATCAATTTGCAATGCGGTACTCATTTCGGTTAGATCATCAATTCTCTCGTGATATGTTGTATAGTACGTTTGTTGGTTTTCTTATTGGTAGCATCGGTTTAGTCTATTTATATTTTACAAATCTCAATTAAATAATAACAAAGACATGCATGGGAAATATTATTCATAAACATAGTAATCAAATAGAATCATGAAAGTTACATATGAACCCCATGTGTGAGTTTGTAATATATCATTATAAAGTAATAAAAACCCTAGTTTTTAAATGACCGTGACTTTTGGAATCTAAATACAAACATGAAAACCGTTGAACGACAAGAATGCATACAAAACCTTACTAACATCCAGTTTTATTTTTCAATGGGGAAAATTGGGGAGCTTAACCAATTTATTTGGACGGATTGGGGACAATAGAGAGATTAACCAAACTTTTAAGGGGTTAATTGAGATTTTTGCTTAAAAATATAGTAATTCTTTTTCAACACAACTTATCTCTACTGGCCCGCCCCTACTAACTTTAAGTTTGTAGACAATCAAGATTTCACGGATTGTCATGTCTTAAACCAAAGTTCGGTTTCACAGGTAGATATGAAAGACTCGGTCCACTTTAAGTTTAACTTGAACCATTTTTCTCCAAAACTCATTTTGTAAGTGCAATTTGCTAAACTTATCAATAAAAAAAGGCTTTGCAGGTAAAATTGTTTGACTCCAAAGGTTGTTGAACCATTCCTTCAAAAACAAAAAATAAACACTCTCTTGCTAAAAGACAAATTCAAGATTCTAGTGAAGGCAACAAATCAGTAAAACTAATTAACTTTAAGTAATATTAATAAATAGTTTGACTATTAAGCTGAGAAATAGTGCTGGAAATTTACATTGTGATCCATAAACAAATGACAATATTTTAATATCAAACTAACCTAGAAACAATCTGGTTTAGTTCTAATGCTACAAGACGATGATCTTATCCTCTGTACTGAAATTAAAAACTATATATCAATTATTAATCCCAAACATTATTTTTGTACAAAAGTAGAAAAATACATGGCAAATTGAGACGTAAGAGAGAAACTACGTCTTAAGATCTATGATCACAAAGGCATTCCAAAGGCTGTGTAAGAGCATGTATGACGGTAAGTTTCTTGACTATGCATAAACCATGCCCATTACCATCCCAAGAAACACAAGTCGTAACATTCTCTGCATATTGAAATGAGCCAATGCAAAAGTTAAAGAACTCACCAATATCGAGCACTATAAACGCATGTACCTGGTCAATGAAGGGAGTAGAAACCCGATCTCCTCTCAAATCGGGGCACTACATAGACGTAAAAAAGTAAGCCTAGGAAACATGAGCGTAAAAACAGAAATGTGCGAATATGTCTTCAACTGTATAGATTTAAACGCGTCACGTACAGTCATTATAGCAGAACTATCACTTAAGCTTTCCATCTTTCTACCCCTTACCTATATTTTGCAGATCACCAATAAAGTGTTCTACAACTTTTTAGTACCACCATATTTTGCAGATCACCAGCAATCATTCTCTAATACCGTATCCAGCTCTATACGTAAATAGCATTTTTTTTTGTAAAATAATGAAATGAGGGAGGAGGGTACTGATTTACCATGAGTAATCCGCAACAAGAAATGACCCAACAATTCAAACCAGTCGTATATGTATATGCTGACTGACCAACCAAGTTACCCATACAAAAAATTACCCATATTCAATCTTACATTACACGCCCATACTTCATAGGGTTGTTTTATAGTATTAGTATGGCGAAACATGGATTTGAACACGTGAATTTAGAGTATTTAAGAAGAGAAAAAAATGATATTATTTTGATGATTCAAGAAACCTTTTTCTTGAGTCTGCGTTTTCTTGCTGCTTCTCTGGTTTTCTAAAAAATGATATTATTTTGATGATTCAAGAAACCTTTTTCTTGAGTCTGCGTTTTCTTGCTGCTTCTCTGGTTTTCTAGGAGGCTGCAGAGGAATTCCACTTACTTCTAAGTTGGGATTCTGAACATTATTTGCAACCTTCAATAATAATGGTAAATAAACTAAATAAATATTAAATATATGTATAATCAGAGAAGTGAAAAGGGGCCATTGTAGGTTCTTTCACAAGTTAAGGAGACCTGGCTTCTTAAGTTTTACTTTTTAATATATTTTGCATGAGTTTTACTTCTTGGATTTAGCTAAGCAAGCATGACCAGACTATCTTTAAAAGCATATAACCTACTAAGTTGTTTTAAAAAAAAAACACAAACTGAGAATTATTATTGTAATAATATCTTTTCTAAACATTTTTAATACACATCAATTGAAAAAGGCATGAAATGGACAAAAAGTATATCTGTGTCAACCAAATCTGAAATGCCCTAATTAAGTACCTGCTTTGACACTCCCTAATTGAGGTCGACCAGACCTAACACATCTTTGCACATTTACTTACCAACCCAACCATTGACAGAACTGAATCGAGTACCTGTATGATATAAGCATTACCCTTTGCAACTCTAGAAGCCACAGTGCCAATTCCAGCTTACGCCATAGTTTAGCTTAGCATATACCCAGTTCAACCTGCATCAAGATTTAGCGAAATACCCTTAAAACCCGATATGAATTCAGCAAGATTTCGCTACATTATAAAACCCCATACTACTTCCCAACCACTGCTTGACTCATTTCAAGTTGCCAAAAATGTAAAAAGTTTGAGGACTGCTTAAAACACGTTTCAAGTTGATTCTAACGAACAATAGTCCATGATAAAACGGTTATTCTTTTAATGGTTCACACATACTTATTTATGATGATCATACTACACATGACTTTATCAAAAGGCATAGTTTGGGAGGAAAAATAATTATTTTCTTATAATAAACAAATTCATTTAAAAGTTATGTGTTCACTCAAATGCATACAAAATGAACTTCATTTACCAAAATATAGCAACATACGGATCTAACATACCTGATCCGATACTTTATATCCAAAAAATGAAAACCACAACAAAGCTTTCGATACACAAGCTGTCGAGTTTGGTGTCATCCTACAGAAGAAAATAATTAACCAAAAATAAACATTATGCACAACAATGGCATCAAAATTTTCTTGATCTTGCAATTGGCCTAATGAACTCCAAACATCCCAAAGACTTGATCCGAGCATGTCCATGACCTGAGAATAATTAAAAATATATTATGCTACGCTATCAGAAAACTAAGCTGGTCGTAGAAGTGAAAGTTTCAAGCCAAAACTCACCAGAATGTGATTATAATACGATAATTACTGATGTGTGCAAAATGCAACATATAAATTACATCAATTGTGGCATAAAATTAACCCTTTTTTAGTACCAATGTTGGAATAAGTGTGCTTTTATCTTCCTTTTGTATTTTCAGGATTAAATGAGCTCAAATTAACAAAAGAAGTAAAAAGGCAGCTAAATCTAGCATAAATACAAGAAAAGGAACAAACGTGACATGCCCGACCCCACGACAGCATCTTACCAAGCAAAACAAGAGAACAGAAGGTTGAACACGCCCCGTGCTCAGTGAGCACGGGGGCATGCCCAAGTGTCAGCATAAAAGACAAAGTTGTAGAAGCTTCCATCGCCCACCACGGGGCCGTGCTCAGCGGACACAGGGCCGTGGTCAACTATAAGATTCGCATAATCCAGGCAAATCTTGATAGTACAGATATGCTTCTGCACACGGGGTCGTGCCCAGCGGACACAGGGCCGTGGTCAACTAATACAGACAAAGAGCAATTAATGAAGACAGAGAAGGATGTGGACACGGGGCCGTGCCCACTGGACACGGGGCCATGCCCGAGCTTCTGTTCAGCCTATAAATAGGAGTGCTTGGCTCAAGCTCAAACCATCCCTTGGCACACCACCTCTCTCACACTTCACCTGCCACCCACCACCACCATAACACCATCATCCACCACCATCATCCATTGTCCATCATAGAGTGTGTGAGTCGTCTCGGGATCCAAGATTGATCGTAAGAGTTCTTGACAATCAAGGCCATGTTTGCATAAGTCTCTTACATCACTTGGTGAAGACAAAGTGTCTAGTGTAATACTTTTTATTTTTAATCTTTTCTCACTTTTTACTTGGTTTTGTATTAATGACTTTAATAACTAGTTTCTTATGTTGAAGGTGATTTTTCCTTATCGTTTGTCCGTGGTATCTTGGCATTATTTTACTGTCTATATAAAATAAAAGATTTTCACCATTCATATCTCCACGGTCTATATGGAGGTATGTTGGCTACCTGGTCGGGGGTTAAGGGAACAGTTTGGTAAAAGTCTTGCCTTGTTCAGTGTATAGATCCTGCAAGGACCTGGGTCAAATTTAGTAGGACCTCCTTCAATACTTAACGGTATTAGATGGCGGGGGTCCAAACTCTTTGACCCCCTCATATGTAAGCTACAATTAATACAATAACCCGGTTATTTAGGACTGTATCCCTGCTGACTCAGACTACTTAGCCGAGGGTAACGTCGCCTTCAAAAGAGGGGCCTACCATAATATGCATTAATAACTTAATTAATTATCTTTCAATAATCCGACCCTTTATGATTGTATCCTTGCTGACTCAAACTACTGGGTTGACGGTAACGTCACCTTCAAAAGAGGGGATACTATAATAACTAAGATAATCTCTTAAAAAATGCAAAAGTGCGGAAATAATCAAAGGTTACACTATACACGAGTCGGAACCAAGTGATTCATCTTGTCTATCTGTTTTACTTTTATTTTTATTTTCAGCATTTTAGTTAGTTTTTATTTTTCTAGTTTAAAACATTTTTCTAACTTTTTGATTTGATTAGACATTGAGGATAAACCGGTACTAAAAGCTCTTGTGTCCTTGGACGACCTCGGTATCTTACCAACACTATATTACGCTCACGATGGGTGCACTTGCCCATATGTGTGTTTAGTGTTAGTAAATATCGTGTTTTATAAATTTAAAACTTGGCTAAAAAAAGTGTAAAATGGCTTAAAAAATACTTAAACTTATATACACACTTCACACGCATCAAGTTTTTGGCGCCGTTGCCGGGGACACAAGGATTTTGAGAAAGCTTAAAATCGACGACCTAATCAGTTTTTCAAAACTTTTTCAAAACACGCGCACATTTTTCTGCATTTTAGTTTAGTTTTGCATTTACAGTAGGTTGAACACGGGTCGTGCTCACTGAACACGGGGCCGTGCTGCACATTTTTCATAAAACACCCAGTAACAGTAGCTTGAACACGGGCCGTGCTCACTGAACACGCCCCGTGCTCAACGAAATCAGTAACTTTAATTAAAACGCCCAGATACAGATTCTGTACACGGGGCCGTGTCCATTGAACACGGGGCCGTGTCCAGCCTCTGTTTTCGTTTTTATTTTTGTTTTCTGATCTCGAGACTTGGTTGTGGTCTGCTGAGTGATCCTCATGGATCAATACTCAGGAGGTTACAACTACACCTATGAGGAGGATGATTATAGGAATAACTATTGCACTAATTGTGGTAACCCGCACTCGGTTCAATATTGTAACTCATATCAACCATCCACTTCATACACCTACTATGAGGAACCCAGGTACGAGCCATCAACTTCACACACATCCTATAAAGACCAAAGGTATGAACCTCCTCCCTCATACTCATATTTTGATGAACCAAGGTATGAGCCTTCTTACTCATACTTTGAGGAACCAAGATATGAGCCACCACCTTCATATGCTTACTATGAGGAACCATGGCGTGAACAACCCACCTCATATGAATACTATGAAGAACAAAATTACGACCCTTATCCATCATATGCTTACAATGAAGAACAATGGTGTGAACCATCTACTTCATATGGGTATTATGAGGAACAAAGGATCGAACAACCGGATTCAAGCTTTGAAAATCCCGATCCTTTTTCTATAACTGAAGTGACCGATACGATATTAGAACACCTTAGAGTTATCGATCGCTATATAAAAGAATCTCGCGCAAGGGAAGAGTAGTCCCGCGCAAGAAAAGAATTAAATAAAGAAGAGATAACTGAAAGTGTAAAAATGGAAGAACAAATAAGTGAAAAACCGACACATGAGTTAAACAACGAAAAAGGTGAGTCTGACAACGTTAAAATTCAAGAAGAGTCTAATTTTGAAGAAATTAATCTCTTGTCACCTTCTTTTGAAAATCATTGTTTAGTTCCCACTCATACTAAGTTTTTAAAAGAGCTAAATACTAACACTAAAATTGACGAAACGCTAAGTGTTAAGTTAACTAATGATCAAACCCCGCTAATAAAAGAAGACCCATTTGAAATTAACATTACACCGGTTCCATGTTTCTTTCAAAATTCGTTTATTAGTAATGTCACAATTGATAAAGATCTTTCTCTTAACATAATGCCTAACTACATTTTCGAAAAATTAAGTATTAGTGATTTTTCTCCACTTCAAATACCCATTTTTGTATCTAATCGGAAGGTAATAAAATCAATCGGTGTAGTTAAGGATGTCTTGGTTCAAACAAATCAAATGGTAATCCCAACCGACTTTGTCATCCTTGATGACGCTCCTCTAGTGTTGGGACGACCCTTTGTAAAAACCCACGAAGCTTTGAAAAACCGGAAGCGCAACAATCTACCTATTCAATTAGGAGCATTCAAAAAAAGTGTCGACCTTGAGCGATCAATTAAATATCCATTCGGCAATGACGACCCCCTAATTGAAGATGAGCCAGAACCACCTGATATGGTGGGTCTAGCCAAGGACCCTTATAAACGTGGCGCACCACGGAGGCATTCCGCGGAACTATCTGTAGTTTTAGTTTAGATTAACTTTTACGTTTTCTAGTCTAGTTTTAATTTTCAGGAATAAAACACACTCGGGATGATGGAGGTTATTAAGGGAAACTTGAACCCACACCCCATGCACAAAAACAGAGCCTCCCAATGATTTTTCTTCATTACAGCAAGTTCAGCACGGGGCCGTGCTCGCCCCAACACGCCCCCGTGCCCGAGGTTCTGCAAAAAAATGCCCAGTTCAGGTAACTGGACACGGGGCCGTGCTCACTGAACACACCCTCGTGCCCAGCCTTCTGTTTAAATTTGATACTGGTAGTCTGACCACGGGGCCGTGCTCAGCCAACACCACCCCGTGTTCAGCTACCTAGTACCATAAAATCTTGTTTTTAACCCACTTTTACACATTTTAATCAACCGAAAACTTATTTTTGGGACACATGGAGGACAATGTGTGATTTAAGTGTGGGGGGATGCTAAAAACTTGAATCTTGCAAGTCCTAAATACAAGCCTTACACAAAACTCTATTGGAACCGCTAATCACCCCAAAATTTTTCAAATTTTTTTTTACTTGTCTAGGTTTAACTTGGGAATTTCAAATTCTAAAAAGGTTATATTTGTACAAATTTACAACCGATAGCGTCGTGATAAAAGAACCAACATAAGAAAGTTATGAAAAGGCATGGCAAGCTTAGTTAAAATTTGATTATATATACTTATCACATAAAAACCCATTCCCACAAAAGTGAGTTTTGAGCCTTTATTGAGCACACAAATACATATCATTAAACTAAATGCTCATTTTTCGTTTCTTGTATGAATAGTCGCTTGGTTCTTACAACTCTAGAACTTGCCACGACGATACATTCCCGGTCCTTACCAACTTAAATCCGAGTAAGTAAATGAAGGAGGCATTAGGACTAACCCTTTTTTTATTTCCACACCATTATTATTATTATTTTTTTTACCACCTAACCAAAATCCCCCTAGTTAGCCCCTTTGAGCCTAAACCTTTTCATTTCTTAACCTAAACCAAAAAACCCTTTCACCCACCAAAACCTTTTTCATTTTTAAACCTTTGTTTTAGTAACAAGCTCGGTTTTTCATATGACTTTTAAAAAAAAATGTTGGTGATGAAGCAAAAGAGAAATAAACAAACAAGTTTATCAAAAATAACTTTGTTTAAATAAAGGCTTCATCAAAATAAAAATTGCAAAAAAATAAAAGTCCTACGAAAATCGACGCTTATTACGCTTTTCGCCCTTTTCACTAATCACTAACCCAACCACCTACCTTTAACCCAAGCCTAACCATTCACCCAAAATGTCCTCTTGATATTTACAAATGTTTATAGTTAAAAAGGAGGAGGATTGATTGCTTGGCAAGATTATGGTAGGAGTAAGTTCCATGCCGCTCTCGAGTGATTCACTAAAAATACATTTTCGGCCGAGTGTTGAGTGATCCCCGTGAGGTATGTGAACTTGTATATAAATGGAATTTTAAAAAGGCATGTTATGCCCTAATAAGTAATTTATCTTATGAAAAGTTTTAAATAAATCATGACGAATAAGATTGTAAATAAATAAAAATAAAACTTAGTAAAGAATCTTGGAAATCCCGACACTCTATGACAAGCCCAAAAACCTTCTCTTCTACCCATTCCATTTGGGAGTGTAAAGCCACATTATAAAGAGTTTTGCTTGAGGACAAGCAAAGATTCAAGTGTGGGGGTATTTGATGTGTGCAAAATGCAACATATAAATTACATCAATTGTGGCATAAAACTAACCCTTTTTTTAGTACTAATGTTGGAAAAAGTGTGCTTTTGTCTTCCTTTTGTATTTTCAGGATTAAATGAGCTCAAATTAATAAAAGAAGCAAAAAGGCAGCTAAATCTAGCATAAATACAAGAAAAGGAACAAACGTGACATGCCCGACCCCAGGACAGCATCTTCCCAAGCAAAACAAGAGAACAGAAGGTTGAACACGCCCCGTGCTCAGTGAGCACGGGGGCGTGCCAAAGTATCAGCATAAAAGACAAAGTTGTAGAAGCTTCCATCGCCCACCACGGGGCCGTGCTCAGCGGACACGGGGCCGTGGTCAACTATAAGATTCGCAGAATCCAGGCAAATCTTGATAGTACAGATATGCTTCTGCACACGGGGTCGTGCCCAGCGGACACGGGGCCGTGGTCAACTAATACAGACAAAAAGCAATTAATGAAGACAGAGAAGGATGTGGACACGGGGCCGTGCCCATTAGACACGAGGCCGTGCCCAAGCTTCTGTTCAGTCTATAAATAGGAGTGCTTGGCTCAAGCTCAAACCATCCCTTGGCACACCACCTCTCTCACACTTCACCCACCACCCACCACCACCATAACACCATCATCCACCACCATCATCCATTGTCCATCATAGAGTGTGTGAGTCATCTCGGGATCCAAGATTGATCGTAAGAGTTCTTGACAATCAAGGCCATGTTTACCTAAGCCTCTTACATCACTTGGTGAAGAGAAAGTGTATAGTGTAATACTTTTTATTTTTAATCTTTTCACACTTTTTACTTGGTTTTGTATTAATGACTTTAATAACTAGTTTCTTATGTTGAAGGTGATTTTTCCTTATCGTTTGTCCGTGGTGTCTTGGCATTATTTTACTGTCTATATAAAATAAAGGATTTTCACCATTCATATCTCCACGGTCTATATGGAGGTATGTTGGCTACCTGGTCGGGGGTTAAGGGAACAATTTGGTAAAAGTCTTGCCTTGTTCAGTGTATAGATCCTGCAAGGACCTGGGTCAAATTTAGTAGGACCTCCTTCAATACTTAACGGTATTGGATGGTGGGGGTCCAAACTCTTTGACCCCCTCATATGTAAGCTACTATTAATACAATAACCCGACTATTTAGGACTGTATCCCTGCTGACTCAGACTACTTAGCCGAGGGTAACGTCGCCTTCAAAAGAGGGGCCTACCATAATATGCATTTATAACTTAATTAATTGTCTTTCAATAATCCGACCCTTTAGGATTGTATCCTTGCTGACTCAAACTACAGGGTTGAGGGTAACGTCACCTTCAAAAGAGTGGCCTACTACAATAACTAAGATAATCTCTTAAAAAATGCAAAAGTGCGGAAATAATCAAAGGTTACACTATACACGAGTCGAAACCAAGTGATTCATCTTGTCTATCTGTTTTACTTTTATTTTTATTTTCAGCATTTTAGTTAGTTTTTATTTTTCTAGTTTAAAACATTTTTCTAACTTTTTGAGTTGATTAGACGTTGAGGATAAACCGGTACTAAAAGCTCTTGTGTCCTTGGACGACCTCGGTATCTTACCAACACTATACTACGCTCACGATGGGTGCACTTGCCCATATGTGTGTTTAGTGTTAGTAAATATCGTGTTTTATAAATTTAAAGCTTGGCTAAAAAAAGTGTAAAGGGGCTTAAAAAATACTTAAACTTATATACACACTTCACACGCATCAATTACAAATCAAATCACTTTATCTGAACAATGAAACTGAACTTTGTAACTTCGAATAAAAGCAATCATATGACGGTTTCATATGACATATCCAGACACACTCAAATATATAAATATTATAGTAATTCCAAATAACTTCGTACCCCAGCTCAAACGTTAAATCCTAACTTCAAAAGCTCCCTGCACAAACCATCTGGCATTTAACAGTTCTGAAAATCAAGTGCAAAAAACCATTAGTCATTTAACAGTTCTCAAAATCAAGAAAAGGGAAACGAAAATCATAACATACTTGAAGATTAAACCTGAAATATGAGATTTTAAAATGGATGCTTGATTCCATTATGAAATTAGAACGTGGATGGATGTGAGATGACCTGCAGACACAAGACAATAGGGATTAGGGTTCTAGTTCGACAAAATATGAAAATTTTAACTTACTTGAACGAAAGATCTGAGATAGAAACGTGGATGATTGATTCTATGATGGTAACGAAACAAACATGGATGATTGATTCGGTTAGGGTTTCTTCTAATATGTGTGTTTCTGGTTCTTCGCGTGCAGGGGAAGAGACCGGATGGAGAATATTGGAGATGTGGAGGAGGCTAGGGTTTGAGAGAATAGATTGTTGTTCACTGAAAAGGTGGGTTTGAATTTTGGAAAGGGAAGAGAAGTAGGTTTTGTTCGGGATTTGAAAAGTTGGGGCTTTTGAAATTTGAAAGTCCGCCCAAGATATTTCAGGGTTTTGAAAACCCGCCCAATTAATTTCAGGGGGTGTTTGAAAGATTCAAAACCATTCATGCATTGAGCAATTGTACAATAAGCTCTATGACTTGTAAATGTTGAAAAAGTGACAAATGACCATTCTTGCCCCTTGGATATGCTTGTTAATATAGTGTAGATATATATATATATATATACCTCATAGACAATTATTTGGTGAATGATGTCTAACCTACCCGATACTTCTTGCTAGAAGAAAATGCCGCCCCGACGCAGCACAAACACTAACACGTTACCGAGAACTGAGGCTGAACTCAATGAGTGCATATCGCAGGCCATAGCGCAGCATGAAGCACTCCGCTCTGAACGCAGCGGTGGCACTTCAGGAAACAATCCTCCAACTGGTAATGTTAAGTCACCCAAGCCATATTACAAATCTTTTGGATATTTCCAATTATGCTTGTCAATGCTCACTCGAAAATTGTGTTGCATGTCTTACAGGCTGCACCTATAAGCAATTCCTGGACTGTAAGCCCTTGAATTTTGATGGCACAGGAGGTGCCGTTGCTTTTTTTTGTTGGGTTGAGAAGACTGATTCAGTGCTGAGAATGAGTAAATGTGCACCCGAGCAGAGAGTTACTTACATCTCAGGGTTGTTTATGGACGGTGCACTCACTTGGTGGAACCTTCAGGTTCAAACCCTTGGTGAAACTACTTCTTATGCATTGAGCTGGGACAAGCTCAAGGAATTAATGCGAAAGAAATACTGTTCTAGGGCCGAAATACAGAAGCTTGAGACTGAGTTCTGGAATTTGAAAATGGATGGACCGAAGGTTGCTGAGTACATTCAGCGTTTCCATGACTTATCGAGGGTTGTTCCCTATCTTGTCGAGCCTGAATTCAAGATGATTGAGTGATTTATATGGGGACTCGCTCCTCAAATCTTAAGTATGCTTACTGCCTCCAAGCCTCCGACCATCGCGAAGGCTATTGATTTGAGCGTTGCGCTTACTGAAGAAGCTCTTCGCTTGGGAAAATTCTCGATATCTGAGGCAAAGAAGAAAGAAACTCACGTGGAATCCTCGAATGACAACAAGAGAAAGTTTACGGATTTCAAGAAAAGCACGTGGGCAAACAGTAATACCAGCAAGCGTAAAGATACAAATCCGCCAGCAGAGGCCCAGACTAGCGTGACAAACACGGAAACCAAGGGAAAAGGGTATATGGGCACCCTACCCAAGTGTGACATCTGTCAGTTTCATCATACTGGTAGATGCAGATATGGTAAGTGTGACAACTGTGGAAAAGTTGGGCATGCAAGGGATGCATGTTGGTATGGCACGGGACGCGGAAATATGAACCAAGGAGGAAATGGAAATCAAGGTGGAAATGGCAATCAGTATGGTAACAGAAACCAAGGTGGAAATGGTAATCAGGGAGGAAATGGTAATAGGGATGGAAACGGTAACCAAGCTGGCAATGGGAACCGAGGTGGAAACAACAACAATAATCAAGGCGGAAACGATAATGGACGTGGCCAAGGATGTTTTGGCTACGGTGACATGGGGTAATACAAGCGGGATTACCCTAAAAACAATCAAGCCCGAGGAAGAGTGTTCACTATCGCAGCTAGAGAAGCACGCCAGGATCCTAATATGGTTACGGGTACGTTCCCTATTAACCAACACTATGCATCTGTTCTGTTTGATATTGGCGCCGACTTTAGTTTCATATCTATAGACTTTAAGAATACACTTGGCCTAGTTTTAAGTAAGCTAGACGTCCCATACTCAATAGAATTGGCAAATGGAAAGTTGGTTGAAGCAAATGAAGTGATTAAGGGTTATACCCTGGAACTTGGAGAACGAGAATTCTCTATTGATCTTCTACCTGTTGATTTGGGAAGCTTTGACGTGGTTGTTGGGATGGATTGGGTGTCTAACAACCGTGCGGAAGTGGTTTGCCACTAGAAGACCATCCGCATTCCATTAGTGAATCAAGACACGCTTGTGATTCATGGAGAAACGCACGAGACGCCCTTACGAATTATCAACTGTATAAAAGGGCAGAAATGTTTACGAAAAGGATGCGTTGCCTTCCTAGCACACGTAGTAGATAAGAAAGTTGAGGAGCCAAAGCTTGAAGACATTCCGGTGGTAAAGGATTTTCCTGAAGTCTTCCCCGAAGACTTGCCAGGATTACCTCCACAGAGAGAAGTCGAATTCCATATTGACTTGGTTCCAGGCGCCACTTATGTAGCCAAGGCACTGTATCAATTTGCGCTGTCCGAAATGCAAGAGTTATCTACACAACTCCAGGAGTTGTTGGATAAGGGATTCATAAGGCCGAGCTTCTCGCCTTGGGGAGCTCCAGTGTTATTTGTCAAAAAAAAGGATGGCAATTTCCGTTTGTGTATCGACTACAGAGAGTTGAATAAGCTAACCATCAAGAATCGGTATCCCTTGCCGAGGATTGATGACTTGTTCGACCAATTGCAAGGCTCTAGCTACTGCGAATACAAGAAGAAAGTATCACGAAAATGTGACAACCCTCACCAAACCAGGTATCCGTACGACTTAATTAATAATTAATTACTGCTTAATTACTGTGCTTACCTGAATTTGTGGATAAACTGCTACGTGAATGCTGATACATGTACTTACTTGCATCATACTTTACTTGCTGTCACTCCATGTTTTGCTTACAGCACCTTTGTGACAACCTTGATGCACCAAACGCACAGTAGCACAATGAACGGATAACCTATTAAACGTGCTGTTATAGCCAGCACCAGGCAGGTACTACCTCTAAGGCCTGTAAGAGCCTGAGATAGTTTGCTACACTAGTGGTGAGTGTAGGAATATAAGGGTTGTAGAACTGCGTCACTATGAATGAGATACAGTGACCGGATGTGCCTAAAACGTACTTTAAGTACAAAATTCAGCACTTTAATTAAAATTCAGCATTAAGCTACCTAATAAAGTGCCAAAACATGAGGAAAACATTACTAGACACTTTCCAAAGTGTCGGGAATAAGTTGTGTCACTAAAAATAATATTAACGACACCTTAAGGCTTTGTTAAGCACTTTAACGGATCAATATCCAACCGAACAACCGGACTTTATCCGGAACACAAAAATATTGTCATTAACATTGTTTTTCTTTTTCTGAGCCTGTTAGGGTCCCCGAATACCCTAACACCCGCTACAATGCATAACATACTAATAAATGGTTTAATCTCCTAAATATCTAACTAATACTTACCTTTTAGTTGAAAACTAACCAAGACCCCCCCCCCCCCTCTAACGAATTCGGTCCCCTTGGGGGAGACCCATGTCCTTTACTTGATTAAAATATTCATATGTGCTTAATATCTTGGAGACACTAAATCCTTTGGGTAATTAACCTAAGTATTGTCTATAAGTTCTAGTCTTAACACACATGATCTTTTCCATCACACAACCCACCAAAAACACTCCCACTCCCTCTCTCTCTCTCAAAGGCTTCGGCCGAACACCCCCTTGAGCACCCATCTATTTTTCGGTTTTGATCTCCACATTCCAAGATCATTCAAGTGTCAAGGATCTCACATAAGGAAGCTTGGTGCATTCGGAACGCGAAGGACCTCACTCTATTGCTTTTATCCCCTCATTTTGCGTCTAGATTCTTCCCTAGCCTCGAGCTAGTAGTAAGTTGCTATAATCACCCTCTCGAACTATTTTAAGATGGTTAAAATGATATGTAACGGTTAAAAGTCATGAACATACAAGTTGAAGCTTAAAAGTCTACTAGAAATGCTAAAAGTAATGGTTAAAAGCTTGAATGTTGTGTAAATCTTGTAGTATTTGATTTGTGTAGTTATTTGGACCCGATCTATGTTGTGGTAGCTCGGATCATCGTTTAACCCGGGTTGGTCATGATCATGGATCATGACATAAGGTTGTTTTGGAAGTAACAAGGGTTAAAATATGAACTCTACCACACACGAATCATGAACTTGTGTAAAAACGATTTTACTTACAAAATAGTGTATAAACTAGTAGATCTACGGATCTACAAGCGGTATTTTCAAAGAACCGAGTGTCAAGAGAAAACATATTTTAAAGACGGATCTTTCATAAACAAGAATGATTTTAGTAAACACACAAGTGTATAAACACTTGTGTAACACAAAGTTTTGACGAAAGAACCATTTTTGTAAATGTTAACAAGAAGTTGTAAAGATAGAATTTCGTTAAAAACGAGACTTTTACGAAACCGGATTGATTTATACGAAAGATCCACTAAAAGTAATGGGATTTACTTCATATATTAGATAAACCACAAGTTCATGTAATCTATGCGATATACATATTTATTTACTAGTTTGTTGTTTTGGACATTGTTTTGATTGAATGAGAAAATTGTTGGTTTGATTTATAAAAGAAAATGATACGCTTAAAAGCGTGGCCACCTCCAGTTACAGGGGAAACTCTGGCGAAATTTTTCTAAAAACCTAACACTTGGGAATGTTTTCACTACAAGTGTTGTAAATCTATTTTTGACCTGATTTCAAAGCGTAAGTTTCGCCACGACTTATTTACAAAAATTTTCTAAATATCGGAGGTGGGATTTTCACAAAATGAAACTTGATAAATATATATTTAGTATATATTTTTCACCACAACACTTGTGAGATTTTTATGATTATTTTGTGAACTATACAAATATTATTTTTAGGGTAAAAATAATATTACTAAATATTAACGGCTCCAAAATAATACGAACGCCTTCACAATAAATATTAAGTTACAACGGTATTATTATTACCACCCGAACTTCAAAGGTAACTTACGCATTTTAAGAAAATATTTATGAACGCGTATTTGTCAAGAATATTATTTTGGAAATTTGAATGAAATAAAATATAATATTTTTGGGAAGAATGATTATATTTTGGAGTTAGAAATAAAATATATTTTAAGTGAGACTTAATAATATATTTTAAATGTTACGAACACACATGTATTAAATCCCCCATCCTTGGGAAGGAGAATAATTACCAAGTATTTACAAAAATATAAATACGAAATAGTTGTCTAACTATTTCCCAAAAACTTAAACCTTAAGCTAAGGCACGGCCGTCCGTCTAATAGAGTTAGTACGTGTAGGTCGTCGCACAGCTGCTTGAGCAGGAGATATACTTGGTAGAGACGCACCACTGTGAGTTCATGTCCCCCTTTTCTCTTAACTGTTTTCAGTTTTATACTTCGGGGGTGAAATACATGTTACATACTGCTACGGACAATTACGAATGGTATGGTCAGCTAAGGAAGGAACTGTTAGGTTATGTGATTGGGTAGGTGAAATCTTAAGAACATTAGTCCTCGTAGTACGATCGAGGGATACAAGTGATAGGCCTATTTGAGCATAACAAACCCCACCCATGCGCCCTAAGGTTGGACCATGTGGTGACCTTGTCTTAACCCCACCCATGCGCCCTAAGGTTGGACCATGTGGTGACCTTGTCTTAACCCCACCCATGCGCCCTAAGGTTGGACCATGTGGTGACCTTGTCCTATCCCCTCCCATGCGCCCGCAGGTTGGACCATGTGGTTACACATTAACTGATATGTTTCCTTATTTGCTTTCATACCAGAGTTTACAAAACATTCATACTTACAATGATTATAAAGGTTTATTCACGCGCACATACTAAACACATGAACTCGCTCAACAATTTTTGTTGATTTTTCCAACTTACATGTATTTCAGGGAACTAAGGATTCTGGCACGGTATGCTACGTTTTCCCGCTGCATAAGAGTTTCGAGGTCATCCAAGTTTAGGGGATGTGACTTTTACCTGGACGAGTCATAATCCTTAAACTGCGCTTATTTCGTGTTGATGTTTGTGTCTTCCGAACAATGTTTTATGTTATTAGGTTGTAGTCTCCGTTGCATGTGTCAACGCCTTAAGTCAATGTTGTGTTACTTAAGTTTTAAGACTCAAATCAATGGATGATCTTGCATGATTTTATTTTCATATAGCTTTGTTATGATTAAGCTATGGTATTAAGAAGTCACACCAAATTAACCACGCTTCCGCAAAGCCAGGGTGTGACAGCTTGGTATCAGAGCCCCGATCATAGCGAACTAGGATTCCTTCTCGAGTCTAGACTATGATCACTAGGGCTCTCACGAAAACATTTTTACACTGCATACCACTTAAGTCCAGATCCAAAACTTTTTACAAACAAATGTTGAGCACACTTATTTATTATTTATAGGCTCGGTCTGGAGGACCGAGGCTCGGTCTGGAGGACCGAGGCTCGGTCTAGGAGACCGAGGTAGTTGCCTAGTAGGACTAGGGAGAGCAGTCTGAGAGGCTGGGAGAATTTGGCTAGCTGGACTAGGAAGAGCAGTCTGAGAGGCTGGGAGAATTTGGCTAGTTGGACTAGGAAGAACAGTCTGAGAGGCTGGGAGAATTTGGATAGTTGGACTAGGAAGAGCAGTCTGAGAGGCTGGGGGGCTAGTGGGACTGGGAGAATTATTTACTTGATGACTAATGTGCTTGTCTGATTATATGATTGATTATTTGTGTATATTTGTGTTTATGATACAGACACCATGGATTCATCAGGCACTGGTGAATCGGACACCACGGACCCTAGACCCGTAGTATCAGACGACTTAGAGTCTTCAGAGCACGAGGTCCACACGTCAGATGTTACCAGCATAGACAAGGATGACTTTCAGCCCTTTTGCGCTGCCCGACGCTGTCAATAAGCCCGCTGTCGACGTCGATCTGTTTGCTGATGAGCCCCTGGAGGACGATGTTGAGGGCGAGGCCCTTCTAGCTGACGGTGGTCTTTTGTTACTCGCAGATGCTCCAGCTGAGGAGTCACCTGCACCCTCACCGCTCCAGACTCCTTCGAGTCTGTGGCCTCCGCACCGTCACACACTCGGAGCGCACAACACTATTCACATGGTTCAGATCCTGACAGGGCATCATCTGCTGTCTCTGCTCCTAGAATTGCTTTCGATCACTACCTCGATGAGGATTCAGACCCTGCTTTTCCCCCTGGATTTGACCCGGACCAGGAGATAGAGTTCATCCACTTGGATCAGCCTATGGTTGACCCAGTTGGCCCTGCATTCGCTGATCATGCAGATTTTGATATGGAGTTCGTTGATCCCGAGCCTGCCATGGCCCTTGAGCCAGTAGCTGCTCCTGACCCAGTGTTTGAGCATGACCCTGTTCATGCTGGCATGCCCATTGATCCTGTGATTGCTGACCTACCCATTAATGATCACCCTGCTGATGCACCACTACTGGAGGGTGACCATGTTATTGCTGCTGATCATGTTGATCCCCCACTTATCGCTGTTATACCTGCTGACTCTCTTGTTGCACCCCACCCTGACCCTGTGCCTGTACAGTTCGATCATGCGCCTCTTGCAACCCAAGTTGATCCTCGATACGCGCACACCCGAAATGGGTGGATAGACGATGACAATGGTTACCCACCTTTCGAGTTTCCTGTGACGCTCTCTTGTGGCCCCTGTTTCAGCCCCTGTTCCAGTTCCTATGGATGCACCTTTGCTACCCACACTTACCGCTGATGGCCTCCACACCGTTACATGACCCGGAGACTGCACTCGAGCCAGCTGCTACACCATTTGGGTCAGCTTGATGTTGCGCCTGCTGAACCTACACCTTTACGTGATCACGATCCTGTTTCTTTTTGGTCTGCCATACATTGCACCCCTGATATCTACCTGCCTCGGCCAATCTCCTCATTTGTGAGATGTTCGTTTTTACACCCGCAACCGCTGACATTACTCCTTTCCCCTATGAAGACCAACGTCCATTGCGCCAAGATGCCTATAGCTTTCCTTCAGAATAGAACCGCACCTCGGGGAGGTACTTCAGGTCAGCACCCGCATAACGATTCATCTGCTACAACAGCATATTCCCAACTACACAAGTCGCACCACTTGCTACATTCACCTCTACAACGTCAGGACGAGCCATTTCGATGATTCCTATTGTACACTGTGCTGAAGTTAGACCCTTACATTATAAAGGCCACACGCGAGATGAGTTGCTCCTGTAACATCAACCACAGTTAAGGATATGAGTCACAGAATGTTGGGGCTTGAGCTGACGCCACAATTGGCAACTTCAATTGCAAAACATTACATAACCAAAAACATGATTAAGGTGTCTACATCACAAGACAGCATTTTGCCAGAAAAGTTTATGTTAGACACCAGGATTCTGATACACATTTCTTTACTATCGGGCAGCAGGGCAGATAATTACCCCGACGTATATACCAGCTCGAGGAGGGACTCTCGCATATTAGCGGTCACTTTTCTTTCCTCCTCCACCCCAGTCACCAGTATAGTTGATTTCTGAACTATGCGGATTGCATTACATTTGAGTGAAGACCCTAATGACGAGCCGAGACCGTGAAGACCCTTAAAGACCACGTCTGACTACGTAATTTTGATACACTGATTTACTTGTTGGGCAAGGGTAGGGTGACCCTGTGTCCCTTTTGATATGATACGCTTTGTAAGACAATGCAATTGCGGTCGGAAGATAACGAGAGCAAATAAACATACGACAACCCTTGTGGCCCTTAGTCACTTGCGATGTACAATACAGTTATACAAATTTTAAACATTATATTGCGGTCTCGAATTACGATAGCGCAATCGCAATATTCCCATTATATGTGATGTTGGGATTAATTATACTAATCCTATAACATGAGATGTTATGTGCTCGATGAATGATATTACGTACGTGCGTTATTTACTTACTATGACCTGATCCATAGGATCATCATTTAGAAGATGCCTCCAAGACGGGATGTACGCATACCCACCAACGAGGCGGAACTTCAGGGAATCATTGCTGCAGTCATCGCACAATACGAGGCCCATCGCTCCGAGCGCAACGGAGGTACATCAGGAAATAACCCACCCAACGGCTGCACCTACAAGCAGTTCTTAGGCTGCCAGCCCCTACATTTCGACGGCACTGGGGGTGCCGTAGCCTTCGTACGCTGGATTGAGAAGACGGACACTGTTTTGCGTGCGAGCAAATGCGCCCCAAGAGATCAGGTCACGTACATTTCCGGGCTGTTCCGAGATGGGGCTCTGTCATGGTGGAAACTTCAGGTTCAGACAATGGGCGAGGCTGCTGGGTATGCTTTATCATGGGACGAGCTGAAAGAGCTAATGCATAAAAAGTACTGTTCGGGAACAGAAAGCCAGAAGGTAGAAACTGAGTTCTGGAACTTGAAGATGGAAGGTCCAAAAATAGCTGAGTATGTGGAGAAGTTCCAGGTTCTATCGCGTATCGTTCCTTACATGGTAGATCCGGAGTTTAAGAGGATTGAGCATTTCATTTGGGGATTGGCACCCCAAATCATGAGCATGGTGACGACATCAAAGCCTGCAACAATCACTGAGGCCATCAATCTAAGTGTAGCCTTGACGGAAGAGGCAATCAGGATGAACAAATTTTCAACCTCTGAGGAGAAGAAGGAGACTCATGTAGAATCATCTGGGGACAACAAGAGAAATTTGGCGAATTTCAAACAGGGTACCCAGTCGAGTAGCAACAACAAGGCCAAAAAGAGAAAAGAGTACACGGGTATCCTACCAAAGTGCGACAACTGTCGACGTCACCATAACGGGCGGTGTAGATATGGAAAATGTGGTAACTGTGGCAAGGTGGGACATGTCAAGGAAACGTGTCGGCAGGGTACTAAACATGGAAATAGAGGTCAAGATGGTAGCGGAAATCGCGGAGGAAATAACGACGACAACAACTATCAAGGCAGGGATGGTGACGATCAAGGCTGTGGCCAAGCATGTTTTAATTGCGGTGATGTGGGGCATTTCAGGAAGTATTGCCCTAAGAACACTCAGGCACGTGGATGAAAGCTCAACAGCGGGGATAGAATCCAAGCGTGGATATCGGTACGTCTCATAATAGTCAATGTTATGCTCTATTTGACAGTATTGTCAAATTTTAGCTTCAGAAAATGTAGTTGTTTTAGTAGTAAGTAACCTAGATACCCAGTTCTCGATAGAACAAGCCTAACGGAAGCTTCGACGTGATAATTGGGATGGACTGGTTGTCGAACAACCCGGCGGAGATTGTCATCCGCGCCCCGACGACGAACGGAGAAATGATCGTGATTCATGGAGCAGGATACGCTCCTACGGATTATCAGGCAAAGAAGACACGAAAATTTTCGCACAAAGGATGTGTTGCATTCTTGGCTCATGTCGTGGAAAAAGAAGCCGAAGAACCAAAACTCGAAGATATCCCTGTGATTGGAGAATACCCTGAAGTCTTCCTCGAAGACTTGCCGGAATCATCTCCTCAACGATTAGTCGAATCTCGCGTCGATTTAATTCCAGGCACTGCACCCGTAGTCGATGCATCGTAGCGACTTACATTTTCGGAGATGCAAGGATTGACAGAGAAGTTTTAGCAATGGATAGAGAAGGAAGATAACAGACCAAAATTCCCTTTTGGGGTAACCCCATTTCTACTTGTCAAAAAGGAGGATGATGATTTTCAAATAAACATCAACTACCAGGAGCCGAACGAGCTAACACACGAGAGTCAGTGACTCATACTAAGGGTTAACGAACCTCTTATATAACTAACTATGAGGACCCAACTACTACTACACAACTGATCGACGATCGAGCGTCGTTAGCGGTGAAATTCAGGAAGAAAGTTTACCGATGAAAATTGTGGGACAATGACTAGTTCTTAGACGTACATAAAGGTGGTGCTTCCTACACAATGCACACACCAGCCTACACGGGACACGAAATCTGGAGGATTTAGAAAACATATATTTAGGACCTTGGGAACCCAGGTCCAGACTCGTAAAGGTTTTTATTTAGGAACCATATCTGTCAACTCAATAAACCATCATTAACGTGGCGCATATGCCAGTTCCGTTAACCAAACAGAGAATACTTGGACTTCTTTTACTTCTGGCAAGTAGATGTTTGCATCTCTACTCCCCTTAATGGTAGTAGTTGCATCACACAAGTTTTCTTCGCTGAGAGCGACCACACATTTGTTTCGATACTTGGTCATTTCTTCATTTAGCAAGCACTCGTTGTTTCAGTACTCGGAAACTTTCATGACTCACATGCATCATTTGCTACGCACGTGGTTTTGTTTCGAACAAACACTTCTTTGAAATTTAAATATTACCTTGCTAAACCCAATTACTGATTCGTGATTCGAATGACCTACTACTTTCTTTCAAGTTACATGTTTGCTATCATGTCAAGATTTCCTTGTTGATACGTACGTTTATTGTTTGGTTACTAGGTTCAACTGCTTGAACTTATCCAGCTCACTTGCTTAAATTGAGACGCCATATGATGCATTGAGAGCATCGTATTCTAATAGTTTGGCACATATTCTTTTGTTTCGGGTCGTGGTAGACTTATTTGGCCTGAGACTCCACTAAATCGTGGATAGATTTCAACACCTTACAGTGATACTTTCACAGAACAGAAGCTTGCACTTATTTGACTACTCACTTCGTACACGGATTTAATTGATTATTTGACAACTTGCCCTAAATCCGTTTCTTTATCACAATTAAATCACTCTCAACACACTTGCGTGCTGAGTCAAAGGTACATAAATTCATCTCATATCATGATGTACCCCCTAACGATTCTTTCGTTGTAAATCAAATGCCTTGCGATACTTATTACATTTCATCTTCGATTGGAAACAGTGAATCTTTGATGTTCCGTATTTAACTGAAAACTCTGTAACATGGTATAAATCAAATCTTCAGATTGCCTCAGTACACTTTCATTTGATCTCAAACGCGGTGAACTTGTTCAGTCACCACTATTATTGGGAAATGCCATTACGACACCTTGTGGTGTCATCATAAACTTGTAGCTTGTGCTAATCATGGTAACCGTTTTACACGAGCCCACCCATACTTCTGTTTGATTTATCATTTAAACATTTCCGATGCAACTACGAATCAAGACAATGCTACACCAGATTCGCTTGTATTCCATTCGGTGTATCTCCACTATTCAAAAATGTCAACACACTAAACCTTACCAGACATTTATTCAAGAGTTGACAGATCACTTTACTATTACGTTGAGTTGTTGCTTTGGAGTTCATATAGCTGATGCTATGATTTCTGAAAACCCGTTTGCATATTGTAACCAATCGTTTAAAAGAATCTTATTAGTCAAAACTCCACTTTTGTGGAACCCCTGCTAGCTGGTTTACACTAGATTATACGTCAAGTACGTTTTGTACCATTGACATCCAATGCTAGAAGCACACACCTTTCAACCCTAGGATTCGGGTTGATATATATTCTAGGACTCAGCTAATGTGAGTAAGGTCTGTTTAGATTTAATGATTGTCCACTTTGATATTATCCATATACATACGTGTGTGACTTAACCATAAGTAGTAGGGTAGTACAAATTTCGAGGACGAAATTTATTTAACGGGGGGAGAATGTGACAACCCTCACCAAACCAGGTATCCGTACGACTTAATTAATAATCAATTACTGCTTAATTACTGTGCTTACCTGAATTTGTGGATAAACTGCTACGTGAATGCTGATACATGTACTTACTTGCATCATACTTTACTTGCTGTCACTCCATGTTTTGCTTACAGCACCTTTGTGACAACCTTGATGCACCAAACGCACAGTAGCACAATGAACGGATAACCTATTAAACGTGCTGTTATAGCCAGCACCAGGCAGGTACTGCCTCTAAGGCCTCTAAGAGCCTGAGATAGTTTGCTACACTAGTGGTGAGTGTAGGAATATAAGGGTTGTAGAACTGCGTCACTAGGAATGAGATACAGTGACCGGATGTGCCTAAAACGTACTTTAAGTACAAAATTCAGCACTTTAATTAAAATTCAGCATTAAGCTACCTAATAAAGTGCCAAAACATGAGGAAAACATTACTAGACACTTTCCAAAGTGTCGGGAATAAGTTGTGTCACTAAAAATAATATTAACGACACCTTAAGGCTTTGTTAAGCACTTTAACGGATCAATATCCAACCGAACAACCGGACTTTATCCGGAACACAAAAATATTGTCATTAACATTGTTTTTCTTTTTCTGAGCCTGTTAGGGTCCCCGAATACCCTAACACCCGCTACAATGAATAACATACTAGTAAATGGTTTAATCTCCTAAATATCTAACTAATACTTACCTTTTAGTTGAAAACTAACCAAGACCCCCCCCCCCCTCTAACGAATTCGGTCCCCTTGGGAGAGACCCATGTCCTTTACTTGATTAAAATATTCATATGTGCTTAATATCTTGGAGACACTAAATCCTTTGGGTAATTAACCTAAGTATTGTCTATAAGTTCTAGTCTTAACACACATGATCTTTTCCATCACACAACCCACCAAAAACACTCCCACTCCCTCTCTCTCTCTCAAAGGCTTCGGCCGAACACCCCCTTGAGCACCCATCTATTTTTCGGTTTTGATCTCCACATTCCAAGATCATTCAAGTGTCAAGGATCTCACATAAGGAAGCTTGGTGCATTCGGAACGCGAAGGACCTCACTCTATTGCTTTTATCCCCTCATTTTGCGTCTAGATTCTTCCCTAGCCTCGAGCTAGTAGTAAGTTGCTATAATCACCCTCTCAAACTATTTTAAGATGGTTATATTAATATGTAACGGTTAAAAGTCATGAACATACAAGTTGAAGCTTAAAAGTCTACTAAAAATGCTAAAAGTAATGGTTAAAAGCTTGAATGTTGTGTAAATCTTGTAGTATTTGATTTGTGTAGTTATTTGGACCCGATCTATGTTGTGGTAGCTCGGATCATCGTTTAACCCGGGTTGGTCATGATCATGGATCATGACATAAGGTTGTTTTGGAAGTAACAAGGGTTAAAAGATGAACTCTACCACACACGAATCATGAACTTGTGTAAAAACGATTTTACTTACAAAATAGTGTATAAACTAGTAGATCTACGGATCTACAAGCGGTATTTTCAAAGAACCGAGTGTCAAGAGAAAACATATTTTAAAGACGGATCTTTCATAAACAAGAATGATTTTAGTAAACACACAAGTGTATAAACACTTGTGTAACACAAAGTTTTGACGAAAGAACCATTTTTGTAAATGTTAACAAGAAGTTGTAAAGATAGAATTTCGTTAAAAACGAGACTTTTACGAAACCGGATTGATTTATACGAAAGATCCACTAAAAGTAATGGGATTTACTTCATATATTAGATAAACCACAAGTTCATGTAATCTATGCGATATACATATTTATTTACTAGTTTGTTGTTTTGGACATTGTTTTGATTGAATGAGAAAATTGTTGGTTTGATTTATAAAAGAAAATGATACGCTTAAAAGCGTGGCCACCTCCAGTTACAGGGGAAACTCTGGCGAAATTTTTCTAAAAACCTAACACTTGGGAATGTTTTCACTACAAGTGTTGTAAATCTATTTTTGACCTGATTTCAAAGCGTAAGTTTCGCCACGACTTATTTACAAAAATTTTCTAAATATCGGAGGTGGGATTTTCACAAAATGAAACTTGATAAATATATATTTAGTATATATTTTTCACCACAACACTTGTGAGATTTTTATGATTATTTTGTGAACTATACAAATATTATTTTTAGGGTAAAAATAATATTACTAAATATTAACGGCTCCAAAATAATACGAACGCCTTCACAATAAATATTAAGTTACAACGGTATTATTATTACCACCCGAACTTCAAAGGTAACTTACGCATTTTAAGAAAATATTTATGAACGCGTATTTGTCAAGAATATTATTTTGGAAATTTGAATGAAATAAAATATAATATTTTTGGGAAGAATGATTATATTTTGGAGTTAGAAATAAAATATATTTTAAGTGAGACTTAATAATATATTTTGAATGTTACGAACACACATGTATTAAATCCCCCATCCTTGGGAAGGAGAATAATTACCAAGTATTTACAAAAATATAAATACGAAATAGTTGTCTAACTATTTCCCAAAAACTTAAACCTTAAGCTAAGGCACGGCCGTCCGTCTAATAGAGTTAGTACGTGTAGGTCGTCGCACAGCTGCTTGAGCAGGAGATATACTTGGTAGAGACGCACCACTGTGAGTTCATGTCCCCCTTTTCTCTTAACTGTTTTCAGTTTTATACTTCGGGGGTGAAATACATGTTACATACTGCTACGGACAATTACGAATGGTATGGTCAGCTAAGGAAGGAACTGTTAGGTTATGTGATTGGGTAGGTGAAATCTTAAGAACATTAGTCCTCGTAGTATGATCGAGGGATACAAGTGATAGGCCTATTTGAGCATAACAAACCCCACCCATGCGCCCTAAGGTTGGACCATGTGGTGACCTTGTCTTAACCCCACCCATGCGCCCTAAGGTTGGACCATGTGGTGACCTTGTCTTAACCCCACCCATGCGCCCTAAGGTTGGACCATGTGGTGACCTTGTCCTATCCCCTCCCATGCGCCCGCAGGTTGGACCATGTGGTTACACATTAACTGATATGTTTCCTTATTTGCTTTCATACCAGAGTTTACAAAACATTCATACTTACAATGATTATAAAGGTTTATTCACGCGCACATACTAAACACATGAACTCGCTCAACAATTTTTGTTGATTTTTCCAACTTACATGTATTTCAGGGAACTAAGGATTCTGGCACGGTATGCTACGTTTTCCCGCTGCATAAGAGTTTCGAGGTCATCCAAGTTTAGGGGATGTGACTTTTACCTGGACGAGTCATAATCCTTAAACTGCGCTTATTTCGTGTTGATGTTTGTGTCTTCCGAACAATGTTTTATGTTATTAGGTTGTAGTCTCCGTTGCATGTGTCAACGCCTTAAGTCAATGTTGTGTTACTTAAGTTTTAAGACTCAAATCAATGGATGATCTTAAATGATTTTATTTTCATATAGCTTTGTTATGATTAAGCTATGGTATTAAGAAGTCACACCAAATTAACCACACACTACCGACAAGTGTACCGGTCGTAAGTAGTAAAACAAGTAAGTCCGAGTATCGAACCGTGGACACAATCTAGCGACTCTTAATACTAAACCTCTATCGACCCCTAGCCTAATAATTTAGTTTTGTTTTGGGAGAAAATATTTTTAAACTAAAAAGCAACTAAATAGACGACCAAACAGCAGCAAGCGCAGGCAACTAGAGACTGGACTGAAACTCAAGTATGAGAAAAATAGTTTACATAGGCAAGAATCCCTAGACTCGTGAATAAAATCCTAACCTTGGTCCTGAATGAAGACTCTGCCTAACCTAATAAATCCCTGAAAGGTAAACCGAACCTGACAGTATGACAAGTGATGAAGTGCTAAAATGGACTGACTCGAGTTATCGACCACCAAGTCCCACAACTATCAGGGATTAGGTAATTTATTTACTAAAACCCTCAAATTATGAAGCAGAAATAACTAAGAACACCGAGACCCTAGGAAACTCTAGACACGAATAAACAGATGAACCCGAGTTATCGGCCACCTAAACTGTCAAACAACGCCCAGCTAATAACCTAGCAATTCTAGATTAGATTTCTCACCACTAGGAAAGATTGCACGTTTTAATTAATTGGTTTTAATAATTATTAAACTTGAATTAGATTTCTCACTTTCAATGTCTTAATTGGTTTTAATAATTATTAAACTTGAATTAGATTTCTCACTTTCAATGTCTAGACCAAAAGACTACAACCTAGACTGACTCCCGGCTCTAAAGTATATTTCTAAGTATCTAGAGCAATGGAACCAACAAATATATTATTAAGCCAATCAATACCAACACACAAATAATTAGAATCGGGTTCAAAAATTATAACTTATAAATCAACACATTCATTCAAAACCAAAAGTTAATAAATTAATCAATCATCTAGTTTATCAACTCTAGGCAACTATAAAAAGTTTAGCTACTCATAGTCAAGAACGAAACAAAAATAAATTTAAAGCAAACGAGTCTAGAAAACATTGTCAGATATTCAAATGCTAATAAACTGGAAATATAAAACATAGCATCTAACCGAAAGCTTTAATATTTTAAATCTTCTTTAACTCCAAGCTTTTCTTTTTTTCTTTGTTCTTGCGATTGCCTTTTTGCTCCCAAAAGAAAAACAGCCATCAACTGTATTATTGTCGCAGTATTTTGCTGCCGTCAAATCCCCCTATGCCAACTGCCGTAAGTGTCACACCCCCTAAATCCACATGCGGAGTATCACCGCAGGGAGCGTGACTGACCAGGATCCAGCTACCAATCATATTGAACAATATAAATAAATAGATAAAATCCAAACCAAACAATATAATTGGCAACAAAAAAATTTAACAAAGTCTAAGTTATCAGCGGAAGCAATAAGTTCAAAACCAAAAGATAAGTTCATAGTTCATAAGGTTAAAGTTCATAAGTTTATCATGAACACACAACGGTCCATGTTCCACAACGACTCCTCCCATGCAAGCTCCAGCTAAGTACCCAAAGACCTACAAAGCATGTAGTAACGAATCAACAAAAAAAATGTTGAGCGAGTTCACAGTTGGTTGTCTATTTTAAAGTTGTTCCGAAAACCATAAGATGTTTTGAAAACCATAAGTCACCCAGTTCCTTGTTTCCTAAACCATATACCGTGGGGGCTACCCCATGTTATAAACCACTAGATCCGTTACCATATCAACTACTGACTGGAGTCATGTTTATGTGCCCTGCGTCAATGTCTATCATCATTGACTAAGTGCCCAAGTACATTAGTCCACTCGCGTTCTCTGCGGCACGGTATGAGGCTTGTCAGTGTGATAACTGTCAAATTTGCATGTTTCCATACCATTGTTAAATAATTATTTGTGCCTAATGACTGTGTTGAATTACAATTAAATGCTTGCATTGCTTTCTGAATACTGCATCCTACTTACATGTGCATCACATATTACATACTGTCACACCATTATTTCATGCAAACTTTATTGACATACATGATGCACAAAACACAGTTAGCACAGTTACCAGATACATCAGGAATATGCTGACGGGGTTCAGTACATAGACAGACAGTGTTTTAAGACCCAGTATGAGCTAGAAACAAAGTATCACACTAGTGTAATGTGTAGGGAAGTGAGGACCATAAAACTGCGTCACTAGGAGATTAGTTAGGTGCCGGAAAGTGCCTAAAACCCACTTAAAGTGCAGAATTCTGCATTAATTAACAAAATTCAGCATTTTAACATGCTAGTAATGTGCAAAAATATGGCAAAATGGTCCTGTATGCTTTCCTAAGTGCCGGGAATTAAAAGTGTCATAAAAAGTTACATAAAGGACACAATACGGAATAACTTAGCACTTTAACGAAACGGTACCTAACCAAACAACCGGACATTATCCGGAACACCAAAATATTACCAGAAACATTGTTTCACTTTTTCTGAGCTAGTTATGATTCCCGAACACTAAAACACATTACATAATACATGTAACACACTAAACTCAAGACTTACACTTAACACCCTACTAATCACCTACTTATCACCAAACTTTACACTTAACCCCCCCTTGTTGTAATCGGTCCACTTAGTGGCCCCCACCACAAGATTTTCAAATCTTCTAATATCCCCATAAATCTTCCATAAATCTTGTGTAAGATCTTGTATGTACTATGTTGAACACACTAACCTTTGGTTAATAGAATTAGGGATTATAAGAGCAAGAGATCATTATCATTTTCTCCACAACACCCTCACTACTCTCTTCCCTTACAAAGCTCGGCCGAACGTACTCTATACACCACCACTATTTTTGTTTCAAGTTCAAGCATTTCAAGTGTACTTCAAGGTGCTAGAAGGTGAATTAGGAGGCTCGGTGTTCTCGGAACTTGAAGAACCTTACTCGTTTGCTATTAACCACTCAATCTTCATCTTGTATCTTCCCTAGCTTTAAGCTTGTTGTAAGACTTCTTTAAACTCTTGATACTTCCTATTTTTAGTGGTTAAAGATTATATTATGCTGAAATCATATGGACACTAAAAGAACATAAACATAAATCATGAACATAAAGCTTTACATAAGATGAAACATGATGATATATGGTTGATATGATGTTGTTTAGTGAATGTATGATGTTTGCTTGATGATTACTAGTAATATGATGATTGATCATCATATGGAACTTGTTAGAGTATGATTAAGAACATGGATTAACAAGTTAGAGATGATGATGTGCTCTCATGAAATAATCATCTTCTAATAAAAAATATGAACATGATAAATAAAGATGGTTTCTTGAAAAATAAGTAAACAAAGTGCGTTGGTGATCATGTAGATCCGAGATTTACAAATGACTTTTCTAAACAAACCAAGTTCAAGAGACAGTTTTTGAAAGATCATAACTTTTCTTGCACTATTTTTAGAAATAAAATAAGTGTAGGAAGGCTAGTAAAACAAGAAGATGTTGTAAATAAATATTTTTGTAAAATGAGTTCACAAGTTGTAAACATCTAGAAATCCCGAGAATGAGATTTTAACAAAAGTAAACACACTTTGGAGGGTAACTAAACCCACTAAACATCTCACCAAGTCACTACGCGTTTTTATAAAACATCAAGTTCATGTTGTATTATGAATGGAATAGTTTTGCACCTGGTAAGTGTAATATTGTTTAGAGTATGATTGTTGATTGTTTGAATGATTTTTGGAAAAGAAAATGATATGCCTAATAGCATGGACACCTCCATTTACAAAGGAAACTATGGCAAAATTTTCTAAAAATTCAAACACTTAGAAATATTTTCTAACGAGTGTTTACAAGTATATTTTTAACTTTGTTTTTCCAAAATAAACTTCGCCATAGGTTTTGTTACAAAAATACAAAGTATCGGAGGTTGGGTTTTGTAAATAAAATGAGTAAATATATATTTAGAATATATATTTTATACTAAGACACTTGTGTGGATATTTGTTTATTTTGTGAGATAGTAATATTATTTTAGGGTAAAATCATATAACTTAACAAAATACCTTGACATTTACAACTCCAAAATAATACCAAAAATCACATAGAATAAAATATTTAAGTTACACACTTGGTATTATGAAACTGATCGCTAAAACGTAACTTATGAAATATTCCGAAAAATACTTTTACAAATATATTTTTGGTAAATATTGTTTTGGATACAAGAAGTGAAAGTATATTATTTTTGGGAAAAATATATATATTTTGGAATACACTGTTTTTGACAAATAAGTTATATATTTTCTAAGCGGGACTTAAAAATATATTAGTCCAAGAATACAATGTACATGTATAAATACCCCCATCCGTGGGAAGGAAATACGGAAGTTAAAATACTTGAAAAGTATTAATGCGAAATATTGTTTACACAATTATTCCAAAACTAAATATGATTCAAAGTTAAAATAATTATTTTAACTAATAACTATAACTTGGAATAATGTTCGGAGACATAAGAAACACAACTCAAAAACATTCAGCCAAGGCACGGCTCGTTCGTCTAATAGACATTAGTACGCTGTAGGTAGTCGTGATTAGCTGCGGAGATTTGAGTTGCCGGTACAAGACGCACTACTGTGAGTTCATGTTTCCCCCCTTTCTTTTAACTGTTTTCAGTTTTATACTTCGGGGGTGAAATACATGTTACAATTATTACAGACATTTTTATACGTGGTATGGTTAACTTAAGGAGGGTTTACTACTTAGATCATGTGAAAGGTGGGTATAACACTTAAGGCCATTAATCCTCATTGTAGGACCGAGGGACATGAGTGATAGATCTATTTGGGTGTAGCGAGCCCACACCCATGCGGACCAGGGTGGCCCATGTGGTGACTATGTCTTATTCCCGGAGACAAGTTTGCTAGGTTTGAGTACTTCCTGCACCATTTCACACATACCATTGGCTTTGCAACCCATTGGTGATCTCTTTTTCCTTATTGCTACATACCAGGGACATACATTCGTACATACATACTTTAAAGGTTTACTCATATACACACACATGAACTCGTTCAAATTTTGTTGATTTTTCAAACTACATATATTTCAGGAAACTAATGGATCTGGCAGGGTATGCATGTGCCTTCAAGTTGCGTAGTGAATAAAAGATGTTATCCATGGTTGATGAGTTTAGAGGGTGTATTCCAATCCTGGACGGGA
This sequence comes from Helianthus tuberosus, assembly GCA_030545235.1. Lineage (NCBI taxonomy): Eukaryota > Viridiplantae > Streptophyta > Magnoliopsida > Asterales > Asteraceae > Helianthus > Helianthus tuberosus. The sequence continues at coordinate 74,717,273 of CM060437.1, forward strand.
TACGTGTTTCTAAACTCAGGTTTTATTTAAGTGCTTTTGTTGAGTCTTTGTGAACTCGTTTAAACGCGTCATGGGTTGTAACTTAATATGGTATTGATGTTTTCAGACAATGGTAATGTGGTATTTTCTAAACTTTATTAATGGATAAACATCTCATGTTTTTATCATATAGAATTGTTATGATTGTTGCTATGGTATTAAGAAGTCACACCAAATAAACCACGCTTCCGCAAAAGTCAGGGTGTGACAGTCAGACCTAATAGAGCTATTTAACTAATGACCCATTCGCCAATGGCCCGGGGATTAAGTCGATATAAAAATGAGGGACTTCATGATAGAGTTTTGTCTAGTAAGCTCTATGTTGTCATCCTTCCCAAGGAGGATGGAGGTACGAATTCTACCCAAGGAGAATACACAGGTTTCAATGTTGTCATCATTCCCAAGGAGGATGGAGGTACGTATCCTACCCGAGGAGAATACGCAAGTTTCAATATTAATCCTTAACCCATTCCCAAACCACCGGGAATCCCATGCTTTGTAGAAAGTGTGAACTCACCTTAGATTAGCTCGGCAGATTAAGTTATGGAAAGAAATATGTGAGGTGGAACTGGCCAATCACGTCCTAACATGATTACCTTTTAAGGGTTAGTGGGTGTGCTCACGCGAAAACATGAATCCTACACGTATCTAGCACGTAGCACATTATATCATACAATACTAAATATCATGCATGCATTTATCACGACATAGCTTAGCGACAACAAAAGTGTCACGAAAGACTTAGAATACTCTTCAATAAAAATTCCTAGCAATATAGTGCATTTTCGGCAGTTTTCGGATTGTTATCCGGAATAGTTCGTGTACAACAAAATTCCCAAAAAATTACAGAATATTTTAAACGATCCAAATATTATTGTGTCAAAATCTCGGGATCCAATTCATCACCAATTATTTTATAAAAATCATCTACGGGTCTGCAATCAGATTCGTCACTTTCTAACTGCAGTCTATGGAAAAATTCATTTAAAATTCATCGTAAGTCCGATTGACGAAATTCCAGTTGGAGAATTACAATGACACCGGTGGCCATCTACTGTACAAATTTCATGATCTAATTCTACACAGATTTCAAGTTATGACGAAAAACATAACACACATTTTCTGCAGTAAAAATGCAGCTTTTGCTGCTGTACAAAACGGACCTTTCAAAATAGCAAACAACCTCAAAAAAATATGATTCCAACGCCATTTGAAGCGTTTTTCGAAAACGTATGTTTTAGACTTCAGAAAATCAATTTTCCAATATAAAACGACTTGTCTGGTTTCGCTATATGATCCCGCAAATGACTATCTAGCGAACCCGCGACACATAATCGTTAATCACAGCAGGTTATAAGTTGTGTAATCAGATTTCATCTTGCGCAAACATCAAGATCCTTTACCACATTAAACCCTAAACAACCTACATGTGTCTAAGCATAACTACGCAATAATACGATTCATCATAACTGATCTTCATTCATTCTAAACCACAAATATCATTCAACATAAATGAAACATTAAAAATTCAGCCTTGATCACAGAACTTTAACCATCAAAATCATGTATAAACACTTGTATTTATAACAAAAAGCACAAACTAGTTACCTAGCGATGAAAGGGATCGACTAGTGCCGCCTAGGAGCCGAAAACTTGGGGTCTTGGGCTTATTCTCGTCCACTGCAGACGTGAGAAAGAGGGAGGGCACAAAGATCACAGGTTAGGTTCTTGATGTTGTAGGGATTGTGATGAAACATGCATACATAACTAAAAAAAAGGTTTTAAAGGGAGTGGGCAGTTTTGTTGTACATGGGCCGAAGACACTCAATAATTATGAGGGAGTGAGCTGCTTTGGGCCATAAATAGATGGGGTAGGAGTGAGGTGGCCGAGACTTGGAACAAGAGAACATGGTAATTGGCTGCTACATTGATTTGTTTATTAAACTTTATTATTATTATTATTATTATTATTATTATTATTATTTACATCTAACAACTTAATTATATAAGTATAATTAGTCAACTCAACTAATATAAAGTGCCATAATTAAGTTATGGTTCGGGCCTCAAAAGTTTCGAGTTACGCAAGTGGGTTGAGTCGATAAGCGAGATACGTACTTTGGTTCAAACGGTTCGTCAGTTCAACACAACACGGATTTGGTTTCGAATATTCATTTGCACACTATAATTTAGATGAGTATTTATTTAATCCATCAAATAAAATAGATGGGTTTTTACCTCGAAGTTACGGGTTGTCACAGTAAATCCCCCCCCCCCCCCCCCTTTTTTTTAAACCCTAGTAGGTTTTTAATTTTTTTTTTAAATTGCCGTCAAAATTGTAATATATGTGAACTGCTTCCAAACTTGCGAACCAATCCATGCTTTTTTTAGTCAGCCCAATTCTAAAGATATATCAGAGCCCACGCGCAGCCCAATTCCAATTCATTCTTGAATAACAACTTCCTGCATCAAACAAATAAATAATAAATTAATTATTCTTATTTATTTCTCCACCATACTAATTCAGTAATTCACAACAGAAACATTAATTTATTTAATGCAAACTTAAGAACACTATTGTTTCTTTTAGTTATTTATTTATTGTAAATGTAAATGTAAATGTAAATGTAAATGTAAATTGACATAACATTTGACCATTGCTTATTAGTTGTCATATATATAAACAACTCAAAAGAAGATGTTTTTCACCAATATGGATATACTTGATTACATGAAGCTTGGTTTAGTCGATAGCATCACTTCATAATTTCTTTTTTTCTAATTATTTAATTAGAAACTCACAAAATATTGTATTCGAGTTTTGCTCATTGTCTTAAATTTAGTAACACTTTATTTTAGCTCGGTTTTCATTAAAATCATAAAACTTCAATCACGAACCAACTACGAGTGGATTTTAATAAAAAAACAACCGTAAAGCCACTCAAAAGTGTAGGAATATTGATATAAAAATATGTATGTTTTAGACCACATCACGTACGCGTCACGTCAATTAAAGGTGCATGAGAAGAACTATACAACGCATGACCTTGAACTAGGAGCTGTGATATTCGAGTTGAAGATTTGGCGTCATTACTTGTATGGTACTCGATGCACAATCTTTACCGACCATAAGAGTTTGCAACACATCTTCGGCCAGAATGATTTAAACATGAGACATCGAAGATGGGTCGAGCTGTTAAATGATTACGATTGTGAGATTAAGTATCACCCGGGCAAGGCGAACGTTGTAGCAGACACCTTGAGCCGCAAGGAGCGTGCAAAGGCTCTTAGGGTGTGAGCCTTAGAGATGACTATACTAACTGATCTCACTACTCGGATTCGTGAAGCTCAGCAAGAAGCACTTAAATCGGATAACCTACAAGCTGAAGCATTACGTGGAATGGAAGCGCAATTGTTGCCTAAGGAAGATGGAACATTGTATTTAATGGAATGAATTTGGGTACCATTCTTCGGCGATCTACACTCACTTATTTTGGATGAAGCTCACAAGTCAAGGTACTCTATCCATCCTGGATCCGACAAGATGTACCAAGACTTGAAGGATTTTTATTGGTGTCCCAAGATGGAAGCCGACATCGCTACGTATGTGAGTAACTGCCTTACTTGCGCCAAAGTTAAGGCGGAGTACCAGAAACCATCAGGGTTGTTGCAACAACCTAAGATTCCCGTGTGGAAGTGGGAACAGATATCGATGGATTTCATTACCAAGCTACCGAGAACCGAAAGTGGTCATGATATGATTTGGGTAATTGTTGATCGGCTCACAAAGTCTGCGCATTTCTTACCAATCAGTGAGAAAGATAGCACGAAGAAGTTAGCAGAAATATATCTCAAGGAGATTGTGGCAAGTCATGGAGTGCCTGTTTCTATCATATCCGACCGAGATGGTCGTTTTGTGTCAAGGATATGGTAGACATTTCAGAAGGCTTTCGGATCACAGTTGGACCTTAGTACTGCATTTCACCCTCAGACGGACGGCCAAAGTGAATGAACGATACCGACTTTAGAAGACATGTTATGTGCTTGTGTGATGGACTTTGGTGGAAGTTGGGATACTCACTTGCCTTTAGTGGAGTTTTCCTACAATAATAGTTATCACACTAGCATTCAGGCCGCCCCGTTTGAAGCTTTATATGGACTTAAGTGTCAGTCCCCGTTGTGTTGAGCGGACACCGGAGATAAACAACTTATCGGTCCAGAATTGGTTCAGGAAACTACAGACAAGATTGCTCAGATACGTGATCGTATCAAGTCAGCACGTGATAGACAGAAGAGTTACGCCGACAAGCGGTGGAAACCGTTGGAATTTGAGGTTGGAGATATAGTTTTATTAAAAGTCTCGCCTTGGAAAGGCGTGGTACGATTTGGAAAACGTTGAAAGTTGAACTTGCGTTACATTGGTCCTTTCGAGATTTTGGAGAAAATCAGAACCGTCGCATACAAGATGAAGCTTCCTAAGGAACTTAACAGTGTCCATGACACGTTTCACGTGTCTAATCTCAATGAGAGTCCTACCCAAGAAACAGTCGTCATTCCCGTAGACGAGATTCACGTCAACGACAAACTCCAATTTACTGAAGAACCTGTTGAGCTTACAAACTGGAAGGTCCACAAAACACGGAGAAGTCGTATTAAACTTGTCAAAGTCCGTTGGAATTCACGTCATGGCCCAGAGTTTACATGGGAACGTGAAGACCAAATCAAGACTAAGTATCCGCATTTGTTTCACAACTCCCCTACAACTGATAACACAGCTTGAATTTCGGGACAAAATTCATTTAACGGGGGGAGAATGTGACAACTGGAACTTTTCCATGTAATATCCATACAATGTGAACAGTAACTTGTAACATATGGTTGCGTATGCTGAATTTATGATATGAATGATTTCCTGTTTACTTTCAAAGACATACAAATACATTACCTGTTGCATGTTACTTATCATTATTAAATGCAACCCAGAACAGTTAAATTAGTGCACAGAACGAAATTAGCACAATAATCAGATGAACTAGAAGTACTGACGGGAGTTCAGTACTCAGACAGACATCATGTTAGGACATAGAATGAGTCCCGGAACCAAAGTTTATACTAGAATTCTATGTAGGGAAGTAAGGATTATAAAACTGTCTTCCGAGTGACGATTTAAGCACTAAAAAGTGCCCGAAACACACCCTAAATGCAGAATTCTGAAGAAATCAGTAAAAATCAGCTTTTGAACACCAAAATATAATGAAAAAATAAAGTTTAATTGTCCAGAATAACTTGTAAAGTGTCGGGAATGAAAACTGTCATAAAAGGTATCTCATAGCACACTAAACTGCGCAATTTAGCACCTTAACGGACCGGTAACCGAACGAACAACCGGACACTACCTGAAACACCAAAATTTAACTAGAAGCATTGTTTTAACATTCTAAACTAGTTATTACCACCAAACATCATATTACATCCTAAAAACACCTAAACACATTAAACCCCTAATTTAACACTTGAAATGTAACTAAACATGTAACTAGTGATTGAAACTCAACCATGACCCCCCCCCCCCCCCATCTAGAAGACGGTCAACAAGGGGTCCGACACCCCTTGATTTTCTTGATTATTTTATGTAATTTGTTAAGTAGATATCAAACATATTACCCAATGTATAAGCACATGTTGGAAGAAGGTTATTATAATCCACAACTCTTCAACACTTCACATTTCTCAACATTCAAAAACTCACAAAAACCTTCTCCTCTCTTACCAAGCTCACGGCCAAACACCCCATTCTCCTCTAAATTTTTCTAGCAAATTTCCAAGCAATCTAAGGTGTCTCTAAGGTGATTCAAGCATAGTTAGGAAGGTTGCAAGCAACGAGACTTGAAGGACCTTCTTGGAGAGCTATTAACCACCACATTTCTTCTTCATCTTCTATCTTGATCTTCCCTAGCCCTTGTGCTAGTAGTAAGCTCTCTTGATCTTGTTTTTACACTTGATTTTAGTAGTTAAAGTATGTAGTAACAAGATAATCTAAAGATCACACCAAAACAAGAAGACAAACATAAACATAAAGATTAAAATCATGAAGATCTAAGTTGTTTAGTGTATGTGATGAACTTGTTTGTTGATTTCTTGCATGTATGGTGTAGATCACCACATAAAAGCTTGCTAGATGATGATTTAAAACATGATCTAGCAAGTATGACTGTATGAGGATGAATCTTGAAAGATCTAAGTTGATCATCCTTTATGCTAAGTGTGAACTTGAAGATGGACTTGATTTTGTGTAAGATGATGATTCTTACAAGATGTAGGTTGTAAAAGTAAAGGATTTTAAACATAAAAAGTTCAAGAAAACAAAGTTTACTTCATGATTTACAAGACTTGGTTTTTGAAAGAAAATAAACATGTTTTAAGTGTTAAAATGGAACCTTTAAAGTGAATGAAACATGAAAGATTCAAGAAGAGTAATTTTTGTAAAAGTGTGTTACAAGTTGTAAAGATGGAAATTTTGTAAGAAAGTGTTTTATGAAATAAAAATCATGGATTTAGTGTTATTAAACCATGTTAAAATACTACAAAGTTTTAAAAAACTTCAAGTTCATACCATCTTATAGAAGTGTATATTATGGCTTATGGTAAGTTGTAGGATAATTGTTGATGAATGATGATGAATTTTTTAAAAGAAAATGATATTCTAATAAGCATGGAAACCTCCATTTTCAAGGGAAACTATGGCAAATTATTTGTAGAAATTCAATACTTAGTAAAATATTTTTAAACAAGTGTTTACAAGTGATTTTTGATCATGGTTATAATATAAAAATTTGCAATAATTTTTGTTATAAAAATTACAAGTATTGGAGGTTGATTTTTAAAAATAAAAATGACTAAGTATATATTTAGGAAAATATATATTTAAAAGTTACAAAAATATGTGCTACATGTATATTGCTTGTATTAGTTATACTAAAAACTAGGAACCTTGAAAATAATTATATCACACAAAAATACAAAAAATTGCAAATTGAAATATTACGAAAATCACAAGAAAAATAAATATATAACTTATACCCAAATATTGGACGAAACGGACAATGGACATTTGGACTATATATATATTCCGGAAATAAATTCGTACCTTGACAAATGTGATAAACGGTAATTTTTGAAACCGAAGAAACGACAAAATATAAATTTTTACAACTATTATAAAATATATCATATTTAGTCAAAATAGAAAATACATTATTTTGAAGTGGAAGGAAAATATATATTTTCTAGAACAACTCAAAAATATATTATTTTGGTGAAAACTAAAAATATATATGTTTCTAACTTTAATCTTAAAAATATATTATTTTTAAGATATATGTAGAGGTATACATATTTTCATCAATTAAAATTTATAGATATTTTTCTATAAAAATTCTCTTAAAATATGTATATTTCAAATATATAAAGTTGGTGACTTATAATTGTACAAAAGTTATATTCCGGAAAATTATACATAAATTAAGTATAAAATACTTAATAAATACAAGAAAATACGTATTCCTATATGTATAAATACATACCGGCATACACTACGAATACTTGACAAAATACGCAAATACAAGTATACATATAGTTGGAAAATATAAATGTGAGAACCATATGACAAAACAAGTTAAAAATATATTAATTTTTAACAAAATTTCAAATAATTGGATGGAATAATTTAAGTTAAAATATTCTTATTTTAACTAATGTTTATATAATCTGGAATTATATAATTATATAAGCAACGTACACCAAGCGCGTAACTCAAAGTATACCAAAATTCCAAAATAAGTCTTAATAAATAACTAAGGCTAAGAGTCGTTACATGACCTAAGCATCTAATAAAACTTAGCACGTGTGTAAGTGGTAGTACGACTTAAGGATACTTACTTTGGGTACACAGGATTACGGACGCAAACTTGTGAGTTCATGTCCCCCCCCCCCTTTTCTCTTAACTGTTTTCAGATTTATAACATTCGGGGGTGGAATACATGTTTCAAATGGTATGGTTTAGCTAAGTAATGAACTGTTAGATCATGTGGATGGGTAAGTGCACACTTAAGACCATTAATCTTGTTTAAGATCGAGGGGCAGGAGTGGTAGATCTATCGAGTGTAGCGAGCCCCACTCATGGGTCCAGAAGTGGCCATATGTAGTGACTATGTCGTTCCAGCCGGGTGGACCGGTACAAAATCTGCTAGGTTTGAGCCTTCCTATGCCATTGCACATATATTAATGTCCTTGCAAAACATTAATTGATCTGTTCGTAGACGCTTTACATACCGGTTATCAAAGGAATACTTTCAAATGATTACAAGTTAATACGAGCACACACACAAACACATGAACTCGCTCAACATATGTTGATGTTTTCAAATTACTTGTATTTCAGGAAACTAAATGGATCTGGTGGCATTGAGAAGGTTTTCAAGAAGTAAATTCAATATTAGATGTCATCCTGTTTTGAAGGGTTTGATTTGTATATCTCATCCTAGATAAGATATATGATGCAAAGCCTTGGTCTACTAGTCTTTTGTTAAAAGTCCATGTATGGAACTTAATCTCTTTTGAATGATTTGTAAACTTAACATGAAGCTTGTTGGTTGAAACTTAACAACTTGTGTTTGTAATATTTTTAAAACTAATGAATGGATGAACATCATGTTTTAGCCATATAGTTATTTATTATGATTGAATGAAATGAAACTGATCAAGTCACACGTACACGGTTCCGCAAAAGTCAGGGTGTGACAGTTAAAAACCTTGTCAGGAAAACTTAGTGAGACAAAACCTCAGCTATGGGAAAAGGAGTGCAGCGCATATTCTCTTCTCCTGATTGCCTTATTAAAAACCTTACTAAGAAAACCCAAATGAGACAAAACTTAGTGAGGGAATATGTAGCCCCTAGGTGATGTGTGTCAATCTTCCTTGAAAATTTCTCAAAGCTGTTATGGCCAATGAAATGTCGCTTGATCCTTTGAAGTACAGCCCTTTGTGGAATAGTGTTGTATGATCTTCTACGGAGACTTCGGATGCCTTCTCTAAAAAACAAATATCATATGATCTTGACTGTGTTGTGTTACATTCCATGCATCTACGAGACTAACCAAACTTGTTTTTATGGGTTAGTAAAATATATTCAAATATCATTCATACCTGAAATATTTGTTTTACCTCATTCCATTGTCTCCTCGCTTGACAAAGGCTATATCATGACAATAAACAATCATCCATAGTTAGCAAAACATATTAATGCACATATGCATTTAGTTATGGTACTTCTAGAATGTGGATCTCTACTTTGGTAGGAGATGATAATAGTCATTTCTAATAACATTTGACTGAGCACCCTTTAACATACTTTAACGTTGAGCTTTGTACATACTAAAATGTACCAGCATGTGGATCTCTACTCTGATAGGAGATGATATGTGACAACCGTCAAAAAATACAGGTATCCGTACAATTAATTAATCTTGATTTATGCTTAATGACTGTGCTGAATAACAATTAACTGCTTTCTGATTATTGCATCATACTTACATGTGCATCACATATTGCATAATGTCACAACATCATTACATACAAACTATATTGACATACATGATGCACAAAGCACAGTTAGCACAGTTAACGGATAAAACAGGAATATGCTGACGGGGTTCAGTACATACACAGACGTTGTTTTGAGACCCAGTATGAGCCAGAAACCAAGTACTACACTAGTATAGTGTGTAGGGAAGTAAGGACCACAAAACTGCTTTTCTAGGTGATAGATAAAGTGCCGGAAAGTGCCTAAAACCCACATAAAGTGCAGAATTCTGCATAAATCAGCAAAAATCAGCTTTTTAATAAGCTAGTTTCATGCAAAAATATGACTAAATGGTCCTTAATGCTTTCCTAAGTGTCGGGAATTAAAAGTGTCACAAAAGGTAACATAATGAACACTAAACGGTATAGTTTACACTTTAACGGACCAGTATCTAACCAAACAACCGGACACCACCCGAAACACCAAAATTATACTAGAAGCACTGTTTTATTATTTCTGAACTAGTTATGATCCCCGAACGTCATAACTCCCCATACAAAATATCTAGTAACTAACACTTACAACTAACACTTGAATTTGAACCTTAAACTAATTATATGGTTTAAACTTACACTTAGACCCCCCCCCCCCCCCAAGCTAGTAATCGCCCACACATGGCCTAATTGGTGGATTTTATTGATTTGTTTAATAGATTGTGTCATGTACTTTAGAGAACACATTACACCTTGGGTAAGCACATGTTGGGAGGATTATGTTATAAACTACAAGACTTCACCACAACTTCTCATTCCTCACAAAACACCAACTCTTCTCCTCTCCTTCTTCCCCCCTCACGGCCAAGATCCCCCACAAGCACCACCATCATCATCCAACTTCATTCAACCATTCCACACTCATACAAAGGTGTTAGAAGCTAAGATAAGGAGCTTGGTGGCTTTGGAACTTCAAGGACCTTCATCATTTGCTATTATCCAACACATTTATCATCTTCAACCTCTTGTGTTCATCCCTAGCCATAGAGCTAGTAGTAAGGCCCTTATAATCTCTTGTTACTTCATATTTTGATGGTTAAAAGATGATGAACATTGATAATCATGAAGAACACTAAAGAACATAATTAAGAAACATGAACATAAGCTTGATATATGATGAAATCATGATGAAACTATGTTGTTTAGTGTATGTATGATATTTGATTGTTATTTTCTTGAGATCATGATGTTGATCATCATACGGAGCATGCTAGATTGTGATTAAACACATGATCTAGCAAGTAAGAGGATGATTGTTGGGATTGAACCCTATCAGATGAACAGATAATCAAAGCCAAAACTGGACCAGAGCAGTGGATTCAGAATAAGCAAAAGTTTATATTCAAATCTCTCCCCTTGAAAGTGGTTTCAACATCTGCTAACCTCCAAACTACTGATCTTTACTAACTCCTGACCTACAACTGCTGTCCAAGTCAAAGACTGATGGAAGACTAAAGCTCTGCTGATTCAATCTACTGCTATGGGTCAAGCTCTGCTGATCATGACAAGTACTGCTGGGTTCACATCAGTGGAAGGATGCAACAGTAGTTTAGTTTATATTATGATATGTAATGTACAACAGTAGTTAGCATAGCAGAGGTTGTATAGATCAGATGTTAGAGTTTGTTAGGAGGTTAGATGTCACTTTCATGGTGACGTCAGCTTAGATGCTTCAGTGGTTTGCTCGTGCCTATAAATAGAACAGTGCTCTGTACTGTTCTATTAGCTCTTCACCATCTTTCTCCTGCACGAACAAATCACTGTGAGCTCAGGCTGAGGGGGAGTTTGTTATACACTTGCAATTGTAATTGAATCTTGTAATAAATTCAAGCATTCGGTTCAATGTTAAACTTGTGTATGGAAAGCAATTCTCCCGTTTGATTGTGTGCAAAGTTTGTTATCATTTATATTCTGTTGCATTTCTCATTCTTCTTCATCTTAATCCAAACGTAAAACACAATAAAAACCAAACTCAGATCCTAACAATTGGTATCAGAGCTTGGACAGTCAAATTTGATTCAACAATCATTTTGACATAAATTGTTCAGCTCATAATCGTTGATATCGATAGTTTGTTCGTTTTGTTGAAAAACAGAGCAAGGTTTAATCACCATCAAAGTTGATTAAGCAGTGCCTGTAAAACAACCAGGATGACGTCACAATCACAAGATGATAAGAATAACATTGGCTCTCTTTTCAAACCACCCATGCTTAAACGTAATGAATACAACATCTGGTAGAGAAGGATGGGTCACATCCTTGCTCAACAGAACACTGGATGTTGGAGGTCTGTTGTTTTTGGTCCCCATGTTCCTATGGTGCCAAGTGCTGAGGATGCAAAGAAGTTCGTACCTAAACCATCTGAAAACTATACTGAAACTGATTTTCAAAAGTTTGAACTCGATGCTAAAGCATTTAGCATCATAGCATCTGCATTACCAAATGAGATCTATGCTGGACTGTTACATTGTAACAGTGCTAAAGAGCTATGGGATGCACTGAAGGAACAATTTGGGGGAACAGAAGAAGTTATTGAAAACAATAGGGAAATTCTGAATCAGCAGTATGAAACATTCTGTCACATCAAGGGTGAATCATTGACTCAGCAATTTGAGCGATTCAATTATCTCATTAGTGAACTAAGGCTTGTTAAAGTAACATTTTCAAATTCAACTCAAAATAGCAGGTTCCTTAGATCACTACCAGAAAAATGGGATACCATTGCATTTGTTACTAGAAACTCTGCTGAGTTCAAACATCTGACCCTGACCCAACTTCATGGTAGACTCCTGACCTATGAAAAGGAGTTAAACCAGAAAAAGAAGTTGCAAGAGTCTGGCAAAGTTGCTGATGATTATTCATTTGGCAGTACAGCTCTTTTTGGTCAGGAAGAATCTGGTAGCAGCAGTAAGGATCAGGGTTATGATCACTTTATTGATATAACTGCTGGTGGAAATTTCAACAACCCTGATTCTCACTCTGCAAATTATGCCTTTACTGCAAATTGTGAAAACCAGATGTCAGATAACTTGTGTTTTGAACTCAATGATTTGTAACACTTTGATCCCACTGACTTAGAAGAAATGGACATTTTGCATCAATTGGCTTTGCTTAGTGTAAGAACAAGCAAATTCTACCAAAGAACAGGGAGAAAATTCCCAGGGTTACATGGGAATTTAAAAGTGGGGCTGGATAAGTCAAAAATTAAGTGCTATAAGTGCATTAGGCTAGGTGATTTTGCTAGAGAATGCAGGAGTCAAACCACTGGTCCAATAATCACTCATCCCAGCTCAAACCCTAGACTACAACATCAAAGCACTGTGCACTATACCCAATATACCCCTGCTGCCCATGTTAACACTGCTCACTATGCTACAACCCATGTGCCTGTGCATTATGTTCAAACCACTGTTCCACAAATTCAGTATGTTCAAACCCCTGTCCCTCAGGCACAACTGCAACCTGTTGCACCTCAACCAGCTGCTCCAGCAGTAACACAACCAGATCAGCAAAGCTTTTTCACTCAAGGCTTTGTTGACTGGAGCAGTATGCCTGATGAGCTTAGTGATGAAAATTTTGCACTCAATGCTTTTAATGATCCTAATAATGATGAATTTTGTTTGATGGCATTAGAGTCTATACCAGAAGGGGTAGAAACTGAAGGTGAACAGCTAAGTGCTGAAACAGTGGATGAAGTGACTGAAGCAGTGGTTACTGCAGTTGCTGGTGAACTACTGCTGGGAGAAAATTTAGAAACCCTGATTGAACCACTGTCTGACCCCTGGTCCGAAGAAGACAAAGAAGAAAAGGAAGAGAAGAAAGCAGGTGAGAAAGAAGATAGAGCTGATGAAGAAGGTGATCATCAATGTGATTGTGCTATGATGGCTGCTACTAAGGTAACACCTCAAGTTCTTGAAAAAACTATGTTAAGACAAATTCATTATTGCATTTGCTAACATAAAAGAGGTAAATGAAAACCTTAGGGATAAAGTCTTAACTGATGAAGTCAAATTTGAAAAGTTATTTAAAGAACTTAGAAACAAATTGGCTGAAAAAAACAAAGAAATCAGCAGTCTCAAAGAAGAGCAGAGCATAACCAAAACTCAACTCCAAACTATGGTAGAAAAATACTAAGTTTGCAAAAAGGAGTTGGAGTCCACCCAGATCACTTGTGAAAGATGGGTGGAATCTTGTAAAGGGTATGAGGTTATGCTTGAGAAACAGCTTGAAAGCAATGTCAAGTTTGTTGTAGGATATAGAAAATATGATGATCTTGTAAACACTGTTGGAAAACAAGCTGGTTCATCTGAAATTAAACTAACCAACAAGAATGGCCAAGAGGTTAAAATAACCGACAAACTTGGTAACAAAATCACTTTGGAAAGATCTGTGGGGTCCTCAACTTTTGAGGAAATTGAGAAATACCAATTTAAACCCACATGGTCTGATGAGTGTGACATTCTTGAAAATTTCAAGCCCATGGACTTTACATTCACTGATGGTGTCACAGCTCCAAAAGCAAAGGTCATTCCTATCAAAGACATCCCAACAGTGGTTCAAAACTCTGTTGCTAAGGAGTCTGAAAAAAAGGAAGAAAAGAGAAAAGATCAAAAACCTGCTTTGTGATTTTTGTGAAAAGAGAAATCATCTAACAAAAGACTGTTTTCATCTAAAAGCATATGATCTAAACAAAACAAGTGTCATTGTCCCTGCTGAAAGCTGCACCATCTGTGGTAAAACAAACCACAAAACTCAAGCATGTGTGTATCTCAAAAACTTTGATGTTAAAAAGAATGAGTACACTGCTAAAACATTCTTGGGTCCATCAACATCATCTGTCAAATTCACCAAGAATCAACCACTGTTTGGGCCAGTCCAAACAGCTGTTACAAAACAGCTGAATCAAACATCTGTCCAAAGAGATGTTCAAGTGACTGATGCACCCCCTGCCAACCAATTCAGAAGAGGCAATGGACAATCATCTTACAAAAGGATTCCACACGTTTATGAGACCTACAAAAGGCCCTCTAAACCAAGAGTGAACAGGCATCCTTTTGGTTATCAGTATGTGATTGGTCAAAACCCACAACCGTGGTTAGAGAGAAATAGTCCTAAAACTGTCTAAACCCCTGACCTAACCACTGCCCATGCATCTGAACTCATCCCAGACACCGTTGAGACCCCATCCAAAGCCTTATTGGCTTTGGAGACCCTAATGAACTAATCCTTTTACGTCATGTGCGGGGAGTTTCTGCATGCTTAGATAGTCTTTGGTATGTAGATAGTGGAGGCTCCAGGCACATGACATGATGTAAAGCCCTTCTCAAAGATTTCAAAATCCATGGAGGGGGTGATATATCCTTTGGTAATAATAGTAAAGGGAAAGTTTTGGGGTCTGGTACAGTACAATCTAGAAATGTAAAATTTGAAAATGTCAATCTGATAGACAATCTAAAATTCAACCTCCTGAGTGTTTCATAAATGAGTGATAAGGGGTATCGGTCATTCTTCACAAAGGAGTGTTGTAGGATTGTTGGACCAGAAATGGTTGAAAAGATTGAAACAATAATAAAAACTGGAAAAACCAAACTTCTTGCTCAAAGAAGTGGCAATGTTTATGTGGTGGATAAGTCAAAAGAGAGCCCCCAGAACTGATGCCTGTCTGTTCTCAGCTGCATCAAACAAAGAGACCGGCATAGAAGATTGGGCACACAAATCTCAAGAAAATCACTGCCATTTCAAAACAGGGGTTAGTAAGAGGTTTACCTCAAAAACTGTTCACCTGTCCTGAGCATTGTGTTTCCTGCCTAAAAGGAAAACAACATAAAAGCTCCTACAAATCCATTGATGAGTCCAAAACAACCAAATGTTTGCAAATGCTTCATATGGATTTGTTTGGCCCAGTTAAAGTCATGAGTCTTAAGAAAAAGAGGTATTGTTTGGTTTTTGTTGATGACTTTTCTAGGTTTACATGGACTTACTTTTTACACTCAAAAGTTGAGACTGCAGGCATTCTGCAAGACTTTGTAAAACAGGTTGAAAAGCAGTTTGACCTTCCAGTAAAAATCTTCGGAAGTGACAATGGCACAGAGTTCAGGAACAAGGAGTTGGATGATTTCTGTGTGTCAAAAGGAATTGTGAGGCAATACAGCATTCCAAGAACACCAGAACAAAATGGGGTTGTTGAAAGAAAGAGCATAACTTTGATTGAGGCTGCCAGAACCATGCTTGCTGATTTAGGTTTGCCATTAACTTTTTGGGCAGAGGCAGTAAACACTGCTTGCTATGTCCAAAACAGAGTTTTAATCAACCCCAGGCATCAAAAGACTGCCTATGAACTGTTGTATAAAATAAATCCATTGATTTCATATTTCAAAGTTTTTGGTTGCCCATGCTTCATTTTAAACTTAAAAGATTCCATTTCAAAGTTTGCAGCCAAAATTGATTGTGGTTATCATCTGGGATACTCTACCACTGCTAAGGCCTACAAAGTGTTTAACACAAGGACCAAAACAGTGGAAGAGACTTTGAATGTAAAGTTTAATGAACTTTCCTCAATGAAAATCCCAGCAAACCCTGCTGAACTGTTTGATCTTGATAAATTCACTTTTGAAAATACTGCTGTCAAGACTAACAATGCAGGTCCATCAGAGGATTCATCTCCAGACTATGGGTATGAGATCATCATTCCTCAACAAAAGTCTATCATAATGGGAAGAGCAGCAGATGTTCAAAACAGCTGTCAAAGCTCAACCACTGCTACCTCAACAGTTGTTGACCAAAGTAACCCTTTAACCCCTGCTTCCACATCATCAAACACTGTTGATAAAAGTCCTCAAATAGTGGATCAAAGTCAGCATGTGTCCACTCCTTTACCACCTATTCCACCACCTTTTGAAGCCACTGCTGGATCATCAAAGTCACCAGCAGTGGTTAGCTCAGATGATTTACATCTGCAGCCATCTCCACTTAATGCCATTGTTCCATACCAAGGAGATCTTATCTTCTTGAAATCTCATCCACCAGATCAAATCATTGGCAACATCAATGAAGGGGTGCTCACAAGAAGTCAATCCCAAAACATTTGTCTTTTTGCTGGTTTTCTATCTCTCCATCAGCCAGTCAAGTACCAAGAGGCACTGAAAGACAATAGCTGGGTAGAAGCCATGCAAGAGGAGCTCCAACAGTTCAAAAGACAACAAGTATGGGAGCTTGTACCACTGCCAGAGGGTGTAAGTCCTATTGGCACAAAGTGGGTCTTCAAAAACAAAACTGATGGAAGGGGCATTGTTGTCAAGAATAAAGCCAGGCTTGTGGTTCAAGGTTTCAGACAAGAAGAGGGCATTGATTATGATGAAACATTTGCCCATGTAGCAAGACTTGAAGCAACTAGACTATTTCTGGCCTTTGCTGTCAACTACAACATCAAGGTGTATCAAATGGATATCAAATGTGCATTCCCCTATGGTAAGATTCAAGAGGAGGTTTATGTTTGTCAACCTCCAGGTTTTGAGGATCCATTTAATCCAAATCATGTCTGCAAGCTAAATAAAACTTTGTATGGCTTGAAACAAGCACCAAGGGCCTGGTATGAAACTATTTCCACCTTCCTACTATCCATTGGGTTCACAAGAGGTAGAATAGATAAAACACTATTTTTAAAATGGAGAGGAAAGGATTTGATGATTGTCCAAATTTATGTGGATGACATCATTTTTGGAAGCACATGTAATAAAATGTGTGAAGAGTTTAGGCAACTCATGACAGCTGAGTTTGAAATGAGAGCAATGGGTGAACTCCAGTGCTTTCTTGGTCTCCAAGTAAGGCAACTGCAAAATGGCACTTTCATCCATCAAGGCAAATATGCCAAAGAACTTTTAAAGAAATTTGATATGGATGATTGTAAGCCATGCAGTACACCCATTGCAACCAATAAAGTAGTCATATCTGATGAGAAGGATGAATTGGTTGATCAAACTTTGTATAGAAGCATGATTGGGTCTTTATTGTACCTAACTGCATCCTGGCCAGATATCATGTTTGCAACATGTGTTTGTACCAGATCCCAATCAGCCCCTAGAAACTCAAACCTTATTGCTGTAAAAAGGATATTTAGATACCTAAAAGGTGCTCCCACACTTGGTATCTGGTATCCAGCTGATGGTAAAATTGAGCTTTCAGGTTTCTCAGATAGTGATTTTGCTGGATGTGACAAGACAAGAAAGTCCACTTCAGGAGGGTGCCAATTCCTAGGCAATTGCTTAGTGTCTTGGCAAAGCAAAAAACAAGCAGCTGTTTCCACATCCACTGCTGAGGCAGAATATATAGCTGCTGCAAGCTGTACAGCCAAACTGCTCTGGCTTCAAAATCAGTTGCTGGATTTTGGTATCACTGCCTTAAAGACACCACTCATGTTGGATTGCCAGGCAGCAGAAAATATCATCAAAAATCCAGTTTCCCACTCAATCACCAAACACATTGACATCAGACATCACTTTGTGAGGGAATGCTATGAAAAAGGTTTGATTTCTCTGCATCATGTTCCAACTAAGGATCAGCTGGCAGATGTGCTATCTAAAGCATTAGACACATCCACCTTTGAAAGCTTGATCTCTAGGATTGGAATGCTGAACATGGAATAACAGGCAAAATCCTGTTTTTCTATGGATAAAAGCATTAAAATGTTTTCAGAAAATCAAAAATCCATCCTTAAAAATAGCTAAACATGAAGTTTTCATTAAAATCCTTAAAAGTCTGCCATAACCACTGCTTGTTCAAAAGTCTGCTCTTCTTCAAAGTCTGTCCACTGCTGAAAGTCAACCCATGTTCTCTCATTTTCCTGATAAGCACTGATGCTCAAAATCAGTGTTTTATCCACTGATGTGCTATCTGCTGATAGTAAAAATCATCCACTGCTTCCATTTGTTACCGTTGTAACCACTGCCTTTCATCAGTAGTTTTCATTAAAGTACTGTCCTTCATTTTATCAGGGGTTGGCACGTGGACAGTACATAGTGGTCAGACCTTTTGTAACCGCTGCCACATCAGCATTCACTTTTTCTCCATAAAACCCCTTTCAAAACCCCTAACAGGGTTTTACTGTCGAATTGAATTCATAAAAATTCCTTTCTCAAAGCAGTTTTCATCTCATTTCCACAAATTCCTTCACAACTTTCTTCGATCATCTTCTCCAAAATGACTAAATCGAAGTCCTCCGCAAAATCCACTTCAAAATCATCTTCCAAAGAGGCCTCTCAAAAGGCTAAACCCATCGAAATCCCACAAAAACCTTCTCACAATCTTCTGGGTCTTCTCACAAAACACGGCACCACTGATGCTTTTGACTCCATCATTGATATCATGTCTGCATCAAAGTATAAAACTTTGTTAATAGCAGATGCACCAATTTACTTGGCAACCCAAAGAGAGTTCTGAAAAAATGTAACCCTTGACAAACAAGGTGAGACTGTCATAGCCATTAACTCTTCTCTAAAGGGTAAAGCTGTCAAAATTACTCCACAATCCATCTCAGAGGTCTTTCAACTCGATGATCAGCAAGGTAAAACTTCCTTTCCTAAAAACGAGTTAAAGTTGACTTTCTTGAAAGAGGGTATGCAGTTACAATGATGAAGAGAGATACCTTACAAAAAGGTTTCTTCCCTCCTGCAACAAGGTTTTTATTTCATACCCTCCTAATGTGTGTTTCAAACAAAACCACTGCTTTTAATGAAATACCATTAAAGATTCAAAACCTAAGATATGCTATTCTTCAAGAAGAAAATTTTAATTATTCTCAGGAAATCTTTAATGATCTGGTTAAAAATGTTGAAACAAAGGCATTCTTACGGTTTCCAAGATTTCTAAGTTATTGTTTTGAAAAGAAACTTGGTAAGAATGATGCTTCTGCAATAAAACAAGGTGAATCTTTTCAAATACACAGCTTAACTGCTGAAACTTTCACAAGAATACCACTGCTCCTCAGGTATCTGCTACTGAGCCCACTACTCAAGGTAATCAAAGCAGCAAAACAATTTTTTTGAAACCCACACCTACAATCCACAAAAAGCCAAAACAAAAGAAAACTCAAAAACCCCCCAAACCTATCAAAAAGGCAACTCTGGAGGATGAGATACCAGAACAACTACCAGTGATAGCACAAAAGTCACAAGAAACCACTGCTGCTACTTCCTCACAGTAGTTGGTACAAATATCTCAACCCATGGCTGAAACACCTCCTGTTTCTTCTAAAAAAGAACAGGTTGTACAAATAGGGACACCACAATATGATGCTCTGGAATCACTTGCTTCCATCATCCACAGCCCAATGCCCGGGGCCAATTCTCTTTCCACACCCAACCTCATATCCACAATTCCCCCACCAACTAAATTATTGTTGGATGCTATTGATCTGAACCAGGCACAAACCAGTCCTTGTCAATGACCTATCAATGAGAATATACTTCAACAAATGACTGGGCCTGATGTATCAATCATAGCTAACCCACCAACAAGACCTGAGAAGGTTACACCCCTTGAGTTACAAGTAACTCTTGGTGGTAGTCCAAGTGAAGCAGCTAGTACAAGTGTTGAACCCACTGGTTTACATTTGGACAGTGGTTACATCAATAAGACTTCCTTGGACGCAATTCCTTCCATAGCACCTCTGATATCCACCAGTGAGTTTGTTTTACACTCTGGTACAATCAAAAGGCTATCAAGTGTTAAAGGAAGAAGACCCCAGTACCAAGAAAAAGGGGCATCAGTGGTTAATGTCTGGAGTACACTCCCTGCATCAACCACTGTTACAACCACTGCTAGTGGGAAATCAGATGATCCCATTAAATTGGGTGATGGTTTAAAGTACCTGGAATTGACGGAACGCGTTGAAAAACTGGATGCCTCTGTTGTAGAAATCAAAAACATGCTACAACAGTTGTTGACAGTACAAAAGGTGCAATCCACTGTTGTTCCACCTCAAACACCTGCTCCACCACAAGCACCTGCTGCAGATGAGATATGGAACCTATTTCAACCTTTTCTCCAACAACAAAAACAAATGGCTGATCAGCAACATGCAATACATGTACAAGAGCTGAGAAACACAATGGAGTCTAGGTTCAAGAACACACAAGCAGACATTAAGGCTATCAAGGCCCACATATTGAACACCACTGGCACTGCCCCTCCAACTGTTCTTTTCATTGATCAATTACCCCCAGATAATGCCAAAAAGGGGGAGAAAATTCAGGAGTGGAAGAAGAAGGGAATAGATGATGGTCTTTACATTGAACCAGAAAAGATGCCATGACTAGAAAGATTCCCTTGCCAGATGGCAGCAAAAAGGTTGATGTTACCCAAAATGCACTTGATGAAGCTGTAGCAAGTGTAAAAAGGGACAGAGCGGCAAAGGATATGTCAAGATGGAATGAGGAGAAAGGATCTTACATGGAGCTGAATGATTAGGGTTATTCTGAGCCAAAGGATGTTAAAAATCTTGTGCCAAAAAGAAATCCCACTAGAATAGTGAGGGAACCCAAAGCCATACCATCCAGACTCACAAAGCATACTCCAAAACCATCATCCAAAAGCCCCCAATATCAAACTTCCACCCAAACAATTGTTGTAACACCTGCTGTGTTAACTACTACTGATACTTCAGTGGTTTCAACTACTGTCAGCCAAACACCTGCCATCACTTCAACACACACCACTACCAATGCCTTACCACCAAAAACAACCTCACCACCATCACCTCCTACCAAAAAGTAGAAGACATCAGATGTTACAACATTTGTTGTAATGACAACAGTGGTTGAAACACCAGTTGTTTCAACAGCTGTTAGTCAGCCACCTTCTACCACTCAAATCACCACCACTTATCCACCCAAGACATCATCAGCCTCTCCTACAATAAAAAGGAGAAGGATTTTCATACCTGATGATGATTCTCCATCACCACCACCAACATCCTCACAATCTCTTTCACTTGTTACCATACCAAACCCTGTTCATCTCTCATCAGCTCAAATTCAAAAACCATTAGCTCCTGCAGGTGTTCAATTTCCTCTTGAACTTGTAGCAGTCAGAGAAGAAATCAAGTCCTTCTATTATGAGGATGACCCTGCAAAAAGAAGCTTACCATCTGTTGAAGGATATCCCATGCCAAATAACATTGAAGAGTATTCGAAAGTCAAAGCTAAACAAGCAGAGGATATCTTAAAAAGAAATACACAAGGGAAATCTGATAGAGAAATTCAGCAGAACTATCAATACTTGCTCACACAAGTCAGATCTTTGGAGCAATTTGCAAAGAATGTGTGTCAACAAATCTCAGAAAAGGCAGATGAGTCCCTGAGAAAAGATTATGTTGATAACATCATAGCTTACAAGAAATATAAAGGAGAGAAATACATGTATAAAGACTGGACCATTCCTGAGCTTGAAAATGAAGCAGCCAGGATTCAAGAAATGATCAAGAATAAGGTCAAGCACACTCCTCCAGATTGGTCAAAATACAAAAAGAATATGCCTGACAAAACACTAGAGCTGAAGAGAATGAAAGAGGAATTAGTTGCTGCTGATTATGGGTCCAAAAATCAAGTGATGAGAAGGAGAGAGGATAGAGTCATGGCCACCTATAAAAGGTTGGAGGAATTAAGGAAGAAAGATCCTACAGTTCCACAAAAACCTGACTACCCTGAAGCAGAGGTTTCAACAAGACCACCAAAGCTGCAAATCAGGAGAGCCACTGCTCCAACTGGTGCTGCCATCTATAAAAGAAGACAACAACAGTTGGATACTGAAACAGTGGCAGAATTAATGGCAGGAGATTAGCTTGTAAAAGAAGGTATTAAAAAGATGATAGCTGAAACTCTTGGCCTGAATCAATCTGCAAGCACTGCTCAAACAATCATCACAAGGCCTGCATCACCAAACACCTCATCTAATAAAGATCTCCCAAAAAACCCACCAGACTCAAAAGTACTAAAATGGAAAACTAACAAACAGACCCATGTACTGACAGTGTTCAAGTCTAGTGGAGAAGTGAAGAAAATAACAAGGGAACAAGCACTTGGCCTAAGTCTTGAAGATTTGCAGGATCTCCTTGATCTTCCACTGTGCAGGGATGATGATGACACAGATGCCTTAGCCTTTGAGTTACAACTCAAAGGGCAAATAAGGGAACTGCTGATGAGACAATAAAGATCTACCAATAATGAAGAGTTTTGGCATTAACTGTTCCAGGGGGAGATTTTTGGGATTGAACCCTATCAGAGGAACAGATAATCAAAGCCAAAACTGGATCAGAGCAGTGGATCCAGAATAAGCAAAAGTTTATATTCAAATCTCTCCCCTTGAAAGCGGTTTCAACATCTGCTAACCTCCAAACTACTGATCTTTACTAACTGCTGACCTACAACTGCTGTCCAAGTCAAAGACTGATGGAAGACTAAAGCTCTGCTGATTCAATCTACTGCTATGGGTCAAGCTCTGCTGATTATGACAAATACTGCTGGGTTCACATCAGTGGAAGGATGCAGCAGTAGTTTAGTTTATATTATGATATGTAATGTACAACAGTAATTCGCATAGCAGAGGTTGTATAGATCAGATGTTAGAGTTTGTTAGGAGGTTAGATGTCAGTTTCATGGTGACGTCGGCTTAGATGCTTCAGTGGTTTGCTCGTGCCTATAAATAGAACAGTGCTCTGTACTGTTCTATTAGCTCTTCACCATCTTTCTCCTGCATGAACAAATCACTATGAGCTCAGGCTGAGGGGGAGTTTGTTATACACTTGCAATTGTAATTGAATCTTGTAATAAATTCAAGCATTCGGTTCAATGTTAAACTTGTGTATGGAAAGAAATTCTCCCGTTTGATTGTGTGCAAAGTTTGTTATCATTTATATTCCGTTGCATTTCTCATTCATCTTCATCTTAATCCAAACGTAAAACACAATCAAAACCAAACTCAGATCCTAACAATGATTAAGTGATAAAACAAGATAATCATCCTCATGTGTAAGCATGAACTTGAAGAATAAAGTGATTTCTTGAAAAATAAGAATCAAAGTGAGTTAATAATCTTATGGATCTAAGATTTATGAATGGTGTTCCAAAAGAACCAAGTTCAAAATATGATTTTTAGTGGATCTTGTACTTAAACATACACTATTTTTGGTGATAAAACAAGTGTAGAAACTGTAAGTCCCGTGAAACCGGATCTTTCAATGATATCAAACAACCAATAGATTGTGCGGAATCCAATCAATTGGTGATTCAAGATAAACCGAAAAACAACAAAAACGAAGAACAAACCGAATCACTTTCAACACTTGCACACGATTCTATTACTTGAAAAGCAAAACCGTCTAGTACAAGTATCTTCACCAAATCGACTCCCTCCCTAGCCCTCTCTAGAAATTCTGTAACAATGAAGTTCTAAGAAGTTCAAACCCTAAAACAAGTCAAAAACTTGTTTATATACATAGACAAGCCCATTTCCCACATGGGCTCCCCTTGGGCCTGCTTGACCCACATGGCCTAAAGCTTGGCCCAAGTGACCTATAAAGGTCCACATCCTATTGTAAACTAACTCGGTAAGGCCCAGCTCGTAACCATAGCTTGTTGTATTAATTTGATGCGTCAGTCTCACACTTTAGGGCCTAACAATCTCCCCCTAGACTGATGCCATCAAATTGTCTTCATACCATGAATTCAGCAACGTCTTCAATGAAGTCTATGGTTGTCTCTATGCTGCAGATGTTGTGGAAGTTCTTGACTTCTGAACTCTCAGCACTGGGTCTCTTTCTTCAACTCTTGTGGTTAGCTTCATATCAGGATCTTGATCAGCTTTGCTTGAAGTCTTGTCAAAAAGAATGTGAGAGGAGGATTCTCAACAGCTCTTTTCTTCTTCAATCTTTGTCTTTCAAACAGGTTCATGGTACTTCTTTAAATGTAATTTCACTGTCAGACGGCGTTGCGTATCTGGTTCTTCTGACTCAGGTACATCTTGTTGTTGTGCTGCTTCAGGCTTCTTCAGCAACTAACAGCATCTCAGTCTTCATCAACCCCTGTTCTTGATTAAAATCAAGTTCTGCACATGCTCACAAACTCATAAGCAAACATTTCTTATGCAACAGGGAGAATACCGTATGAACACTAGGTACATCCGAGTACTTGCACTCGGATTTCACAATTTAAATTCTTTCAACGTTTGATGATCAGTCAAATCTTCAAGAACGGTTACATTTTTAATTTTAAGAAAAACAAATAGACACTCTATTTTTGGATTTTTGGTTTTATAGAAAAGCAAGACACTCTTTTTGTATTTTTGAATTTTTCTATTTTTTTTTATTTTTTTAATATTAAGAACTAGAAACAAATAAAAACTCAAAATATAAACAACTACCAAAATATACAATTACAATTGCAATGGGATCAAAATTCGTTCTCAGGCAGACTAAGGAACACTTTTCAGTACGAGCCTAATCAAACTGGTCTATGCGATTGCCAATATGTTTGTCCACTTAAACTTTAACGCTCAACTTTCAATTTTTCAACTTCGTGATATGCTTTAGGTAATATTATACTATTATACCCGTGTGTCCCATTCCAAGGCATACCCCCGCGATCAAGGTAAGCACAACGATTCATCGTAGCAGGTGAGTATACTGATGTCATCCTTTAAGATATCCTGACTGTGTCTAGGTCTGCATATAATCTATTTTATCATGTTTTGATTTCTTAACAATGAACACCCAAATAAATACTAATCAAATCCTGGAAATATAAACAGCACACTCTATCATGCAAGTATCTTCCCTACCACATATTTCACAAGTCCAATCCAGATTTCTGAAATCTTAACTGGGAATAGGTTGAGAAGAGAACAGAATAGATCTTAAGTAGAGATGGTATAATATACAAGATCAAATGAGTTTTTCTCAATTTGATATAGGTTTCTTGGGTTTCTTTTGGGCACTTGAGGGCCTCTTTCGGGTGTATTAGATCTATAGCGCGACAACGTACAGCTAGGTCAGCATGTATCTGGATGCCGCAGAAGCTGTCGTTGCCTAGCACCTCCAGGTCAGCATATATCTGGATGCAGCAGAGGAGGTACACGACTTTTTTCAGAGAAGATTTCAGAATCAGATCAAAATTGTGTGTATCGGGACAACATACAGACATTCAAATAGAAATGAGCTAATTCCAAGTGACTTTCTTTCCTAGGGTCATGTACAATTTTAGTTCTGAACAGAAGGACAGCCAAGATATCCCCGGATGATTCAACAATATAAAGACCCGAAACCTCAGATGTTGGCTATCTATCAACGCAAGATTTAAGACCATAAAATCATACGCCGTTGGTATGTTACCCACATGGTACATAGTTCGTTATGTTTATATCACTTAGTATATTTTATCCTTTTGAGCGTCAAGCCTATCGACATATCGCAGTAGATCCTAGTCTTTTCAGCTATGGCACCTTACATGTGTTAGTCAAACCCTTTAACACGAACATTTATTTCACTTCCCATATCATGCAATCTTTCTTTTTGGCTTTTTCATTTTTCAAATGTTTTTGTATTTTTCTCATTTTCTCCCCCTAAAACAATACATATTTACAGCAAACTCTTTTTGTATTTTCTGAGTTTTCTCCTCCTAAACTCTATATCTATCTATATGTTCCTCTCCCCCCCTAAATTTGTGCATAAATCTTGTATTTTTGCGCAAATTTACCATTTACTAGAGAAAGGACACTTTATATACAAAATAATAAACTAAGAAAGAGAAAAAGAAAAAATCTTTTTGCTTAACCGTTCTGTCATAAGATTGAAGACTAATCAATATTCAAATCAAAGTACTGAATTTAAACGGTACCTTTTGCTGATCTTTTCTTACTTCTCTAATCTCCTCCAAAAGAAACATATCATCTGTAAAAAAAAATTTGAACTTTTTGCAACAGTGAAATGTTACCCGTTCTATCTCTGGAACAACCGCTATCAACATTCCAGAGATTGTCAACAGCTCCTCCTTAGTTGTTCCTGAAAAGTAAGGAGATTAGTAAGACATGGGTACCCAGGCCATCGTGGTCCTGGGATTTCCTGAAGCATCCAAATAAGACACTTCCTTTAAACATAAGTCCCCTTTAATTTCAAGGATTGGAGACATTGCTGCTTTGGATTTGGGTTTCCAAATCTGTTTTGGTCTAGCAAACGCGTTTGTTGCCTTCGGTTGAGCAACTTTAGCTGTTTCAGGTTTATTAGTTTTAGAAACACATTTTTGTTCCTGAACAGCCTTGCGTTTGTTTTTAGCAGCGTTCCAATCCCCATCAGAAGGTTTAACCTTGGGATTCACATTCTTCATTGCCTTAGGTGAAGATACCTTCATTGGCTTAGAATGGTAGTTTTCCTTAGGTGTAACCCTCTGATCTTGCATATAGTATGGTACATAGGGACGCCGTGTGCAGTTTCTAGCAATATGACCCGCAATGCCACAGTTGTAGCAAGTTTGTCTTTTCATCGGAAAGACATTTTTAGCAGCTTGATTTGCTCTAGCAGGTCCTGAAGGACAAACCGGTCCTTTTTGTGTTGGATGTGCCTGCACATTAATTTCAGACGAAGACAAATTTGGGTGCTTGTATTTGCTATTTGCAGAAGTCTTGTTACTCTGAGCACCACTCTTCGTCTTTTCTCCCTGATTGGAGCTTTCAATCACCTTGTCAGGAGCCTTATGAGATCGTGATTGTCCTTGGTGAGCAGACTTCTTATACTCTCGACTTTGATCTGCTCGTTTTGGCTCCTCTTGTGTGTTGTGAACCGGCTCACAACCATCAGCACAAGAGTGAGTATTGGCATTTTGTTGCACGTTTGGACGATGAACACAATTTCTAGCAATGTGTCCAGGAATTCCACAGTTGAAACATGTCTGTCGCTTCAATGTATGGAGATTCTGAGATCCAGCAGCAGTAGCTAATCTGATGGGTTTAGATTGCTTTGATTGCTTTGTTTGTGTTCCATGTGCCTTTTCCGAGTTCTTCTGTACCAATGATGTATGATTTCGCGAGCTCCCTTCATCATGTTTCTCTTCTTCTGTATCACCAGACGAAACTGGTTGTTTCAGAGTCGA
Organism: Helianthus tuberosus; assembly: GCA_030545235.1. Lineage (NCBI taxonomy): Eukaryota > Viridiplantae > Streptophyta > Magnoliopsida > Asterales > Asteraceae > Helianthus > Helianthus tuberosus. The sequence continues at coordinate 74,745,076 of CM060437.1, forward strand.
CACACCTGCATCAGGGGAAACACTAGACAAAATGTTAAAGGATTTGAACAAATCAGCATAATCATATAGCCAATCTGGACCAACTCTAGCATCCGTAGTATTTTCTTCGAGCCATTCAATGTTGCACGACTCAATGACTTTCTTGGTTACTTTATTGTACACTCTATAGGAGGATCCTTTAGCATATCCAATAAAGAAACATTCATCCCCTTTGACCTCAAACTTCCCATTAGTGTGCATGAGCAACAAGACACACGGACAACCAAAGTTACGGAAGTGTGAGACCGAGAGTTTACGTCCTTCCAGAATCTCGTATGGAGTTTTCATATGACGTTTGTTTACTAAAGCATGATTCTGGATGTAACAAGCCGTGCTAACTGCTTCGGGCCAGAAGAAACTAGGAAGCTTCGAGTCGGCCAGCATGGTTCGTGCCGCCTCTATAAGAGTATGATTTCGTCTCTCAGCCACTCCATTTTGTTGTGGAGTTTGTGGTGCACTGTACTGTCGTTCGATTCCTTTTTCTGCACAGAATGTATCTAAGGTGATATTCTTGAATTCTGTGCCATTGTCTGATCGAATTGCTTTCACCCTTGTAGTAGCTTGATTTTCAACTAGAGTGACAAATTGTTTGATCAAACTCGCAGCCTCGTTCTTGTGACTAAGAAAGTATACCCATGTGTAACGAGAGTAGTCATCTACGATCACAAGATAATATGCCTTCTTGTCAATGCTCACCACATTTACAGGACCAAAAAGATCCATGTGTAGTAATTCAAGCACGGCTTTTGTCGAAGGTGTAGACTTGGACTTATGAGGCTTTCGATGAGCCTTTCCTTTTGCGCAAGCAACACACTTTTCTACCAGCATGAAGTCTTTGATTGGTAGATCACGGACCATTTGACCTTTAGAAGACGATTCAGTTTCTGCTTTAACTTCTTTTTCAGAAACATCTTCTAGTGACTGTTCATTTAAAGTGACCACATCTTCTTTTTCAAAATCTGGTTCAGTTTTAATTTCAGAAGATGTAGAAGTTTCATTAACACATGTTTCTGCAACACATGTATCAACGGTTTCCAATGGGATCCCACTAGATTCAACATTAGGGACACCCACTGAGACCGACTCAGAAGAAGAATCAGGATATTCTTGATTTTCTTGAGGAGTAGTTTCAGTGGTTTCACTGAATGTATCCTGAGGGACCTCACCTGTAACACTATCATCAACCAAGGGGTTAGAAACATCACATTCACAATCATTAACTGAAACACAATCATCACCACAATTATTGTTCAAAGATTCAACACAAACATCATCAGTTTTGCCCCAAACATCAGGCTCACTAGACGACACATAAGCACAAAACGATGCTAACAACGACCGACCAAAAGCAATTTCAGACTCAGTTTGTTCAACATAAGTTTCAGAAAAATCAGAATGAAAAACTGGTTCACCCCCAAGTACATCTCCACACTTTACTTCAGGTACTTCATCTGCACATGAAGACGAAGCGTTAGGATCAATTGAACCTTTAGAAACAAAGTTTATTGGAAGAGTCGCTCGTTTATCAACAGGTCTGCTGTTGATTGATGACTTATCAGTTTTAGGACCGTAAGCCATCTTGTCCTCATTCATCAATTCCTCCTCAGTCATGGGTAAGTAAGTATAATTGTTATTATAAGGAGGAGGAGCCTGATTAAAACCCAAACCACGCCCTTTATTTTCCTTGTATGCGAGCTGTTGATCACACAAGTTTTTGGCTAACTTACTGGAAGAATCAAATTTCTTAATGTTTAGCTCATTTATATGATATCTATCTCTGATATCTTCCAGTTCCTTAGTCAAAATACATACTTTCTCCTGAGCTTCAAGAAAATGGGCTGTTTTTACACTTACATCATCTTTGAGTTTGACGATGTCTTTTCGCTGAGCTTCAATCTTTTCTTTATAAAGTTTTTCGTTCTTTGATAAAGTAAAGTTTTTATTTTTTATATCTTGATAATCTTGAATTAGCTCAGCGTTGTGTATTCTATAAGCTTCAACCCTTTCTCTACACCCAGGAGTGCAGAAAACAGAAAGTATCTCTTCGCGAGTAATTTCTTGAGCCGCAGGTTTGTGAAACACAAATGCCATAATTTCAGCGGGTGGTTGATACTTCTGTTCTTCTCCTCAAAACACAAACCAAACAAGAATCCGTACACTCGCTAACTCAAACACTCTGCAGTCAAATGATCCCGCTTTCTGAACCGCAACTCAAAACCTGTCAAACTTTTCACAACCAAACAAACCCGTTTTTTTTTTTTAATATATTTATATTTTTAATTAATAAAAACCCCTTTTTTTAATTAGAAAATAATAATTAATTTTTAAAGAATACTTATTATTATTAATATATTAATATATTATGATTAATGATTATGTAATAATGAACTAATGATTAACTTATGATTAATATAATTATTATAATAAATAATTTAAACGAGCAACAGTTGTCTTCTTCCTTGATCAAAACCCACCAAAACCCTAATTTAAAAAAAAACACGTTCAAACCCTGTATTCCTTTTCTTTGGCACAAACGATAACAAGTAACAATCTTTAGAATGGAAATGAAGAAACGAAGCAATAAAATTTGGTGGGTGAAGCACGGTGATCGTGGTGGTTGACGGAGGTTGGAGAATGACGGAGAAGGTGGAAGTCGGAGAAGATGACCGGAGTTGCAGGTGGTGTTCGGCGACCGGTTATCGGAGAAGAAGATTGATGACGTTGTTGTTGCAGGTTTAAATGGGTGAAGATAGAGGTTGCGACTCGGAGAAGGTGATTGTCGAAACCGTGACTCGAGACCTTAAGAGATGATACTCGTGGTTGCGACTCAAATGATGACTCAGATGGTGATTGAAGATGTGAGACTCGAGACCACAGAAACACAGTCGAAACCGTGAAATGTTAACTCGAGACCAATAGAGATGAAGATGACTCGAGACCTAGAGAGCGGTTGCGAGTCGGAACCGAGGTTGCGACTCGAGACCGGTGAGGTGATGAGTCGAGACCGTGAGGTGATGAGTCGAGACCACTCGGAAGATGATATGTCGAGACCAGAGGTTGCGAGTCCTCTTGCCACTGAAACTCGAAACTTCGAAACCTCCTGTTGCGACTCGAAATCTGGGTGAACTTTGATGTTTGGTGACTCGAGATCTCAAAAATGAATGACTCGAGACCTTGTAGAAGCTGAATGGAGGTTGCGAGTCGAGACTGTGAATATGTTGAGACTTGTGAGTCAAGACTGTGGATGATGATATCCAAACTTTTGGAAATGAATTTTAACCGAGATACCAGGCCCCACAAAAGGAAATCTTTCGAAAATAATGAATTTTTAAACAATTTTTTTAATTTCAAATCTTTTCAAAAGATAAAACAATATCTCCAAATACTTTAACAACTTCCAATACGATTAAAATACCAAAATATAACTATTTTTTGATAAAAATCCGATGAACACTACGAAGAACGCGAAGAACACGATGAATGTTGTTGACGATTTTTAACCAAAACTTCAAAAGTCTTGAATATTTGATATCAAACCGAGCCTAGAAACAGGTTCTAATGGCTCTGATACCACTTGTAATTCCCGTATAACCGGATCTTTCAATGATATCAAACAACCAATAGATTGTGCGGAATCCAATCAATTGGTGATTCAAGATAAACCGAAAAACAACAAAAACGAAGAACAAACCGAATCACTTTCAACACTTGCACACGATTCTATTACTTGAAAAGCAAAACCGTCTAGTACAAGTATCTTCACCAAATCGACTCCCTCCCTAGCCCTCTCTAGAAATTCTGTAACATTGAAGTTCTAAGAAGTTCAAACCCTAAAACAAGTCAAAAACTTGTTTATATACATAGATAAGCCCATTTCCCACATGGGCTCCCCTTGGGCCTGCTTGACCCACATGGCCTAAAGCTTGGCCCAAGTGACCTATAAAGGTCCACATCCTATTGTAAACTAACTCGGTAAGGCCCAGCTCGTAACCATAGCTTGTTGTATTAATTTGATGCGTCAGTCTCACACTTTAGGGCCTAACAGAAACACTAGAGAAACAAGAAGATTTCATAAAGAAACGTTTTTTGTAAAATATGTTTACAAGTTGTAAACACCAAAATCTTTCAAGAATGAAGCTTATAAAGGAGTAAATACATTTTGGAGGGTAACTAAACCTACTAAACACACTACCAAGTTACTACCAGTTTTTATAAAAGTTCAAGTTCATGTTGTTAAATAAAATGCAATATTTTGGCACTTGGTAAGTGTAAGTTGTTTAGGGTTGTTTGTTGATTGTTTGTGATGATTTTAAAAAGAAAATGATATGCTTCGATAGCATGGACACCTCCATTTTTAGGGGAAACTATGGCAAAATTTTCTAAAAATATAAACATTTAGAAAAATATTTTCTAACAAATATTTACAAGTGTATTTTAACTATGGTTTTCAATATAAACTTTGGCATAATTTTTGTAACGAAAATACAAGTATTGGAGGTCGGTTTTAATAAATAAAAATGGGTAAATATGTATTTAGAATATATATTTACATTAGAGATATGATGTGTGTGATATTTGTATGCTTTGTGTAGTAATTATATTATTTTAGGGTTAAAATAATATAACTTGACAAAATACCAAGAAATTACAATCCGAAAAAAATATTCCGGAAAACACATTTATGAGCATATTTTTGGTAAATACTATTTAGAATACAAATTGAATGAAAATATGATTTTTATTATTATTACCAAGTTATATCTTATTTTTTACAAGGAGAAAATATATTATATTTGGGAAGTAAAAATATATTTTCTTGTAATATTTGGAAGATATATAATTTTTGGGAAAAATATATATTTTCTTGTAATACATTATTTTGGGTAAAAATAAGCTTATATATATTTTCTAAGTAAGACTTGAAAATATATTGTTTGGAAATATAAATCGAATATACATGTATAAGATAGCCCCATCCTTGGGAAGGAAATACGGATATAAATACATGAGAAGTATTGTTACAAATATTGTTTAACGATTATTCCAAAACCAAAAAATATAATTTAAGTTAAAATAATTATTATTTTGACAAGTAATTATAACTTGGAATAATATTGGAGACTTAAAAGAAACGTAACTCGAAAACATTAATACTAAGACAAGGCATGACCCGTTCGTCTAATAGACGTTAGAACATTGTAGGTAGTCGTGTTTGCCGAGGAGATTTGAGTTACGAGCACTGAAGACGCAAGACAGTGAGTTCATGTCCCCCTTTTCTTTAAAATGTTTTGTTTATTAACTTCGGGGGTGAAATACATGTTACAAAAGGATTACATACGATTACAATTGGTATGGTTTGCCCAGGAAAGTACAGTAGATCATGTGAATGGGTAGGCGGATACTTAAGACCATTAATACTCGTATAAGGACCGAGGGGCATGAGTGATAGATCTATTTTGGTGTAGCGAGCCCACACCCATGGGGACCAGGGTGGCCCATAGGGTGACTATGTCTTCCAGCCGGAAGCCCGGTACAACTTTGCTAGGTTTGACAGTTACAAAGGTTTTATACATATACACAAACACATGAACATGCTCAACTTTTGTTGATGTTTTCAAATTACATGTATTTCAGGGAACTAAGTGGATCTGGCAGGTGTTGCATGTTTTCAAGCTGCGTTACAAATAAAAGATGTCATCTGAGTCGTTAGTGTAACACCCCGCGTTTTCACAAGTCAAAGTCAAAGTCAAGGTCTGAGTCAACGACCGATTTCGCGCAACCTGACTTGTAGAAATTCATTTATTTTATTTATATTATGTGGAGTAAGTGTCGTTAATTGCAATAATAAAATTGTGTTAATCCTTATTCAATCGACCTACGACTGTGAACTATAGGAAGTAACAATGCGATAAAGTTAATCAACTAATAATCAAGCTATGTTAATCGAATCGACATCAATTCGCAACTCGAGCTACGTACTTTTACTTGTTATTATGCGTGTGTGTGTGCCTTACGTGTTACCTGTGCATGTTTATTTATGTTGTGTTGAGATAATCAAGCGAACTCAATCGAAACTCGAAATCTAAGTCGAAATGCAACCGAACTCGAATCGTGAACGAACTATGATAATTGGTGGGAAAATAAATAACGCGAGATATGAAGTAGTTGGGACTGAAAGTAAATTGACTAGGAAACCCTATCGAATCGAACCGCTCGCAATGAAAATCAATCGTCGCGCGAAACACTCAAAGAGTGCGACGGATCGATCAGGCTCCCAGCCGATCGAACAGCCAGCCGAACGGACTGCTGTCCGATCGGACAGGCTGTCCGATCGAGCTGCCTGGCCGATCGGCCAGCACTTTCCTCTTTTGTCATCCTATAAATACCCCTGTCATTGTCATCCTTTTTCCACTTTTGGAAACCTCTGTTCGACCAGCATGCTCAACTCACCTTTTCGCAGATTTCTCTCGATTCCGGTAAGTTTTCGTCCTAAATCTTGTACTTTCTTGATCTATACACACTCCTACACCTTTCTATCTTTCAAATCTTAACATTTAACGGTGAAATCATCAAGAATCAAGTGTTCTAGGATGATGTCATCATGGGTTCTTGAAGAACTTCATGTTTTGGCCTCAAACCACCAAGAATGACTTGGATCTAACCGATTTCCACATAAACAATCCAAGATCTTTAGTAGATCTAAACATATACTCGGTGAAAAGGATTGGAATATGGATTTTCCAACTTTCTCTCAACTCTTTTTCACTCAATAACTTTAAACCGATAGAACGGAGCCTGATCCGGTTTACAAATCACTTCGGTGGTTGTATGGCTCCAGATCCGGATTCTATCCGCGAGGTTAACCGACTTCGGGGTGAACGTTAAACTTCGTTCCGAACAGTCCACCGGCCGGATTTGGGTGATTCCTGTCCGACCCGAGGAACCAAGTAAGGACGAGGGATCTATGGTTCTACGCGTTGTCAAAATACCCCAATAGAACGACAAACAAACAGAACAACCAAGTGTTAGACGGAAGGACTGATCAGGTCAGGATGCTGACCGATCAGACTGCTGTCCGAACGGACAGTCAGCCGATCGGCTAGCACATGGTCCCACATATTCAATTTGTTTTGAAGAATAGTATGGAACGAACTGTTGTTCGATCGAACTACTGTCCGATCGGATTACTCTTCGGATCATGAGATACTATGCTTCAATACTTAATCGATTTTTCAACATGTTCAATGCACTAGAAGTGCCACCCGATCGAACACCAGTCCGATCAGGTGACACCCTGTTGTCCGATCGAACAGCGGTTGTGTTATTCGATCGATCAACTATCCGTTCCATTGCACCATACTTTACATTTCATTTAAAGTCTTTGACTTGTTGACCTGTCCGATCGAACACCTGTCCGATCGAGCACCTGTCCGATCCAAAGACTAAACATTGCAATTCATTTGAATGCCTAACCGATCGGGTTGCCGGCCGATCGAACAGCCGTCCGATCGACCGACCTGAAAGGTAAAGGTACTTCAATGTTTTCTAAATACTACAACGAAAACTTCAAAGGACAAGCCATCATACACAAACACATCCTTCTTAAAGGAAGAAACAATCCACTCGAACAGCCATCCGATCGGCCTACCGACCGACCGGACAGCAGACCGAACGGGCTGTCAACCGAACGGTCAGCCGTCCGATCGAACTGCCGTCCGATCGACCAGCTGTCCGACTCACCTACACTTGTTTCCCGTTTTACGTTTCACTTATCGTTATGCTACCGAATCTTTTCAGGCTAACCGTACTCGCTAAGCGCTCCCTTCAATCCATTAATCGTTGTAAGTATACTCGATCCCTTTTTGCTTTAAGCACTTTTGGGTGTTACATACGTTACGAATATTCAAACTACAACAATCACACTACTCAAATACTATTTGAACGCTAACCGTTAATGCATGTTATACGTGGCTTATGAATGTTGTTTGTTATGTTTACACATGGAATGCTGTCTACCTGCCTTAGCAACGATAGTACTATAGTTTGGACTCAGCACCCGTTCACACGGGGGTTGTTAAGGATCTTTTACTTGCATGGATTACGGTGGTAATCATGTATTGCGAACTGCCTCGGACAGTCAACCCGCGGTCATTGGTATCGATGGATCTATGTCGATAACTAACGTGCTTCATTTCACTATGTGTACGTGCTGGTTATGCGTAAACGAATTCGAACTCTATATGCTATTATCAAACTTGTATACTCACCTTTACATTTTATGTATTGACTTTATTTTAACGTATGTGACAGGTGCTTAGGAAGTTTACATACTTAGCACGCTGTGAACTTGAGGCTAGGAAAGGTCTAGGATGCTCTCTGTGTTGTGATAAAATTGAAGCTAGGAAAGGAGGTCCTAGAAACCAATAAATAAACTATTTATGTTTGAATCTGAGTTGTCGGAACAGAACATTTGCCTAGATCTTATCTGTAATAATTTGTTTACTATTTGAGACATGGTATGGGACATGTTAATTTGAATTGAATGGTAATGATAGTTGTTATGGAAACTTCTGGACAATCTGTTTCGCTCAGTGCCATGCCCCGATGATTCCGCCATCGGTTGGGGTGTGACAGTTAGGGTTTAGAAAATGTATCTTATTCCTGGACGAGATACATGGTTCTAAACCCAGGTTTATTTAAGGTCCTTTGTTGAGTCTTCATGAACTCATTTAAACTTGTTGTGGTTTGTAACTTGAATTTGGTGTCGATGTTTCAAACAATTATGTTGTGCTATTTTTCAAACTTAAATTATGGATGAACATCTTATGGTTTTATCATATAACGTTGTTATGATTTAATGTTGTGGTATTAAGAAAGTCACACCAATAATCACACTTCCGCAAAAGTCAAGGTGTGACATGATAATAGTCATTTCTAATAACATGTGACTGGGCAACATTTAACATAATTTAAGGTTGCGCTTTGTACATACTAAAATGTACCAACATCTTCTACATACATAATTTGTCACTTCTGGTGGTCTATCTCATTATGACCATTATTACAGTTTCGATAGTCGGTCTCGTTATTAACTTGGCTATCATAACATTCTGATGGTCAATCTCGTTACTAACATGACCATCATTACAAATTTCTCAATTATATTCATGATCACAATATTTTCAATAATCGTTATAGAATCACATTTACTTCAGGGAATGGAATAACCAGAACAAGCTTCATAGCTTTTCATTATTTACTTGGTCACACGAGTATAAAATCATTTCAAACTTTTCATAACTCTCATAATGATATTGCTACTTCGGGAGCATATGTCTCAAGTGTGACAAAAAAAAAATTCTTTTGCTTAACACAAATTGAGAAGTAATTAAATGCCCGAGTCATATAGGATTTATTAGCCTAACATCTTACGACTTTTTATATCTTGATAATGAGATTTGAGAGTATGAGACTTTTCATGATGGTGATAACAAATCAACTTTAGAAGCTTTGAGTAACTTTTGAGGAAGATGGACACACGTCATTCAAATGATACATATTAAAATGAGGGGGAGCTTTATTCAAGTTGCACTCTTTTTCTCTTAACTAGCCTAATAGCAAAATAATAGGAGAAAGATGCAGAAAGAATAAATTGATATTTCATTGATAGCCAATAGGTATAATATAGTTATAAGAGACATTAAATATTTTTTAAACACTTAACAATTAACATGATTCATGAAGATTACAATGTGTGTGGAAAACTCTCTCTGAGGAAACCAAAGGTCGCCGGATCGCCATCTACCGCAAGTTGGGCTCGACGATGAGGAACGAATCGGAATAGTGGGCAGGGTTTCTCGGCTATCTCTTTTCAGTATCTTCCTTGAGTTACCTTTCTTCCTATCTTGACTGTTTCTACATCCATTCGCCTGCTGGGGTATTGGGGGTCTTGCAGGTTGTTTCTCTCATGGAGGGTGAAGATGATGGAGGGCCTTGGGTTGGGCCAAAAGAAAAGGGGGAAACTTCAGGGAATGGTTTCAACCCACAAATCATCAAGTTCTTTGTATCAAATATTCCGAAAGGTTGTAGACCTTGGGACCTGGCAGATGCTTTCAGGGTTCACGGTGATGTTGTGGGTGCTTTCATCGCGAAGAAGAAGGATAAAGAGGGTAGAACGTTTGGGTTTGTTAGCTTCCAGGACGCTGCGGGGTTATAAGCGAGGATGGTTAACATGAAGTTGGGAGGCAATAAACTTGAGGTCAATGTTGCTCGGTTCGCCAAAGAGAATGAAGGCAGTCACCAAGCCCGTGGTGGTCTTAACAAAGGTAAAGTGGGCCAGGCTTCCGATTTTGGTGTTAAGTTTGCTGGCCCGTCTCAGAAGCCGGGGCTAGAATCCAAAGTTGTGACCAATGGGCGTTCGTTTGTGGATATTCTGTTGAACAAGACCAACCCCTTTCAGGAGGAAAATATGGTGGATGTCAATCCCGCGCTATTTGCTCTCTCCGATAAGTTTGGCAGAGCTTTAGTTGGGAGAACTCTGGATTTTTCGGTGCTTAGATCGTTAAACGTGACATTATGGGAAGCGGGGCTCCAGGACATTGTGATTCAGTACCTAGGTGGTTTGACGGTTTTGCTTACGTTCAGTGGGGAGCTGGAAGCTAAAAGGTTCGTTGAGAGCAGTGATATGTGGGCTAAGTGGTTCGGGTCTATTGACCCCTGGATTGGTTAATCGATGTCGTTCGAATGTCTTGCTTGGATAAACATCTTCGGGGTTCCACCCCACCTTATCTCTTCTGCTGTTTTTAACATTATTAGCGGTAGGTTTGGTAGGGTGGTTCATGAGTCGAAGTTTAAGGAAGATGACTGTGACCTTACTTTCGACTGTCTAGGGGTTTTGACGGATAGTGGAAATTTGATTTCGGGGTTTCTTAAACTGAGATGGCAGGATAAGACTTACCGGGTTTGGGTGACCAAGGAACCAAGTGCGTGGGTGCCTGATTGCCTGGGTAATATTAATGACGTGGTAGTGAAGTCGCCAGATTTTGTGGTTGATGAACGAGTTTTTTCGTCGCCGTTGAATGCCAATGATGATGGCAAGGGAGATGAAAAGCCGGGTGGGGTTTGTGATCAGCCAGAAGGTTCCCTCGGGGATTCGAAGGAGGCGGCGCATGGGATATTGGGGGATGTATCCATGCACGTGGATAATTGCTTTAAATCGGATCATACTCCTGGTGCAGAGTTCGAGGTTCAAGACAAAAACCTTTCGTCATTTCCCCATGCAAGGCAATCTTTTAATGATCACTGGGCCAATTGTGTGGGCCAGGTTTCTTCTAGGCCCAGGAAAAGAAAAAGGAGTGGGGAGTCCAATTTTTTAGAGGATCTAATGGATAATAATTTTGGACCAGGTAGGGGTAATGTTCAGAGGGGTGGGGATCCGGATAAGTATGAGGCATCAGTATCGGATTTGTCTAAAGAAAAGGGGAATTTCTTCTTTCCTGCTGATCCAGAACTTCCTCCTGGTGAGCCGCCAGGTCCGATGGGTTTCAGAGATAGGAGCGATGACTCGCCGGAGGAATCGTGTTTCGTTGATGATACACAGGAAAGATTAAAGGACTAGGAGGTAAATGACACTGTTGAGTTTGGTAAGTTGGTGGGTATAAACCTGGATGGTTTCGAAGATAGGGTGGAGAAAATTGTCAGGGAAGAACAAGGTATTAATGTGGTTCAGCGATGAATCTGCTCTCGATTAATATTAGGGGTTTTGGGTGGAGAAAAAAGCCAGTTGGATTAAGGATATTAAAGTCAGAGAAAAGGTTTCTTTTTTGGCGTTTCAGGAAACTATCAGATCGGACATCTCGGACGCTGGCATTGAGAGGTTTTGGGGTCGCTCGGTGTGGGCGAAGGAGGCTGTGAACCCTTCTGGCAGGTCTGGGGGTCTCCTCTGTGTTTGGGACCCAGGTATGTTCCGTCTTAATTCGGTGTCAAAAGATTCTAATTTTATTATGCTCTCCGGGTGTGTGAAAGGGTGTTTGGAGGTGGTGCATATTCTCAATGTGTTTGCGCCCCAGAAATCGGTCGATAAACGAGCTCTGTGGTCTCGCATATTGGCTGCGAAAGCGGGTAGGGATGGGTTATGGATTTTAGCTGGGGATTTTAATGTTGTTCGTAGTGAGGAGGAGCGTAAAAATTCTTGTTTCAAAGCTTGGTGTGCGAGGGATTTTAATCAATTTATTCACAAAGCTGAATTGTGTGATTTTGATTTAAAAGGCAGCAGGTTTACCTACATGGTGAATGGTGAGAATGGGAAGAAGTTTAGCAAAATTGACCGTGTCTTGGTTTGTAAAAATTTTCAGAATTTATGGCCAGAGGCGTTTGTTAGAGCTCTTCCGAGGTTACATTCTGATCACAACCCTCTTCTTTTGGTGGTCAAGGATTTGAACTTTGGTGCAAAGCCCTTCCGTTTTTTCAGCTCGTGGTTGGATAGGCCGGAGTTCGTTCAAGTGGTCGATTCTACTCTATCGGGTTTTAGTGCGGAGGGTCCTTCGGATCTGCGTTTTACTCTTAAGTTGAGACATCTCCGGCAAAAAATCAAGGAATGGAGAGATGGTCTTAGAAGTAGGGAAGGTGAGGAGGAGGAAAAAGTGAAATCTGAGTTAGAAAAACTAGATGAGGAAATGGAATATAGAGATCTCTCGGAGGAAGAGGAATGGGTTCGGTTGGAGTGCAAGAAAAAGTTACATGAAATGGGTAACTTGAAGGCAAAGGATTTGAGACAAAGAGCCAGAGTTAGGTGGGCGATGGATGGGGACGATAATACGAAATTCTTTCATGGTTTAATTAATAAACGGAAAGCCTTTAACGCTATTCCGGGCTTGATGGATAATGATGTTTATGTCGCCAAACCGAGAAAGGTGAAGAAGTTAGTGTATAACTTTTTTAGTAATAAATTTAAGGAGGATTATTCGGTTAGGCCCGAGTTAGTTTGCCCCTTTGATAAGAAATTGTCAGAAGAGGATGCCACTTATCTGTCTAAGGAGTTCTCGAAGGAAGAAATTAAACAGGCGTGTTTTGATTGTGGCAGTGAACGGTCCCCTGGTCCAGACGGGTTCAACATGAAGTTCTTTAAAAGGTTTTGGGATCGGTTCGAAGAGGATTTCGTTAATATTTTTAAGCAGTTTTTTGTGTCGGGTTCTTTCTCGAGGGGATGCTCTTCTTCTTTCATTACCCTAATCCCCAGAGTTAAAGATCCCGGAGATTTAGGGGATTACAGAACGATTAACCTAGTGGGTATTATTAATAAAGTTGTTTCTAAGGTGTTGGCTAATAGGCTCAAATCGGTCATCGGGTCGGTCATTTCTGAAACCCAATCGACTTTCCTTAAAGATAGGCTTATTTTGGACGGCCCCCTCATCCTTAATGAAGTCTTGGCATGGGCTAGGAAGAATGGCAAGGAGTTTTTCTTTTTTAAGATTGATTTCGCCAAGGCTTATGATAACGTCAATTGGAATTTCCTCTCGTCTATTATGGTTCAGCTTGGTTTTCCTCTGAAATGGTGTCTTTGGATTCATGGCATCCTCTCTTCGGCTCGTTCCTCGGTGCTCGTTAATGGGTCGCCTACCTTCGAGTTCCCGTGTAAGAAAGGTATGCGTCAGGGCGATCCGATTTCGCCGTTTCTCTTCTTATTAGTTATGGAGGCCTTTTCTGGTATGATTAAGAAAGCTTGTGGGGTAGGGGCGTATAGGGGTATCCAGCTTCCGAAAGAGGGGCCGATGCTTTCCCACCTCCTTTACGCGGATGATTGTGTGCTCGTTGGCGAATGGGCTAGGAACAATATTAAAAAGGTGGCGTTATTGTTAAGGTGTTTTTATATGTGCTCTGGCCTGAAAATCAACATGAATAAATCCTGTCTTTTTGGTGTGGGAGTGGGTATTTCAGAAGTTGAAGATATGGCTACGGTGTTGAGTTGTTCGGTGGGTATTCTTCCTTTTTTTTCATCTTGGTATTTTGGTGGGCGCCAAGATGAGTAGAGTTGCTAACTAGAACTTTATTTTTGACATTTTTGAAGCACGTTTGGCGTTATGGAAGGCATCATTGTTGTCTATTGGTGGCCGTGTGACTCTCATTAAATCGGTCCTCGAATGTCTACCGAATTACTACTTTTCTTTATTTAAAGCCCAGTTTCAGTCATCAATAAACTGCATGCGATGATAAAGAAATTTCTTTGGTGCGGTGGGAGCTCGGAGAAAAAGCTTCACTGGGTTGCCTGGGACCGGGTCTCGGCTCCGTTGGATCAGGGAGGAATTGGGCTTACGGATTTGAAAAATATTAATATCGCTCTGTTGAGTAAATGGATGTGGAGATATCGGAATGAAAGTAATGCTCTTTAGAAAAAGGTGGTGGATTCGATTCATTTTTCTAACAGGGTGTGGTCCTCGGTTCTGCTGAACAGTAATATTGGTGGGATATGGAAAGGAATTGTCTCTGTGGTCTCCAAATCCAAAGTGGGAGGTGTTTCTTTGTTTCAAAACTTTAAGGGGGTGGTAGGTAATGGGCTTGCGATAAGGTTCTGGCTTGATTCGTGGGTCTGTAATGTGCCGCTCAAGGAGAAGTTTCCGGCTTTATTTCGGCTTGAGTCCATGAAAAATTGTTTTGTTTCAGCCCTGTTTAATAATTCGCTGCAGGTTTTTTCCGGTAGCTGGGGGTGGTCCAGGAGTCCGGCCTCGGCTGAAGAGTGGGAGGAGTGGAACGAGTTTACTGATCTTCTGAATTCGGTGAAGCTCTCCGAGACCAACGATAGGTGGGAATGGATCGGCGGAAAGGATAATTCCTTTTCGGTCGGCGCGGTTAAAAGATATCTCAGCAGCAACATCGACTACAGTAATAATTATGTTTTAACATGGTCGAAGTGGGTGCCGAAGAAGGTGAACATCTTGGTTTGGCGAGCTCAAATGGGTCGGGTAGCAACGGTGGATGCTCTTATCAAGCGCAACTGTTTTAATGGGGATGATAGGTGCGTGATGTCCAGCGAAGGGTTAGAAACGGCGGAACATCTTTTTTGCTCATGTGCGGTGGCTTCAGAAGTATGGTATCTCATCAGTAGATGGTGAAAAATCAGTCCGATATTTGCGTTTTCGCTGAACGATCTGCTTGTTGTTCATGATTTCTCCGGGTTGGGCTCCAAAGCTAAGATCATCCTCAAAGGTATTATCATGAATTAAACTTGTATTAGGTTGTAGAATGTATATTATACAATGTAGGACAATGAAGGACAAGATATATATAAATATTCTAGATCTAATCTAATTAATGCAATACAATGGTGTGAACATAGTTAATCCAATACAGCTGTGTGAACAGCCTTTAATATTCAGTCTAATATTCCCCCGCAAGTTGATCAGGTCTGGTCGGATCAACAAAACCGGGAGGTTGCTTCATATATACTGTTTCTTCAAGATCTCCATGGAGAAATGCATTTTGAACATCCAATTGTCGAAGAACCCATTTATTTGTAACAGCTAGAGAAAGAATAGTACGGATAGTGGTTGGTTTAACAACGGGACTAAATGTTTCATGATAGTCAATACCTGGTTGTTGATGAAATCCCTTAGCCACTAGCCGAGCCTTGTAACGACTAAGCTTCCCGTTAGGATCCGTTTTCAATTTGTAAACCCACTTACAATCAACCACATTAGTATTTTTGACAGGTGGAGCTAATGACCAAGTACCATTCTTATGCAGTGCCTCCAACTCCTCAGCCATGGCATGATGCCACTCAGGAGACTTGTTGGCAACGGTAAATGAGGTGGGTTCAGTAGGTAAAGATGAGATAGTAGTATGATATGCAGCAGGGTTATAACGGTTAGGTTGTTTAGGATTTTGCCGAAGATTGGGTGGACGAGTTCTAGGTGGTGGGTCGCAATGAACAGGTGGGGTAGCGGTGGTAGAAGGTTCAGGTGTAGGGGTTTGGGTAGGAGTATCAGTAACAGGTGAAAGTGGGATGTCTGGCGGTGGGTCTGTTGGGTCATCAGGTAGAAAAGGAGGTGGGTCAGGAAAAACGGAAACATAAGAGCTATCGGGTTGGGTCGAAGTTGGGTTGTGGGCTGGTTTATGATAAGGGAATACATGTTCATTGAAACGAACATGACGGGCAATGTAGACACGTTCAGTGACCGGGTCGAAACAACGATATCCATGGTGAACAGGGCTATATCCAAGAAAGACACACGGGGTGGATCGGAAATCCATTTTATGGTGGTTGTATGGACGAAGATAGGGAAAACATTGACATCCAAACACTCGAAGAAAAGAATAATCAGGTTTTCGTTTATAAAGATGTTCAAACAGAGATTTATGTGAATAGACACGAGAAGGAAGCCGATTAATAAGATAGACAGCTGTTTCAAAGGCATATTGCCAGAACCGATGAGGAAGATAAGATTGAGCTAAAAGTGTGAGCCCAGTTTCCACAACGTGACGATGACGGCGTTCTACAGTGCCATTTTGCTCACTTGTATGTGGACAAGAGCGTTGATGAATGATACCAAGATTAGTAAAGACCTGAGTAAGACTTCGGAATTCCCCTCCCCAATCAGATTGGATACTTTTTAACTTGGTTTGAAATTGTCTTTCTGCCATGTTAATAAAACTTATTAAGGTAGGACGGACATCGGATTTGTGTACTAAGGGATAAAACCACATGTATTTAGTGTGATGATCAACACAAAGTAAAAAGAACCAATAACCATCAACAGATAAAAGAGGGGCAGGCCCCCAAACATCACTATATACTAAATCTAAAACATTTGTACTTCGAAAAGTTGAAATGGGTAATGATAGTTTAGATGACTTGCCCATTTGACAAGAGTTACATAAAGAAAAAGAAAGCTTATTGGAAACAGGTAAAGAACAATGTGACAAAATAGAACGAAAGACACGATCATGTGGATGTCCAAGACGTTGATGCGAAGTGGTGGTAGAAGCTTTGACAGCTGTAAATGCAACTTTAGGAAGAGACTGAAGGCTAGGCAGCCGAATGGAGTAAAGACCCCGTTCACTTGGACCCGTTAGGAGGGTAGTGTGTGTAGACTCGTCCTTCACAACAAAAAAAGACGAGTGAAATTCAAAGAAAACATTATTATCATGGCAAAATTGTTGGACAGATAAGAGATTCTTTTTAAGTTCAGGGACATGAAGGATGTTGTTAAGGTTAAACTTTTGTGTGGAGAATATACTTTGGAGGAACCAATATGGAAAATAGGTAGAGATTTACCGTCACCAACAAGTAAAGAATCATTACCATAGTAGGCTTCAGGGTTGTCGATAGCAGCATAATCCTGAGCAGCATGGCCATTACATCCAGTGTCAGGGAACCAAGTATAACCAGGAGGGGCATTGCCATCTGAGTGAGTTGCAAAATTAGCCTGAGTAGTTCCTCGTGACTGAGTTGGCTGATTAGGACACTGGGTTGGAAGATGACCAATTCCACATCGATTGCAATGACCATACACGGTATTTTGAGTAGAGGCCCTAGTAAATTGCCTGTTGTTATTGTCCCTAGAACGATTTGAAGTTGATCTTGAGTTGCCCCTGGAGAAACCTCGTCCACGGTTGTTACCTGTGTGAGAGCGGGAGGCATAATAGGCTTGTGGGTTAGGGCTCGAGTTTGAGGCTGATGGCTGAAGTTGATAGCCTAATTGGGCAGCCTGAAGTTGAAGTTGCTGTAATTGTGTCTGAATGGTATCTAGATTGGGTGGTGTGGCTGAGTTTAGGGTATTCGTGGGTAGGGTGGCAGCCACAAAGGCTTGAGGGTTTGAAGTAGCAGTAGGGAGGCCGTGTACCTTAGAAATCATGTAATCATGGTCACTTAGAAGGCCATGAAGTTCTGAAAAAGTAACAGGTGGGGTACGGGCAAGGAGATTTGCCTTCAATCCGTTGTATTCTTCTCTAAGACCTGAGAGAACAAGCATGACCAGGTCCTTATCTTTGAAAGGTTCTCCAATGTTTGCAAGGGCAGTAGCATACTCCTGTGCTCTGCTCAAATAATCAGCAGGTTTTTCGTCTCCTTTCATAGTGATTCGAAGAAGTTGGCTTTTAAGTGTAAACTCGTGAGAGGAGCTAATAGGTGCGTAGGCACGTTCTAGGGACAGCCAAACTTCACGGGATGTTCGGCCTTGAACATGTTGAAAAGACGATTCAGAAACACTTGAGACAATGAGTGTGCGAACATGCGCATCATTTGCAATCCACGGTCCATAACTAGGGTTGTTGGTAGTGGCATCCTCGGTTGTAACCGTTTGTGATGGACACGTAATACTACCATCAACATAGCCAAATAAATTGTGAGAAAGCAGGAAAGACTCAACAATAGATCGCCAATATCCATAGTTTGTAGGTTTTAGAGTAAAAGGGAATTTATGGGATAGATGAATAGCCTTTTCCTATTTTGTGACGCTGATAATAGCAGCCATAACAGTTTCTGGTTTTGTATGGACGATGGCAGCAAAAAAAAGTAGCAGCAGTAGGGCTGTTGGCCACTGTTTAGGTGGTGGCGGCAGTAGGGCAGCAGTAGGGTTTTTGGTGGCTGCATTAATTGATTTGGGGAGGTGTTTGATTTGGCTCTGATACCAAATTAAACTTGTATTAGGTTGTAGAATGTATATTATACAATGTAGGACAATGAAGGACAAGATATATATAGATATTCTAGATCTAATCTAATTAATGCAATACAATTGTGTGAACATAGTTAATCCAATACAGCTGTGTGAACAGCCTTTAATATTCAGTCTAATATCATGGTGGGTTGGTGGTGTATTTGGATTGCGAGGAACGAAAGAAGATTTTCTAATAAGCATAGATCTGCCGCTAGTATTGTTCATGATATCAAGTCGCTAGGTTTTTTGTGGTATAGTAATAGATCGAAAGATAGAAATGTTTCGTGGGAAAATTGGATTTCTTTTTCTGTGATGTAATTGGTTTTGTTTGTGTTCGTGGTTGTCCTCGTGTTTGAGGGCATGCTTTTGTAAATAATAGTTACCTTTAAAAAAAAAAAAAAAAACACAATTAACATGATTCTTAATATTTGACTACTCAACTCTAAAACATTGCTTGTCAACTGTCAAGTTGATATTTGTTGGTATTTTGCTAGACTTTATCACAGGTTGAGCAATCATGTGACTTTTCACTTAATTTCACAAAATCATTAGCTTCTTAAACAAAATTTCATTAAAATGCTCGTCATTCAATTTGAAGTTAATATAACATAACATATCGCATGTATTTGTGTTTTGACTCATCATAACTAGCTTTTGAGTTTTTTTTAATGTGAACGTCCAACATAAGAATCGTCGGATACTCCATACGCGGCACCCATTGGCCGAAAGGTAGCCCGTGGCAGCCCAACTTGCACGCACGGAGCCCCTAGCCCACCATGCCACCAGTTCCGGGGAAAACCCGACCCTGCACCCGCCCGAGGGCACGACAATACGGAGCCAGTAAAACCCGGGTGGATCAGGAATCGAACTCGAGACCATTCGACCAAGAGTCTTTCCCTTATTTCCCCATAACCACTGAGCAATAAGCCCAAGGTTACTAGCGTGTGAGTTATATTCACTAGATGATGAGAACTATAAGGTACACCTTACTTTTTTCAATATCCATAAAACGATTAATTTCTTTTTCTTTCTTCCTTCTTTTCCAACTTCTTCAAGTTTCCCATATGAGTCATGTGGCACAAATGTAGTCAAACAAATTTTCATAATTGATTCATTCAAAAAAAAAAAAAAAAACCTAATTTGTACAGCTTTTTTTTTAACAATTTTAGCTTGAAATCATTTTTATCAAAATATTCTCATCAATGAAATAGCCCGTTGTAAACTCTTGCTTTCAAATCAGTATTCATGTAAATTTTCCATGTCAAAAATTATATTCTATGAGCATAGTTAGAGTGGTCAAAATTGGGCAAAATCAGTAAAAAAATGTCAAAATCTTTGATGTATTTGAAAAATTACACTTGTTAACCTAATCCAATTAATAAGTTGGAAAAAGTATATATAAAATTTTGGAAATTTTGTTTATATATTTAAGTTTAAAAAATCTATATCTATATCTATACTATATAATAAAATAAACCTGTTTTGGGACACTTGTCATTCTCTCATTTAATTGATTAAAATTATTAATAATACTAATAATAATAATAATAATATTTAATCTAAATTAATACAAATTTTTATTATTAATAATATTTAATCAAATCTAAAATCTAATCTAATACAAATTTTTATTATCAATAATATTTAATCAAATCTAATAAGAATTCATATGAATTTCAAAGTTGATATTAACTTTCAAATAATTAAAAAAAAAATCCAAGCATCAAAAATAAATTATCATACTCTTCTCGGCAAGGTTTGATCAGTTTGTGTGTGCTTTAAACTTCTCTCCTTATTTATTGGTAAATCCCATTATCATGTTAATCGATTTTTTATGATTTTTTGGAACCGTAATTTGGCAGTTGTTTTTCATTTAGATGAGAATCACTGGTATTTTGTATATAATTATTACTCCAGCACATAATACATGGACAACAATGAATCTGTAAACCTGTTTTGAGACACTTATCATTCTCTCATTTAATTAATTAAAATTATTAATAATACTAATAATAATAATATTTAATCTAAATTAATACAAATTTTTAAATAATTCCAAAGTTGATATTAACTTTTAAATAATTAAAAAAAAAATCCACCTAACATCACAAATGTTTCTGTTAAATTCGATTAATTAATTTGTTCAACAATCACTATTATCTTTATCATTCAGTACGGTTAACCGATTTATCATCATACAACCTCCCACCTATTCAATCATATGATTTTTCAATCTTATATTAATTAAATAAATAAAGATTAATATTCAATCTTATCATACTTTAAATATAAAAAAAATCCGTTAGTTCAGATTAATATTCAATCCTATCCTACTTTAAATATAAAAAAATCAGTTAGTTTTTTTAAATATATTTTTTTTATTATTTGGTATATAAAATCATATTTATTCAACCCATGTAATACACTAAAAATATAACTTTTTTTTATTTGGTAAACAATATTACATTTATTCAACCCAACCCGTGTAATACAATTGTTTTAAAGATATAATTTTTTTTATTATTTGGTATATAATATTACATTTATTTAACCCGTACAATACATATGGTTCTTATAGATATAACTTATTTTATTATTTAATATATAAAATTACATTTCTTCAACCCGTGCAATAAATGAGGCTTTTAAAAAGATAATGTTTTATTATTTGGTATATAAAATTCATTTATTCAACCCGTGTAATACACGGGGTTATAACCTAGTTACATATAAAAGCTAGTCAGTATCCCACCTCCTGACTCGCTTCACGATTTTTAATCTCAAAGCGAGAGAAAAACATTTAATAATTCTTGAGAGATTATGAAAATTTTGAAGTGCTCTAATCCGCATGAATATAATATCATTGGCGTATAATAAATGGAATAAAATTTGCAAGCATTCTCATCTCAATGACCATATGTTGGGCTTCAATAGCGATGATAAAAAAAAAAAAAAAAAAAAAAGGAGCTAGTGGATCAATTTGTCTAAGCCCCAATAGGATTATAATTCCTCTATAGATGTCCCATTAACAATAATTGATGTCCTGGCTGTTGATAAACAACTGTCAATCAACTTTCTCCATAGAATAAGGAACCCCATTTGATCAAGGATGGAGTCTAAGAAATTCCAATTTAAGGTGTTGGAGAATTGTCGGTTTGGACTACCCAGCGTTGTCTGCGGTTGTCGATATATGAAAACGTCTTTTGGCATTAAGTTGTCCCGGGTAGCCTGAATTTTATTCGTGGACCTTTAAAAAGGGGATTGAATGCCTTCTCGTAATCAACCTTCTGGTTTGACAATCTACCTCACATAATTAGTTGGGTAGCCATTAACTACTGATTCGGTTTTTTTTTTTTTCTTTCTTTTTTTTTTTTTTTTTTTGAAAGTGACAGCCCACAATCACATGAGCAATTGGAGATTTTGGGCTTGTGGAATGTGGATGTAGAAACTGGACCTTGGCCCAATCAGTGAAAAGAAGGAAATCGGCTGGGAATTAAAAAAAACGAGCATTAGTTTTGGGTAGAGATGAACATAAAACAAGATAAGGGAACTGGTTTTTAAGAGCCAAACCAAACCGGTTCGATATCTAAACCAGCGGTTTCGCACTGGTTTCACCTCTCTAGACAAAAAACGAACCGAACCGAAACAAACCGAGCCGAAAAAACCGGTTCCAAATAGTCCATAATTTTCACTTCTAGAAGATAATGAGGAATAATCCATAATTTTTTGGTATTAGCTGGTGTAGTTGAGAACTAGAATTATTATGGAATGAGGATGAGAAGTATAATTACTCGGTTATATATAGGGTTTGGAACTGAAAAAAATAAAATAAATGGGTCTAACTTCACTAGCCAACGACTAGTTTTCTTGATTTCCTTATCATTTATCGCGTGACCAAGACCATGAGGACACGAGGGCGGGCAAAAATGAGACTTTCACCCGCGCGGGGGGGGGGGGGGGGGGTCGTGGTTGGGTGGACCACAAATCCACTACGTATGGTCTAATGTCATAAAATCAAATCATTGACAACACTCCTTTTAAGTTTTAACTATCTTAGAACTTTTTTTTAAATAGAAAATAAATTAAACAATTAAATACTTAAAAAATAAACTTTAATTTTAAATAAAAAACATAATCGAAAATAATATTCCATGAGAACTTTGTGGCCTTTTTCGTGATCACGTGGCATGATTCTTTTTGTAGATGTTGTGTCTTCGACTTTGTGGCCTTATACAAGAACTTCAAACCGAAACAAACAAAAATATACTCACTAACCTCGGAGAGATGATAGAGAGCTTGACCGAGAGATAGTGAGAGAGAGAGGAAGTTAGCGACGGTGGTGGTGGTTGGGGGGGGGGTGTCCGGCAGTCGCACGTCGAAGGGGAGGAGGGAGTGTTAGGATTTCTTTTTTTTTTTCGTAGATGCAAAAGAGGGGGGCTTGGGCTTTGCATGTGGGCCGAGACCTTCGTGGGCCGCATGTATGGTTTAAAGGGGTAAAGGGGTGGCAGTTTGGGTTTGGTTTGGATCATAGGAGTGTTTGGGCGACAACAGGGTCAGTGATCATGTTAGAGTGGGTATGGGGCGGGCCGCAAGGGTAGTGGGTTTGGGTCGGGTCACGTTAACCGGGTTATTTGTTTCGTGCACAAAGGAAACATCTATATATATATATTTTACGCTGATCTCGTTAGTTTAGATTTTTAATTTAGTGTAGATACTGATGACGGGGGTAGCCCAAGACTAAATAAAATGACTAAATATGCAAACGCTAAAAGGGTTAAATGGTTCAATGGTTAAAACGCTGTGAGGTGGGGGAAAGTAATACGGAAACAGTAGCCAGTCACATCCGGGGATTGCTTCACCAACCCACAGCCGCAAAAGCAACGCAGGTCTGCAGAGTACACGCTATTATCCAGGGGTCAAAAGGCTTTAACCCCCAAAAGGGTAAGCCCCTTGCTGCAAGCAAGGACACTAGTCAAATGAATGCCTCTTTGGGAGATGTCTTCTCCTATATAAGTGACACTTCATTTACTGAGTTGGGACATTCTTGGCCAGGCCTGTTTCCTTAAACTTTGGTCATTCACATCGAGTACTTGCTTCATGCAAGTCGCTCTCTTTCACATCCAACACACACACATTCTATTTGCTCCTTCATCCGAATCTGAATATAATTCAGAGAAGGATCTTTAGCAAATAACAAAAATAAACTAGTGAACCTCCTTCCACGTCTTGCAAACGTGGGGGGACCCCACGACCTGCGTTAGGCAAAGTTGAACCCTTCAACCCTTTTGCCTAACCAGCACAGCTACTACCGTTGGTCTTATATTTGTTGCATCAACAAGTTGGCGCCCACCGTGGGGCTACGCCGCTATTTCTTCTCAAAAAGGACCTAGTAGTGTAGCTCTCTTCACTTAGAACCACCATGTCTGAAAGTGGATCCCCGGGAGAAGTAAATCAGATCCCAAACACTTCTACTCCGGGTAGTAGCCAAGCTCATATGGCTATACCAACTTCTTTTTCAACTCCGGGGACCACACCCGAGTTCCTCACCTTCAACACACCAACTCCGTCCAGATCCGGAGTTCCTTCCCCCAATGTCGGTGTCTCTGACACCCCGGCACGTGTTGAACTTACCCCCGAGGGGGTTGCCAACAACTTCTTGGAATTGAGGTCTCTCCTCAACCAACAGGTGAATAAAGAAAGAGAAAAGGGGGTAAGAATCCGCCTAGATTACGACGAGCCAGAACCAACGTTGTCTCCTGGGCCACCTCCTCTTCCTTTCACAACTAGAAATGAGGCTGGTCCCAGCAATCCTCCTCACCCGTATCTGTCCACAATGACGAATCCCACAGTACATTCTTTCTTCTCGTCCCAATCAATTACTAGTGGTACTCCTTTGGGACATGAGCTAACTCTTGACCAGCTCCTACAATCCCCAGCAACAAGCTTTCCAGCATCCACAACAACCACGTGGGAGCAAGCGCTGTCAGTGCTTCCTTTGGCACGAAGTGCTGTTATGAGCACTCCCCTTGGAATAAACTGCTCAGTTGCCCCAGGAAGCCTTCAAGGCTTCAACCTCATGCCCAACATGATGACCCAAATGATGGCCAACTTCCCGTGGCAACACTTTATTAATCAGGTGCTAGCCGCTCAGGGAAATAACGGCAGCGGCAATAATGTGGATGCAAGGGCTGAAGAAGACTTGGCTAAACCATATAAGCCAAGTAACCTCTCGTGCTTCTCAAGACAGATAGCCGATTATGATTTCCAGTCAAAGATCAAGATGCCATCCCACATCAGGACGTATGATGGGACTGAAGATCCTGAGGACCATCTTCAGATCTTCACCGGTGCGGCAAGGATAGAGAAATGGTCAAACGCTGAATGTTGCTTAATGTTCATGCAAACTCTTGTTGGATCCGCCAGAATCTGGTTCAACGACTTACCTGCTCAAAGCGTTCGAAGCTTTGACGACCTTAGCAAGGGTTTCCTGGCCAATTTCTCCCAACAAAGGCAATATGTCAAAGACGCAACAGTGATCTTTCAGATAAAACAACGTGATGATGAAAGCCTTCGTGCCTTCATTGAACGATACAAGAAGGAAGGTCTGACTTATGTAGGGGCCGACGAGAAAATGAGAGTGGCTGGTTTCATGAATGCCATCACCTCTAAATACCTCACAAGAGATTTCAACAAGTCATTGCCCAAGACCTTGGAAGAAGCTCTCGAAAGGGCTGAGGCCCACATTCGGGGAGAGGAGGCGGTAGACATTAAAGAACACAGAAAAAGGGGATCCGGCTGGCGAAGCAATAGTCCAGCTCGGAAGAGGGGAAACTTCAACTCCTATGACAGGCGATCAAAGGGTTCAGACCCTCGAAGGTCTGAAGGCCGAAACCCTTCAAGCAGGGAGAAAGGCATAAGTTTCACCCCCCTCACAAAGAGCCCTCAAGAAATCCTTGCAACAGAAGAAGTTAAGCAAAACTTTCGACCTCCTAGACCTCTCCCCAAAAGCAGAAAAAATGAGAACTCCACACAATACTGTGAGTTTCATGAAGAAAAGGGTCACCACACCAATGATTGCTTCCAACTCAAGAAAAGAATTAAAGAAGCTGTTAAGTCCGGAGAACTCGCTCATTTGGTAAAGGGAGTCCGAGACAAAATGGCTGAAGGAAAAGGTAAGGAAGTCAATATGGTGGATTTTGATGGAAGGGTTCCTCATAAGAGGCAGCGGTTGGAAGCTTGGGAGCTTTAGTGTGTCTGTTTCCCCCCTATGGAGAAAGACCCACTCTCTAGCCCTCTTGTGGTAGAAGCTACCGTGGGAATGTTGCAAACATGCAGGACATACATAGACACTGGGGTTGCCACTGAAATCATGTTCGAGAAATTCTTCAACCGTTTGAGTAATGAAGAACGTTCAAGGCTTCAACCCTCTGGAACCTCTATAAAAGGTATCGCCGATATACCCCTCAAGCCTTTAGGGCAACTAACACTTAATGTTCGTTTCAGCAAAGGTTTGAAGGAAAGAACCCAACCACTCACCTTTGTGGTTATCAACATCCCCTCAAGATATGACGTGATCATCGGAAGACCAGGGCAGTGTGCATTCTACATGGCCGTGTCTGTTGGCCATGGCACAGTTAAATTTCCTACCGAGAGGGGCATAGCAACCCTTCAACCATCTCAAGAAGCTTACATGGTTGAGGGTGAAAGCTCAAATAGTGAAGAAGACAGGCAAAGGTTGGTCATAAATCCCAAGTACCCTGAACAAAGGATAAGGGTCAATCCAAACCTTTCTCAAGAGACCCTTTCGTATCTTAAAAAACTGCTAACACATTACAGCGATGTCTTCGCTTGGTGTCCAGAAGATATGACAGGAATCCCTCGGAACATTGCTGAACACGAGTTAAGAATACCACCGGATGTCAAGCCTGTGGTTCAAAAGAAAAGAAGCCTAGCACCCGAGAGAAGTCTGGCAGCCTGCCAAGAGGTTGAAAAGCTTGTGTCAGCCGGCATTCTCCGGGAAGTCAAGTACCAGTCATGGGTTGCAAACCCGGTTATGGTCAAGAAACCCGACAGCTCATGGAGGATGTGCATAGATTTCAAGGATCTTAACAAGGCTTGTCCTAAGGATTGCTATCCACTACCGGAAATTGATCTCAAAGTTGACTCCCTCACCGGTTACTCGTTCAAATGCTTTCTTGATGCATACAAAGGTTACCACCAAATCCTCATGAAGGAAGAGGATGAGGAAAAAACAGCCTTTCACACGGACAAATGGATCTTTTGTTATCAAAAGATGCCTTTTGGTCTCAAAAATGCCGGAGCAACCTACCAACGACTCGTTGACAAAGCCTTTGCAAGCCAAATCGGTAAAAACATGGAGGCATACGCCGACGACTTGGTGATCAAAAGCAAGACAGAGTATCAAATGCTCGATGACATTCAAGAAACTTTTAAGAACCTCAGAAAGGTTAACATGAAGCTCAACCCTGAAAAATGCTCGTTTGGGTTTGAGGAAGGAAAGTTCTTGGGTCACATTGTCGGGAAACAAAGCATCAAGGCTAACCCAAACAAGGTGAAAGTTGTCCTTGAAACCAAGCCACCAAAAACCAAGAAGGAGGTTGAAAGTTTAAACGGGAAGCTTGCAGCCTTGAAGCGTTTTACCTCAAAGTTGGCCGAAAGATCTCTGCCCTTCTACAAAACGCTCAAGAACTGCTCAGATAAGAAGGATTTCAAATGGACTGAAGAAGCTGAAGAAGCCTTCAACCAGATGAAGCAACATCTAGCTTCCCTACCAGATATTGCGGCACCAAAAACTGGGGAGTTAATATCGGTGTACCTCTCAATCGCCGACGAGGCCATCAGTGCAGTCCTCACCATTGAGCGAAACAAGGCCCAGGTACCCTTTTATTTTTTCAGCAAAACTTTAAAATTAGCTGAAACAAAATATCCTCCCCTTGAAAAACTTGCCCTAGCCCTAGTTCAAGCAGCTAGAAGGCTTCGAAGGTATTTCCAAGCACACCCCATACAAGTGGTCACTGACCAACCTATTAAGAGTGTGCTTGAAAAACCTGAAAACTCAGGATGATTAGCCAAATGGGCCATAGAACTGGGTGAACATAACATCACCTATGTCCCAAGAAAAGCTATCAAGGCCCAAGTCTTGGCTGATTTCATTGTGGAAGTCCCAAACCAAGCAATCACTGAAGTAAACGCTACCACCACTGAACCTTCCAACCCTGAAACCTGGAAGCTTTTTACCGACGGGGCTTCAAGCGTTGAAGGGTCAGGGGCTGGGCTAATTTTGATCAACCCAGAAGGGTTGGAATTCACATATGCTCTCCGTTTTGATTTTCAAACCACCAATAACGAGGCTGAATACGAGGCACTAATAGCTGGCCTAAGGCTGGCTAAAGAGATGAAGATCGAAAAGCTTGAAGTGTTCACAGATTCGTTGTTGGTCTCAAGCCAAGTGAATGATAGCTACATAGCTAAAGAGCCCAACATGAAAAAATACAGAGAAAAATCCAAGGAACTGATGAGTACCTTCCAAGCTTGCAACATCAAACAGATCCCTAGGTCTCAAAACAAAAAGGCTGATGCCTTAAATAAGCTTGCATCTCTCACTTTTGCCCACCTTACCAAGAAGGTGCTAGTAGAAGTGTTGAAGACTCTATCAATCGATGAATTGGAAGTTCAAGATGTAGTTACCGAAGAAGATCCAAACTGGATGACCCCCATAAAAAAGTTCCTTAAAAATGGTGAATTACCCAATGATCAAGTGGAAGCTAAAAGGGTTGAAATCAAGGCAAGGCAATACACACTACAAGGAGAGACCCTTTACAAAAAAGGTTACCTTGCTCCCTTGCTAAGATGTGTCGGTCCCGAGCAAAGTAAGTATTTGATCAAAGAAATTCATGAAGGTGTATGCGGAGTTCACTTTGGAGCTAGGTCGGTGGTTGCAAAGCTCATGAACCTTGGATATTTCTGGCCCTCAATGCATCGCGATACAGCTGAAGAATTAAAAAAATGTGATGCTTGCCAGATTCATGCACCAATCCCAAAAAATCCCAAGCATGACTTAGTCTCGATAACCTCAGCATGGCCATTCCATAAATGGGGAATGGACATTGTTGGTCCACTTCCCCCAAGCAAAGCAGGAGTAAAATTCTTGCTGGTGGCAATAGATTACTTCACCAAGTGGCCCGAGGTCAAACCACTTGCTAAGATTACGGGAAAACAGGTCATTGATTTTGTTTGGGAGAACATCATTTGCCGTTATGGATTGCCGGGAGTACTTGTCACTGATAACGGAAGGCAATTTACTGAGAAGCCTTTCAGCGTTTGGTGCAAGGAATACAAAATCGATCAGGTCTTTAGCTCAGTGGCTTATCCGCAATCAAACGGTCAAGTTAAAAGGACGAATAGAAGTATAGTGGAAGGCATCAAGACAAGATTGGGAAGATACGAAAGCAACTGGCTTGAAGAATTGCCTAGTGTCCTATGGGCAATCAGAACAACCGAAAAAACAAGCCACAAGAAAACACCTTATAGCTTGGTATTTGGATCCGAGGTTGTGATCCCCACTGAGATAGGAGTTGTAACCCAACGAATCGTCAACATGGATCCCGAAACAAACCAAAAAGAGACCATGTTGAATTTACAACTCCTAGAGGAAGCACGAGATCAAGCTGCAATCCAAGAAGCCAAATACAAGCAACGAATGGAAGCCTACTACAACAAGAAAGTCAAGAATGAACGATTCAAGACAGGGGACCTGGTCCTCAGAAACAATGCAGCTAGCAAAAAGGAAAATCAAGGAAAGCTTGGCCCAAAATGGGAGGGTCCATATACCATCCTCGAAGCACACAAGGGTGGATCCTACAAGCTAGCAGATTCAGAAGGCAAAAGGCTTCCAAGGCATTGGAATGGCAAAACCCTAAAAAGGTTCCATGTTTAGATAGGAAAATTTGGTTTGTATCAAAATGTATTTCGAACAACACTATGAATACCTTTTGTAAAAAGCAAGTATTGCTTGAATGAATGAAGTTGTTTTATCAAACTTGTCTTTCTATCCTAAGATCAGGTTGAGAACCTAGCAAAAAACTCCATGGCAAGGGTCATGTAAGGGGATGAGCTCCCAGGCCACATCGCTCAATAGGTTCAAGGGTTAAATGAACCTATATAAGGGGTGAGTTCCTAAGTCAATACAACTCCATGAGACTTGTTAAGAAAAAATAAAATTGTCTCATAGACGGGTGTGAACAGCCTACACCAAATGTTCCCTAAG
The DNA here is from genome assembly GCA_030545235.1 of Helianthus tuberosus. Taxonomy (NCBI): domain Eukaryota; kingdom Viridiplantae; phylum Streptophyta; class Magnoliopsida; order Asterales; family Asteraceae; genus Helianthus; species Helianthus tuberosus. Next base: position 74,775,055 of record CM060437.1, read on the forward strand.
CCTTAAAAATATAATCTGCACACAGGCTTGAAAAAGTCAAGTGAAAACCAAAGAAATGATAAAAAGGATAGGTGCTATATCTTCTTGTTAAAAATATCAAGGCTAAGTGTCTGTAGCACTGAACCCTTTTAGGTATAAAAAACATAAGGGCGGCACAAACTCGACAAAGACAAAGTTACAAAAAGACAAAGAAAAACTAAAAGAACAAAATCACTTGGACAAAAATCACAAAGATACAAACCAAGTCAGGTCACAAGACTAAGAAGCCTTCAAGGCTTCAAGCCACCCGAGTAACAACTTGAAACCCTAAAGGCTTCAACCTACTAACAGACAGCCAAAAGGCTTGGAAGGTTAAAGCCAAACAGACTGCCTTAACAAAAGCAGGCACAAGTCTAAAAACATAACATAAAGAAGAAAGTTAAAACATCGTACCATGTCAAAGAAAGTCCTAAAAGACTTCCAAACATAAGTTAAGGCAAGTCCTAGTAACTTGCAAGTCTAATCATTGTTCAAACGGCCATACAGGCCTTCAACACAACCAAAAGGAACCTTAAGGGTCCCTGAAAACCTAATATTGTTTAAGGGTTACAAACCATGAATTGTTTTAACAGAGTGCTAAGAAAGCTACGAATTTTAGGCATCAACAGAAGGCTTAGTAGCCTCAGAAATGCTACCTTTGGCCTTCTTAGTCTTCTTAAACTTCTTAGCCTTCGAACCTTGATCATCAACAGCTGAAACTTCCAAACTGGCATCCTTCGGAGCATCGGCCTTCCCAGGAAAAGTATCTTCACTATCTCCCGAAAAGGAACGTTTCCTCGAAGGGGAGCCAAGCAGTTCAGTGCATAACTTTTCATTCAAACCATCCGGCTTCAGTTCCTGTAAAGCAGAGAGAGGCTTACCATAACAAGAGGCAACTTGACTTACATACGGGTATGATAACCTCTCCATTTGCTCCACGGAACTCTTAAAGACGTCAGAAGCCTCGGGACGGTACAGAGGAGATTTCTCCAAAGGGTTGCCAGACTCGTGAAGCTTATAACCTGCAATAAGACCTTGGTGTTTTCCCAGATTGAGTAGTTTAGTATAAACATCACCAAGAGCAGAGTTAAACTCTTTGGAATGTAACAGATAAGTAACCACTTGGCGAAAACCCTGCTCAATGAGCCATTGGTTATCTGCAGTAGCCTGTGCAACTAAAGTCTTTAAGCCATCCTTCTCTTTAGCAAAAGCCTTCTGTTGCACAGCCAAGGCCTCCCGGTCAGCCTTCAGTTTTAATAAGTTAGCTTCAAAGCTCTTCCTAAGATCACCCATCTCAATATCGTGCCTCTTAGTTAACTTTTCAATCTTCTTGTTCCAAGCCAACTCCTTCTCAGAAAAGCTCTCGATTTCCTTCTTCATAACAGGAATTTAAGCCTTCATTTTCTCCTTCTTCTTGGAGGTCTCCTCATATTCCCGCATTCCCTTAGCAAAACGAGGGACACCTTCAGCCAAAAAGGCAGAAAGGTTGTAGGAACTGAGCATCATCCTAGAGATAAGATGATCACCCTCCATCTCAGATATGGCATCTCGAACACCGGGAGGAGCAAAATGAGCCAAGGCTTCAGCACACACAACAGGATCCTTAAAATTGTCACCAACCTTAACCGCCCAATTAGGCACGTAAATATCCTCTGAACCCTCGAAGCTTTCAACACTTTTGGCTGACGAACCTTGAATAGCAGAATTGGTACCCTTCTTAACCAACTTCTTCTTTTTGCTCGAAACAATCAACTCCTTTTCCTTGCCTTTACCAACATACACAGCTTGATCCTCTGATGCCTCAATATCATCACTAACGTCAATAGGCTCTGAGCCAGAGGGCTGATCAACAACCTTCAGATGGCGTTGAGAACGACGAGTAGAACCTTTGGACGCAGTAACCTTGGTGAAGCCTTTGACATTCGGAACATTGACATAACCAGAACCCTCAAACCTATAATCGGCACCCATAACAACCGCATTCTCGTCAGGGGTAGCAGCAACATCATCAAAAAAAACGTCAGAGGTATCATTGCTTTTGATAAAATCCAAGGCAGACATAGCTACAACACAAATATAAAAGCACATAAGCAAATAAATATAAAGGAACAAAAAGCAAGAAAAGAATAAATGCATACCCTTCCCATCTCTAATAAGCACCGGATCCCGGTTAGCCTTTTCCCACAACTTACTTATACCCAACAACACCAACAAATGCTAAGGGAAGGGACGAAGCCTAGAAGGACACTCCCTAAGAATTTCTAAAAAGCGGGTGTTTATCTCGGAATCAAAGGGTGATGTCTGTCGTTAGTGACATGCAAAAACCGAAATAAACTAGTAGCTAGAGTAAGTCGGATATCGAACCAGAGGAGGATTGTGGAAAATGTGTAACGTTAAGTATTTACTAACAACTATAAAAAAAATAAACCGATGATTGTTTAAAAACACATGAAACAAGTTGCAATTAAGAAAAAGATTGAGTTGTAATAAACAATTATGAGAAAAGGTGATCACTCCGGGATTCAGATTCTGTAATTACTAATAACCTAGTTCTGATTTTATTGGATGCTATTGATTGAATAGTAAATCTGTCACATCTACCAATTACCTATGCAGTTCAAAATCTTAATATTAATTGATCAGACAAATATTAAAACAAACGTACATAGAAATCATTCAATCAACAAAAGCATAGTTGGATTCAAAACATAATTATAACTCTGATTGTCACTCAGGATTTGTCTGTCACACAAATAATATAATCATGTAAATAGTCGGCTGTCACCCGACTACAAATCCAAATCTCAATACAAAACAGAAACTAGAACTAAAAGTGTCTTACACAATCATTCACCCGAAGTGTCCACCAGAGATTTAGCCGCTCATCTCGGTTGAATTTGGTATGCCTCTATTTTCGTCCCCTTCTTTCTGCCGTCGAAGATGATGATGTTATGATGTCTCCGCCCAAAAAATCAAACCCCGTACTCCAAGTCTCCACTTGTGATCACTACTACAAAACAGAGCTTTAGACGGGGTGATATGACGGTGTTTTCAACACCGTCTTAAAGCACACTGGTTTAAAATCATGTCTTATTAGACTGTGTTCAATTTGAACACCGGCTTAAACTTGGTGAACCCCGTCTTTTAATATCAAAACATTTATTAAAACAAATATTTTTAACACCGTCTTATAAACTTGGGGAACCCGTCTTTTAATAATTTATTAAAACAAATATTTTTAACACGGTCTTATAAACTGCTGGAAAAAAAAAACATTTACAATGGAATACATGTTTTCCAGAAATACATTTGCTGGAAAAAAAACATTTAAAAGGTTTTCCAGAAATACATCAAAACCAATTGAACATTTTCAAATCAAATCAAAACAATACACATTCAAATCAAAAATAAAGTCGTAGACATCCAATTCGGAAATAAACCCGTCAAATTACAATCATTTGTGAATGCATAACAAACTACGTTAAATTGTATAAATAAACTACATAAGCTAATATAACGAAATACCTAACTCGTTAAAAAACTTCGGCATCAACGTCATCAACAAAACTTCTATTTCATTATCCATAGCCTCTCTCGTGTCGTGCAACGTCTAAAATAAAAGTAGATAGAAAGAGTTATTACAAATATTATAGACTAAATCTAAAGGCAAAGGGAAAAATCTGTAACAACATTGGCAATAAAGCTATGTATATATTTACATATTATATACATCTAAACCTTCTAATTTAATTTTATGCATAAAATGATTTAGAAGGTTTTAAATATTAAAAATGGATTTTAGGGAACTTTTGACTCGTTAGACATCAACAGTACCCAAGAATCGGCCCATTTACAAGTAAATGGATCAAAATTGGCATCTCTACCTCATAAAAAAACCTTAATTCCTAAAGTTCAAAACATCACATTTACACATATACCTGTGTTTTCCTGAATCCTCGGTTTCAAACATCATTCCAAACCTCCTACCAACAGATAGTTGATTCCCATAAACCGAATTTCTGTATTTTACCAATGGGATGACAAATTCTGCAGGGCATGCCCTAGAGTTAACACGATAATCAGTTATCTAACAATGAAAATGTCATCCCGTATGATGCCTACATGGAAAATCTATACTTGAAGGAATCAGACTATAACAGTTGACAGGTCAAAGTTGCCCGTTTTGTGTAACAGTTACACATCAAGCTACCTTGGGTTATAGGATATCGTAAACGGGCTATGGTTAGCAGCGGCATGAGCTGCAGCAACAAGAACTCCTATGTGCATGCTATCAGTAGATAAAACCAAAGATGGTGAATCCGTTTGTTGACGGTTTGCGCGCCGCACTCCCAACAATAATTGTGACTCTCCGCCCCTGCCACAATAATATTATATGTACAGGATGCATAACAATGTGAGCATCAAGCAGCTCTCACCTAATAAATAGAACCGCATCGCCTGCTTTAAGCCTTTTTGCACTGACAAACATACTCCAACCCATAGTCAAAAGGTGCCGTTTCGGCTGCCCTGCATAAAAAAAAAAGATAAATAGAAAAATAAATTTCAACATATTAAGCTTTTGTACTATTGATTGTTAATTTTCATACATGGCAATATGGCATTATGAAAGTTGTAGAAATGCGATGTGATCACCTCTATGACCGAATGTCCATGTATTATCGTGCAAATCTCGAACAACAAGCTCTTGAGTCGGAGGTTGCATTGAAAAATCCTGAAAAACGATATTAATTTAATTAATAATTCTAAGATCTCATCAAGAAATTTTAAAAATAGTATAGAACTATAGGTGGAAATTTTTGCCAACTTACTTATGTATGCACAATTTGGGTTGTGTTTTTAGTTCTAACGGGTCAAACAGGTTGAGTAAAAACATAGATTGTAAAGGGAATAGGTCAAACGGGTTGAAAAACACAAAAGTGTTTGATGCACAGAACCTCCTAAATTGTTGTATTAAAAAATATATTATTAATGAATTAATACAAGTTTTGTGGTGATATTTGGCGCACTAAATATTTATGAAAAAACACTTCGGAAAAAAGTGCTTCAGGTCCAGCCGCCCGAATTTGTGTTTAGATGTTATTCATGTTAAGCTCATTCATAACCACACAAACAAATAGATATTTCTTTTATAAAATTTAGTAAATTTGTAAACAGTGACATAAACTTGAAAGCAAACTATACTAATTTTGTTTAAAAATCCAGCAATATAAACCTAAAAAGATGCAAATAATAATAATAATAATAATAATAATAATAATAATCATATTTTATTTCCTTCTAACATAACCGGGTCCTGTAACCCAAAAAAGAACCCTACCCATAACATTAAACCAGATACCCAACAGAAAGTTAACACCTTTAACACAAAAAGATTAAAACCAAAATATAAAAATCCAAGAAAAATGAAAAAAGAAATACCTGAGGATGTGTTAAGAGACCAGGGTGATAGAGGGATTGCTGCATCAGGGCTTGTTGTTGTTGCATCATCTTTAGATGATGATGATGATGATAGATTATAGTCATTATACATTAGTTACACATGGCTAGAGCTTTTTGCTATTTATATTCAGGTCTAGTTTGTATGAAAATTATTTACCTCAAACTTTATATTTTCTAGTTGAAACCAAACATAAAAACTCATACAGGAAATAAAAATCATAAACACTTGGGATCACAATCCTATACACGTGATTCTCCATAAACAAACATAGTCTAAAGATTATTTTGTTCACTTTAATCACTTACAAACAACAATATATATACATACAAACCGCATGGGGGGGGGGGGGGTCGAAAAACTAACCAGTCTCAAAGGGGAAATCGAAAGGGAACGCTTCCGTCGTCTAGCAAATCAAAAGGAAATCCTGCCCGACTGGAGGAGGCTGCGTAGAACTGGAAGGGGAGTGGCTACGTCGAGGGGAAGGGGTGCGGCTGCGTAGAAGGTTAAGGGGAGCTAGGGTTTTGGTGGAGCAAATCTTGGAAGATGAGGTGATATGAAGAGAGAAGGTTTTGTAGGTTGTTGAGCGAAGGTGTACGTTTATAAGACGGTGTTCAGAAACAACACCGTCTAAAGGTTATAGAAATTAGTATAAGACGGTTTTTAAGCATTAGACGGGGTTCTTTTGAGTTTTATTGAATATTTATAAGACGGTGTTCAGAGACAACACCGTCTAAAGGTTACAGAAATTAGTATAAGACGGTGTTTAAGCATTAGACGGGGTTCTTTTGAATTTTATTGAATATTTTAATTAAAAGAGCTGATTGGTATTGGTTTTAAGACGGTGTTACTACTTTAACACCGTCTAAAACAAATCTTTGACACCGTCTAATGCTACATTTTGTAGTAGTGGATATTATCGACCCAATTATGTCCACGTGAGTTCCTTGGGCTTCCAATATGTTGGCCCACTCAATGTATGCATATGATGTTGGACTCTCGATAATGTATGTAATATTATTATTATTATTATTATTATTATAAAATAATACCCTGAAGAGTCAAGACCACATGCCCACTGTTCAAGCCGCCAATTTCAATGATCTCCCCTTGGTCTGCGTGAAAGAAGGCTGCCAAGATAGTCCCCTATGACGTCAAAAGTATAATGATAATAATCATCCAAAGACCAAAGTCAAAACCCTCTTGTGAACATGGTGCTTGAATATACTTGTGTGTGTAATATTGAGAACAAGGATGAGAAGTGATGTTGACTTCTTGAATGAATCCCCTGCCAAGTTCACGTGATGTTTAGACCTTTCTTTCATATGCATGTGATGATGTTTTGATGATTTTAATAATGTTGTTGATAATCCTCTCACAAGTCATGTGTATATATGTTGAGAATGATTACTATAAGGGTACTCGGGGCACTCCCCTAAGAGGGGAGTCCCCTCTCTTACGCCAAACCAATCCTCGTGTGCCACGTCAACTTCCCTCTTAAACTCCCCTAACACCCTAAATTGATGGCGGCACTCCCCTCTTAACTCCCCTTGTTTTTTTATTAAAAAAAAAAAAAGAAAAGAAAAGAAATCTTTTGATTGGTTGACAAAAGGCTGGGCCCCTCTCTCTCTCCACCCTCTCTTCGGTGACTTCCCACCTATTTCACTCCCCCAAACCACTCACCTAAGTGATGGCGGCGGTGTTCCCCTTAGGTGAATGGGGTCACCGATGGAGTCCCCGATGGGTGCCCCGGATACCCTAATGTTGTGTCATCCAAAGAATTAATGCCCTTCACAAAATTGTCCCACCTCTGCGTGATTGATGATATAACTTTTGATGCCTCTCAATTTGTTCTAAGATGTGCCGCCAAAAAGTCCCTATGTCGGCTGTGTTTTATGATGTTGGAGGATGTTTTGGATTTTAGAAAACCATTTTTTTTCTTTTAAATCTTCAACGACAAATCACAACATGGCCAATGATTCTCACCGTAGGTTACGCACATCAGCCGTAGCCTACGGTTCGATGTTTCTGTTTCTTGTTCCCTTCTTGGACCGTATGCTACGTATAAGACTTGCTGTATTCTTTCCATACTTGATTTCAACTTTCACATAAATACCGAATGGCCGCTGAACTTAATTAGTTCGCGTCTCTTGTATATTCAAGCAACCTTTTCGATCCGAACAAGTCCCGAATAACGCCTTTCGCTATGTTTATTAACTTTGACCGTTCTGCTTCATCTCTAACCACTCTAACTTCACCATATTACGCGCTTAACCTGAAAAATCACAATCCTTCGTGGTTAACATATTCGAGACACGTAATCGCTTAGAACACAATAAGATACGTAATTTAACACACTTAACGCTCTTGTTTTGCAACCTCCATCAAAGGGCTCCGGCTCGTTCAGAACAGCATCTGGGTGTCTCCAAACAGGTTTGAAAGGGACAATCTCCTCCGACTCCCAGAAAAACCGATCTTTCCACACCCCAAGTGTAGAAACCATGGACGAGATTAAGCAAGTGTCAACTTGACTGGTTTCAAAGGTGAACCAATCACCATTCTTAGCAAGCCGGAAAAAGCGACGGAAGGACAACAAAGATGGATCATACCCACAGGCCCGGCACAGAATTTCGAAATGCAAAACCCTAGCCATGCCTAGGGGATGAACTTGACCAAAAGACACCCGATAATATTCCAATACATTCAAGACAAAGTTTGAAAACGGATAACGAAGATTTGAAAACTCAAAATGACGGCAATACAAGGCAATCATACCAGAAGGACAGGCATTGATGGATTTATCGCAAGCCGGTGCAACCGGTTTATACTTTGTCCCTATTCCCCATTCTACACAAAATAAATCGACTTCCTCTTGGGTCAGTCGAGAGAAGGATTTTGCCATATCCTTTCGAGCACCCATCACAATGAACAACTAAAGAAAAAATAAGCAAATTGGAATTGACCTGATTTTGAAAGAAAGGGGGATACCGGAGAGAAAAAAGGAAGCAAACTGATGATTTCTTCAAAGTAAAATGTGTAAATAAATGAGATAAGTAAATATAAAATAACCTACAATAGGGGTAATAATGGCAAACAGTAACCGCCACCCTATTGAACTGCCATACATCAATCAAATCAAGTGTCTGTTATTTAAAATTCAAATATTAACTGCTCACAACCCTTCAAGCCTTCAAGCATCGAACCATTGAAACCTTTAGGCAATAAAATACACGTATAAAAGTCAGAAGTCTTTGAGCCCATTCCCCAAAAACCTCTGACTTGGGGGGCTGATGACGGGGGTAGCCCAAGACTAAATAAAATGACTAAATATGCAAACGCTAAAAGGGTTAAATGGTTCAATGGTTAAAAAGCTGTGAGGTGGGGGAAAGTAATACGGAAACAGTAGCCAGTCACATCCGGGGATTGCTTCACCAACCCACAGCCGCAAAAGCAACGCAGGTCTGCAGAGTACACGCTATTATCCAGGGGTCAAAAGGCTTTAACCCCCAAAAGGGTAAGCCCCTCGCTGCAAGCAAGGACACTAGTCAAATGAATGCCTCTTTGGGAGATGTCTTCTCCTATATAAGTGACACTTCATTTACTGAGTTGGAACATTCTTGGCCAGCCTGTTTCCTTAAACTCTGGTCATTCACATCGAGTACTTGCTTCATGCAAGTCGCTCTCTTTCACATCCAACACACACACATTCTATTTGCTCCTTCATCCGAATCTGAATATAATTCAGAGAAGGATCTTTAGCAAATAACAAAAATAAACTAGTGAACCTCCTTCCACGTCTTGCAAACGTGGGGGGACCCCACGACCAGCGTTAGGCAAAGTTGAACCCTTCAACCCTTTTGCCTAACCAGCACAACTACTACCGTTGGTCTTATATTTGTTGCATCAACAGATACGTTAAATTAAACTAGGTTTAGAGAAGTTCGCCGCGTTGCGGCGATTTTTTTTGTTATCTAGTGTGTGTTTACATGTGTTTTGAAATCACTACGAGCGCGTTGCGAACGAAACTGCTGACAAGAATAAAAGGAAAATGTAGAAAAAAAACACAAAATGATAACCGAAAGAAAATAAACCAAAAAAAGTTGTATGGTAACGATGTTATTCGAATGAAACCCGTGGTCAGAGATGAGCAAATGGTTCTGGGTACCGGTACCAAATTTGCCGAACGGAAAGATCTTAAGTACCAATTCGGTACCGACTTTTGGCGTTCTTGGTACCGGTTCATTACCTTTTTTTACCTTCATATACCGGTACCTTAACCAGTATTTTCGGTATCAGTACCGATTCTGTATGGGTTGACACTGAGCTCATCCCTACCCCTGTGACTAAAAAAAGAAAAAAATTAAAAGTTGAAGAAAATCAACAAAAAAAGTTGTACGGTACCGTTGTTGTTCGTACGGTACCCGTGATCAGGGATGAGCAAATGGTACCAGGTAGCAGCACTGAATTTCCTGAACCAAAAGATTTCCAATATCAATTCGACACCAACTTTTGGTGTTTTCTATATGAGTGTCGATTTTTACCTTCATGTACCGATACCGAACAGGACCGTACCGGTATTTTCGATACCAGTACTGTCTCGAACCGGTTGACATCAACTTTATCCCAACCAGTGATATTAAAAAATGATTATTAAAGTTAAAAAGTAAAGAAAATATCTGTTATTATAATATTAAAATAATAAAAGTATTAAAAAAACTATATATTCATTGACTTAAAAAAACTATATATTATTATAATCTTAAAATTACTATTCAATAACTTTCTCTTTTAACATATATAAATTTAACATGTGACGTAGAACAGTAACGCGTAATGAAACGTATTAATAATTGCAAAGAATGAACGTAACTAACCTCGGAAACACGGGTTGTCACAACATCAGTACATTACAAGCGCTCAATATAGCTTACGATATAAAAAACACTCTATTTGTAACACAAATTCGTTATAAACATTGTGCGGCTAGAATTGAAACAAAATCTATATTGGACACCATGAAAATAAACGCTAGTACATGTACCTAAGTTGTTATTATAATGGTGAAAATAATCATGTCGTAATGATATATGATATATTCAAGTACCTAAGTTGTTATGATGGTAAAAATAATCATGTCGTAATGGTATATTCAAAATAGAAATAACCATTATATTAGATCCTTTCGATTTTAAACAAAAATTTATTGAAACATAAATAAAAATAAGCATAATACTCGCAATGAGTATTTTAGTCTTATTGATGAAACTCAAATGTTTTCATTACACCGTATTTTTGCATTCAAATTATAACTATAGATATATGAATAGGTTTCCTTTGAAATTATGATAATTTATGACGTTTTGAAATGTTGAGTATTCAAATTTGAAATAAGTTACCCGGAGTAAATCATCGTTAAAAGGTAACACCGTCATTTTAATAAGTTTTGGAATAATTGTATCATATATTTGACTAAAAAGTCAATTAGCTGTATCTATGCATTGGACCTATAACTATATAGATACATGAATAGGTTTCCTTTGAAATTGTGAAAATTTATGACCCTTTGATATTATATAAATCAGATAGTTTGAAATGTTAACTATTGAAATTATTTGAAATAAGTAATCATGGAGTAAATCGTCGTTGTTAACAAGTAAAACCATCAACAATAAGTTCATTTTGAGTGGTTTTAAAGAGAGACAAAGTGATGTAAATGAGAGAGGGTGTGACTCGGAGGAGAAGTATGTGGTGATATTTTTGTGTAAACACAGATGAAGGGGTATGTGAGGGAGACGAAAGAAAGAGAAGAGAGAAGATAGAACAAGTGTTTTTGTGTTGTGTGAGACCATCACCAATGCAATAAACTAAATGCACTCATAAACACATCCAATCAGCTGTCACATCAAATTTCTATAAATTCTTCGAAAACATTAATTTTCTCTCCAACCATACAAAGATATGTACCAATACTTAGGGGGCGTTTGGTTCGCGCAATGTTTTGGAATTGGAATTGGGATTTGTATAGGAATTAGAATTTGAAGGAATTGGATTTGGAATTTAAACATTCCAATTGGAATTGAAAATTGTTGGAATTGGAATCTCAATTCCATTTTTGTTGTGCTTGGTTGTCAAATGAATTGGAATCCATCACTCTGGCACCCACAACCCCCAGTTCGGATCGAAACGGTACGGGTGGAAACAATACGGTTGGAAACGGTACGGGCCAAAACTGTTCGCGTCGAAACGGTACGGGCCGAAACGGTTCGATCCGAAACGGTATGGGTCGAAACGGTTCGCATCGAAACGGGCGTCGAATTGAAACGGTTCGATCCGAAACGGCATGAGTCGAAACGGACGGGTCGAAACCAATACGGGTCGAAACGGTACAAGTTGAAACGGTGCGGGTCAAAACCGTTCGGGTCGAAATGGTCAAAGATTCCAATGAATTTACTTTAATTTCTTCAGATATAAGAATGATTTTGAATTCCTTTAGTTCAAGGAATTTGAAGTATTTAATGTTCAATTTCAATTCCATTATCAACCAAACAAATGAAGATGAGAATTTAGATTCCAATTTCATCAAAATCTGTGAACTAAATATCTTAAAATATGGAATCCAGATTTCAATTCCTTTAAATTCCATTGAATTCATACGAAACAAACGCCCACTTAACATTCCACACACTACCCACTTCTTACATTTATTTTAATAATCAAATTCTTTTTATAACTAGTTTATTTTTTAAATTTTCTTATTATTAAAATTAAAGATTAAAGAATATATTAAATATATATAAATTCTAAAAATTAAATTTTCTAATAAAGTTACGTTAATAACTTGTACATTTTCTATTAGTGGCTTGTACACCGATTAGTTTAATTAACTTATTAGAATAAAATTTACCTTGTTAGTAAATGAACCATATCTATTCAAGCATTATATACATTTTTATAAGCTGAACTAAAACTAAAAGTAGATGGAATATGTTAATGATTAGTCCACATTTACATTTTCTAACTACAACAAAAGACAATGTCGGCGGGAATAGACATTGTCATTGATTGGAGGAAAGGGGCGGCAAAGGGAATAGTGTCAGGCACCACCTGCTTACCACTCCCTTATTGGCCCAATAAATTTATGATTTTATCCCGTTTTAAAATTACGATTTTGTCATCAGTTTAAAATTACGTATTTGCCCCCAGTTAAAAATAAATTTACGCTTTTGCTCCCAGCTAAATATTTCAATTTTGCCCCCAGTTCAAAATTACGATTTTGCCCCGTTTCAATTTACAGTTTGCAATTAGTTTTTTTCCTTAAAAATACGATTTTGCCATCAGCTCAAAATTATGTTTTTACCCCCCACTTAAAAATAAATTTACGCTTTTGCTCCCAGCTAAAAATTCCAATTTTTTCCTCAGTTCAAAATTATGATTTTGCCCCGTATAAATTAATAGTTTCGCCATTAGTTTTTTTCTCACAGCCAAGTTATGATTTGCCATCAACTTAAATTTACATTTTGTCCACTGTTTTTGTTTGTTTTCCTGGTAAAATTACAATTTTGCCTCCAGTGTAAAATTACAGTCATGCCGACAGCTTCCTGGCACTTCTCCATTGGTCCATTTAATTTACGATTTTATCCGTGAATTAAAATTATGATTTCGCCCTCAGTTAAAAATTACGTTTCCCGTCGTTTTAGTTTTTTAGCAAAACAATTAAGGTTTTTTTGTTTAATTTGTTTACACGATTTAATTTTTTTTCGTGTCAAGGAGCTGCCTAATACTGACTCATTAGCCCTGAAAAATTACAGTTTTGCTCTGAGCCCAAAATTACGGTCTTATCATCATTTTTGTTTTTTTTCCTAGCAAAATTATAGTAGTGTTTTTTTAATTACTTGAGAATTTTTCGGCCATCGCTCCGCAACGCAGGTAGGGCATCAACTAGTTTCCTACATATACAAAAACAAGTTAGGGGAATAGTGCCACGCAGCTGCGTGGCACTTCCCTATTAGACCAACAATTTTATTATTTTATATTCGTTTTAAAATTACGGTTTCCTCCTTAATTTAAAATAAAATTACGTTTTTGCCCCCACTTCAAAATAAAATTATGTTTTTGTCCCTCGCTCAAGTTTACGATTTTGCCATCGGTTCAAAATTATGATTTTATCCCCAGTTCAAAATAAATTTTTGTTTTTGCCCCAAACTAAAAATGACGATTTTGCATTTTCGCCCCGTTTCAAAAATTATGATTTCGCCTTCAGTTTAAAATTATGTTTTTGCTCGGTTCAAAATAAAAGTCTGCTTTTGCCCCCCAATGCAAAATTACGATTTTGCCCCAGTTCAAATTAAAAATATAGTTTGTCCTCAGCTTAAAATTACGATTTTGTCCTTAGTGCAAAGTTAGATTACGATTTTGTCTCTGGTTCAAATTTATAGTATTGCCATCACTTTAACTTTTGGCAAATTATGATTTTACCCAAGTCAACAAATACAACTTTGCCCTCAATTCAAATTACAATATTGCTATCGTTTTAGTTTTTTTTAGCAAAATTATAAAAGTGTTTTTTTAATTGGTTGACTGGATTTAATTTTTTTCCATGTCAAGGAGCTGCCTAACACTCACTCATTAATCCTGACAAACTACAGTTTTGCCCTGAGCTCAGAACTACGGTCTTGTCATCGTTTTAGTTTTTTTTCCTAACAAAACTATAATAGTGTTTTTTTAATTGATTGAGAATTATTCGGCCATCGTCTCGCAACACGGACGGGGCATCAACTAGTTGAATATAAGTGAATAATGCATATAGTGTAAATATATATATATATATAAAAAGATATTAGTTACCTGGGGCCTACTAGCTCCCCAAATGCAGCATTTTTGGAAAAGTGCATTCTCTTCAAATGCAATTTGCTCAAACGGAGCTCTTGGTAATTGCATAATGCATGTCACAAGTGTATCGGCTAAAAACTAAGGGGCTGTTTGATTGCCTCTTAATGGCTCCATTAAGAGGCTTGACCTCTGAATCGGTCAGACATGGGGTGTTTGTTTCATCAAATAACAACCTCTGAATGAAACCATTCAGATCTGAATGGTTCAGCACTTTTTGAGATCTGAATGAAAGTTATTAGACTTCTGCCCTAACAAACCATGGCATATCTCTTCTCCACACCACAGCCGCATCCTCCCTCCATCTCCTCCACCAGTCGACGCTCCTCCCTTCCTCTCTGAAGATACATATCCGAGGCCGGACATGATCCTTGAGCGCAGACCGAACTATAGCATGAACGGACATCCCAAAAGGTGTCCGTTCCCCATATCTCCGAAGACGAACATCCACCCAAGTGCGTCTGGACGTATGACGTCATCTCAGTTGACCATTATAAATACCCCTGCAAGTATAAGACCAAGTACGATTTTCTGAACCTTCGTCCCTATTTTCTCTCTCTACTTTCTCTCTCTATCAATACTTATCCTCATGCCGGAGGGTGGTCGCAGATGGGCCCTCCCATCTCTGCGGCGAGCCTAACGGTTTACTGTTTTGCAGGTGAAGGTTCTAACTCTCCGATAAGATCCGAATCATTCGATTACAGGCTCCAGCCTACTTGAGTTGATCCTTGGATCTTCAATTGGCGCCATCCGATTTTCACAGCTCACAGTCTTTCACTTAGGTGAATTTCTTGAGCAACGAAACAACTGATCTATGGCGGCTCCAATTTCTTTGAATTCGGGATCCACAACTGTTAGCACACAAACTACCGCTCCAACAAGCCTTACTTCTATGATCTCAGCTCCGTTAAGCTCGGGACTAGGAACGACTTTACCGTTCATATTGTTACCAACCTCGCAAGAATCAGAATTCGATGCTGCATTTCTTTCCAAAAATGATAGTCTCCTAAGACGATTAAAAGCCCAACAGGATAGAGATGAAGAGATTCTCGGTTTACGAACTAGATTCTTCCATGATGAAACTCTGGTAAGGGCTATGGGTCCTACAATCTTCACATCTCCTATTTTCTCCACAGTTGTTACTTCAGAAACTTATAATGGATATATGCAGGGTTCTTCCGGACCATCTCCAGCAATGACGGTGCGAAATGAAACACAAATGGAAGTGGTCAACGATCCGGAACTTACTAAACCTTATCACCCGGTTTCCATGACTGCTAAATCCAAGTTTAGTGCCTGCATCACCCACGCCAAGTTCCCTCCGAAGCTTAAAATGCCAACAACGGTAAAAAAATATGACGGTACCACAGACCCTGACGATCACATGTTTGATTTCGACGTGGCAGCACGTGTGGAACAATGGCCGATGCCGGCGTGGTGCTTCATGTTCGCACAAACACTAACCGGGGCCGCTCGGGTGTGGTTTGATGCGTTGAATGAAGGAGAGATCAACGATTTTGAAGAATTCTGGAGGCTGTTCCTCCAGAACTTTAGTCAACAAAGGCACTACTCCAAAGAAATCACCGAAGTTCACAACATCCGAAGGAAGGACGGAGAATCTTTAGATAGTTTCGTCGATCGATTCAATCGAGAAAGCATGCAGATCAGCGGGGTCGTAGATCAACTGAGAATATCCAGATTTTGTCACGGTGTCCGGAACAACCAGTTGGTTGAAAAACTGCACGAAAACCTCCCAAAAACAATGGAAGTGCTCATGGAGCGAGCACGAGCCTTCGCTCATGGAAAAAACGCATGTAACCCGGCACCAGAATCAGATCAGAAAATGTCTTCTTGGAAGAAGAATGGCGGCTCCGTATTTGATAAAACCCCATCTGGAAGTAGGGGCGGTTTCATCCTTACAGCAGAAACGACCGACCTCAACGAGGAAGGAGTTCCGGATCTCGATTCTATAATCTATCAGACCTCTCCAAAACTCCTAACGAGATCCTTAGTGCCGAGGGAGCCAACTTTCCAGTACCTCCGAAGCTCCGAAATCCGGGAGATAAGAACTCCAAAAAGTACTGTGACTATCACCACGCACGATGTCATAACACGGACGATTGCTGGTCTCTGAAGCAGGAAATAGAGAAGCCAGTTCGGTCCGGCAAACTATCACATTTGGTGAAGGAAGTAAAGGAAGGGAAATCTTCGGGCAATTCGGTAGATAATCCGAATAACCAATCAGCAATCTGCATGATCAGGAAAGTGAATAACCAAGGCATTAAGCGGACCAATCATCACATGGCCGCTTGGATGCAACATCCGATCGCTTTTCCCCTAATTACTCCCGGAGAAATCAAAGATGGACCGATCATAGTATCTACGGTAATAGCAGGGCACAAGGTCCGGATGATTTATGTTGATAGTGGAAGTGCCACCGAAATCATGTATCAACAGTGTTTCAAACAATTAGCCCCACAGACTAAAACGAAGCTGATACAAGTATCTATGCCGTTGGTAAGTTTCTCTGGAGAGGTGGTTCAGCCGATTGGGAAAATCACACTACCAACAACATTGGGTGCCAGATGTCAGATCAGGACTGTCAACTTAACTTACCTAGTAGTGGGAGCAAGGTCCGTCCACAACGTCATACTAGGAAGGCCAGGGATGTGCGCTTTCGGTATTATCAGCTCTACCATTCATGGGTCATTAAAGTTTCCCACCGAAGCAGGTGTAGCAACCTTACACTCCGAGTCAACCATGTGCGTAGCTGAAATACGGCAAAGCGAGGGTAATGTGCAACCTCCGACCCTCCTTACGGAGGAATGGGCTATTCACCCATATTTCCCAGAGCAGAAAATTGCCATCGGAGCTCAACTTCCCGAACGTATCAAAAAACGGCTATGGAAACTTTTGTCCAGTTCTCTTGACGTATTTGCTTGGAAAACCTCTGACATGGTTGGAGTCCCTCGGTCTTTGGCCGAGCACAAGTTGAAAGTTTCACATTCGGTAAAACCAGTCGCCCAAAGGAAAAGAAACATGGCTCCGGCTCGTCATAAAGCCATCTCCGAAGACGTGCGAAAACTGTTAAGCGCCAGAATTATCCGGGAGGTGCGGTATCAAACTTGGGTCTCCAATCCGGTGATGGTAACAAAGAAAGACAAAACCTGGAGAATGTGCATTGATTTTTCTGACTTAAACAATGCATGTCCGAAGGATTGCTACCCTCTACCGGAGATCGATTTGAAAATTGACTCTCTTTCTAGCTTTCGCCTTAAATGCTTCTTGGACACATATAAGGGCTATCACCAGATACAGATGGCTCTAGAAGATGAGGACAAAACGACATTCGTGACAAATGAGGGTCTCTTTTGTTACACTAAAATGTCGTTCGGGCTAAAGAACGCCGGAGCTACGTACCAGAGGTTGATGGATAGAGCATTCAAGGATCAAATCGGAAGAAACTTAGAAATTTACGTAGATGATCTGGTCATCAAGAGCAAACTTGAAGATAATATGATCGAAGACATACTCGAAACCTTCACCAGGCTTCGGAGTATCAACCTCAAGCTAAATCCTAAAAAAATGTTCTTTCGGTTTAGAAGAAGGGAAGTTCCTGGGCGTATGGATAACTCAATCCGGAATCCAGGCGCACTCGGACAAGATTCGAGCCATAATCTCCATGCAACCTCCGAAAACGGTAAAATAAATTTAATCTCTAAATGGCAAGCTAGTGGCTCTTCATCGTTTTGTCTCCAAGGCAGCAGATCGAACCATTCCTTTCATGAACGTACTGAAAAAACGTACTGGAAAGGGCCAGATAGAATGGACGACGGAGGCCGATGCAGCATTTCAGGAGCTAAAAGTTTGTCTTGGGTCCTTACCCACGTTAACCGCCCCAATTACTGGAGAAACCGTCACTGTATATCTCTCCGCTTCCCATTTTGCCATCAGCACAGTACTTGTGGTGCACCGAAGCCAAGCGCAAATACCGGTCTACTATGTAAGCCGCATCCTAAAAGATTACGAAACACGGTACCCAATGATAGAGAAGTTGGCACTCTCTTTGGTGCATGCGTCTAGGTGGCTTCGAATATATTTTCAGGCTTTTAACATAGAAGTGCAAACTGACCTTCAAATCCAACAAATCCTCAAAAAACCGGAGGTTTCCGACCGGAGGTTTCCGGGCGGCTTACCAAATGGGCAATCGAGCTCAGCGCTTTCGATATTACCTACCGAACCAGAGGTCCGGTTAAAGGTCAAGTCGTCGCCGATTTTCTTACGGAGGTACCTACCGAAGAGAGCGCCAAAGAAAAGTCTATTCTCCCAAAAGTATGGAACTTATATACAGATGGAGCCTCCAGCAAGGAGGGGTCAGGGGATGGTTTGATACGAACGTATGACGTGCGGAATCCGTACACGAACGCGACCTAACACACACGATGTAATATAAACATGATTCTATTAGAAATCTAACAAGAACAAGCACCTTGAATCACTTTCTCTCTCTAGATCTAGAGTTCTCCTAAACACCAATGAGCCAAAAGTCTCTAATCTATAACATAACCTCCCTATATATAGTCCAAGGCTTTAATGAAACTTCTCTTTAATTACAAGATTGCCACCTTACCTCTTGACTAGATATAACACTATAAAGACTTATTATCTTCAGTTTCTTGCTATAGCTCGGATTGACGAAGGCGATAGACATAAATGCACTAACAGACTCCCCCTTGGATATTTCCGCAGTCAATCTCGTAGCGTCTTGTCTTTCATTCTCTCTTTGAATCTTCTCGAACAGAATCCCGGTGGATCTGTCTTCAGCTTCAGCTGCTTCTTCTTTTGAGTAGACTCTTTTCTTCATCAGGCTCCCCCTTTCGTCAAGCTTCCGTGCTTTTGGGATCGACACCTTGCTTTTCGATTACAAGCTCTTTCGGGATAGTCATGTGGCTTCTTGAATGCACGCTCCCCCTTGCTTTGAGCTTGTCTTCAGACTCCCCCTTAGACTCGGCTGTCAGGATCGTAGTCTGGTACAACATCTGCAATTCTCTGATATTTATAAGTAAAACATGTTAACAATGAAAATAACTTCGAATTTCCAGAAATTGTAATCTGGCTCTATTAAACTTTCTAAATTTCACTCTCCCTGTCAACAAACTTCATAGATTTGGCAGTATTTAGGAATCCAACATCGAAAACTGACTCTTTATAACAGATTTTAACAATCTAAGAATCCAACTCCCTCACAGTTAATCATCCAAGTCAAAATTAATGACCTTGGAGATATCACAAACTGTTTTTGATTTTTGATTTTTAATTCAAGTTTCAAATTAATGAACTTGTTTTATTTTCAGAAACACAATCAGCTTACTTAGATTTTGAAACTCAGCACTCAGACATCGGTTGTCGAAAATAAAGCAGAATCAAAAATCTTTTTGTATTTTTCTGAAAATATAAAGCAGTAAAGAAATATGTACAAACATATTTACAGACAATATTTTTGTTTGAATATGCGTCAGAGGATCATATCAGTTTTTGACAAGTCACAAGTACCGTTGAGCTTAGTTACAAATTAAGAATTAAACAATTCACTTAGATTGTCGATATACCGATCCACTTAAATTTTCACACAAATTTCAACTGATTCAGGATACGAATTAGGTGTATTAAAAAACTTAAACTCATTCATGTGTCCCACCTCTTGAATATACTCCCGTATCCAGATCCCAATATTCAGTCTTACAGGTGAGTATACCTAGATGATATCTATAAGGGGTTAATAAATTATGAAGAATCATGAGAGCTCAGCTCAGAACTACCGTTTAGCAGAGAGATCATGACTCAACTTTTGGGTGTGTCCCCTTTAGAGGATCTTTTTTACAACAACATTGATTAGCAATTTTATTGTCTCATCATTTTGCTGAGGGCTATGCTATGTTTCAAGCAATGTGGAAAGTATTATTCGGAGACTAGGTAAGAACTTCCATTCAGCAGAAGTCCCGGAATAATACTCCATATATCACTAAGCATAAAGACCTAGTATCTCAGAAAGAGGGACCTTTCAAACAAGATTTCAGGGGTTACCTATATATCCAAATAGTGTTCCCCACGAAATAAGCAAGTTTGAATTTAGGTTTATATCCCGAAAAAGTTTACTAGATGTATAAAAATCTACCGACACATCCACGGTGAGATCATTTAACACATTTTGACTTTCCAATTCTTTAGCATACTGTAACTGTCTACTGATGTACTATCATTTCCTCTTTTTACGCAAAGACTCAATTTTTGAATTTTATCATGTTTTTTGCTTTTTCAAATTTTCAAATGTTTTTGTATTTTCAAACAACAACAATACTCCCCCTAAAATGCAAAATCATTTAAAGAAAATTTGACAACCAACACTGATAACTTTGTCTCGCCGTCCATTTTCTGCTAAAAGTGCTCTGATTTGCAGAAAATCTAATATAAAGTACCCCCATGATTTACAACCCATTGATTTTCGACAATTTGAAAACCGTTTTTCAATCTTGTGAAAATAATCATGTTTGTTCAGCCGTGAGGGTTTCGGCGTATTTAATCAACACATATTTTTGTATTTTTGAATATTTGACAAAAATTAAAAAAAACATATTTTTGGGTTTTCAAGTTTTTAATAAACTAAAACATATTTTTGGTTTTTAATTTTTTTCAAATTTTTAGGGTTTTGAAAATATTTTTTATTTATGTACAGAAAAACAAATAAACTCCCTGTTCAACCAAACCAGGGTCCAGCAGCAACCTCCCCCTCTTGTTGTGCCAGGCTGCTCCATTTTCCAATCTCACAATCTTTAATTTTGTTGAGCACCTGCACATGTAATAAACTCAATTACTTGAACAATTTAGCCCAGGTCTGTTGAACCTTAGGCATTTCAACACAATAATTTTCATTCAATGCTGGAAACTCTTTGTCATCTTTCACAAAAATCTTTTCAACTTTTTCATCTTTTTCAAAAATCACCTGTTTTTTTGCACTCCATGTTTGACCTTTAGGAGTACCACGTTTGTAAAAATGTGAATCTTTTTGAACACTTTGTTTTTTACCAACATTCTATTTCCAGAATTGTTGTGGTTTTGTCATATCAACAGATGTTCTCCAAGTTTGAGTTGTTCTGACTCTGGGTGTGTGAGAATTCCAGGTCTGTCTTAAATCGAACCTGTTCGGGTTTGATTTCCAATTTTGATTTGAAGCAAACTTGTTTGTATTGTACCTCCAAGTTTGTTTCGAATCAAATCTGGTTGACCTTTGTTTCACATTCTTAGATTTTTGTTTCTCAGCATCAATCTTCTTTATGTCAACATCCACAGGTTTTAGATTAGGACACTTGCGTGCAAGATGTCCTTTTTGATCACATTTGAAACATGTTCTCATGGACACCTCTTTGGCCTGTGGTTGTCGTTTTTTTTCTTTTTAGCAAAGAACTCATCATTAGACTGTCTCAATTTGAGTTCTTTTTCTTCTGCTAAACTGTTTCCTTGAACAAAACTCATTTTTGCCTGATAATTTGGCGTTTCATTTGTGTTTCGATTCTGTTTCTTCTTATAACCCAACCCAGCCTTCATGTTTTTCTTCTTGTAACCAGGTTTGTTATACGAACCTTTATGACACTTACCACCAAACTTTGAAATCTCAGACTTCTCAATCTCAATCATTTTGAAAACTTTATCAACCTTTTCTGAAATCACATTCTGAATTGGGAATACAACATCTAAGAACAATTTGTCCGATCCAATCATGGTATAAACCAATCCTTTTGAATCATCATTCAAACTTTTCTCGGATTTTGTGTTTTTCAGATAACTATCATGAAGATTTCCTTCATCTTCATCCTGGGATTCAGATTTACCTGTATCAGCCGACTCTTCTTTCAACGACTTTACCTACCACCTCTGAATCATGAGAATAATCAAATTTGGAATAGGTTATGTCAATTTTGTCTGGCAATTGATCTACCATGTTGAAAGCTTTTTCGACCTTTTCCTCATCATAAAATGCAAACTTTTCTGGTGGTGGAACTTGATGAAACTCTGAGCCAATGCCTTTCTTGTTTTGCTCAGATTCACCATCTCCCGGTTTTATATTGAAAATTCGTTCAAGCACATATGACGACACGTGGTAACTTTTTAACTTGTTGTTGTCATGTTCTAGATCAGCAATCTGTCGCTTTAGCTTAGCAACATCCTCAATATAGGAATTAACAACATCTTGTTTTATGGAATACATTCGTTTAAGTTCTTTAGTTGTTTCAGAAAGATAATTCATTCTTGATTGAGCATATTTCATTTCATCTTTCACTTTTTCATATGACTCTTTCGTAATATGATATGCTAATTTCATTGAGTCGTATTCTTTCTTCATTTCTTGACACGCAATTTCTTTTTGTGAACATTCTTCTGTCATTTTAAAAACATTTTCTTTCAAAACTTCATTTTCTATTTCTAATTTTTTACATTTTTCTGAAAGTTTTTCATCATTTTCTTTTAAAACTTTTTCTTTTTCTAGCATTTCTTTGCATTTTTCTTTAAAAATATTTTCAATTTTAGTGAATTCAAGATCTCTTGTTCTGAATTGCTCATCTTTTTCAGTAGAAGCTCTGCACGGTTCCATGCATTTCTTGAACTGTTCAACAGTTTCAGTCAAGATGTTAGAATTAGAATTTACCTCAGTGATTGGCACCTCGATGTTTTCAGCTGCCTCTGTCTGCTTCAACTCAGCAAGATTCTGATTTTCTTCAATATCGACTTCATCACCAGCATTACCAGCTTCCAAATTCTCATTCTTTACTTCTTCTTCTGCTTTCTTCACATCTTCTCCAATTTGTTGTTCTTAAGTAACAACTTTCTCAACCTCTTCATTCACAACAACTTTTTCTTCAATCTTTTCTGTCTCACCAACTTTCAAATCTTCCTCTTTCACAAATTCAACTTTAACCACTTCAGCAGTTTTCTTCAGATTGTTCACCATTTCTTCAACACTCTTTTTCATTCTCTCTTCATCCATTTTTCTCAGACACGATGTCATGGCATATCTGATCTCCTTTTCATGCCTTTTAGCATGTGTGTCATCTTTCATCACATTTCTATAGTATTCGGCTCTCAAAGGAATTATGAGAAGAACATCATCAAAGATTATGTCTTTCTTTGGAACAACTGGTTCACCTTCTCTGTTGAAGTAACACTCTCTCTTTTTATCCCATCTTCTGTTGCTCACTGCACTCTCATACTCTTCTTGCATTTCATCCATTCTGTTCAACACAATGTTTCTTTCTTTGTAGGTCTTTTCTTTCAGAATCTCTTCTCTGGTTTTTACTTTGATTTCAGCTGTATGTTTGTCTTTGTTTTCATCTTGAATCTTAGCAACAAAAACAAACTTTCTTTCCTCTGTTAAAGCTCTGCCATGAGCTGTTTTTCGAACATTCTCCAAACGATCTTCTTCTGGACAAATTGAGCTCCAGTCAAAACCTTCATCATCTTGAATTACAAAACAAGCTCTTGATTTGGTTTTATCTTCAATCAATTTCGGCTCTTCTTTACTTCGGTGGTAGATCGCTTTTCGATAATAATCATCATTGAAAGGACGTTCATTTCCTTCAGCAACTTCAGAATTTCTGCATTCTCTTTTGAAATGACCCTTTTGCTTGCATCTGAAGCAGGTCACTTTGGATTTGTCAAATCCAAGCTTCGTTGACGAACCACCCAATGATTGCTTCCCAGTAATCTCCATATATCTCTGAGCTCTGCGAATGCAACTTGCCAAACACCAACGAATATCTATGATCTCCATTTCTTCCGGATCAATCTGGTCGTAGTCTTCTTTAGTCAACTCTGAGTTACCAATTTTGCCAGCTACAAGACCTTCATACGATTCCAGAACAAATGCAAGGAAACTCATTTGCTGCTTAGCTGCATTGATGCTCATCGATGGAGAATTCTTCAGTTTGAGAGCTATGTTGCATAGAATCTCCTCAGCTTCATCAGAACTTGATTTTGAAGATGAATGATATCCAGAATGGTAACTTGATGAAGTTGTTTGTGGTTCTTTCATCTTCTCACCACTGAATGCTGTCTTTGGTGAACTAACACCTTTCTCTGAAGATACACTACCTTTGTAGTACAAGCCAACATTCTGTTGATGTGAAGAACCAGTCATCTTGCTTTGCTTTTGTAGCTCCAGATCATGACTCTCTATCTTTTCAAACAACGCATCAAGAGAAATTTCATCATATAAAGCATCATTTTTTAAGATAAAAACAAACGTCTGCCACTGATCAGCTCGTGGTAACGCTTCAATGATTTATCGATAATTTCCTCTCTTGTTTTCTCAATTTTGAAACGTTCAAGTTCAATTTTTAAATGACAGAATCTCTCTATCATTTGCCTCACCGACTCTCCTTTAATGTTATCAAATAAATCGAATTCTTTTTTAAGCAACGCAATTTTGTTCTTTTTAATCTGTTTACCCCCCTCAGCTTTAGCTTTTAAAGCTTTCCAAACAGATTTTGACAACCCGTCATGATTAAGCAATGCAAAAATATCATTTCTAATTGTCGTCTGAATCAAAGCAATCATCCTCTGTTTGGCTGCATATTCTGCTTTGTCATCTTTAGGTAACTTCTTGAATGGAATCTCTTCACCTTTATCATCCTTCGGTCTTTCATATCCAAACTCTAAACAGAACCAGCTTTCATGTGCATATGCTTTTGCCCAGTTGAGAAAACGTTCTTTCCACCATGTATAATCCTCAATGCTTTCCATAGTTGGTGGCTTTGAATGTGTTCCGTAGAAATTATCATTCTTGATGTTCTCATTTATTGCTTTCGTGATAGTTTTTGGTGTGACCGTTGATGTTTCGGAAGAATCGGATGTGAATGCGTTGAAAAACGTGTTGTAAAATTCTTCAGCCATGGTTTGAACTTTTTGAATTACCTTGAATCAACAAACAAACAAACTCTTATCAGTTTAAACACTATCAAATAACTGAATCAAAATAATACTCAAACTGGTGAATATTCTGTGCGGACTGAAGATTGACAGACTGTGCGGACTGCTATGACCCGGATCAAATTCAAACGACCTGACCCACTACGTGCAGACTGAGTTCACTCTCAATTGACCTGGTTCACAAAGACACGACCTGAATTGTTTCAAGCGATTTGATTGAACTGCTATGAACCGTATGACTTTGATGCGATGAATCTTGACTTTCAATCCATGTAAACTGACATATCTCATGCACACACTAATCAATGCCGACAATTCTCAAAACAACTTTGATTGGACCTGATGAAAATATGTCGGACAACAATTTTTAACATTACATGATGATTGGGCCTGAATACTGAAGTCACATGGGCCAGAAAACTTTATCTCGTCTGATTGGATCGAACAACAAATGATCGACAATATTTGAATTATTCAACAGCTTATTGGACCTCTTATGTATCAATTCTATTGGACCGTTATTTGTATTATCACATGTGCTGAATCAGTTTTGAAATTATATCAACAAGTTTGTAAACTGACAACTCCTTTTGACTAACAACCTAAAATCACAAGCAAATTGATTGGATCGAAAATCACATTCAATGTGCCGACAACAACTTTGAAACTTGAATTTTAATTGGACCGCTTATGAAAATTCCACGTGAAGACTGTTGAACTCCTCAAACAAAATGACAACTTTCAAACGGAAATACCAATTTCAAACGATATATCTAGCTTCAAACTAAATCCTCAAACGAGAAAACTGTTTCAAACGAGATTGCTGCTTTCAAACGAGATTCTCAAACGGAATACATTCCTCAAACGGAATCAACCCAATGTTTCAAACGGACCACATGTTTCAAACGTAATCACCATGCATTTTCAAACGAGATACCCGATTTCAAACGGAATATGTCGGCTTCAAACGGAATAGGATCGATTTTCAAACGGAATCACTTGTTTTCAAACGGAAGCACTTGTTTTCAAACGAAATATGTCAATTTCAAACGAAAACGGACCTAAAAACTCAGATTTCTTCTAAACGGCTAGGAATTAGGATCTGAAACTTGGTAGGGTTATAGATCAGGTGTTTTCGCACAACATATCAAAAAATCAGACGATTTGGACCGTAAAAACCCGTTCAATTTGACGAAAATCAGTGAAAAACGTGAAAGAATGAATAGAAGATGAAGAAATGATGCAATTCGGATCTGAAATCGATGTAATCTGGTACGAATCTATGTGTTTGGTCAGTGCAATCGAGCTCCTGCTATGATACCACTTGTAGGACCGGTTTTGACTCTGAAATGATTGTGAAACGAACGTATGACGTGCGGAATCCGTACACGAACGCGACCTAACACACACGATGTAATATAAACGTGATTCTATTAGAAATCTAACAAGAACAAGCACCTTGAATCACTTTCTCTCTCTAGATTCTCTCTCTAGATCTAGAGTTCTCCTAAACACCAATGAGCCAAAAGTCTCTAATCTATAACATAACCACCCTATATATAGTCCAAGGCTTTAATGAAACTTCTCTTTAATTACAAGATTGCCACCTTGCCTCTTGACTAGATATAACACTATAAAGACTTGTTATCTTCAGTTTCTTGCTATAGCTTGGATTGACGAAGGCGATAGACATAAATGCACTAACAAATGAAGCAGATTATGAAGCTCCTCTTGTAGGACTCCAAACCGCTGCCAAGGCCGGTGCAACCTCCGTTCTGGCCCACGTAGATTCGTTACTCGTCGCTAACCAGGTTGGTGGAGAGTACGAGGCATGAGAGCAAAACATGATCCGATACTTAAATCAGGTTAACAGTTTAGTCTCCACATTTGACTCTTGTAAGATAGTTCACATACCAAGAAGTAAGAATAAAAAAGCCGACGCCCTAAGTAAACTTGCGTCCGTTGCATTTTGCCATTTGTCCAAAGAAGTGTTAGTAGAAACTTTGCGGGTCCCGGCCATCCATCAACCGGAGTCCGTAATGTCAATCTCCGTGCAAGAGAAATCATGGATGACTCCAATCTTAGATTACCTAAAAAACGACACGCTCCCGGAGGAAAAAGCTCAAGCCCGGAAGGTGAAAGTAAAAGCACTACAGTATCAGGTTCACGATGGAAAACTCTATCGAAATACCTTTTTAGGTCCGCTCCTAAAGTGCTTAACTCCGGAGGAGGCCAACTACGTCATAAGTGAAATACACTGGGGGATATGCGGCATCCACTCCGGGCCGAGAATGGTCGTAGCCAAAGCAATGAATGCCGAGTATTTCTGGCCGGGCATGCATCAGAGTGCTGTTAGTGAGTTACAAGCATGTGAAGACTGCCAGCGGCACGCTCCCATCAGCCACCGAGCTAAAAACAACCTCGTCCCTGTAACTTTGGCCTGGCCGTTTCAGAAATGGGGAATTGACATCGTTGGTCCCTTCCTTGTTTCCACCGGAGGAGTAAGGTTATTGTTGGTAGCCATTGATTACTTCACAAAGTGGATCGAGGCCAAGCCTCTCCGGACTATCACCGGAGATCAAGTACTAAGGTTCGTTTGGGAAAATATAGCGTGTAGATACGGAATGCCACTCTGCATCATCAGTGACAACGGAAAGCAGTTCACGGAGAAGCCGTTCAAAACTTGGTGTGAAAGAATGCACATCGAGCAAAACTTTGCTTCGGTTGCCCATCCTCAAGCTAATGGACAAGTAGAAAGGGCCAACCGAAGCATCGTGGACAGCATAAAGAAGCGTCTAGGGAAGGAAGGAGTCTCCTAGGCAGATGAGCTACCGCACGTTCTATGGGCACTTAGGACGATGCCAAAAACAAGCACCAAGGAAACTCCCTTTAGTCTGACATACGGTACGGAGGCCGTCATTCCCGCCGAAGTCGGGATCCCTACTCTTCGCATGCTCCAAAACCAAGATGATAACGAACAACAACTTCGTCTGAACCTCGATTTGGTCGAAGAAAGAAGAGAACTTGCGGCCATCCGAGAAGCAAAATATAAACAAGAGTTGGAAAAACACTACAACTCAAAAGTCAAGGAGGTCCGGTTCCAAGAAGGAGAATACGTCATGCGGAGAAATGATGCGAGTTTAACCGAAGGAACGGGGAAGATGTCTCCAAAGTGGGAGGGGCCCTACCGAATCCAAACTGCCGGAAAGAATGGTGCTTACACACTCGTGAAGATAGATGGAACTCCCATTCCCCGCACTTGGAATGGGATGCACCTCAAATGATGTTTCCTCTAAAGAACTTTAGAATGTTTTTAGAATAAACTTGTAATGTGGAAGCTGCGGCTCACATCATTTTACTTTCCTTGTAATGCGGAGGGTATTACCCGCACATCATTTTGTTTTTTCCACGAATTGCGGAGGGTATTACCCGCACTTAATATAATGTTTTTACCAGAGTATATTAACCGGAGAATATACTCCGTATTGATTAAATAGAGCACAAATTTTCTATCATTAACAAAGTTGCAACATGTAAGTCATCATTGGCTGAATCAGGGATACTAACCCTAAAAGGAAAGGACGAACTGGCATCGTTCGTATCCCCGCTTTCACTTAAACAATCATCCTAAATAAACAAATCGGGTCCGTACATCCAAAAAAGAACGTTCTAAAAATATAAATGTAAGCATAAAAGGCATGGACGCATGTACGACAAAAATGATTACATCAAAAAGTAACCGGATCAATATAACCGGAAGTCATACAAGTCATTTACATAGTGGTGGATAATTGTCAGATACTCAAAAAAACGGTAAAAACATCATTACAATAGCTCCAAACTTAACAAGGTGCATATCCCAAAATGGCCGGATATGTCCACCTTTCTGAAACAGTTAAGCTAAAAAACGTTTAAAGGTGCATACCCCAAGAAACCGGGTATGTCCACCTTACTCCTTAACCCCAGCAAAAAAGAGCGCATCTTTAATCTTGGAAAGCGGTTCGTTAATAAGCTTCGGAAGATCGTCCACCACTGGGAAGGTCAAGGACTCAAAACAAGCAACTGCCGTGTTTAGGTTAGCTTCGGCATTTCTGTTCAAAAGGGGAACCTTCGCATAAGGGGTCTTTTTCTTTAGAGCATGAACGTATCCTTGGTGCAAACCAGTATTGACCCCTACGGAACTCATAGCATTGTTCACTGCCGCCACAGCCGCGGTCATCTCTGGCCCCCTGTGAACGTTCTTTGCTAACAATTGAGCCCCTTCGGATAAAAGCCACGCCTTCGTCGCTTGTAAGTGCTCAACCTTCGCTGAAAAATCTGCATTCTCTAGCTTAAGTTCTTCAATCTCGGCCTCGTGGTGCCCTTTCATCTCTTCCATCCGAGCTTTTAGGCCCGCCTCCCCTGTTTTAAGAGCGTCACGCTCTGGCCAAAGTGTTAGAGATTTTGAAAAATAAGAAAAATTACAAGCACAAACGAACCTGCCATCATCTTCTCATAGGCCGAACGAGCATTCGAGACAGATTCCTCCATCCTGGCCAAAACTTCCTTATGCTCCTCGTCCCTCTTCTTTGAAGAGTCAGCAAAATCCTTCAGCTCCGCAGCTATCATATCTCGATCTTCGGAAGCAGAAGCAGCGGCGGCTTGAGATGATTGATTTTGAGTGATCAAGGACTTGATTTTCTCCTTTTGGGATTGAAGGTCCTGAGTTAGCTGAGCGATCTTTCTTTCAACATCAGGAGTCCTTTGAATCTTGCGTTTCAAGGACAGAATTTCCTTCTCCAAATTCTCCCTAACCGACTCCGCTTCAACCCACCTTCGGTAAAGTTCTGTCACATACATGTTGGATTGAGCTTGGTTAGACAGGAATATCGCACCTAAATCTTGATTTTTCATCTTTCGACTCCGAGCATGATCCAGCGGAGTACTAATATTAAAAAGAAACGTTTTTGCAACAAGCTCGTCCATGACTGAATCTTTATTCTGAAAATCCCAATCGGGAACAAACTTTTCGTCGGCTATCGCCGGGTCAACCTCCATGTCATCTGAGAATACATCTGCATATCGAAAAAAGGACATCAACTCGGCTCCGAACCAAGACGGAGGAAGAGAAGATACTTGGTCTTCCTCGTCATCAATGAAACAGTCCGGACCCAAAAGATGAGTCCAAAACAGTACCTGAAAAGGTCACCACCTTCTGTTCACCCTGAGCTTTTCCGTCTTCTTTACCCGTGATCTCTGGATTCTGCACCTCCATGCTTTCTACTTCGTTGTCAGGGAGAAAGCCGCCAGAAAAGGTAGGGGTAGGTTCAGAGCGAGCCTGGGCAACCTCTTCCCTGGAAAACTTACCACCGGAGAGGTGTTCGTCTAGTTCAGTCATCACGTCCCCACTAGAATGAGAAGAGCCTTTCTTGTTTTTCTTCATCATCGGCATAGGAAGAGGATCGGAGGAATGGATTTGAACAGTCTCATTCTTCCTCTTACGAATAAGACCTTTCATCTCGGCTTCGGATGAAATGCCTTTGCTTTTTAAAGAAGTAGAAGATGGGCGATATGCAAAGCCTCATCCAAACTCCGAACTTCAGGATCGCTATCCACAATGTCTAGAATAGATCCTTTTCCAGCCTGAGATACGGATGACCCAGCCGCACCCTTGGAAAACTTTGGTATAGAAGAGGTGGCATCAGCAGTAGCTGGTTTAGAAGAACCTTGATCGGTCGAAGGACGAATCGCCTGGGCGGACGGAGCCACTTGTTGCATAAGAGGAACTTCTCCTTCTAGCTGCTCGTCCAGATCAAAATACAGAACAGTAAAATTCGGAACCTTTAAAGCATCCCTTAGAGACATCTCAGTTCCTGCGTTTCAAAAAATAAAAAACAAGTCAGAAAATAAGACGAGTAAAAATGCCGAAGGGGGAGGTAAAGGGCCGGAGACTTACGATCACGCTTTTTGCGAATAACCGGCCAATCCCTGTCCCCTTGGCCCCAAGAAAAACAGACCCGGCCCAACAAAAGAAAATGCTCATGAAGGGGACGGATTGGGGACTTATGCTCAATCAAGGCACGGGCCAGTTCTTGATAAAAAACGAAGCCTTCCCCCAGATCGAAGGACATCGACTGATCCTTAAAATGCCACGTCATCTCAACCGGAAGACAACGATCGTCCAGCCAGAAAAAATGATCTTTCCAATTTTTTAAGCTAGATCGTTCGTCTCCCGAGGGGGGGGGGATACCCTTCCGGTGAGCAAAGGTGTACCAATCCCCGGCGGTAATACATTCGTAAAAATACCAGAAGACGTCTAAATCCGGTCTCCGATCCAGGGCCCGACAGGAAATTTCAAAATGACTTATACGACTTAGGCCGAACGGGTTGACCTGACAAATATGAACTCGAAAAAATTGAAGAACCCTTATTAAAAACCTTGAGAACGGAACCATATAGTTCGCGAAATTACAGACATGGGTATAGAAAGGGAACTTCCCTTGGCGTAAGGGATATATGGTTTCGTCATTTGAGGGAAGGACTGGATTCAAATCTAATGGAATCCTATATTCCTGAATAAACTTATCCAACTGCCGTTGGGTCAGCACGCTTACACTCTCCGATAGATTGTCCTTACCAGGAGCCATATTATGAAGGCAGAAAAAGGACGCACCTTGAAAGAAGAAGAGGTCAGACAAGAATAGAGGATAACAGTGGAGAAGAAGATCAATGAGTGAAAAAGGTAAAAATGAAAAAGTGAATGAGAGATTTATAGGAAGATTTTAAGGCGGTTTAGGGGCGGTCAAATCAAACCGTCACTTCAAAAAATTGCGATTCCCAATTCAGGGTTTCCTAACCGTCACATGTGGGTGACTGACGGTCAAGTCATCTAAGTCACCCACGCCACGTCAGCACCATCCAAATAACGACACGACATTCGACCAGAACCACTCAAATGATGCCACGTCATTCGGGCAAAGATAACTTGTACAACATTTTGCAAAGTCCTTTACAGAACTTAACAAACTGGGGGACTTGAAGATACATATCCGAGGCCGGACATGATCCTTGAGTGCGGAGCGAACTATAGCATGAACGGACATCCCAAAAGGTATCTGTTCCCCATATCTCCGAAGACGAACATCCACCCAAGTGCGTCTGGACGTATGACGTCATCTCAGTTGACCATTATAAATACCCCTGCAAGTACAAGACCAAGTACGATTTTCTGAACCTTCGTCCCTATTTTCTCTCTCTACTTTCTCTCTCTATCAATACTTATCCTCACGCCGGATGGTGGTCCCAGAGGGGCCCTCCCATCTCTGCGGCGAGCCTAACAGTTTACTGTTTTGCAGGTGAAGGTTCTAACTCTCCGATAAGATCTGAATCATTCGATTACAGGCTCCGGCCTACTTGAGTTGATCCTTGGATCTTCACTCTCCTCCACCAGTCACCAGCCTCATCCCTTCCTCTCCTCCACAGTCGTCGACCTCCGGCCACCTCCACTCCACACCTCCACAGACGTCGCTGCCCTAAACTCCGAACCTCCACACAGTCGCTGCCCTCCTTCACTCCGGACCTCCACAGCCACCGCCCTCCCCCTCAATCGGAGCTCCACAGCCGCCGCCCTCCTCTACGATCGATTAGGTCAGTTTTACACATTCTGAATTTGTGTCTGTATGTTGCTATTATACATTTTGATTTTGAAGATATAACTTTTTATATACTGTCCGTTGCTATAGATTCTGAGTTTGAATTTGTCATGAAGATATATCTATGTTGAGTTTGAATTCTGATTTTGAACAAGTTTGAGTTTGAATTTGTCTTTCATTCATCACAACCACAAAGTAGTAGAGGGGTAAAAATGTCATTTTACACAGTCATTCAGATGTGCAACCAAACAACACTTTACTGGTTCAGCACTTACTGGTTCAGAGCCTCTTAACCATTCAGACATCTTATTCATTCAGCATTTATTGGTTTAGATGTTGCCAAACATCCCCTAAATGTATGCATTAGTGATGATCTGAGTGGGTTAAAAGAGAGAAAACTTTTCATTGGCTGGGCAAGTGCTATGTAGACACCAAAAGACACTTTTATTGTTGATGGTGTAATATGGTTACCCTTATAAGTTATGAAATAAATATATCATAACAAATTAGTAAAAAAAGTCAATTATCAAATTAAATACTTATTTCAACCCTTCATTTTTAATATATAGTAAAAGTAATATGGTTACTTTTATAAGTTTTGAAATAACTATATCATAATAAATATGAGGGTAAAAAGTCAATTAACAAATTAAATACTTATTTCACCATTCATGACCCTTCATTTTTAATATATAGTAAAATAAAATAAAATGGATTCATTTTATATGATTGAGATATCTTTTAAACAGTGTTGTTAATTTTTATTTTTATTTTTGAACGGAAAAAACATAAAAATAAGATGTGCTTAAAAAGACAAATTAAGAAAATATAACATATTAATAATATCACATTCAAGCTTGTTAATTATACAACAAATTAAGATGACAAATTCGAAATATATGAGCACAAATTATGAGATGAAAAGTAATTCAAGATATTGTGAAGAAATAAATCACCATTAATTTAAAAGCCAATTCATTATATTGCTAAAATAATAAAAGGACTAACTTGTTACATAATTGTTTTGGGTAACTAAGTGACTAAGCATATTGAACGGCTAGATCAAGGAGACAAACACTGAGTTGCTTTGGGTCACATAACATGGGCATATGATCAACGTGTTTTAGTTCTTTCACCTCATCGACCGGATTATTATCAATCATCCATCGTTGAAATCCTTCTGTGATCGCGTTGTCTTCATCACAAACGACATACGCCCGTCTTACAGAATCAAATCCTCCTTTTGTAAATCGTTCTGCGTTCCTTAGATTTTTCACAAATAACGACGAAGGCCTGATTAACGTTTTCCCTAATTCAAGATCCTACATTTATATAAAAAAATATTGTTGAACAACCAAATGTACCCAGTAGAGTCCCACTAACAGCAGAGCTAAAGAACAATATATTTAACTAATACTCAAAAATATAAAACTTTGTTCTTAAAGTTGGATGTGACGGATGATGACGACAACCTCATCAATGCACAGCAGGGCTGTCTCCGAAAATGTTAACAAAATTTTTGGCTCCATGCGAGATAAAAAGACCCAGCCCTACCCGTCAATCGTCATATAATATAAACTTATCAATCAGCCAATCACATATATAAAAACTAAAAAACCCATAATACGATGTAAAAACTTTGAACTCCGTATTCACGCATTGCCTCGGGTTCGTTACATGAAGAAATTATTGTTGTCGGCTCGGCTAACCACAATTGAAAATTCCAACCTCAAAGCTAAGAGACATCCGAGCACCGTAAAAAACCTATCAACCCTGGCATAAAAAAAAAAAAAAAAAAAAAAAAAAAAAAAAATCACGAGTCCAAACACTGACCTCAACCGAGCAAAGCTGATAGAGCTTGGAGGAAAGAAACTCGGGACCAAAACAAATCGAAATTTCAGAACCAGTTTCAGCGTTGTATGGCAAGAACTGTGTGTCCAACCAAGCTTCTGCTGGGGTGATTTCATTATACTTCAAAACCAAGAGAAAAAGGAGTGATTTTAGATTAAAAATCTCAAAGAAAAAAAAAAGCAAATTAAAATTGAAATAACTGATAACCTGGTCCAAAACATAAGAAGGGTTATGATCGGAATCCGGCATGAAAGCGGTGAGGAAGACCGCGACGGAGACTTTTTCGGGGAACTTTTCCATGGCAAGGGCGATGTTCATGCCACCGAGGCTATGACCGACCAGCACAACCTTCTCCTCAGGCGGAATGGTGGCCATGAGCTCAAGCAATGGCTTTGTGTAGTCAGAAAGTGTAGCCACATCTTGTATGGCTTGGGTATTGGTGCCGGAGGCGGATAGATCAAAGGTGGATACGCGGTGGCCGGCGGCTTCTAGAAGGGGTTTGAGCTTGAACCAACACCAGGCTCCATGGCATGCACCATGTACCAGGACGAAGTGGGTTTGTTGATCACCGGTACGGACCATTTTAACTAATTAGGATTATTTTTAGGGAGAATTAGACATAACACGTGGGTTATTTATAGGGAGAATTAGACTTAGTAACACATTTGTAGGATGCCCGTATGTGTGACCAGGGTGCCCTTTTTTTCCCAGCTTGCTAGTCGGTGTGTATGTTTGATTGGCCTAAAGACCTTTGGGTCACATTTATATTTATATTTATATTTATACTAGGTTAGAACCCCGTGTATTATACGGGTTGAATAAATGTAATTTTATATATACTAAATAAAAAACCTTATATTTTTAAAAACCTCATTTATTACACGTGTTGATTAAATATAATTTTATATATTAAATAATAAAAAATTATATCTTAAAGAACTTCGTTTATTGTGCGGGTTGAATAAATGTAATTTTATATACTACACAATAAAAAATTATATTTTAAAAAAACCCTGTGTATTCGCAGGTGGAAGAAATATAATTTTATATACTAAATAATAAAAAATTGTATTTTAAAAAACTCCGTGTATTGTACGGTTTAAATAAATCTAATTTTATATAGCAAATAATATGCATATTTATCTACTGTTAAGTGAAACAATGGTTTTTAGTTTAGATAAGACTTTACGATTTGAAGAGAAATATAATTTTATATACTAAATAATAAAAAAAATTATATTTTAAAAAACTCCGTGTATTGTATGGGTTGGATAAATCTAATTTTATATAGCAAATAATAAAAAAATGATATATCTTTAAAAACCCTGTGTGTTACACGGGTTTATCTATTGTTAAAAAAATCTTTAAAATTATATCTTGAAGAACCTCGTTTGTTGTGCGGGTTGAATAAATATAAATTTATATACCAAACAATAAAAAAGTTATATTTTAAAAAAACCTTGTGTATTGACGGGTTGATGAAATGTAATTTTATACTAAATAATAAAAAAGTTATATTTTAAAAAAACTCCGTGTACTGTACGGGTTTAATAAATCTAATTTTATATAGCAACTAATAAAAAATGTTATATATTTAAAAACCCTGTGTATTACACGGGTTTATCTATTGTTAAAAAAATCTTTCTAAATCAAAATGGATTTTTTTATTATTTTTTAAATTAGGTTAATACTATTTTAAAATTTTGGTTTTATTAATAAGTTATTTAATATAATTTCTCATAGTTAACAATAATAACATTAACAATAAATAATATGTATGTTTATCTACTGTTAACTAAAACAATACTTTTTAGTTTAGATAAGACTTTACGATTTGAAGTTAAGTTTATGCCAATAATTTAGGGTTGATAAGATTTATATTAATTTAATTGATATTTAATAATTTAAATTAAATAATAATTATCTACAATTAAGGATGGTCTAGAATAATGACAAGTGTCCCAAAGTTGGTTTCTTTTATTATATAGTATAGATTTATATTTATATTTATAAATATAACAATTGATGAATCCTCTTAGGAACAGTCCCCGCTTCCAAGTTCCTTGTAACCGGCATCTGCCGGTGTTCCCAACTAATAGGTTAAGAAGACTGAAAAGTCTGTCTTCTTCGTTGAACGATGAGAACCAAAACCCTAATTCCCTTTTCAGCCGCCAAGGTGAAGATGGTGATTGACGATGACAGGAGTGTTAACAGTGAAGGTGAAGATGATTGTCGGCGACAGAGATGATGATGATGACGAATGGATGAAGATGGAGGTGTATTGTGTTTCAAGGTGGAGTGATGCAGAGGTATGGATGATGAACTATATGTATGTCCGGAGAAGATGATAAAGTTAACGATGACCGGGAAGATGATAATCGATAGACGTCAATGGTCGTGGTGAAGATGACTAGTGTTGGGTGGTGTTAATGGTGACTGTGCTGTGATGATGCACAGTGATAATGATGATAAACGATGATGATGAAGATGTCCGATGAAGATGGAGAAGAGTGTGATATGATGTAGTGCAGGTTGAACGATGGTGTCGGAGGTTGAACGTTGATGAACAATGTGATGAGACGATGATGATGAACATTGGTGAAGATGATTGGACTCGAAACCTCAGTGACCAGAGAGAAATAAGAGTGGCCGGTGAATGGTGAGGTGGTGTCCTGTGGTTAATGGTGATCGGAGGACCTCGAAATGAAGATATGACGAGGTGGTTGTGAGTCGGAACCTGTAATGAAGATGATGTTGAACTGGTGATGATGATTGCGACTCGAAACAGTGTAGCGACTCAAGAATGATGTTGAACTGGTGATGATGATTGCGATGATGATGTTGCAGAAGGTTGCGAGTCGGAATGTTGTTGCAGGTTAATGGTAATGTAGATGGAGTGGTGATAAACTGTGATGAACGGTGGTCGGAGATGTGCCGTGGTTGTTGGATGATGTTGCAGGTTTTCGGCGAACAATTATCAGAGAAGAAGAAGATGACGGGTTCGACGTGGTGGTTACGGCGGTTAAACAGTGGACTTTGGTGGTTGCGACACGGAACACTGGAGGTGGTGATGTTGTGTCGTGTCGTGTCGTGTCGTGTCGAGGAAGAAGATTATGGAATGTGGTTTGATCCGAAACTTCACTCGAAACCTCAACTCTTAAAGATGGAGGTGTTTGGACGGTGATTGCGACTCGAAACTTGAAACCAATGATATGAATTGACTCGAAACCACTTGACTTGAAATGGTGTTACTCGAAACCAATGATATCCTAATCCACAAGGTGTTTGGACGGTGTTGGTTTGGTGAAGATGTGAACTCGAAATCTTTGATATCTTTAAA
Organism: Helianthus tuberosus; assembly: GCA_030545235.1. Taxonomy (NCBI): domain Eukaryota; kingdom Viridiplantae; phylum Streptophyta; class Magnoliopsida; order Asterales; family Asteraceae; genus Helianthus; species Helianthus tuberosus. The sequence continues at coordinate 74,813,219 of CM060437.1, forward strand.
AAACTACTTTACAAAAATACGGGAGACTTATTTGTTTTAATACATTTTGTGCCTTTGCAACTGAAATGAAGCAACAAGTGTTGATTATATTTGGATCTAATAACTACATGTTATTTGCAAAAGCAGAAGAAGTTGTAGTTTGTAAGTGAAGATTGAATGAAGAACTTGTAAAACACGTGTCGACATACTTTTGTATTACCACGACTTTATTTTGTAAGTTTTCTCTTTCGATTGCTATATCGAATAAAAAATCAAGTCTCACTGCCGCGAAGCACGAGTGTAACCCCTAGTTTTATAGTAACAATTACGGTATATTCTTAGCTACAGTAATAAATAAAGCTTTCATTTTTACCATAACTACAACACTCTCATTTATTCAATTTCCATCTTAATTTTAAGTTTTTAACCGCACAACAGAGGACAATAGGATGGTTTTTGTATTTTTTTTCTCTTATAGTATAGTTTACAAGTATAGTCCCTCAAATTTCCCTACTTATTTATGGAACTGAAAGTTTAGGCTAGACGGTATGGGGACTGTCCCCGCCCCGTCTTGGCCTGGCGCCACCCGAAAGGGCAGGGGCGCAGCTTAGGCATAGCTCGAGGGGGCGCCCGCCCCCCTGAACTTTTCGATGCGTGTTATGAACATGGTTGTAAAATAAGGTTTCCAAGGCCGAGTACTCCCCGAGTAGTCGCTACAAGGCAGGCTTCCGATGCGACTTTCTTTGACTCTGCCTAATTACTCGGAGTCGGTTAAACGCGGTCAACCTTGACCAGAATTGGATCTAGTAGGTCAACTCGGGCCTAGTTTGACTTAAATAATAATATAACATAATTTCTATGTCTATCATATTAAAGAATGAATATCATTTTCACGTATTTTGTTATAAATATTAGTAATATGTGTTATTTGACATATATTTAATCTCCAAAAAGTAATTTATTTATAATTTAACATGTCCGAGTACTCGCCGAGTACTCTCCGCGTAGACCGAGTACTCTCAACTCCTCGGTCGACCGACTAGGGAGCACCTAGCGACTTTTACAACCATGGTTATGAATAGTACTTTCGTATAGAAATTTCCTAGGTATATAGGTTCCCCCCCCCCCCCGGTTTCAGAAAAATTGGGGGGGGGGGGGGGGAAGCTTCGCCAATGGTGGAGGGTCATCCTCCAAGGATGAATGAGTCTCACCCATACCGAGTAGCCTTAGTTTTTTTTTCTTTTGGATTTTTAAGTTAAATCTTTCTCTATATATTTGAGGTTTTCTACATTTTAAGCCAGTTCACTGTATAAGTTCACGTTTGTCTTTGTATATGTTTTACGTCACATGACACTATAAATTCGCACCCGCAATGCGGGGGTTAAAAACTAGTTTTAAATGTTTACGAAAAGTCATACAATGTTTTGAGTTTCTTTTTCTTATTTAAGATATATTAATGGTCGACATTTGGTGAAAGGGATTCATCCCTCAGGTTATGAGGAGTGGTTAATCACTTGAGAGTGGTAAACTTAAAAATTAAACAATCAGAGTGTGACACGTCAATCGGTGAAAAGTGTTTAAACTATGCTGAAAAGTGTTAGCAATTGTTAGACATAGGGCTGTAAACAAACCAAACGTTCAGCGAACAGTTCGTGAACCGTTCGGTGGGAAGTTCGTTTGTGTTCGTTCATTTATTAAACAAACGAACATGAACAAGAATTTCATTTGTTTAGTTAAATGAACAAACATGAACATAGGTCGTGTTCGTTCGTTTATGTTCGTGAACGTTCGGTAATGTGCCAGTTTGTGTTCGATACTTCATTAGTGTTTTTAGTTTTTATATTTATTTAAATACTTCAAAATTCCAACAAATTAAATATCTAATAAGTGTCGGTGTATTATATATTCTGTTCATGAACAATTGCTTGTGTTCGTTTGTTTCCATTTGTGTTCATGAATGTTAGTTTGTGCTCATTTGTGTTCGTCAACGTTCGTTGTCTAAAATTAACAAACAAACACAAACGAACAAGAACAAGTTCATTTCCTTAACAAACGAACACGAAAATAAAATCCTGTTCGATAAGTGTTCGTGAACGGTTCGCGAACACATATATTTCTTAACAAACGAACACAAACAAGGTCTTGTTCGTGTTCGTTCGGTTCGTTTACAACCCTAGTTAGACACTTGCTGAAGTTGTAAATATATTTTTTTTATTTTTTGTTTTTTTTTAATTTAAGATAAAATGGAAAAAACATCAAACTTTTATAAATAAAAAAAAAAACATTGCATTAAAATCTAAGTTTAAAAAAACTAGAAATTACAAGGCCATCCATATTTTTTTGCGATCTCACGTTTTCTAGCGAGTGTGATTTCCAACATCGAAGGGTGAACATTGTCGGTAGGCCGATTAAACGTCTTCAAGTCCTTGTCGTACATTGTTTGTCGCAACGCCTCTCGTTGCTCATCCGCTAAGGTCAAGTATTTTTCTTCTCGTATACGTTTAATATCCATTAACTCTTTTTTCAAGGCCTTGTATTCTTCGAATCTACCGGTTATATCTCTTGGATCTTCGTATCTTGAAGATGGCCCTTTGTCCTTTTTCTCCTTTCTCTTTTGTCGTCTTGGCGAGGGATCCTCGTTTATGTCGGGAATACCGCTCGAGACTTTGACATTCGGTGTATCCGCTCTATAATTTCCCGAATCCGAAGACTTTCTTTTTTGACTCGAGCCGGAGCTTTCTTCACCCAACAAGGGTACCGACGACCACTTTTGATTTGTTCTAACAACCTCCCAAGCCGTAATATGATTAAAGTCATACCCTTCTTTTCTTTTGTAATCCTTTAGCGCTTGCTTCATTACAAAAGCATCGTCACTCCCGCTAGGACGTAAACGATCCTAAAATAATAAATTATCAACAACTTCATCCAAATACTTCATTAAAAAATAAACCGTATATAAATAATAAAGTATACCGCTTGATGATATAAACCGTTGAATGTGTTCAATTTTGTTTGCATCGCGAGCCATTTTGATCGAACTTGGTGGTGGGTTCGGTTACTTCCTCCGACCGTTTGATTGAAGTGGTTTAGAACTTGCTTCCAAAAACCATCCGCCTTTTATTGATTGCTTTTCTTTTTATTGAAAGTGCAATGAACATAAGCCTTTGCCAACGCCTCTTCTTGTTTAGGCGTCCAATTTTCCCGTTTCGCTTTTCCTCTTCTTTCCGGTGCGGCTTCATTTTGGTTCACGGGATTTTCTTGACCCCGCAACATCTTCATCCTCATCATAATGTTGCTCTTGGGTATCCGGCAAGAACTCTTCATCGGAGTCATCTTGTATGTCTCTTGGTGATTGTGAGCTTGGGGTTTGAAAAGCTCTCAGTGATTGTGAGCTTGGGGTTTGAAAGGCAAACGGGTCAAAAGCATTTTGGGCATCTAGGGAGTAATTATAATAACTGGGTCGAACTATCGTCGGACCGTGTTGCATCCAATTTTGGAGGGGTTGGCTATCATAACCGAAATTTGGATGCATGGGTTGGTTAAAAAAATGGAGGTTGGGTTTGATTCGCAAACCCAAGTTGGGGATAAAACGACACACTAGAACCACCGCGTTTATCTTGAGCCCTCTCCTTCGAACCGGACGCTACATTTTTTTAAGTTTCTCAAGCCCGGAAAACAATCCCGGGTAATAACCTAGTAAATTTTATAAACATCATTTTTTTAAGTTAGACCCTAACACATGTAGTTTTATTATCTTTATTTTTGGTAGTATTGCTATATATTTAAAAAATGCTGATGCATTGCGATTGTAATGTTAAATTTATTTTTATCTTAAACATCTTTATATATTTTAAAAGATGTTTATAATTTTTTTTTCAAGCTGAATGAATTTAACAAATACAACGTAAGACCGTGGGGTATGGTGGGGCGGGGGTTTGGGGCATGGGTTGACACGTGGACTTCGAGGGGCACCGCTGGTCAGTTGTATGTTGGGTCGGTATGGCGGGGCGTAGCTAGCCCGCGTGGGTTGACACGGTTGTTTTTTAAATTTAAATCCTAGCAACCTATAGCCTAGCCAACTCAGCCAATGAGAGCCGGCCACGGAAGACCGCTAGGCCCGCCCAACGCCCGGGCTGAAACCCCCGCCCAAGGGGCCACGCCGAAACCCAAGCCCACCCGAGATGATGACTTAAGCCTTTGTACCCAACCCACGCCACAACCCCACCTCATACCCCATAGTCAGATGATGTACCTGAAGACATTATTGATATATATTTTTGAAATGGCAAATAAAAGCACGTGTTTCATTTCTCTTGACATTGAATAAAGCTAATCGCTAACCAGTCAAATCATTTTCATAGAGTTACTGGTAGAGGAAAAACATTTAGGTATTTAAACAGGAGGTGGTGATCGCTTCAATATCCGAAGAGGGTAACATTTAGCCGTTAAAAAACAAATTATTTGCGTAGAATTTGCTATATTTATGTCATTTTAGTTTTCGCTGGGTGATAGAGAGTCTTTTCTATTTGGGAGAAGATCAAGGGTCAAACCCTGACATGGAATAGATTATGATTAATTTGTTGTAACGTAAAAGCAATGTTTTAAAAACCGGTTTTTAAATCGTACCGGGTTAGACACATAAATGGTTTAACTGGGCGGTTCAACCCGGTTTACTAATTAACCCTATAAATCCATAAAATACAATTTCAATTCAAAAAATAATAAAAAACTACATCATTTCAGAATAAAAATATTCCAAAAGTTATCCAAAAATTCACTATTGGTACCTTTTCAGGCGTTAAGTTTTACTAAGAAGGTAAAACATTACTTTTTTGGGCGCATAAAAGATTAAAATTTTTTTAAATTTTAAACTTTGTTCGGTGCCGGTATACCGGTTTAAACCGGTATAGGATCGTTGTGTGAGTTGATTAGACTTGAATAACACGAATATGATATCTATGAGCAATTCGAAAGTGCAGAATCCAATCTAAAAGCTTGTGGACGCTTGTATTTTAATAAGAGTAAACTGCAATTTTACACCCTGTGGTTAGGGGTGATTGGCACCCTTACCCCCCCTAAGGAAATAATTGCAATTTTACCCCCTACTGTTTGCTGTTATGTTGCAACCTTACCCCCCGGCCTCAAATTTGTTGACTAATCTGTTGACTATAACTTGAAATGACTATAATGCCCTTTCATATTACCCCCCCTGTATTTTGTGCACTCTGTGATATTACCCCCTGCCACCACTGCCACCGCCATTCACCACCACAACCACCACTGCCACCTCCGGCCACCACCCTCAACCATTTTTCAGTGTTTTGTCACTAATTAAGCAATCTTGCACATGTTTATCATAATAAATTAAGCAATCTTAACATCCTCCGTAGCAACTTCCATCAACACCGGTCATCTTCTCCGACCACTCATCTCCGGTGTTGATGGTGGAGCACGACGTCCAATGGCCACCATTAATGCAAGCAATCGCACACCACCATCCACCATAAAAAATAGCATTAGATCTGCAAAAAACTCTTGTTAACCAAAGCAAGAACATCCCATGTTATCTCAATAATTAACAATTAGTAAGTGTGTGTTGATTTACAGTTCAAGTTCTCATGTAAAAGAACCAGATGTACATGGAAGTTTCCGTTGCCGCAAACCGGTGAATTGTTGTAAAAAAACCAGATGTAATCTAGGAGTATACACACCAGATGTAAGTTGGGTTTACTCTTATCCTGTTGTTGTTGTTAGATAAAGCTCAAGTTCTCACAGTACAAAAACAATAGAGCCACGCTTTTTCAATTTGAGGAGGTGAGAGACAAGGATGGCAGACATACGATAACCTGTTTGAATTCCGGAAAACTTGCTCTTTTGGCTATTTTGGTATCTGGAGGGATCGTATTGCAAATACTAGTAAGATGCAAACCCCCTGTGCCCTGTATGTATACATGCTTAAAGATATTAGCTACCTCATTTACCTTTTTCTTTCATCGCAACAGGCATGTGTTTTGTACAATAATTGGTGGCCAATGCTAACAGGTACGAGGAGCACTTTAATTCTTGCATATGAATTTAGTGTTGTTGACAATTCCAATTATTAGAACACATCACCTCACCTGTACTCCTGTGACTAAACCGTTCGGTGACTATCATCGGTTTTCTTCAACTGCTGCCGCAAATCGCGAATCGGAAGGGTTTTTGTTTTGTGATTTGGTGAATTAAGTTGGTCTACATGAAAGGGATATTAAGTTGAGGGTGGTGGCCGGAGGTGGCAGTGGTGGTTGTGGTGGTGAATGGCGGTGGCAGTGGTGGCAGGTAGGGGTGTTTAAAACTGGATATCCGAAAATTCGGATATCCGAATTTCGGATATCCGAAATTTTCGGATACCAGATTTCACTATCCGAATCCGTATCCGAAATTTCGGATATCCGGAATTCGGATATCCGAAATTTCGGATACGGATTCGGATAGTTAATCGGATATCCGAAGGTCCAACTTTTTATTTAATTTTTATTTTTTTATTATTTTTTTCTTATTTGGAAACGGATATTTTGGATAGTTTCGGATATCCGAATATAAGTTTTCGGATATTTTCGGATATTTCGGATATTTTTCGGATACTTTCGGATATTTTTCGGATACTTCGGATATTTTCGGATATTCGGATATCCGAAAAAAATGAAAATTAAATTTTCGGATATTTCGGATATCCGAAAATTTTGAAAATCACTATCCGAATCCGAATCCGAAAAATTCGGATATCCGATTTTTCGGATATCCGATATTTCGGATCGGATTTTCGGATACGGATAGTTTTAAACACCCCTAGTGGCAGGGGGTAATATCACAGAGTGCACAAAATACAGGGGGTAATATGAAAGGGCATTATAGTCATTTTAAGTTATAGTCAACAGATTAGTCAACAAATTTGAGGCCGGGGGGGGGGGGTAAGGTTGCAACATAACAGCAAACAGTAGGGGGTAAAATTGCAATTATTTCCTTAGGGGGGGTAAGGGTGCCAATCACCCCTAACCACAGGGTGTAAAATTGCAGTTTACTCTTTTAATAATCAATATTTTCATTAAGAAATTGGGTAGCATAACGACGTCCTGATACAATGTTTGAATAAGCTCTCCAAAATCACAAGTTGCAAAGTTATAAGCTCATGCACACGTACCAACCTATTTATAGGTAGTGGTGGTACGCGCGCAGGACTCCTACGCTAGATGTTCTCAAACACGCGTATGACTCATGTGCGCGTATGAGTTCATTATTAAACAAAACAAACTTCAAACTCAAACATGTTATGCTACCATTAAACAAAACAGACTCTGACTAAGACGTAGGCATTAGACATTATGTATTAACAGACTCCCCCTTGGATGATGCTGGAGTATTGTCTTGGTCTTCAAAATCTTTTAGTTTTTCATTCTAAACACTCGCTTCCTATACTCTTTCCTATGCTCCTCAAAGCTTTTCTTGGGTCTTTGATTAGTGAGTGGCGATTTCATGTATTTGTATCTTGCAATAGATGCTTTCTTTGTTCGTTCAACAATCTTTTCTAGGCTTTTTATCTCTTTCTCCTGTTATTTCTTCTCTAGCGCTCTCTAATTAATTGGACACATTCTTCTAGAATGAATCTTGTAAGCAAAGCATATACGTATAACTCTCTAAAAATGCATTGCTTGTTCTCGATCATTGCGGGCAAATAAGATTTCTTTGAAGAATAACATCTCAATGTCTTTAGCAGATAACTTCACCAACCACATAGGATCATGTAATCTAATAATCCTCCAATCCTTCTCACCTTCACATGCACTATCACTACCTCCCCTGTTTTCTCGTCATAAAACCACCACCTGAAATACTTATGGAAATCCTACTCCATCTCATGAAATGGTATTATACGTAACACCTTTGGCCTTCTGTACTTCAACGTGTGATGTCGGATCAAAATATACGTATTTTGTTTTAGTTAGCGTTGAGTTTTAGTATGTTAAACGTGGCTATCCGTGTTAGATTATATACTTAGTGTGTATTGGTGTTTTTGTCTTAACAGGTACGAAACAAAGTTAAATGAGAGAACCAAGCTAAAAAATGGATTCTACGGGCAGAAGAAAATCAATCCCGGCATCTTAAGTGACACGCGGGGGTGGCTCATAAAACTCCGCAACGCGTGGCTATGCTTAATTATGGGAATTTTTAATGTCGGCCAGAATTGGGATATAAGTGGTTCACATTCATTATTCTAAAGGCACTTTTCATATTATTATTGATTATTCAGCCGACATAGACATATCATAACACAAAAAGAAAAGGGATTTCTTGAATAAAATTGTGATCATCACATGCAAGGAGGGAGTGGGCCGATATCTTGGACTCTTAGAGGATTTTTATTGGGCTGACTTTTGACACCCTTGTGGAACAAAAGGAATCCGCGTGAAAGAATAATGGACACGCATACATTGATTTGGCCGCCATATTCATAAGAGGGAATTTTATTTTGATAACGGGATATATCATACAACACTTGGACGGCTGAAGAGTGGGCACGCATGGAGAAGGCAGCCGCCTTCGGGCGGCTGTACATGGTTTAAGAGATGATGGGCTAGGTGGCTTTCTCCAAGTGAACGGTTTGTAGGGTTTATTACTTTTCTTAGTTTTATTCATTATTGGATTTGTTTTTGACATTAACAACGTTGTTAAACAATTTGATGTGTTGGTTTCTTTGAACTATTTTTATGTGTTTTGAGTTCTTACTTTACAACTTGCTCGGTTGATGACAAAACTTTGTAGCTTGTTGGGTGACATAGAGTAGGTTGACTCACACTAGTAAATAGGGTAATTGAATTGTAAAAGGCTCTGATGACAAAGACCTATTTTTTATTACCACTTAAAGTAACCGACTTTTCAGCACCATGCCTATGTGGTGTCCAATTAATGATTAAATTGAGTTTGGTGTGAACCTAGAATCTGAAACTTGGAGGACATTACCTTTATCTTTTTGCTTGTGGCTTCTGCTCAGATGAACGATTACTTTGTTTTTCATTAAACTTTGTTCACGGATTCTTTTTAACTGGTAAAGCTTGACCACTTGTGTTGAATTCTTGGTAAACGTTTTTTATATTTGAATTATTTGTTGTTTATCAAGCGTATTGGCGATATACTTGCATCGTTAGCGGGTTGATAAATTGGTGGGTAGTTGATATAAATAAATGGATTATTAGGTTGTATGGTGAATCTTAAAAACTATCCCTAATAATTAATCAAATTCATTAATTCCGAGGCCATGTCTATTTGGTGTTATGAATCTGTAAACAAGTTTTTGTGTTAAACTTGCAATCGGGATTCTAGGTGGAGGTTGCTTTTCTTTAATATATAATAAATCTCAAGTTAAACACTAACCACAAATTCCTCGTGGATACGATACCCTACTTACGCTATCTACGTAGTTTAATTAGGTTTTTGAATGACTCTGACGACAGTAAAAAAAATGGCGTCGTTGCCGGGGAATTAGCTGTCACACCCTGGCTTTGCGGAAGCGTGGTTAATTTGGTGTGACTTCTTAATACCATAGCTTAATCATAACAAAGCTATATGATAATAAAACCATGCAAGATCATCCATAGATTTAAGTTTTAAAACCAAAGTAACATAACATTGTCTTGGAACTACACCATCATAACATAAAACATTGTTTTGAAAGACATAAACATCAACATGAATAAAACGCAGTTTAAGATTTGTGACTCGTCCAGGAAAAAGTCACATTTCCTAAACCGGGATGACCTCGGAACCCATATGCAGCGGGAAAACACAACATACCGCGCCAGATCTTTAATTCCCTGAAATACATGTAAGTTGAAAAATCAACAATAATGTTGAGCGAGTTCATGTGTAAGTGAGTAAATAAACCTTTGTATGTATAAAAACCCTGGTATGTAGCAAATAAGGAAAAAGAGATCACCAATGGTTTGCAAGGCCATTGATATGTGTGAAGTGCAAGTAGGAAGACTCAAACCTAGCAGATTTATGCGTTGGGTACAAAGTCACCCCGAGGTCCGTTCTGTTTGGGCCTGGGGTTGGGGTTGGGCTCGCTACACCCAGATAGATCTACCGCTCCTGCCCCTCGGTCCTACCTTGAGGATTAATGGCCTCAAGTTTCTGCCTACCCACTCACATGATCTGAATAATAATAACCCTCCTTACGCTAACCATACCATGTAAAAGTACTCGTAATCATAGTAACATGTATTTCACCCCCGCAGTTTAGAAAACTGAAAACAGTTAAGAGAAAAGGGGGACATGAACTCACAGTGGTGCGTCTCTACCAAGTATATCTCCTGATCAAGCAGCTGTGCGACGACCTACACGTACTAAGTCTATTAGACGGACGGCCGTGCCTTGGCTTAAGGTTTAAGTTTTTGGGAAATAGTTAGACAACTATTTCATGTTTATATTTTTGTAAATACTTGGTAATTATTCTCCTTCCCAAGGATGGGGGATTTAATACATGTGCGTTCGTAAACTTCGAAATATATTATTAAGTCTCACTTAATATATTTTATTTCTTACTTCAAAATATAATCATTAACATTCGGTAATATTATTTTTACCCTAAAAATAATATTTGTATATTTCACAAAATAATCATAAACATTTTACAAGTGACGCTTATGAAAAGTATATATACTAAATACGTATATTTATCACGTTTCATTTTCTGAAATCCCACCTCCGATATTTTGTAAATAAGTCGTGGCGAAATCTATAATTTGAAAACAAGTCAAAATGTAGATTTACAACGCTTGTAGTGAAAATATCCCCAAGTGTTAGGTTTTTAGAAAAATTTCGCCAGAGTTTCCCCTGTAACTGGAGGTGGCCACGCTTTCAAGTGTATCATTTTCTTTTAAAATTCAAATCAACAATTTTCTCAATCAACAATAAACAATATTCAAACCATCAAACTAGTCAAACTAGATGTAAATCGCAAAAATTACATGAACTTGTAGTTTTTCCAAAAATATGTAGTAAAGCTCCTTACTTTTAGTGTATCTTTATATAAATCCATCCGGTTTCGTAAAAGTCTCGTTTTTAAAGAAATTCCATCTTTACAACTTCTTGTAAAATTTGACAAAACTAGTTCTTTGTCGAAACTTAGTGTTACACAAGTATTTACACACTTGTGTGTTTGCTAAAATCATTCTTGTTTATGAAAGATCCGTCTTTAAAAGTATGTTTTCTCTTGACACGTGGTCCTTTGAAAATACCGCTTGTAGATCCGTAGATCTACTAGTTTTAAACACTATTTCGTGAGTAAAGTCGATTTTACACAAGTTCAAGTTTCTCGTGTGGTAGAGTTTCATCACTTAACCCTTGTTATACTTAAACAAGCTCTATGTCATGATCCATGATCATGACCAATCCGGGTTAAACGATGATCCGAGCTACCACAACATAGATCGGCACTAAATAATCACACAAAACAAATCTTACAAGATTTACACAACCCTTGTGCTATTAACCAACATTTTTAGCATTTTTAGTAGACTTTTTCGTATCATTTTGCATGTTCATGAATTTTAACCGTCATATATCGTTTTATCCACCTTAAAATAGTTCGAGAGTGTGATTATGGTCACTTACTACTAGCTCGAGGCTAGGGAAGAAACTAGTCGAAAAATGCGTGGATAAAAGCAATAGGGTGAGGTCCTTCGCGTTCCAAATGCACCAAGCTTCCTTATGTGAGATCCTTAACACTTGTATGAGCTTGGAATAGCTTGAACAAAATCGAAAAATGGATGGATGGTTGTGGGTGTGTTCGGCCGAGGGCTCCAAGGGAGGGAGAGAGAGGTGTGAAGTTGAGTTTGTGATGAAATGAATATGATGGATCAATGCTACTACTTATGGACAAAGCTTATGTTAATTACCCAAAGGTTACAATGTCATCAAGATATTAGACATTAGGATGATTTTAATCAAATATAGGACAAGGGTGTCCCCTTGGGGTCCGAATTCGGTTAGAGGGGGGGGGGGTCCTTGGTTAGTTTCCAACTAGATAGTTAGGACACTAGTTAAGTTAAGTTAAGTGATTAGGAGGTTAACTCGGTTACTAGTGTGTTATGCATTATGACGGGTGTTAGGGTATTCTGGGACCCTAACTGGCTCAGAAAAAGATAAACAATGTTATTGGCAATATTTTTATGTTCCGGGTAAAGTCCGGTTGTTCGGTTGGATAGTGATCCGTTAAAGTGCTTAACAAAGCTTTAAAGTGTCGTTAATATTATTTTTAGTGACACAACTTATTCCCGACACTTTGGAAAGTGTCTAGTAACATTTTTCTCATGTTTTGGCACTTTATTAGTTAGCTAGATGCTGAATTATTATTTAAAGTGCTGAATTTTGTACCTAGGGTACGTTTTAGGCACATCCGGTCACTGTAACTTATTCCTAGTGACGCAGTTCTACAACCCTTATATCCCTACACTCACCACTAGTGTAGCAAACTATCTCAGGCTCTTACAGGCCTTAGAGGCAGTACCTGCCTGGTGCTAGTTATGACAACACGTTTAATAGGTTATCCGTTCATTGTGCTACTGTGCTTTTGGTGCATCAAGGTTGTCACAAAGGTGCTGTAAGCAAAACATGGAGTGACAGCAAGTAAAGTATGATGCAAGTAAGTACATGTATCAGTATTCAAGTAGCAGTTTATCCACAAGTTCAAGTAAGCACAGCAATTAAGCAGTAATTAATTATTAATTAAGTCGTACGGATACCTGGTTTAGTGAGGGTTGTCACATTCTCCCCCCGTTAGAAAAATTTCGTCCCAAAATTTTAAGTTCTGCTTGTAGATGCAGGGTTCTTAGGAAATAGGTGGGGGTATTTCTTTTTCATCCGGTCCTCACGCTCCCAGGTGTATTCAGGACCATGTCTGGCATTCCAACGAACCTTGACGAGCTTGACACTGCTCCGGCGGGTCTTGTTTACTTTCCAATCCGTAACCTCCACCGGTTCTTCAACGAAATGGAGCGTGTCGTCAACATGAATCTCGTCGGTGGGAATGGCAATGGTATCTTGAGTTGGACTTTTCTTCAGGTTGGATACATGAAATGTATCGTGAACTCCATTCAGTTCAGCAGGTAAGTCCAGCTTGTATGCTACTAGCCCTATTCTTTCCAAAATTCTGAAAGGGCCAATGTAACGCGGATTTAACTTCCCACGCTTTCCGAAGCATGCCACACCCTTCCAGGGTGAAACTTTCAATAAAACCATATCTCCAACTTGGAATTCCAAATGTTTCCGGTTTGGATCTGCATAGGCTTTCTGTCTTTCGCGAGCTGCTTCGATGCGTTTTCGAATCTGCGCAATCTTGTCTGTCGTCTCTTGGACGATTTCGGGACCAACAAGCTGCCTATCACCTGCGTCAGCCCAGCATAGGGGTGATCGGCACTTGCGTCCGTAAAGAGCTTCGAATGGCGCGGCTCCAATACTGGTGTGGTAGCTGTTGTTGTATGAAAATTCGACCAGTGGCAAATGCTTATCCCAGCTACCGCCCAAATCCATAACACATGCTCTCAGCATATCTTCCAAGGTCTGAATAGTCCGCTCGCTTTGACCGTCGGTCTGAGGGTGAAAAGCAGTGCTCAGATTTAATTGTGAGCCAAAAGCTTCTTGGAAGGATTGCCATATCCTTGACACAAACCTTCCGTCTCTATCAGAGATGATCGAGAGAGGCACTCCATGACGTGCGACGATCTCTCTCATGAATATTTCTGCCAGTTTGCTGGTGTTATCCTTCTCTTTGATTGGCAGAAAGTGTGCGGACTTTGTTAGGCGGTCAACTATTACCCAAATAGTGTTATGACCTCTTGGCGTTCTTGGCAACTTTGTAATAAAATCCATGGAGATTTGTTCCCATTTCCATTTGGGAATCTCAGGTTGTTGCAGAAGTACTGAAGGCTTCTGGTATTCCGCTTTCACCTTAGCACACGTTAGACACTTGCTCACATAAACAGCAACATCGCCCTTCATCCTAGGCCACCAATAGTAATCCTTGAGATCTCGGTACATCTTATCCGCTCCTGGATGGATAGAGTACCGCGATTTGTGAGCTTCATCAAAAACAACTTTCCTTAAACCACCAAACAGAGGAACCCAAATCCTTTTCTCAAAACATAACGTTCCTTCCTCGTTTGGCACCAACAGCTTCTCCATCCCACGGAGATATTCTTCTTCAAGATTTCTTTCCTTAAGAGCTTCTTTCTGCGCGGCACGAATGCGCAAGGAAAGATCGGTTTGGATAATCATTTCTAAAGCCCTAACCCTTATGGGCTTGATCCTCTCTTTTCGACTCAGGGCGTCGGCAACCACATTCGCCTTCCCTGGATGATACTTTATCTCGCAATCGTAATCATTTAGCAACTCAACCCATCGTCTTTGTCTCATATTCAACTCCTTCTGGTTGAATATGTGTTGTAGGCTCTTATGATCTGTAAAAATTGTACATTTCGTACCATATAGGTAGTGTCTCCAGATCTTTAAAGCAAATATCACTGCGCCTAGCTCCAAATCGTGCGTGTTATAGTTCTTCTCATGTACCTTCAACTGACGTGATGCGTAAGCAATAACCTTCTGGCGTTGCATCAACACGCAACCCAATCCTTGACGCGAGGCGTCACAGTATACCACGAAATCGTCAGTACCTTCCGGTAGTGCTAGAATTGGCGCATTGCAGAGCTTATCCTTCAACAGCTGAAACGCTTCTTCCTGTTTGATTCCCCAATCAAACTTCTTATCTTTCTGGGTGAGGAGCGTCAATGGTTGAGCGATCTTCGAAAAATCCTCAATGAACCTTCGATAGTAGCCAGCCAAACCCAAGAATTGTCGAATCTCGGTTGGCGTCTTTGGCGTTTCCCAATTCTTGATCGCCTCGATCTTGGTTGGATCCACATGGATTCCATCTCCATTCACCACATGTCCAAGAAATTGGACTTCACGTAGCCAAAATTCGCACTTAGAGAATTTGGCATACAGCTGTTCTTTCTTCAGCAGCTCCAAAATAGCTCATAGATGCTGTTCGTGCTCAGCCTTTGTCCTTGAATAAATCAAGATGTCGTCGATAAACACAATCATGAACTTGTCCAAGTACGGCTTGCAAACTCTATTCATCAAATCCATAAAGACTGCAGGTGCGTTTGTCAACCCAAACGGCATGACAAGGAACTCGTAGTGTCCGTAACGAGTCCTGAAGGCTGTCTTCGGGATACTCTCCTCTTGTATCCTTAACTGATGGTATCCAGATCGCAAATCGATCTTTGAGTAAAAGCTTGAACCTTGCAGTTGATCAAACAGATCATCAATTCTTGGCAGAGGATATCTATTCTTGATCGTCAGCTTGTTCAGCTCCCGGTAGTCTATGCACATTCGAAAACTACCGTCCTTCTTTTTACAAACAGGACCGGAGCTCCCCAAGGCGAGAAGCTTGGTCGGATAAATCCCTTGTCTAACAACTCTTAAAGTTGTGTCGACAATTCTTGCATCTCAGATGGGGTAAGTTTATAAGGTGCCTTAGCCACAGGCGCGGCGCCCGGGACTAAATCGATGTGAAACTCTACTTGCCTCTGAGGCGGCAGTCCAGGCAAGTCCTCTGGGAAGACTTCCGGATACTCCCTCACGACAGGGATGTCTTCGATCTTCGGTTCTGCAGCTTTCTTGTCTACAATGTGTGCCAGGAAGGCAGCACATCCCTTCTGTAAACACTTTCGCGCTTTCAGGCAGCTGATGATTCTTAAAGGCGTATCACGCTTTTCACCATGAACCACAATTGTTTCACCATCTTCGGTCGGGAAACGAATGATCTTCTCGTGGCAGACAATTTTTGCCTTGTTACTTGATAACCAATCCATTCCTACTACCACGTCGAAGCTTCCCAACTTGACTGGTAGTAGATCTAAAGCAAACTCACGTTCTCCCAACTCGATTGCACAACCTCTGATCACTTCATTGGCTTCTACTAACTTCCCATTAGCTAATTCGATTGAGTAGGGAATATCTAACTTACTAGCAGCTAAACCAAGCATATTCTTAAATTCTAATGATACGAAGCTATAGTCGGCACCAGTATCAAATAAAACGGATGCATAGCGTTGGTTTACAGGGAACGTACCAGTAACGACATTGGGGTCCTGGCGCGCTTCCCTCGCTTCGATATGGAACACTCTTCCACGGGCTTGGTTCAACTCTGGGCAGTTCCTCTTAAAGTGCCCGATATCACCGCAGTTAAAGCATCCAAGTCTTTGCCCGTTTCCACCTCCATTTCCAGCTTGGTTATTCCTTTGGTTATGATTCACAGCGCCTGCTTGATTCGCATTGTTGCCTCAATTCCCATTACCTCCATTGTTTCCTTGTGGGCGATTTCCAATTCCACCCCGATTATTGTTTCTGTTTCCAAATCCTCCTTGGCCTCCCTGACCAACAGTGGCCCAACAAGAATCCTTCAAGTGGCCAGGTTTCCCACACGCTTCACATACCTTCAAACCACATCGGCCAGAATGGTGACGCTGGCAGGTGTTGCACTTGGGCTGGGTGCCCATATATCCCTTTCCTTTCTTTCCACTACCAGCTGTAACCTGAGCTGGCGCGTTTGGCTCTCCTTTCTTAACAACACCACTAATGCCTTGCTTAAAGTTTGAGAACTTTCGTTTGTTACCTCCGGATGACTCGACGTGAGTCTCTTTCTTCTTTGTCTCGATCTCACCAAACTTATTCAGGCGGATACCCTCCTCAGTGAGAGCTACGCTCAAATCGATTGCCTCAGTAATTGTTGCAGGCTTGGAGGAGGTCACCATGCTTATGATTTGAGGAGCTAATCCCCAAATGAAGCATTCAATCCGCTTGAATTCTGGAGTGACCATATAGGGTACCACATGCGACAGGTCGTGAAACCTCTGAACATATTCCGCGATCTTCGGACCTTCCATCTTCAAATGCCAGAACTCAGTTTCCAATCTTTGGATTTCAGCGCGAGAACAATACTTTTTGCGCATTAGTTCCTTCAGTTCGGTCCATGTTAGTGCGTAGGCAGCAGCTTCACCAAGTGTCTGTACTTGCAAATTCCACCAAGATAGGGCTCCATCCAGAAATTGCCCAGAAATGTAGGTGACTTGCTGGTTTGGTGCACATTTGCTCATGCGGAGAACAGATTCAGTCTTCTCGGCCCATCGAACAAAAGCGACAGCACCTCCGGTGCCATCAAAGTTGACAGGCTTGCAGTCTAAAAACTGCTTGTAGGTGCACCCTGCACATATGTTACAACATATGAATGGCATTAGCATCTTTGCTTGAGATATCCAATTAGATCATGGTATGTCTTAATGACTTAGTATTACCATGAGGTGGATTGTTGTTGCCATTGTTGTTTGAGCTGCTTCCGCTGGGTCCTCCTTGCGAGGCGGTGTATTGCGCGATGGCAGCAGCGATGACTTGTTGGAGTTCTGCCTCATTGGTAGGCATCGGCGTTTGACGTCTAGGCGGCATCTTCTAAAAGATGAGTTCACGTCGGTCAGGCCAAAATAAAGATCCCATGTTATAATACGTACGCTTTATTATGATAGTAATAGTACATAACATCTCATGTTATAATCATATCAATCACACAACATCCCATGTTATAAAACATAAATAATCAATCAAAACATCACATATGATGAGAATACTGCGATTACCATATATCGAGACCACATAGTAAGTGTACAGGTACATAACAGTGTCATACATCATCATCGACTAAGGGCTACATCACCCTAGTCCAAAAGAATATCAAACCAGTGTCAATACATCCATATACATGTCACAAAAGTCAGAATCAAAATGCAGTCTCCAAAAATACTGTGCAGTCAAAACAATCGCCGTCTTCTCACCAGCGTCTACCCATGCTGTACTAAGGATGCCCTAAACTGATGGTGGTGGAGGAGGGGGAAAATGGGTGTAGAACAAATGTCGCAAATGGAGCCAGTCCTCCTCCATGGCTGTCTGGGTACGCAACCAAGAAGCAACCTGCTGCTCAAGTGCCAAAAGGCGTGCAGCATAGTCAGGTAACAATGGTCGAGGGTGCTGCGAAGAAGCAGGGTGGGTCTGACCCTGACACTAGCACGGCGGTGGCCGAACTCTCTCAAGCTCCTGAATACGCCGCGTGAGTGCCTCCTGCTGGACAACAAACGACATCAGAACGTCCTCAATAGAATACCCCATATGGAAAGAATGGTAGGGGTCGGTCGGTGGCATAACAGAAGGTGACGTCCAGAGAAACGGCTCGCTGGCTGGATCAAAAGGTGGCATAAAGAATGGTGGTACAGGGGGAATAGCAGATGAAGACTGTGGCATAACTGGAATATATGTCGGCACATGTCCAAAGGGACGAGCCGAGGAACCCTCTCCAGGTCGAGCTGGAGGTGTGTACTGTGCAAATGAAAAAGAGAAATCAACGTGAAGTGCATCGGTGGTATGAGGAGGAATAGGTGGAAGCTCATTATCCGCAGGAATCCACCCATGCTGGGCGAGCTCATCTCGTGGGTCAATCTGTGCCTCAAAAAGTGCTCGATCAAACTGTACAGGCATAGGGTCAAGATGGGGTGCAACAAGAGGGTCAGCAGGTATATCAGCGATAAGTGGGGGATCAACATGATCAGCAGCAATAACATGGTCACCCTCCAGTAGTGGTGCATCAGCAGGGTGATCATCAATAGGTAGGTCAGCAATCACAGGATCAATGGGCATGCCAGCATGAACGGGGTCATGCTCAAACACTGGGTCAGGAGCAGCCACTGGCTCAAGGGCCATGGCAGGCTCGGGATCAACGAACTCCATATCAAAATCTACATGATCAGCGAATGCAGGGTCAACTGGGTCTACTGGGTCAACCATAGGCTGATCCAAGTGGATGAACTCTATCTCCCGGTCCGGGTCAAATCTAGGGGGAAAAGCAGGGTCTGAATCCTCATCGAGGTCGTGATCGAAAGCAAATCTAGGAGGAGAGACAGCAGATGATGCCCTGTCAGTATCTGAACCGTGTGAATAGTGCTGTGCGCTCCGAGTGTGTGACGGTGCGGAGGCCACAGACTCAAAGGAGTCTGGAGCGGGTGAGTGTGCAGGTGACTCCTCAGCTGGAGCATCTGCGAGTAACAAAAGACCACCGTCAGCTAGAAGGGCCTCGCCCTCAACATCGTCCTCCAGGGGCTCATCATCAAATAGATCGACGTCGTCGTCATCGTCGGCGTCGAGGAGCATATCGTAAGCAGGATAAACGGCCAAAGGTATGGGAGCAGGGATCTCTACAAGTGGTAGGTACCCAGCAAAAGGACCATCAGCGGGCTGATCGACAGCGTCGGGCAGCGCAAAGGGCTGAAAGTCGTCCTCGTCTGTGCTGGTAACATCTGATGTGTGGACCTCGTGCTCTGAAGACTCTAAGTCGTCTGATACTATGGGTCTAGGGCCTTTGGTGTCCGAATCACCTGTGCCGGGCGAGTCCATGGTGTCTGTAACACAAGCACAAATATGTACAAATAATCAATCATACAATCAGATAAGCACATTAGTCACCAAGTAAGCAATCAAATAATTCTCCTAGTCCCACTAGCCTCCCAGCCTCTCAGACTGCTCTTCCTAGTCCAACTAGCCAAATTCTCCCAGCCTCTCAGACTGCTCTCCCTAGTTCAACTAGCCAAATTCTCTCAGCTTCTCAGACTGCTCTCCCTAGTCCTACTAGGCAACTACCTTGGTCTCCTAGACCGAGCCTCGGTCCTCCAGGCCGAGCCTCAACCTCCCAGACTGAGCCTATAAATAATAAATAAATGTGCTCAACATTTGTTTGTAAAAAGTTTTGGATCTGGACTTGAGTGGTATGTAGTAAAAATGTTTTCGTGAGAGCCCTAGTGATCATAGTCTAGACTCGAGAAGGAATCCTAGTTCGCTATGATCAGAGCTCTGATACCAAGCTGTCACACCCTGGCTTTGCGGAAGCGTGGTTAATTTGGTGTGACTTCTTAATACCATAGCTTAATCATAACAAAGCTATATGATAATAAAACCATGCAAGATCATCCATAGATTTAAGTTTTAAAACCAAAGTAACATAACATTGTCTTGGAACTACACCATCATAACATAAAACATTGTTTTGAAAGACATAAACATCAACATGAATAAAACGCAGTTTAAGATTTGTGACTCGTCCAGGAAAAAGTCACATTTCCTAAACCGGGATGACCTCGGAACCCATATGCAGCGGGAAAACACAACATACCGCGCCAGATCTTTAATTCCCTGAAATACATGTAAGTTGAAAAATTAACAATAATGTTGAGCGAGTTCATGTGTAACTGAGTAAATAAACCTTTGTATGTATAAAAACACTGGTATGTAGCAAATAAGGAAAAAGAGATCACCAATGGTTTGCAAGGCCATTGATATGTGTGAAGTGCAAGTAGGAAGACTCAAACCTAGCAGATTTATGCGTTGGGTACAAAGTCACCCCGAGGTCCGTTCTGTTTGGGCCTGGGGTTGGGGTTGGGCTCGCTACACCCAGATAGATCTACCGCTCTGGCCCTCGGTCCTACCTTGAGGATTAATGGCCTCAAGTTTCTGCCTACCCACTCACATGATCTGAATAATAATAACCCTCCTTACGCTAACCATACCATGTAAAAGTACTCGTAATCATAGTAACATGTATTTCACCCCCGCAGTTTAGAAAACTGAAAACAGTTAAGAGAAAAGGGGGACATGAACTCACAGTGGTGCGTCTCTACCAAGTATATCTCCTGATCAAGCAGCTGTGCGACGACCTACACGTACTAAGTCTATTAGACGGACGGCCGTGCCTTGGCTTAAGGTTTAACTTTTTGGGAAATAGTTAGACAACTATTTCGTGTTTATATTTTTGTAAATACTTGGTAATTATTCTCCTTCCCAAGGATGAGGGATTTAATACATGTGCGTTCGTAAACTTCGAAATATATTATTAAGTCTCACTTAATATATTTTATTTCTTACTTCAAAATATAATCATTAACATTCGGTAATATTATTTTTACCCTAAAAATAATATTTGTATATTTCAAAAAATAATCATAAACATTTTACAAGTGACGCTTATGAAAAGTATATATACTAAATACATATATTTATCACGTTTCATTTTGTGAAATCCCACCTCCGATATTTTGTAAATAAGTCGTGGCGAAATCTATAATTTGAAAACAAGTCAAAATGTAGATTTACAACGCTTGTAGTGAAAATATCCCCAAGTGTTAGGTTTTTAGAAAAATTTCGCCAGAGTTTCCCCTGTAACTGGAGGTGGCCACGCTTTCAAGCGTATCATTTTCTTTTAAAATTCAAATCAACAATTTTCTCAATCAACAATAAACAATATTCAAACCATCAAACTAGTCAAACTAGATGTAAATCGCAAAAATTACATGAACTTGAAGTTTTTCCAAAAATATGTAGTAAAGCTCCTTACTTTTAGTGTATCTTTATATAAATCCATCCGGTTTCGTAAAAGTCTCGTTTTTAAAGAAATTCCATCTTTACAACTTCTTGTAAAATTTGACAAAACTAGTTCTTTGTCGAAACTTAGTGTTACACAAGTATTTACACACTTGTGTGTTTGCTAAAATCATTCTTGTTTATGAAAGATCCGTCTTTAAAAGTATGTTTTCTCTTGACACGTGGTCCTTTGAAAATACCGCTTGTAGATCCGTAGATCTACTAGTTTTAAACACTATTTCGTGAGTAAAGTCGATTTTACACAAGTTCAAGTTTCTCGTGTGGTAGAGTTTCATCACTTAACCCTTGTTATACTTAAACAAGCTCTATGTCATGATCCATGATCATGACCAATCCGGGTTAAACGATGATCCAAGCTACTACAACATAGATCGGCACTAAATAATCACACAAAACAAATCTTACAAGATTTACACAACCCTTGTGCTATTAACCAACATTTTTAGCATTTTTAGTAGACTTTTTCGTATCATTTTGTATGTTCATGAATTTTAACCGTCATATATCGTTTTATCCACCTTAAAATAGTTCGAGAGTGTGATTATGGTCACTTACTACTAGCTCGAGGCTAGGGAAGAAACTAGTCGAAACATGCGTGGATAAAAGCAATAGGGTGAGGTCCTTCGCGTTCCAAATGCACCAAGCTTCCTTATGTGAGATCCTTAACACTTGTATGAGCTTGGAATAGCTTGAACAAAATCGAAAAATGGATGGATGGTTGTGGGTGTGTTCGGCCGAGGGCTCCAAGGGAGGGAGGGAGAGGTGTGAAGTTGAGTTTGTGATGAAATGAATATGATGGATCAATGCTACTACTTATGGACAAAGCTTATGTTAATTACCCAAAGGTTACAATGTCATCAAGATATTAGACATTAGGATTATTTTAATCAAATATAGGACAAGGGTGTCCCCTTGGGGACCGAATTCGGTTAGAGGGGGGGGGGTCCTTGGT
Source organism: Helianthus tuberosus (assembly GCA_030545235.1). NCBI lineage: Eukaryota > Viridiplantae > Streptophyta > Magnoliopsida > Asterales > Asteraceae > Helianthus > Helianthus tuberosus. Next base: position 74,835,717 of record CM060437.1, read on the forward strand.
TAGTTTCCAACTAGATAGTTAGGACACTAGTTAAGTTAAGTTAAGTGATTAGGAGGTTAACTCGGTTACTAGTGTGTTATGCATTATGACGGGTGTTAGGGTATTCTGGGACCCTAACTGGCTCAGAAAAAGATAAACAATGTTATTGGCAATATTTTTATGTTCCAGGTAAAGTCCGGTTGTTCAGTTGGATAGTGATCTGTTAAAGTGCTTAACAAAGCTTTAAAGTGTCGTTAATATTATTTTTAGTGACACAACTTATTCCCGACACTTTGGAAAGTGTCTAGTAACATTTTTCTCATGTTTTGGCACTTTATTAGTTAGCTAGATGCTGAATTATTATTTAAAGTGCTGAATTTTGTACCTAGGGTACGTTTTAGGCACATCCGATCACTGTAACTTATTCCTAGTGACGCAGTTCTACAACCCTTATATCCCTACACTCACCACTAGTGTAGCAAACTATCTCAGGCTCTTACAGGCCTTAGAGGCAGTACCTGCCTGGTGCTAGTTATGACAGCACGTTTAATAGGTTATCCGTTCATTGTGCTACTGTGCTTTTGGTGCATCAAGGTTGTCACAAAGGTGCTGTAAGCAAAACATGGAGTGACAGCAAGTAAAGTATGATGCAAGTAAGTACATGTATCAGTATTCAAGTAGCAGTTTATCCACAAGTTCAAGTAAGCACAGCAATTAAGCAGTAATTAATTATTAATTAAGTCGTACGGATACCTGGTTTAGTGAGGGTTGTCACATTAGTGCGCTTAGTGTTTTTCTAGTTTTCAAAAAAAAAAAAAAAAAATTAAGAATACAAAACAAAAGTAAAAAAAAAACCAAAAATATTGTTCTTTCTATTTTATTTTGTTTCTTTTTGTTTAGTTCAGTATTATGCGAGGTGTGTTAGTTTTGCAGGTTTTGATCGATCTGTCCATACTCAATCTCCATTTGGACGGGGATGATCTGAACATCATTTATAAAGAGCAACCCGAGTTTTTACTGAACGCGGCCGCGAAGGAAATGCTATACGGTCGCCATGGAACATTCGCGAAGATCCTTTAACCAGGGGAGTCTGTTCCAGTCTTTTGTACATATATTTTTATTTATTTTTGAGTCGCTTTTCTTTCCACATTGGGGACAATGTAGATTTTAAGTGTGGGGATGGGAGATTAGTGTAGTGTCTAAAAAAAATAAATAAAAAAAAATTGAAAAATTCAAAAAAAAAAAAAAATTCAAAAAATTAAAAATTAAAAAAAATTGGAAAAAATAGAAAATGTCTCGAGATAGTTTTTGCAAAATGGAAAATGATAGGTATAATTAGATTGTTGGCATTTGATTAATATACATATGAGATAATAAACAGTCAGTCATGCGTCTAACTTAGGATATGTGGGTAGGCCCAGCTAGTTGAAGAGTTTCTTAGGATCGATATAATATACCCTAAATTAGGAGTCTTGTGGGTTCTCTTCTTAGGAGCTATGACAAAACTGAAACTGTGGAAAGTATAAGAGGTGCGTTATAAATAAAAAAACTTATAAGTTTTTCCGATTAAATTGGCACACCTGTTTCTTTTTGTGAAAACAAATCCGAAACAGTGTGGTGCCCAAAAAAATATTCCATTCATTCATTTGAGCACATGTTGAAAAAAAAAACAATACCATTTTTTTTTAATAATGAATGTGATCCACTTATATCCCAATTCTGGCCGACATTAAAAATTCCCGTAATTAAGCATAGCCACGCGTTGCGGAGTTTTATGAGCCACACCCGCGTGTCGCTTAAGATGCCGGGATTGATTTTCTTCTGCCCGTAGAATCCATTTTTAGCTCGGTTCTCTCATTTAACTTCGTTTCGTACATGTTAAGATAAAAACACCAATACACACTAAGTATATAATCTAACACGGATAGCCACGTTTAACATACTAAAACTCAACGCTAACTAATACAAAATATGTATATTTTGACCCGACATCAACGTGACAACAAACTTTCCGATTTCTGGATCTATCTCGGTTTTAGATACTATGTATCTTTCTCACCTTCACATAACACTATCACTACCTCCCCTATTTTCTCGTCATAAAACCACCACCTGAAAGACTTATGGAAATCCTACTCCATCTCATGAAATGGTATTATACGTAACACCTTTAGCCTTCTGTATTTCAACATGACAGCAAACTTTTCGGTTTCTGGATCTATCTCGATTTTAGATACTATGTATTTCGGCTCTTGAGGCTCCTAGTGTTTAAACCCAGTTCTAGCTTCTTGCTTGATAAATCTAAGTACATGCTGATTGTACTGATTGAGTTCATAGTTTATCATTCTAATTTTACACAACTCCTTTACATCCCACCAGGGTAATGATTTTATGTCGTTGATAACCCTAAAATATTGTACTCCGTACTCTCTTCTTATTGCAATCTTCTTCAATTTGGGTATCCAAATCCAACTAATTATATCACCTCTGGAGATATCCTTATGCTCTTTTATAACAACCCTCCTAAATATTTTTCGACACCCTAATATATAATAAAATATTCCAATATGTCCTAAAATACACCCCGTATGTGAAAACCGAGCCCGAATACCTTTATTTTTATAAATATTAATTAAAATCAAGTTTTTATAATCTCTCGCGGGGCGCGTAAGCCACCTCTTTGACCTACGCGGGCCGCGACAGCTTCAAGATCAGGCGACACCTGGTGCTGCCACGTGTCATCATCGTGGTTGATCTAGTGCGATGACCGGGCCAGGCTAGGGCCTACCCAGTCTACTACGCGGGCCGCGTAGACCTTAGTCTCACCTTACGCGGGCCGCAAGATACTCGAAATGTGGCCCTATAAATAGAAACCGAAGGCCTTCAGTCCCAACTCGTTCATGTTTTCTTTTCTCTCTCGATTTCACTATAATAGGCATAAATCTCGGGCATTATACCCCCCTAATTAACGAAGTTCTGCACCGATGTAAGTATTATAACCCCGATTACGTATTAGATACGCTGCCCGATTGATCCAGGGTTCCGTAACGGCTATCGAGGTTCTGCCCGACGTAGTCGTTAGAATGCCGTCTCGGGGAGGGTATAACTAATGTAAATATAAAGGGTTATTATACTAACACGTGTGCATTGTGTAAATTATAGATAATCACCAGGAAACCTTAGAAGAAATCTAAGACAGCAATGTGAGTAATCTCCTTTTTGTAAATTGTTTTTACAAAACTTTAGATGTTTTACAATGTGATTAAGCAGTGATTGAGTCTTTGTAGTTCTTCAATTACTGCTGGTATGTTGGAGTTTTGTATACAAAATGTGGAACACGTTACCATTGGACAACGAGTTAGCCAATGTGTAATATGACCCACCAGTCAGGATTGACAATACTGAATGAGTAATTGTGTAGAAATAAACAATGTGATAGCTCTCAATACTGTTAATGGATAAAACTCTTCTTGATTAAATTGGGATTCACTCACCAGTATTTCCCACTGACAAAATGTTTTTAAACGCATTTCAGGTAACACAATGTGAAAGCCAACTAGAAGCCAGCTGGACAGCACTAAAGGCTTGGAAAAGTGGCTATAAAAGTTACATAAATAAAAGAAGATGTTTTATTCAATAAAATAGGGATTTTCCCTATGAAAATGTTTGTAATGAAAACTTGGTTTTTATCCCAATATGTTTAATATTATAAAAGTGTGGTATTCACTCTGATAAACATTTCCTAACTACGGTCCTGATGAAAATTCCGCTGCCAAATTGATAAACAAAATGATACCACCACAACTGGTCTCGCAGCCGCCCGTTCCCGGGACAGATAGGGGGCGGGGGTTGCGACATCTTTGAAGAACTTCAACGGTCGTAGAAACTTTTTTTCATCCTTCAGTTCTTTAAACCACTTGACTCGTTGAACAATCATTTTAGTATTACTTATGTGAGGAGTGTTTCTTTTGCATTCCTTAATCTTCCTTTTCAGCACACCTTCAACCTCTTCAACAAATATCTTGTTAAATGTTGGAAACTGTTCATTAATATTTTTTGCATATCGCACTTTAGCATCCTCTAGGCCATCTTCTATCTCAACTATGTCGTATTCATCAGCATCTATCACTGGTTCAAACACATAAGCTTCTTCGTGTCATCATTATAAATCTATTCTAACTCTTTTTCGAAGTAAAACACAAATTCATCTTCAGGAATTCCACATAATCTTGCTAGTTATTCTTTAGTGTAATTATGCTCGAATTCACCTTCTTCCAGATCAAAATCTGCTTCATGAAATATATCAGGTTTTGGACTTGCAGGAACGAACGTGGTCGGTATTGCGTCCGTGATGATTCCTTTGATATCCTTACTATCTTTCTATTCCTCACTAGTCTCCCAATACCTTTAGTACTATCATTTATCTTTTCAGTTTGTGTAGGCTCAGGTTGACTATTAGACACATTATCTTTAGAACTTGTGACAACACACACTCCAGCTCCACCTTGATTATGATTATTATCATCATCACCATTAAGATCATCACCAGAATCACCATAGTCTAGTTTCTCTTCATCATCTTCATTCTTGTTTTCCTCATCATCTGGACCATACAAAGTGTCCGTGATTTCTTTACCTTCTTTTGACAACTTCGCAGTAGTTGTCTCTGGTTCTGTAGTTGTAGTTTCTGTTGTAACTTCAGTTATTGCTTCAATTGATCTTTCTGAAGTAACATCCTTAGTTGTAGTTGTTGCAGTTTCAGGAACACCATCAACTGGTTTCTTGCCTAAATCCTTTGCCATAGCAACATTAACAACATCTTTCTCTAACACAACATCATTCTCGTCTTGTAAACCTTTCATCACCTTTACTTCATCATCAAAGTTTATTCCCATCTTCTCTTCTAAAACTTTGAAGTGATCTCTAAACTTGATCATCATACTAGCGTCAACATGTCGATGAGCTTCATTTTCATCAATCTTTATTTGTTGTGCTTCGTTCTACTATCTCAACCTCTCTTTCTTCATCACCAGACTTTCAACTATAACCATTAATTTCTCAACCTTCGATTCTAACTCCAAAATCTTCTCATTGTTCAGCTTATTGAAGTAGTCGTAACCTAAATTATGAGGACCGTGATCGCCTACATTATGCGCTCCGACCGGTTCGGTTGATCTACACGCTACGTGCGGAATCCGTGCGTGTGATAGATGTAGGAATCATACATACACCGCATACTTTAGTACTATCATTTATCTTTTCAGTTTGTGTAGGCTCAGGTTGACTATTAGACACATTATCTTTAGAACTTGTGACAACACACACTCCAGCTCCACCTTGATTATGATTATTATCATCATCACCATTAAGATCATCACCAGAATCACCATAGTCTAGTTTCTCTTCATCATCTTCATTCTTGTTTTCCTCATCATCTGGACCATACAAAGTGTCCGTGATTTCTTTACCTTCTTTTGACAACTTCGCAGTAGTTGTCTCTGGTTCTGTAGTTGTAGTTTCTGTTGTAACTTCAGTTATTGCTTCAATTGATCTTTCTGAAGTAACATCCTTAGTTGTAGTTGTTGCAGTTTCAGGAACACCATCAACTGGTTTCTTGCCTAAATCCTTTGCCATAGCAACATTAACAACATCTTTCTCTAACACAACATCATTCTCGTCTTGTAAACCTTTCATCACCTTTACTTCATCATCAAAGTTTATTCCCATCTTCTCTTCTAAAACTTTGAAGTGATCTCTAAACTTGATCATCATACTAGCGTCAACATGTCGATGAGCTTCATTTTCATCAATCTTTATTTGTTGTGCTTCGTTCTACTATCTCAACCTCTCTTTCTTCATCACCAGACTTTCAACTATAACCATTAATTTCTCAACCTTCGATTCTAACTCCAAAATCTTCTCATTGTTCAGCTTATTGAAGTAGTCGTAACCTAAATTATGAGGACCGTGATCGCCTACATTATGCGCTCCGACCGGTTCGGTTGATCTACACGCTACGTGCGGAATCCGTGCGTGTGATAGATGTAGGAATCATACATACACCGCATACACCATTAACGTTCATTCTCATTGATGTTTAAGCAAGTTACAAATCTAGGAGAAATTTGGCAGCAATTTGGCAGCACTTCGGATCAGAATGCCAAAAGTTCCATTTGGTGAGAACCCACTACCCCTATTTATAGACAAACAAGGGCCTTCGTACGAAGCCATAGTAGGTTTGTACGAAGCCAGGTAGTGACTCACTTCGAACAAACAAGCAAGCTATATGTGCCTTCATACGAAGGCACATGTACATCACAAAACCTAGCTTGTTCAATACAATTACATATATAGACTCTATACTCGACGAAAGCTACAGACATATGCATCTACAGACTCCCCCTTGGATGTAGCTGTAGTCGTCTCGTATGGTCTTCAATCAGTGCTTCATGCTGCTCCTCTTCTCCCGATACTTTCTCTTTCTTTCCTTCGCTCTTTCTTCTAACATTCTCTGTCATTTAATTCTTCCTTCAGTAGCCCACCATTCACGCCATTCTTTGATTCCAGCCATAGCCTTTGACCATCTTGGAATTTTCTTCTCTTCTTTTTCTATCGGTGTATGGTGTGTTGGAAATGGTCCTCCCAAACCCAGTTTCCATCTAGCTCGTTTTGCAGCAGTAGCCATCCTTTTATCCATCTTTTCATTATGGCGCAGTTCTTTCATGTACTCTTCATACTCCCAATCTCTCCACTTCGACTCCAAGTAATGCCCTGAATTGATGTTTTTTTCAAAACACAAGTTCACAACCTTCTGATACTGTAGAGCTTGTTCTCGACCAGCTTCATAGTACATGATTTTGTTGAAGAAGAAATAATCAATATCCTTCTTAGAGCAATTAACCAACCACATCGGATCTATCAGGAAGATTCTCATGTAGACCATATCTTTGTCTCGCAACGTGATCACCGCCTGACATGTCGATGGATCGTACGCCCAACCTCTGAAGTCTTTATTGAAATCGTGTTCCATTTCTTTCAGCGACATATTCTTTAAACACCTTGGATGCTTTACATGCAGGGTAATATCTTTCTCGCCTGTCACGGGATCGATCACAATTGTTCGCTTTGGAAATTGAGGTTTCTAATCTGGAAAGTTCTCATTTGCTTGAGTTCTGATGTAATTCCAAAGTTGTTGTTCATAATACTTCACCTCAAGACCCCACTCCAGTTGTTGGATATTTTTCGTCTTAACAAATTCCTCAACGTCCCACCATGGCAACTTTTTGATATCCTTCAGAAATTCAAAATACTGAACTCCGAATTCTCTTTTAATCGCGTAAAATTTCAGATCTTCCAAGCATCCCTACGAAAAAATATCTCCCAGAGATTCATTCGGATAGCTCTTAAAGAATTTCAACGGTCGCTTATACTTCCGTTCCTCAGGTATCGACCTAAACCGCTTCTTCTTTCTTCCAAAAGATATTCTTTAGATAATTTTTATGGAATACCTTCTTCACCAATCTTTTCTACAATATTCCTCTTCAGATTATCTTCATTGTGAGACTGAAATAATTCTATAAATGTAGGAAAGTGTTAGTGCATATGTCTGTTGACTTCGTCTTGTATCGAGTCATGTAATAGAATAGATAAACCAGGACACGTTGTTCGAGAGAAACGGGAAACAGGTCTGAACCAGCCACTTCACACGAAGTGACCAGTTCGTGCGACCTGGACCAGATCGTGTGGACTGGTTCGTGCGATCTGGATCTCCTATAAATAGGTGAGTCTTGGATTTCATTTGTAACTTTTGGATCCCAGTAGCGAAGCTCTGCTGAAGTGTCGTCAGCTCGTGTAAACAGTTTCAAATCAATACAAACGACAGTTAAAGTGATTCTAAGTGCAAATCAAGCTGCTATAACATCAATACGTCTGATTCCGCCTTTCGTATTGATTGAGAACTCTTCTGAACGACTCGTTAGGTCGAATCCCGATCCTACAAGTGGTATCAGAGCTCAAGAGGAAGAGTTCTTACCATTTCAGCTTGATTTCTTCAAAGAAAACTGTTTCTACTCATTTCTACTCATTCTTCTAGTTCATCAAATTTACCGAGTTTTTACGATTAAAATGATCTGATTTTGTGATATAATACGTAAAACACTGTTTTGAACAATCCGTGAACAAACCAGAACCAAATTCAACCTAAAACTTGATAAAAATTGACAAAATGATGAACTATTGAACCAAATCGCTTGAAAAACCCTTCAGATCGTTCGAATGACATTCAGACCGTGTGGAAAACATTCACGTCGTTCGAAAAAATACTCAGGTCATATGGAGTGGGTCCAGATCGTTTGAACTATATCCCTCAGGTCGTACGGTTTGAACCATGCTGTTTGGAAGTTGAATAAGTTCGCACGAAGAGTCCAAGTCGCACGATCTGACAAGCCACTTCGCATGATTTGAGCCAGGTCGTTTGAAAATGAACTCCAGATCACTTGGTTGTTTGGATCCAGCTCGCACGGATTGTATTCCAAGTCGCATGACCTGAATTCAAGGTCATACTTGGTGACCAGGTCGTTTGGTTATACATTCAGGCCGCACGGGTTGATCAGGTGGTTTGAATTTAAACCCAGTTCCCATGGTGTGAGACCTCAACTCATTTGAAGTACCAGATTGTTTGATCTCAGCTCGTTTGAAACTCCAGATCGCTTGAACATTGTGCTTTTGTAAATCTTTTCACCGAAACATGGAAAACGAATTTTACAATGCGTTTGCTACTGCCCCGGCTGCTACAGTTACCGTTGCTGAAACTGTTGGTATTGAGAATGAAACAGGAACTTTCCAAAAACCTCCAAAGCTTATGTATATTGAGGACTTTAAAGGATGGCAAGACCGTTTTAAAATCTGGGTGCAAGCTAATAAGTTTGATGCATGGGTTTCTTTAGAGAAAGATTATACTTTACCAAAAGATGACCTTGGAAATGAAAAACAATTAAGTCAATTTTTACCTGATGAAAAATTAAAATACACAAGTGAAAAAATGATGATTAGCATTCTCCAACAAGCGGTAAAAGAAGATATTTTAGTTTTGCTTCAACATGAGGGAACTGCTAGATCAATTTGGAAAGCGTTGATTAAAAAGTTTAAGGGTAGTGCTGATATGATAAAAAATAAACGAGCATTACTAAAAAAATCTTTCGATATGTTTACAGCTCTTGAAGGTGAAACAACAAGAATGATTATTGAGAGATATTGTCATCTTGTCATTGAAATGAAAAGATTGGACATCAAGAAAGAAGATGATGAATGGGTTGATAAGCTAGCCGATGCGTTACCACAGAATGAATGGGGAACATATCTGTTGATTTTAAAGCATAACCGACAATTTGAAGATATGAATTTGAGTATGTTTATCCAGAAATTGGAAGAACATGAGCTATCAATTCGAAAAACTGCTACGATGAGAAGTCCGGGTGCTCAACAAGATGTTAGTCTATACTATAGAGGAAGCAAAGTTGAGACCACTCCGAGTCCAAAGATTCAGACTGCGTTCAGTGCTGATGGTACTTCCAGAACAAATGCAAACAATACAAATCAGAGCAGTGGATATTCTTCGTCTTATTCAAGTTTTGAACCAAATTTCTCAACACCAAGTTCTTAACAACAAAGTTCAACAAACTTTAATGGTCGAGTTTTGCAATGCAATGTTACATTAAATATTCAAAATGGTCAAAATTTCTCTCCAGATATTGCGAAGCAACACATGGCATCACTTGTTACTGTGTTCGAGTCGTATGAAAGCTTGGTTGCTGGACGAATTGGCAATCCGATGCTCACTAAAGAGGATTATGACCAGATTGATTATGAGGAACTTGAGTTGATGGACATCAAGTGGTGTTTAGCTAGCGTTTTGAGAAGAGCAGAAAAGTTCAAACAGATCACCGGAAGAGATGATCTTCATGAAGCTGCTACATCTCAGCTAGGTTTTGACAAATCAAAGGTTACTTGTTTTCGTTGCCGAGAAAAAGGACATTTTAAACGAGAGTGTACAAACAGAGAAGCAACCGGAACACAAGATCTTTTTGGAAACAACGATTATCATAGAAAAGCAATTTATCATCAGGTTGCTCAACAACCATATCAACAACAATCTTCACACTCACATACTATCTCGATTGAAGAATCAAAGGGTAAAGCTTGTTTTGGTCTGTTAGATCAAGAAGATGAAAGGATTCCGAAAGAGTTCAATTGGGATGACTATGATCCTTCTAGACCTTCAGTTTCTAAAGCATTTGTTGCTCGATTCTTTGAAGATTCAACCTTAGAAGAAGGAACAATCAAATCTAAGAACAGTCCTAGAAGACAACCGATTTTTAAATCTTCAGGAAGTGATGAAGACACTGATGATGAGGAAGAGTATATTAATAAAGCTAGAAAACAATTGGATACTTATAGTATTAATTTGTTTTTTGCAGATAAAATCGAGATATTGAAAGAGAAAAGGGCTGCTAGATTGAAGAGAGAAATGGAAGCAAGAAAGGTTGCTGAAGAAAAGACTGAAGTTAAGATAGAAGCTGATAAGGCAAAAGTTGAATAAAAACCGACAGAGAAGATCGAGGTCGAAGAGAGTGAAGTGAAGATAGAAGTTGAGAAAGAATCGATTGTGATTGAAAAGGTGGTGGAGAAAATAGTTGAAAAAATTGTCGAAGTTGAAAAAATTGTTGAAGTTGAAAAGATTGTAGAGGTTGAAAAACCTTGTGTGAAGTGTTTAGAATCCTGCAAAGATTGTGCTGAGAAAGATACAAAGTTTGCTGAATTGGAGAAGCTCAAAGAAAATTTGCTACACAATGTGAGAATCATAAAGGAATCATATGATCTCCTAAGCAGCAAAGTGAACTTGTACAAAGGAGCTAGTGATGAGGATATTTAGATGAAGAATATTCTAAAAGCAACAGTTCTTTAAAAGCAAACTGCAATCATCAAATACATTGAGATTGTTGCAGGGCTGAAACAAGAATTAGCAGCTATGACGATCGAAACCGAAAGAGTGAATTCTTTACTTCGAAGTTATCAAAGTTCGGATTATGTTATTGATCGCATTTATCCTACCATGGCAGCTCATAAGTTTGCAGAAGATGAAGAAAATTCTGGTAAGAAAACTGGTTTGAATTATAACAGAGTACCAAATCCAATGTGGGATGGCTATACCCCCCGACACTTTGAAAAGGTGGCTAAAGCACTCAATCTGAATCTGAAATCCGAGTCTATCAATGGATTACCAGATGATATTAATGTCACCTTCACAGCGTCTGACACTGATCATGAGTCTGAGTTAACTAAGAAAGTGGTCGATCAGGTGTTGGATAAAGATGAAGAGTCAATGTCAGAGTCAAAATCTGAAAATTCGAGTTCATCAGACAGAAGTTCGAGTTCACCGGTTAAAAGGGTTTACAATAAAGATTTTCTGATGTCACAAAATAATTTGAATGACAAAACATTCAAAGTAGCATATACTTTGAATGATTCCGAGAAATTGTATTCTGATGAAGAATTTCCAATAAGGTGTTAAAACTGAAATGATTAACAAGTTTTTCAAATTAACAGAAATTAATATTTCTGAAATAAAAGATGTGAATCTTACTGAAAAACCTAAAAAATACACTTCAAGAGTTCAACAAAGATTGAACAAGAAAAAGGGTTACAGTTCTGGTTCGGGTTATCGAAAGAAACCAAACCATAACAGTAATTTCAAAAAGAAAGGATTAGGTTTTATTCCACCCGAAAATCATAAAAATGAGAAAATTTATAAATCAAAAACTAAATTTGTTTCAGGAGCAAGTTCTGAAGAGGAGAAGGAGAAACCTTTCTTGAAACAGTCAAACAAAGAGTTTCTTGCCGAAAAGCAAAAGAATATGTTGAAGGAATCTGAACCGAGAGTTGAAAGAAGAACCTGTTTCAGATGCCGAGAGGTTGGACATATTGCTTGGAATTGTCCAAAGTCCACCAACACAAAACAGGGAGTTTCTTCTAACTCTAAATTGAAAGAGAAATGTGTTGATAAAAAGGAACAACCGATAGAAAAATTTAAAGAGTTCAAAAATTCAACTTTCGAAGTTGGTGAAATTTTGAAACATTTTTACAAAAGAAGAGCCAATTTAAACAAACATAAATGGATTGTTAAGAAATCAGAGGTTGTTTCTGGCAATGAATCTGGTTCGTCAAAGTCAGAGGAGCCATCTGTTGTGCTCAATGATGAGAATTCCGTTCCAACAATGGATGATGAAAATGTTCCACCATTGTCAAAAGGAAACTTGAAGTCAAAAATTGCTAAGATTAAGATTTCAGATCACGTCTTTTCTGATAAGAAAGAATTTGATGTTGAAAAAGCATTTAATGCTAAAGTGCTACATATTTTTGGTAAGATGGCTGATGGGAAAGTGAAGGGAGTGAAAGAATTTTATGAATCGAAAGTTGTTAAACCAAATGATGATGGTTCACCCATGATTGATCAGGCATGGGTGAGATTCTTTAAAAAGTAAAATACTGACTTGCCGGAGCTCCCAAGTTGGTAATCGTGGAGCATGAATCGGCATCATTCCAGAAAAATGTTTTTGTGAAAAACCTACAAGTGATAGTTTTTACAAGTGGTTGAAAGAACAAAGTGATGAATGAATCCCCATGATGTGTGAAATCAACAAAACTAATTTTCCGGAAAAACCATTTTGATTAAAACAAACTTAAGTGTTTTGAAATCATAATGGGAAAATAGTTTGTTGTCAGGGGGAGTTCTGATTGTTTAAGCCAAGAGAATGGAGAATTGAAGCAATTCACATAAGTTTGTCATTTTATTTGTACAGTTTATTGCTTTTACTTTCAAATTTTCATAGAAAATCAAAAATTGAAACATATTTTTGATTTTAGGGGGAGCAAAAAATTAGAAATTTTGAAAATTTGAAAAATCCAAAAACATGATAAAATCTAAAAACCAAAAACATCGAAAAATCAAAAATGAGTTTTGTTGTGAAAAAGAAGAAATGATAGTACATCAGTAGACAATCACAGTACGCTAAAGAATTGGAAAGTTAAAATGTGATAAACGGTCTCACTGATGATATGCCAATAGGTTTTTACACATTCAGTAGATTGATTTTGAGATATAAACCTAAATATCAAATACTTACTTATTTCGGGGGGAACATCTCTCGGATATATAGGTAACCCCTGAAATCTTGTTTGAAGGGCTTTCTATTTCTGACATACTAGGTCTCTGTGTGTGATGATATATGGGGTATTATACCGGGACTTCTGATTTTGCGGGAGCAATAGCCCACCCTTAGAACAAGTTCTAAGCCTGAGCAGAGTTTAAGCCTACTGGCATATCATCAGTGAGATGTTCCTCGTATAATATTCTGCACTGCTTTAATCATAAAGCCCACCCTCAGCATAAAAAATGATGAAACATTGAAAAATGCTAATCATGTGCTGTTGAAGAAAAGATCCCCAAACGGGACACACCTAAAAGTCAAGCCATCATCTCTTTGTCTGAACGGAAGTTCTAACCTGAGCTCTCATGGTCTCGCATTACCCGTTTACAGATATCATTAGTGTACATTCACCTGTAAGACTGAATATAGGAGTCTGGATAAAGGAGTATATTCTGAGGTGGGACACGCGAATAAGTTAAGTCCATTAAAACACTAATCTCGTATCTCGTATCAATTGAACTTTGTGTGAAAATTTAAGTGGATCCGTATACTGACAATCTAAGTGAATCGTTTAATCTTAAAGTGTTTAAAGCTCAATGGTACTAGTGATTTGTCATAAACTGATATGATCCTCTTACACAAACTCACAAAAAGATGTCTGTATATAGTTTATTTCCAAAATCCAAAAAGATTTTCTGTATGTTTTAGCATAAAATTTTGAAAAATCAAAAAGATTTTATTTCATCTTATTTTCGACAACTGATGTTGAAAAACTGATTTTCAAAATTCCGAGTGCTAAACATGATGAACAACAGTGGGTTGGGAGAGTTTGTTTGAAATGAAAAATGAAGTTAAAGTTTGAGATAATTTGAGAAATGTTATAAAATAATCTTTACAAGTGATGTTTTGAAGCTGATATTACTATTAGTTAATCAAGGTCATTAATTTGAACTTGATATAACTATTGTTGATGTTGAAAGATATCTACAAGTGGTTTCTAAATTTGTTAAATTTTAAAAATTGTGAAATTTAATTTTGGGTAGAGATTTGTGCAGATCCCCGTGTTTAAGCCTTAGCATAGTTTAAGCCAGGACACGATCTTAGAACAAGTGCTATGTCAGATTGCAATCCCGGAACAACTTAAGGGGGAGTCTGTTAGTAAAGGGGAGTTTGAAGTTTAAAAGAGCCAGACTCAGATCCTGGAACATTGTTCGAGATAGAAGATGTTGATGCTGACGAGCTTAAGGAATCAAGAGATCTGAACCAGAGAATTTGAAGAGTCAGGTTGAGATTCTGGAAGAGAAAGATAGAGATTGAAGGATGCTTACAGAGAAAGATACTTTGGAAAGAGCGAGAAGACCGATCAAGACTGAAGACTCAATACACTGAAGACTCGTCAACATCCAAGGGGGAGTTTGTTAGTGTATATGTCTGTTGACTTCGTCTTGTATCGAGTCATGTAATAGAATAGATAAACCAGTAAACGTTGTTCGAAAGAAACAGGAAACAGGTTTGAACCAGCCACTTCACACGAAGTGACCAGTTCGTGCGACCTGGACCAGATCGTGTGGACTGGTTCGTTCGATCTGGATCTCCTATAAATAGGTGAGTCTTGGATTTCATTTGTAACTTTTGGATTCCAGTAGCGAAGCTCTACTGAAGTGTCGTCAGCTCGTGTAAACAGTTTCAAATCAATACAAATGACAGTTAAAGTGATTCTAAGTGCAAATCAAGCTGCTATAACATCAATACGTCTGATTCCGACTTTCGTATTGATCGAGAAATCTTCTGAACGACTCGTTAGGTCGAATCCCGATCCTACAGAAAGTCTGAATCTTGACTTGAATGGTGCATTGGTTCTTCAACGTCAGAATCAGAAGCATCTTCAATCACCACATCATTAAAATTATCTATCTCATCAACATATCTAAACACATACTCTTCAGCTGGACCTTTGTCTTCAATGTCTTTCTCGAAATCGAATGTAAACTTATCTTCCTCATCCAATCCGAGCGCTTCTTTCATCGAATCTCTCGTCCAGTTCTCAACTAACTCACCTTCCTCTACGTTATGTTGTAAAAATATAACTTTATGAGAATAAGAACGTTTCGTACCTGACGACTCCCCCTGAGGAAGAACATCCTCAACTTCTTCGTTCTGAGCATCGTTCAGAAAATCCAGATCCTGTTGATTACCCAATCTGCTCACCACAACTGCAACGTCAATACCATTATCATAATCGACGTCATCACCATCATAACGATAATCATCGATAGCTTTACAATCATCCATAAATTCTTCGTTTTCGTCGTCTTCTTCTTCATCAACTTTTTCATCAACCACTTGAACTTTTTTATCTTTCCTTGCTTTTATTCGACGCCTTTCAATATCCGTTCTTTTTGCATTATCTGCTCTGCTGTAGATTAGCGTCCTTGGATCGCCAATGAGAATGAATGACTGAAAAACAACCATAGCATTTTCATCATCAACATCTTTGACTTCAACATTTTCAACATGAACTTCAACTTCAGGTTGTTTCCGCTCTTGTTGCGCTGAAGACTCTAGCACTTCTTCATTTGCAATATTCTTACCTTTATCTACAGCAGATCTAGCAGCTTCTTCTTCATCCAACCTTTGGCGTTCCATCCTCCGAGCCTCAGTTCTTCGGACGCCAATATCCTCAAAAGCTGCCTGAACATTTACTCCAAGTCGGTCTTCTATTACAGTATATAACATATCAATCTGCCTCAACTTATTTTCATCTCGAGCTTTCAAATCTTCAATTTCTTTCTTCATGATCTCATTAGCAGCATTCATTTCCACATTCAAATTAGTATGCATTTCTATCACAATATCGTGCGACGCGTTTAATGCTTTGTTGCTGGCCTCAACATCTAGAATCTTTTCATTCAATGCAAGAACTTCATTCTTTAACACAACATTCTCAGTTTTAACGCTTTTCAACTTTTCTTAAGTTTCTTTTAATTCTGCCTCAGTAGCTTTCAACTTCTCATCTATTTTCGCCTTTGCTTTCTCCAGAATATCAACTCTTTTAAGAATACCATCCACTCTTTCGTTTCCAAAGAAACCAACATCATCTAAAGATAGAGTCAGATTGAGATTATGAGGAATTCTAGGAAATCCAGAACTCGAACCTTCTTGTCTTGGAGTAGATACATTCTTTGTCGTAGATATAGGCTCTTCAACATGAATTGATTGTTGTGGCGGAGTAGAATGAATTTCAGTTTGAACTGGAATGGATTCTTGAATCGGTGATCTTGGAGGTGATGGAACATGAACTTGTTCCTTAACAACTGGAACTTCAACATTCACCTGCTCTGGGACTTTAGAAGATTCACTAGTTTTGTCTTTGATAGGCTTGATTACAATCTTTCGAATCTTTGACTTTCTTGGAGTAGCACCAGCAACCTTTGCACTCCTTCTAATACCTCTGCTTTTTCTAATTTTTCCAGCTTCGGCTCTGTTGGAACGTAAGGTGCATCATCCTCATCAGATCCTTTCTTCTTTCTAGATGGCCCTTTCATTCTGATCTTCCCACTCACACTAGTTGTTGGCGCAATCTAAAAATCACTATCAGTTTCACTAGAGTCAGATTGAACAGTACCTTCAACCACTTTTTCTTTTACAGCTTCATCACCTACTTGATCAGCAGCCTTAGCCGCTTTCTCTCTAACAATCTGAGCAACTTTTCCAGGGCTTTCACCAGCTATCACATTCTCAAATTCTTCAAAAGACATACTTCCTTGAATATTAACATAATATGGAACTGGATCTCCTGTAATCGTAACAACAACATTTTCTGGTGGAAGATCTATTGGTTCATCGACCAAACGAGGCAGAGATTTCTTCTTTGAAACCCTCTTTGTTGCAGGTTTTGGTGTAGGTGACTTTGCAGCTTTAGGAGTCACCACTCTTTTTCTTTTTGTTTCTACACTTTTCTTCCAGAAATTTCCTCGTTTGTTTACAAATGGCTCCATCTTATCATTTTCATTGTCGAAACTGCTATCATCGTGCCTCTACTGATCAAAATGTGGTGTTAGGATCGGAGGCTCTTATGAGAGTGTTTGTTTGTGTAAATTGAACAATCAATGAATATGGAAAACATGTAAGGTGCAGCGGAAATGAACAACAAACTTTATAAACACAATCATAAAGAGAAATGGATTTGATAAACACATGAATTGCATCAGTCGAAAGATTACAAAGTAAATCAAATGATTACAAACATGCTTACAAATCAACTCCCCCTCAGTCTGATACTCCAGAGGTTGGTTGCACAAGATGAAAGGATTGAATTGAGGAGAAGAACTCACTCAAAATGATCAAATGTAACAGTACAGCGTACTGCTCCATTTATAGACAAGCCAAACCGCTGAGGCATCTCAGCTGACGTCACCATGAAAGTGACGTCTAACAAACTAACAACCTATAGCCACTGTTCCTATACAGACACTACTAATCTTAACCACTGACTATATATATAAAACAGATGACACACTAAACTACTGCTTTCTCCTTTCATCAGTGCTTTCTTCAAGGTTGATCAGTCCTTGGGTGGGCAGTGCTTGAGTCTTCAACAACGCTTAGAGAACAACAGTTGATAGGACAACAGTGTTTAAACTTCAACAGTCTTTAAGGTCTTCATCAGTTGTTAAGGGCAGTGGTTGTTGTATACGATCAGTGGATAGAGGACATTTGATGTTTCAAATCACTTTCAAGGGGAAAGTTCTAGTGTAAACAACTGCTTATTGTGAATCCACTGTCATGATCCGGTTTTGGCTTTCATTATCTGTTCCTTTGGTAGGGTTCAATCCCAACAATCTCTCCCTGGAACAGATAATGCCAAAACCCTTCATTATTCTGGATCTTTATTCCTCATCAGAAGTTCCTTAGCTTGTCTTTTAAATTCTGCTTCAAAGTCTCTGGAACTTAGGTCATCCTCATCCCTGCATAGTGAAAGTTCAAGGAGATCCTGCAAATCTTCAACACCAAGACCTAGTACTTCTTTCCTTGATATATACTTCACTTCGCCATTGGATCCGACCAAGGTCAATACGTGGGTCTTTTGATCAGACATCCACTTTAGTACTTTTAAACCCAATGGGTTTCTTGGGAGAGATTTATTTTCAGATGAGTTTAGAGAAATTGGTTTTGAGAAGAATTGTAAACTTTTAGACATTTGTTTGAAGGCCATTTCGATGACATCATTTGCTGCAGCTATATCTTCTGCAGTTTCTCTTTCAATCAGCTCTTGCCTCTCAATGTCTGTCATGTCTGTTGAAGTGTTTGGTGATGCAGGTTTGGTTAATACCTTTTTAAAAAGGTTTTGAAGTTTCACTGAGCTATATTCTTTTAGATCCATTTTCTTGATGGCATCTGTGAAGTACTCAGCTTCCTTTTTCTTTTTCTTCTTCACTGGTGAACAGTTTTTCTTTCTCTTGGTTTACCACAAGGCTCGGGTTAACTGTTGATGTGATCAGTGTTTTAAGAGTGTCAAGCTGCTGTTCTAGCTTTTTGTAGTCAGGCCTTTTTGAAGTGTCTAGGACTGTTATCCTTCTTTTCTTCAGCCTTTCATAAGCTTCGTCGGTATACTGCTTTGTCCATTTTGCTATGGCTTCAGCAGTATCCACCCTAGCATCTATCAGCTCCTATTTTTTCTTTTTGTATTCGGATGTAAGATCAGCAATGAGCTTTTTATATTTGTTCCAATTTGGAGCTGTCTTCTTCTTTCTTGGATCATTTTTAATCCTTTCAATTATGTTTGCTTCATGCTTTAAGGCAACCATTGGCCATTCTTCAAATTGGTGTTCTTCAGCTTGATAGAATTTTTCTTTCATGATGTATGCAAGATAACTTTTTCTCATTTCTTTTCGTTGATCTGCTTTTTCTTTGCTCCGATCTTGTGCATAGTTTTCCATCAGCTTGACTTTTGTGAGCAAAAATTTCAACTTTTCAGAAATGGCTTCATCACCTTGATCTTTGCATTCGAGTTTAGCTCTAATCTTTGCTTGCCTTGCTTTCATCTCTAGATATTCATCCATGTCTTCTGGGACTATGAAGCCTATGAGAGAAGAAAATCTTCTTTTTGAAGGATCATTCTCGGTGTAAAATTGTCTCATCTCATTTTTTACAGCTTCTAGTTCCAGTGGATATTTTGCAGCAACAGGATCATATTTTTCATCAGTTGCCTGAGTTGTTTCTCTTTTTCTTTTGTGAAGCTTTATGGGTGGAGGTAATTTTGGTTGTGATGTAGGAATGATAAGAGCAGTGTTAGATGGTTGACAAACAGCTGTTGAAACAACTGGTGTTTCAACTACTGTTGTCATTACAACTACTGATGTATCAGTAGATGTCTTCTGCATTTGAGCAGGGGTTGAAGGCGGTGAAGTTGTTTTTGGTGGATCAGTGGTTTGACAAGCAGCTGTTGAAACGACTGGTGTTTCAACCACTGTTGTCATTACAACAGATATTTTAACATCTGATGTCTTCTGCTTTTTAGCAGGAGGCGATGGTGGTGATGTTGGTGGTGGTAAGACAATGGTTTTGGTGTGTGTTGTAGTGGTGTGTGTTGATGAGATGGCAGCTGTTTGGCTAGCAGTTTTTGAAACCACTGTTGTATCAGCTGTTTGGATGGAAGTATGAGATTTTGTGGTTTGAGGTTTGGAACCTTTTGGAAATGGTTTAGTTGTCTGTTTTTCTTGTTCTGGTTCAATATATAAGCCATCTTCTATTCCCTTCTTTTTCAACTTGATTTTCTCCCCCTTTTTGGCATTATCTGCAAGGGGGTTATCCATGAAAAGAATAGTGGAAGGAACCTTTCTAATGGTGCTTTGTATATGAGCCTTGATAGCTTTGATATCTGCTTGAGTATCTTTAAATCTTGACTCCACCATGTTAGTCAGCATTTGTACATGTATTGCATGTTGCTGATCAACCATTTGTTTTTGCTTTTCAAGCAGAGGTTGGAATAAGTTCCACAACTCATTTGCAGCAGGTGCAGGTTGTGCAGATGCTTGAGCTGGAACAGCAGTGGACTGTGCTTTTTGAGCGTTTAACAGCTGTTGCACCATATCCTTTATTTCAGCAACTGATGTTTCAAGTTTTTCAACTCTGCCCGTCAATTCCTGATATTTTGAATCATCACCCACGTTAATGGGATCATCTGATTCCCCACCAGCAGTGGTTGTATCAATGTGTGACTTAGGAACTGAGTCCCAAAAATCACCCATTGATGCCCCTTGTTCTTGGTACTGGGGACTTCTTTCTTCAGCACTTGATAACCTTGTTATTTTACCAGTGGTCAAAACGAACTCACTAGTGGTTACCAGAGGTGCTATGGAAGAAATTGCCTTCAAGGGAGTCTTACTAACAAAACAACTATCCAACTGAAGATCTGTTGATCCATCACTTGTAGTTGTTGCTCCACTTGAACTACCACCAAGAGTTACTTGTAACTCAAGGGGTGTAACCTCCTTAGTTGTTGCTGGGATAGCAGTGGTAGTAGCATCAGACCCAGTCACTTGTGGGAGTATACTCTCAGTGATAGGTGATAGAGAGGAACTGGTTTGTGTCTGAGCTATAGCAACTGCATGCAACAAAGGTATTATGGATTGTGGTAATATGATTGGTGAGGGCATGGGTGTTGAAAGAGACATGTCCTTAGGATCAGGACTGAGGAAAATGGATCCGATTGAGTCCAGAGCTTCATACTGTGGGGTCCCTGTGCTTACAACCTGATCCTTTTGTGAGGATGCAGGAGGAGTTTGAGGCAATGGTGGAGATCTTTCTACCAACTGCTGTGAGGAAGTAGAAGCAGTGGTTTGTGGTGACTTTTGTTTTGTCACTGGCAGTTTCTTTGGGATCTCATCTTCCAGAGTTGCCTTTGTTTTGGGTTTGGTGGGTTTTCTGGATGTTTTCTTTTTGGTCTTTTTGGTAGTGGCAGGTGTGGGTTTCAAAGCAGTGATAGTGCTGCTATGATCACTTGGAGCAGTGGGCTCAGCAGCAGATGTCTGAGGAGCAGTGGTAACTGCTAAATTCTGCTCAGACACCTCTTCTTTTGTTTTTATTGGTGCCATCATTCTAGAAAATGTTTCAGTTGTTAACCCTTTTATTTGAAAATAGGCACCCTGTTTGAGCAAATTTTCATTTTCTTTTCCAAATTTTTGTTTAAAATAGTAGCTTAAAAATCTTGGAAAAAGTAAAAATGCTTTGCTATCAACGTTTTTCACCAAATCATCAAAGATTTCCTAGGTATAGTTAAAATTTTCATTGTTTAGAATAGTATAACCCAAGCACTGAATCTTTGAAGGTATTTCGTTAAAAGCAGTTGTTTTATTCGTAACACACATCAAGAGAGTGTGAAATAAAAACCTAGGTGCAGAAGGAAAGAAACCCTTTTGTAAGGTATCTCTTTTTGGTTGTTCTGCGTATCCCTTTTTTAAGAAATCAGTTTTCAACTCGGTTTTATCAAAGGAAGTTTTACCTTTCTGATCATCGAGTTTAAAGACTTCTGAGATGGATTGAGGAGTAATTTGAATCGCTTTACCCTGTATGGATGAGTTGATGGCTACTACTTTATCGTCTTGTTTTTCAAGCGTAGCATTTTTCCAAAACTCTCTCTAGGTTTGCAGGTAAATGTGAGCATCTGCTGTTAACAAAGTTTTGTACTTTGATTCAGATAAGGTGTCGATGATGGAATCGAAGGTGTGGTTGTTTGTGGGTTTTGTGAGTATACCCAAATAGTTGTGAGGGGATTTGTATAGTATTTCAATGGATTCAGCGGCCGTTTGATCGACCTCTTTGGAAGATGATGGTGATTTTGGTTTTGATTTTGATTTCTGTTGGGATTGAACCCTATCAGAGGAACAGATAATGTAAAGCCAAAACTGGATCAAAGCAGTGGATCCAGAATAAGCAGACGTTTACAGTTGGTTCATGCAAATCTCTCCCCTTGAAAGTGGTTTCATATCTGCTGACCTCCTATCCGCTGATCATACTAAGTGCTGACCTACAACTGCTGCTTCATATCTACTGACCAATGTCAAAGACTGATGGAAGACCAAAGCTCTGTTGACTCAATCTACTGCTTTGGAACAAGTACTGCTGATCCGGACAAGCACTGCTAGGTTCACAGCAGAGGAAGGATGCAGCAGCAGTTTAAGTGTCTTTTATGTAATGTAATGTAATGTAATAGCAGTAGTTTAGTACATCAGTGTTTATAGATCAGTAGTTAAAGTTTGTTAGGAGGTTAGATGTCACTTTCATGGTGACGTCAGCTAAGATGCTCAGTGGTTTGCAAGTGCCTATAAATAGTTCAGTACTTTGTACTGTTCTATTAGCTCTTTCACCACATCGTCTTCTTTGCACGAACAAACTACTGAGCTCTGGCTGAGGGGGAGTTTGCATTCTTACATCAATCATTGTAATCGTTGTTGAAACAAATTCAATCTTTCGATTCATTGTGTAAAGATGTTTGATAAAAGTATTACTCTCGTTTGATTGTATGCAAAGTTTGCTTTCATCTTATTTCCGCTGCACAACTCTTTCATTTCCATCTTAATTACAAACGAAAATACAATAAAAAAGAAACTCAGATCCAACAATTGGTATCAGAGCCTGGACAGTCAAATTTGATTTAACAATCATTTTGACGTAAATAGTTCAGCTCATAACAGTTGATACTGATCGTTTGTTCGTCCGTTGAAAAACAGAGCAAGGATTAATCACCATTAAAGTTGATTTCTCAGTGTCTGTAAAACAACAAGAATGACGTCACAATCTCAGGATGATAAAAACAACATCGGCTCACTTTTTAAACCACCTATGCTAAAAAGAAATGAGTACAACATCTGGCAGAGAAGGATGGGTCACATCCTTGCTCAACAAAGCACAGGTTGTTGGAGGTCTGTCATTTATGGTCCCCATGTTCCTTCAGTGCCAAGTGCTGAAGATGCTAAAAAGTTCGTTCCAAAACCAGTTGAAAATTATACCGAAACCGACTTTCGAAAGATCGAACTAGATGCTAAAGCTTTTAGCATCATAGCATCAGCGCTGCCCAATGAGATATATGCTGGACTGTTACATTGTAACAGTGCTAAAGAGTTATGGGACACACTTAAGGAACAATTTGGGGGAACTGAGGAAGTAATAGAAAACAATAGGGAAATCCTGAACCAACAGTATGAAACATTTTGCTACGTTAAAGGTGAATCACTAACGCAACAATTTGAGCGTTTCAGCTGTCTCATCAGTGAACTGAGGCTTGTTAACACCACTTTTACAAACTCAACTCAAAATAGCAGGTTCCTCAGGTCACTGCCAGAAAAATGGGACACCATAGCTTTTGTCACCCGAAACTCACCTGAATTCAAGGATCTGACCTTGACCCAACTCCACGGTCGACTCCTGACCTATGAAAGGGAGTTGAACCAGAAAAGGAGGTTACAAGAGTCAGGAAAAGTTACCGATGATTACACTTTCGGTAATACTGCTCTTCTGGGTCAAGAAGAATCTGGGGGCAGTGGTAAGGACCAGGGTTTTGATCACTTCATTGACATAACTGCTGGTGCAAATTTTAACAACCCTGATCCTCACTCTGCTAGTTATGCATTCACTGCAAATGAAAACCAGATGTCAGACAATTTAAGCTTTGAACTAAATGATTTGCAACATTTTGATCCCACTGATTTAGAGGAAATGGACATTCTGCACCAACTGGCCTTGCTAAGTGTTAGAACTAGCAAGTTTTACAAAAGAACAGGGCGAAAATTCCCAGGTCTGCATGGGAATCTAAGGGTTGGGTTGGATAAATCGAAAATCAAGTGCTATAAGTGTAATAGGTTGGGACATTTCGCTAGGGAATGTAGGAGTCAAACTACTGGTCCCATAATTACTCATCCTAGCTCAAATCCTAGACCTCAAAACCAAAACACTGTGCACTATGCCCAATATACCCCAGCAGCTCAAGTGAACACTGCTCACTATGCTGCTGCCCCTGTGCCAGTACATTATGTTCAAACTACTGTTCCACAAATCCAATATGTTCAAACCCCTGCTCCACAGGTACAAGTGCAACCTGTTGCACCTCAAACCACTGCTCCAGCAGCAGCACAACCAGATCAACAAAGTTTTTTCACTCAAGGGTTTGTTGACTGGAGCAGTATGCCTGAAGACCTTAATGATGAAAATTTTGCACTCTATGCTTCTAATGATTCTTCTCATGATGAGTTTTGTTTGATGGCATTAGTGTCAATACAGGAAGAGGTTGAAACTGAGGAGGAACAGCAGTGCTTTGAAACAGTGGAAGAGGTGACTGAAGCAGTGGTTACTGCTGTGGCTGGTGAACTACTGTTGGGAGAAAGTTCAGGTACCCTGATTGAACCAATGACAGATCCATGGTCCGTAGAGGACAAAGAAGAAGAAAAAGAAGAAAAGGCTGGTGAAAAGAAGGTAAAAGCTGATGATGATGAAGATCATCAATGTGATTGTGCTATGATGGCAGCTGCCAAGGTATCTCCTCAAGTTCTTGAAAAACTGTGTTCAGACAATTGCATAATTGCTTTTGCTAACATCAAAGAGGTGAATGAAAACCTTCGGGATAAAATCTTAACTGATGAGGTCAAATTTGAAAGCTCTTTAAAAGAACTTAAAAACAAATTGACTGAAAAGGAAAAAGAAATCAGCTGTTTAAAAGAAGAGCAAAGTATAACCAAAACCCAACTTCAAACTATGGTAGAAAAATACCAAGTTTGCAAAAAGGAGTTGGAGTCTGCCCAGATTACTTGTGAAAGATGGGTGGAATCCTGCAAAGGATATGAGGTTATGCTTGAAAAACAAAGAAAAAGCAATGTGAAGTTTGGGGTTGGGTATAGAAAATATGATGATGAAAACACTGCTTTTGAAAACTCTGTTCAAACCACTGATGAAGCTACTGAGCTTATCCCCACAAACAAGAATGGCCAAGAAGTGAAAATCACTGACAAACTTGGTAACAAAATCACACTTAACAGACCAATGGGTTCCTCCACTTTCAAGGAGCTTGAAGATCATCAGTTTAAACCAAAATGGTCTGATGAGTGTGATATTCTTGAAAATTTCAAGCCAATGGACTTTACATCAATTGATGGTGCTAAAGCTCCAAAAGCTAAAGTCATACCTCTCAAAGATATCCCAGC
Organism: Helianthus tuberosus; assembly: GCA_030545235.1. Classification (NCBI taxonomy): domain Eukaryota; kingdom Viridiplantae; phylum Streptophyta; class Magnoliopsida; order Asterales; family Asteraceae; genus Helianthus; species Helianthus tuberosus. The sequence continues at coordinate 74,861,095 of CM060437.1, forward strand.
AGTGGTTAAAACCTCTGCTGCAAAGGAATCTGAAAAGAGAAAGAAGAAAGAAAAAATTGATAACCTGTTTTGTGAATTCTGTGAGAAAAGGAATCATCTAACAAAAGACTGTTTCCACTTAAAAGCTTATGATCTAAACAAAACAAGTGTCATTGTTTCAGCAGAAAGCTGCATTGTCTGTGGGAAAACAAACCACAAAACTCAAGCATGTGTGTACCTCAAAAACTTTGATGTGAAAAAGAATGAGTACATTGCTAAAACATCCTTGAGTCCATCATCATCATCAACATCTGTCAAATTCACCAAGAAACAACCACTGTTTGTGCCAGTACAAACAGCTGTTACAAAACAGCTGAACCAAACATCTGTCAAAAGAGATGTTCAGGTTACTGATGCACCCCCTGCCAATCAGTTCAGAAAAGGCAGAGAAAAACAGTCTTACCAAAGGATTCCTCACGTTTATGAGGCCTACAAAAGGCCCTCTAAACCCAAAGTGAACAAGCATCCTTTTGGTTACCAGCAGATGATTGGTCAGGACCCACAACAGTGGTTAGAGAAACACTGTCCTAAAACAGTTCAAACCCCTGACCTAACCACTGTCCATCATCTTGCATCCATCCCAGACGCTGTTGAGACCCCATCCAAAGCCTTGTTGGCTTTGGAGACCTTAATGAACTAATCTTTCTACTTCATGTGCAGGGAGCTTCTGCATGCTTTGATAGTCTTTGGTATGTAGATAGTGGAGGCTCCAGGCACATGACAGGATGTAAAGCCCTCCTCAAAGACTTTAAAATCCATGGTGGGGGTGATATATCCTTTGGGAATAATAGTAAAGGGAAGGTTCTGGGGTCTGGTACAGTGCAATCTGGAAATGTAAAATTTGAAAATGTCAATCTAATAGACAATCTAAAATTCAACCTTCTGAGTGTGTCCCAAATGAGTGACAAGGGATTTGGGTCATTCTTCACAAAAGACTGTTGTAGGATTGTTGGACCAGAAATGGTCAAAAAGATTGAAGCAATAATCAAAACTGGTCAAACTAAACTTGTTGCTCAAAGAAGTGGCAATGTTTATGTTGTTGACATGTCAAAAGAGTGTCCCAGAGCTGATGCCTGTCTGTTCTCAGCTGCCTCTAACAAAGAGACAGAACTTTGGCATAGAAGGCTGGGACACACAAATCTTAAGACAATCACAGAAATTTCAAAAAAAGGTTTGGTGAGAGGCCTACCACAAAAATTGTTTTCATGTCCTGAACATTGCATTTCCTGTTTAAAAGGAAAACAGCATAAAAGTTCTTATAAGTCCATTGAAGAGTCCAAAACAACCCAGTGTTTGCAAATGCTACACATGGATTTGTTCGGCCCAGTTCAAGTCATGAGCCTTAAAAAGAAAAGATATTGTTTGGTTATTGTTGATGACTTTTCTAGGTTCACATGGACTTTCTTTTTGCACTCAAAAGATGAAACTGCAGGCATTTTGCAAGACTTTGTAATACAGGTTGAAAATGTGACAACTCGAAATTCCGACATCCTTTATTTGCATTTAATGCACGTTGACTTTGACTTGTTTGACTTGTTTGACTTATAACTGTACACTGATTGTAATTTGAGATGATTGTTGGATATGCTACATGCTGATATGATAATACTTATTGTGATGGTTGCATGCATATGTGTTTAATGATTTAATGGGAACCTGTTGTAAACACTCAGACTATTAAGCCCTGTATAAACTCGACGAAACACATGTGCCATTCGTCATATACCACCCGACGAAACAGGTGTTTCGCCATCAGCATCTCGACGAATCAAATGTGATTCGCCGGCCCGTCAGTTTCGCCAAGCCCAGTAAGGGCCCAAAACACTTAGACGCGTATAAGTTATACGGAACCGCTCAATTCGTCACTTTAGCAAAACAGAAAAAAACCCTAGAGCTCCCACTCCTGTGTGACGGCAGACTAGAGTTCTCGAAGCCTCGTTAAGAGATTAAACCTTCGTACTATCGACCTCGGTTAGTCATATGTTTGTTTAATCGATTTCATGACTCTTGATTTCTGAATTCATGCTTAGGTATATGTTTGATTTATAGAATGGTTATGAATATGATGATGTTGTTTCGTTATGCATGCTTAATCGATTTCACAGCTATATCTGAAACGTGGTATTGATTTAGGGTTTCTTATAAACAAGATCAGATTGTTGATATTGATCATCAGAATAGTAGGTTGATAATGTTAAATCCGGGAATGTTGTTGGATGGCCTAGGGTTAATTCATGGCTTTAGTTATGATTGGAAATCACGGATATTGATGTTTTGCTGGATGAATATCGTATGACTTGTGTATAATGATGGTTGTGTGATTCTGTCTGCTAATCGGTGATTAGGGTTTCTGTGATATTGACGTAACTGACTTACGACGAATCAAACTTTTTTTGACGAAACGCAGGTAACGACGAAACAGGAATCTGTTTCGTCGAGACCTCAATGACGAATCAAAAGGGTAGACGAAATGGGGTGTTTCGTCGAAGGGACTTATGGCGAAACAGGGGTGTTTCGCCAAGTGGGTAATCAGCAACAGTAACCTGTTTATATTCTGTTTAAGTGTTAACCTGGTTAGTTAACTGCAGTTAAGTGTAACCATCTTGTGTATGATCTGAAATACGTGCTACGTGCTACTTGCTTACCAACTGTGTGTCTATACTTGAACACAAACTGATTTCACATACGTGCATACTTTAGGACGTGATTGATTACTTGCGAGCATTCACTTAGCATACCGAGCAAACCAAGGTGAGTTCACACCCTTACTAAGGCATGGGATTCCCAGGGTTTGGGGAATGGGATGGAAGGAATAAGGTTGAATAGATTCGTACATACACTGATACTAGACTACCATACCATTGTCCTCGGTTGTGAAGGACACATACGTAAAACCTACGTGAACTTATACTCAATACTATCCTCGGTTGTGAAGGATACTCACGTAAAACCTACGTGAACTTATACTCAATACTATCCTCGGTTGTGAAGGATACTCACGTAAAACCTACGTGAACTTATACTCAATACTATCCTCGGTTGTGAAGGATACTCACGTAAAACCTACGTGAACTTATACTCAATACTGTCCTCGGTTGTGAAGGACACTTACGTAAAGACTACGTGAACTATGTACGTACTACTGTTCTCGGTTGTGAAGAACACTTATGGTTACAAATAGTCTAGTGTATATGCAACATGGGAAGCCCCCACTAATAGAACATACGATCGGCCTAGTAGCGCCACATGTTACGAAACAAACTTACAATTACGAACTTATTTACTGTGAACTCGCTCAACTAGTTGTTGATTCTCTGTTACATGCCTTGCAGGACCTTAGGTACATATGGAGCTTGCACAGGAAGGAGCAGGTCGTTGTGGGATACGGATCGTAGACGATATTTGAACTTATAACTTATTTTGGGTTTTCATTATTATGCTTCCGCTACTTAAACAATGTTTGGTTATGAACATCAGTCATGTCAAGATGAATTACCTTTTTCTACTTTTACACTTAAATACTATGTTTGATATGATTGGTGGATTGATCCTGGTCATGTCACGCCTCCAAGCGGTGGTACTCCGCGGGTGGATTTTGGGGGTGTGACAGATTGGTATCAGAGCCATTGGTTATAGAGAACTCGGTTTTAATATGGGGAAAACGATTTTTATTAAAACCAGACTATAACCAGAACAGTGCTCTCAACGATCCACAACGACGCCTCGCTCCACGTGCAAGGCTCAACATCATAGGTACTACTATTCATGTTACCTTACCTACTTGCTAGAATTACATAGAACTTTGCTCGCGGTATGCCTAGATTACAGAACTTACTATACGTTATTGCTTGAGAATACTTGTGTGCTCACTCTCTTCGCACTATTCGCGAACCTCTCACCCACATGTTCTCCTTGATGTCAAGATCATGAGTGGACGCGTTAACCTAACTCAAGCCCAGTTGGCGGCTTCGATCACTGAACAAGTTACTGCAGCACTCGCAGCTGCCCAGGCAGGAGGTGTAACCTGCCATCACCACTTACTCTAGGATCTTTAGATCCTACTCTTGTAACTCAACACTTGTGCTTAATTTTGATTACTCATACGCACACGACAAGTCAACACGCTCAGCCACCTGTATGCACATACAAGACTTTTATGGACTGTCGTCCTACTACTTTCAACAACACTGAAGGAGCTGTTGGACTCCTCCATTAGTTCGAGGAACTCGAATCGGTCTTCGAATGTGCGAATGACCTGAGGCTCGTAAGGTGAAATAGGCCACTGATACTCTCGAAGGCACCGCGCTAACTTGGTGGAGCGCGCAAGTTCAAAGGCTGGGCTGGCGGCTGCTAATGCCACCCCATGGAATGATTTTAAGGAACTGATCAAACGTGAATACAGTAGTTATGATGCCATCCACAAGTTGGAAGTGGAGTCCTTTAACATGAAGATGACGGGGTCAGAGATAGAAGCGTACACGAAACGATCCAATAAACTGGCAACATTGTGTTCAACTATGGTGGATCCTCCCATCAAGAGCAATGAGCTGTACCTCAAGGGCTTAGTACCAGAAATTCAAAGCCATGTGATGACTGCTAATCTTGCTACTATTCAAGATGTTACTCATCTTGCTCATCATCTCACAGACCAGGCAGTGGAACAGAACAAGCTGCCTAGACGTATTGGTACTACTACTACTACTTCTGCTATTCCCAGTGACAACAAATGAAAGTGGGATGGAACCTCTAGCAAGGGTTCGACTACGATTCCGTCCCAGGCACAGCAGTGAAAGATCGATGACAACCAAAGTCCTGGTCAGCAACCTTTAGTAGTCAAGGGCAGGGTGGATACAGGGGAAACCACCCTAAGTGCAAACGATGTAACTGGCACCACAGCGGGCCGTGCAACCGAATTCATTGTCAATGATGCGACAAGCTTGGCCATGGAGCCAAAGATGGTAGAAACTCACGTCCTGCAAGCCAGAACCAACAACAACAGACACAAGATCTACAGAATCAGCAGCAGCGGCAGGGTAATAAGGGATGTTATCAGGGTGGTGTTGAAGGTCTCTTCAAGAGACACTGCCCACGGTTGAACCAGAACCAGAATTAGAACCACAACCAAGGAAACGGGAACTAGGGAAGACAACAACGGGGGGTAATAACGACGGCAATGGTGCCAGGGGTCGAGTGTTTGTGATTGGTCAGGGTGATACTAGGAATGACCCCAGCGTTGCGATAGTTTCGACATCGACATTGGTATGGATTAGTTATCCCAACAACAAGCAGAGATCCTATACATAGAGAAGATCATTCGTATCCCACGTTCTGGTAAAGAACCTCTCGAAGTTCAAGGCGACAAGAGTGGTGTCGTTAGTGGCATCATTTCTTTCTTGAAGGCTTAGAAGTGTTTACGTAAGGATCACGCAGCTGTTTTAGCACTCGTTACGGATACATCGAAGAAAGAGAAAAAGATTGAGGATATTCCTGTATTACGCGACTTTCCTCAAGTGTTTCCAGAAGAGTTACCTGGGTTACTGCCTCATCGTCAGGTCGAATTTCAGATCGAGCTCGCTCCAGGAGCAGCACCCATAGCTCGAGCACCTTATCGTTTAGCTCCAACTGAACTGGAAGAACTGTCTAAGCAATTGCAGGAACTCTTGGAAAAGGGTTTTATACGTCCTAGCTCTTCGCCTTGGGGAGCTCCAGTGTTATTCGTAAGGAAGAAAGACGGTACGTTCAGGATGTGTATAGACTACCGTGAACTCAACAAGGTGACGATCAAGAATCGTTATCCTCTTCCGCGCATAGATGATTTATTCGACCAGCTGCAAGGGTCGAGCTACTACTCCAAGATAGACTTAAGGTCAGGGTACCATCAGCTGAGAGTCCGGGATGAGGACGTCTCCAAAACAGCATTTAGAACTCGCTACGGCCACTACGAGTTTATGGTCATGCCATTCGAGCTAACGAACGCGCCTACGGTTTTCATGGATCTAATGAACAGGGTGTGCAAACCTTATCTTGACAAGTTTGTTATTGTTTTCATCGACGACATCCTGATTTATTCGAAGAATCGGGAGGAACACGAGCATCACTTACGACTTATTTTGGAACTTCTTCGAACGGAACAGCTATACGCTAAGTTTTCAAAATGCAACTTCTGGCTTCGTGAAGTCCACTTCTTAGGCCACGTGGTAAACAAGGATGGGATTCATGTCGATCCATCCAAGGTGGATTCGATCAAGAACTGGCCTGCACCTCGCACACCAACTGAAATACGCCAATTCTTGGGTTTGGCGGGTTACTACAGACGGTTCATCAAAGACTTCTCAAAGATTGCACAGCCGCTTACATTGCTGACACAGAAAGGTGTTGCTTACCGTTGGGGTAATACACAAGAAACAGCGTTTCAGCACTTAAAGGATAGACTCTGTAGCGCACCTATCCTCTCATTGCCTGAAGGCACGGACGATTTTGTAGTCTACTGTGACGCATCCATTCAAGGTCTTGGATGTGTGTTAATGCAAAGGGATAAAGTCATTGCTTACGCATCGCGCCAACTTAAGGTTCATGAACGGAATTACACTACACACGACCTAGAGCTGGGAGCGGTTGTTTTTGCACTTAAGATATGGCGACACTACTTGTACGGTACCAAATGTGCTATCTACACTGACCACAGAAGCCTCGAACATATATTCAAACAGAAAGAACTGAATATGCGACAGCGACGATGGGTTGAACTGCTAAACGACTACGAATGCTCAATCAGGTACCACCCGGGCAAAGCCAATGTTGTGGCTGACGCCCTCAGTCGAAAGGACACCGCGCCTAAGCGCGTGCGAGCTTTACAACTCACCATACAGTCTACTCTTCCTTCCCAGATACGAGATGCTCAGTTAGAAGCATTGAAACCAGACAACGTCAGGGCTGAAGCCCTACGTGGTTCAAGACAACGTTTAGAACAGAAGGAAGATGGTGCTTACTACGTTACAGGACGCATTTGGGTTCCACTTTATGGTAATCTACGCGAGCTCGTAATGGATGAAGCTCATAAGTCTCGCTACTCGGTACATCCAGGTGCGGATAAAATGTACCACGATATTAAAACTACATACTGGTGGCCTAGCATGAAGGCCCACATAGCCACATACGTTAGCAAATGCTTGACTTGTGCGAGAGTCAAGGCAGAATATCAGAAACCGTCAGGTCCACTTCAACAACCTGAGATACCTCAATGGAAATGGGAGCAAATTTCCATGGACTTTGTTACTGGTCTACCCAGATCTCAGCGCGGAAATGATACTATTTGGGTGATCGTGGATCGACTCACAAAGTCTGCTCACTTCTTGGCTATCAAAGAAACAGACAAGTTCTCTACTTTAGCAGACATCTACTTAAAAGAAGTGGTCTCGAGGCACGGGGTGCCCACCTCCATCATCTCTGATCGTGACGCACGTTTTACTTCAGAACTGTGGCAAGCAATGCATAAATCTTTTGGCTCTCGTTTAGACATGAGCACAGCTTATCACCCTCAGACAGATGGGCAGTCTGAGCGCACTATTCAAACTCTAGAAGACATGCTTCGGGCGTGCGTAATTGACCTTGGCAATGGTTGGGAGAAACATCTGCCACTCGTGGAATTTTCATACAATAACAGCTACCACACCAGCATTAAGGCTGCACCATTCGAGGCATTGTACGGGCGTAAATGCCGGTCACCTCTCTGTTGGGCAGAGGTGGGAGATAGTCAAATCACAGGTCCAGAAATGGTAGTCGATACTACAGAAAAGATTGCACAAATACGACAACGCATGGCGGCAGCACGCGACCGTCAGAAAGCATACGCTGATTTAGACAGGAAACTACTCGAATTCCAGGTTGGGGATCGAGCGCTACTTAAAGTTTCACCCTGGAAGGGTGTGGTTCGTTTTGGCAAACGCGGCAAACTAAATCCATGATATGTTGGACCTTTCGAGGTTATTGAGAAAATAGGCAAAGTGGCCTACAGATTGAATTTACCACCTGAACTCAGTGCAGTTCACAACGTTTTTCATGTGTCGAATCTGAAAAAGTGTCTGTCAGATAAGACCCACACAGTTCCTTTGAAGGAACTCACCATCGATGAGCGGTTGCAGTTCGTCAAAGAACCAGTTGAAATCACGGACCGGGATGTCAAGGTCCTTAAGAACACTAGAATACCTCCTGTACGAGTTCGTTAGAACTCCCGTCGTGGCCCAGAGTTCACCTGGGAACGAGAAGATCAATGAAACTCAAGTATCCCCAGTTATTCGGAAACCGTGCAACCACTACTGAGGCTGAAGCTACTACAGAATTTCGGGACGAAATTCCAAATCAACGGGGGGATAATGTGACACCCCAAGAAAACCAGTAATCTTCGCAAACCTGCTCGGGGAGCCGCGATACGACACAGGTAAATAACGCCACACTACTAGCTTCCTCAGTAACTGCATGCTAAATTTCGGGACGAAATTTCTTTCAAGTTGGGGATAATGTGACAACTCGAAATTCCGACATCCTTTATTTGCATTTAATGCACGTTGACTTTGACTTGTTTGACTTGTTTGACTTATAACTGTACACTGATTGTAATTTGAGATGATTGTTGGATATGCTACATGCTGATATGATAATACTTATTGTGATGGTTGCATGCATATGTGTTTAATGATTTAATGGGAACCTGTTGTAAACACTCAGACTATTAAGCCCTGTATAAACTCGACGAAACACATGTGCCATTCGTCATATACCACCCGACGAAACAGGTGTTTCGCCATCAGCATCTCGACGAATCAAATGTGATTCGCCGGCCCGTCAGTTTCGCCAAGCCCAGTAAGGGCCCAAAACACTTAGACGCGTATAAGTTATACGGAACCGCTCAATTCGTCACTTTAGCAAAACAGAAAAAAACCCTAGAGCTCCCACTCCTGTGTGACGGCAGACTAGAGTTCTCGAAGCCTCGTTAAGAGATTAAACCTTCGTACTATCGACCTCGGTTAGTCATATGTTTGTTTAATCGATTTCATGACTCTTGATTTCTGAATTCATGCTTAGGTATATGTTTGATTTATAGAATGGTTATGAATATGATGATGTTGTTTCGTTATGCATGCTTAATCGATTTCACAGCTATATCTGAAACGTGGTATTGATTTAGGGTTTCTTATAAACAAGATCAGATTGTTGATATTGATCATCAGAATAGTAGGTTGATAATGTTAAATCCGGGAATGTTGTTGGATGGCCTAGGGTTAATTCATGGCTTTAGTTATGATTGGAAATCACGGATATTGATGTTTTGCTGGATGAATATCGTATGACTTGTGTATGATGATGGTTGTGTGATTCTGTCTGCTAATCGGTGATTAGGGTTTCTGTGATATTGACGTAACTGACTTACGACGAATCAAACTGTTTTTGACGAAACGCAGGTAACGACGAAACAGGAATCTGTTTCGTCGAGACCTCAATGACGAATCAAAAGGGTAGACGAAATGGGGTGTTTCGTCGAAGGGACTTATGGCGAAACAGGGGTGTTTCGCCAAGTGGGTAATCAGCAACAGTAACCTGTTTATATTCTGTTTAAGTGTTAACCTGGTTAGTTAACTGCAGTTAAGTGTAACCATCTTGTGTATGATCTGAAATACGTGCTACGTGCTACTTGCTTACCAACTGTGTGTCTATACTTGAACACAAACTGATTTCACATACGTGCATACTTTAGGACGTGATTGATTACTTGCGAGCATTCACTTAGCATACCGAGCAAACCAAGGTGAGTTCACACCCTTACTAAGGCATGGGATTCCCAGGGTTTGGGGAATGGGATGGAAGGAATAAGGTTGAATAGATTCGTACATACACTGATACTAGACTACCATACCATTGTCCTCGGTTGTGAAGGACACATACGTAAAACCTACGTGAACTTATACTCAATACTATCCTCGGTTGTGAAGGATACTCACGTAAAACCTACGTGAACTTATACTCAATACTATCCTCGGTTGTGAAGGATACTCACGTAAAACCTACGTGAACTTATACTCAATACTATCCTCGGTTGTGAAGGATACTCACGTAAAACCTACGTGAACTTATACTCAATACTGTCCTCGGTTGTGAAGGACACTTACGTAAAGACTACGTGAACTATGTACGTACTACTGTTCTCGGTTGTGAAGAACACTTATGGTTACAAATAGTCTAGTGTATATGCAACATGGGAAGCCCCCACTAATAGAACATACGATCGGCCTAGTAGCGCCACATGTTACGAAACAAACTTACAATTACGAACTTATTTACTGTGAACTCGCTCAACTAGTTGTTGATTCTCTGTTACATGCCTTGCAGGACCTTAGGTACATATGGAGCTTGCACAGGAAGGAGCAGGTCGTTGTGGGATACGGATCGTAGACGATATTTGAACTTATAACTTATTTTGGGTTTTCATTATTATGCTTCCGCTACTTAAACAATGTTTGGTTATGAACATCAGTCATGTCAAGATGAATTACCTTTTTCTACTTTTACACTTAAATACTATGTTTGATATGATTGGTGGATTGATCCTGGTCATGTCACGCCTCCAAGCGGTGGTACTCCGCGGGTGGATTTTGGGGGTGTGACAGAAAAGCAATTTGACCTTCCAGTGAAAAGCTTCAGGAGTGACAATGGCACAGAATTCAAAAATAGGGAGTTGGATGCCTTCTGTGTGAAGAAAGGGATTGTAAGGCAGTACAGCTTCCCAAGAACACCAGAGCAGAATGGGGTAGTGGAAAGGAAGAACAGAACTCTGATTGAGGCTGCCAGAACCATGCTTGCAGATTCAGGTTTGCCATTAACATTCTGGGCAGAGGCAGTAAACACTGCTTGCTATGTTCAGAACAGAGTTTTAATAAACCCCAGGCACAAAAAGACTGCCTATGAAATTCTGTATAAAATTAAACCACTGATCTCATATTTCAAAGTGTTTGGCTGCCCATGTTTTATTTTGAACTTAAAAGATTCCATTTCAAAATTTGCAGCCAAAATTGATTGTGGTTATCATCTGGGATACTCAACCACTGCCAAGGCCTACAAAGTGTTCAATACACGGACCAAGGCAGTGGAGGAGACTTTGAATGTTAAGTTCAATGAACTTTCATCAATGAAAATCCCAGCAAATCCTGCAGATCTGTTTGATCTTGAAAAATTCACTTTTGAAAATACTGCTGTCAAGACTAACAGTGCAGGTCCATCAGAGGATACAACACCAGACTATGGGTATGAAATCATCATCCCTCAAAGGTCTGCCACAAAGGGAAAAGCATCAGCTGTTCAAAACAGTTGTCAAAGCTCTACCACTGCTACCTCAACAGTTGTTGACCAAAGTAGCCCATCAACCACTGCTTCCACATCCTCAAACACTGCTGACAAAAGTCCTCAAACAGTGGATCAAAGTCAGCAGTTGTCCACATCATTACCTCCTATACCACCACCTTTTGAAGCCACTGCTGGATCATCAAAGTCCCCAGCAGTGGTTAGCTCAGATGATACACATTTGCAGCCTTCACCAACCAATGCCATCATACCATACCAAGGAGATTTAATCTTCTTGAGATCTCATCCACCTGATCAAATCATTGGCAACATAAATGAAGGGGTGCTCACAAGAAGCCAAACCCAAAACATTTGTCTTTTTGCTGGTTTTCTATCACTCCATCAGCCAGTCAAGTACCAAGAGGCACTGAAAGACAACAGCTGGGTAGAAGCCATGCAAGAGGAGCTCCAACAGTTTAAAAGACAACAAGTATGGGAGCTTGTACCACTGCCAGAAGAGGTTAGTCCCATTGGCACAAAGTGGGTCTTCAAGAACAAAACTGATGAAAGGGGTATTGTTGTCAAGAATAAAGCCAGGCTTGTGGTTCAAGGTTACAGACAGGAAGAGGGGATTGATTATGATGAAACATTTGCCCCTGTTGCAAGATTAGAAGCAATTAGACTGTTCCTGGCCTTTGCTGTCAACCACAATATGAAGGTGTTTCAAATGGATATCAAAAGTGCTTTCCTCTATGGTACAATTCAAGAAGAGGTGTATGTTTGTCAACCTCCAGGTTTTGATGATCCATTTTATCCAGATCATGTCTACAGGCTAAACAAAGCCTTGTATGGCTTGAAACAAGCACCAAGGGACTGGTATGAAACTCTTTCCAACTTCCTACTCTCAAATGGTTTCAAAAGAGGTACCATTGATAAAACACTGTTTTTAAAATGGAGAGGGAAGGATTTAATGATTGTCCAGATTTATGTGGATGACATTATTTTTGGAAGCACATGTAACTCAATGTGTGAAGAGTTTAGAGAACTCATGACAGCTGAGTTTGAAATGAGTGCTATGGGTGAGCTGCAATGCTTTCTTGGTCTCCAAGTACAGCAATTGCAAAATGGAACTTTCATTCATCAAAGCAAATATGCTAAAGAACTTTTAACCAAATTTGATATGAATGATTGTAAACCATGCAGCACACCCATGGCAATAAATAAGCTGGTCATGTCTGATGAAAAGGATGAGCTGATTGACCAAACACTTTATAGAAGCATGATTGGGTCTTTATTGTACCTAACTGCATCTAGACCAGACATCATGTTTGCAACATGTGTCTGTGCAAGAAGTCAGTCAGCTCCCAGAAAATCAAATCTCATTGCTGTAAAAAGGATTTTCAGATACATAAAAGGTGCTCCCACACTTGGTATCTGGTATCCAGCTAATGGGAACATCAAGCTTTCAGGTTTCTCAGATAGTGACTTTGCTGGCTGCAACACAACAAGGAAGTCCACATCAGGAGGGTGCCAGTTTCTAGGTGATTGCTTAGTCTCATGGCAAAGCAAAAAGCAAGCAGCTGTTTCAACATCCACTGCTGAAGCTGAATACATTGCTGCTGCAAGCTGTACAGCCCAACTCCTGTGGCTTCAAAATCAGTTGCTGGATTTTGGTATCACTTCCTTAAAGACACCACTCATGTTGGATAGTCAGGCAGCAGAAAATATCATCAAAAATCCAGTTTCCCATTCAACCACCAAACACATCGACATCAGACATCACTTTGTGAGGGATTGCTATGAAAAAGGTTTGATTTCTCTGCATCATGTCCCAACTAAAGATCAGCTAGCTGATGTGCTCACAAAAGCACTTGATACAGCCACTTTTGAAAGCCTGGTCTCTAGAATTGGGATGCTGAACATGGAATAACAAGCAACATCTTGTTTTTCCATGAATAAAAGCAACAAAATGTTTTCAGAAAATCAAAATTCCATCCTTAAAAATAGCTAAAAATGAAATTCTTCATTAAATCCTTAAAAGTCTGCCATTAACCACTGATTGTTCAAAAGTCTGCTCTAATTGAAAAGTCTGTCCACTGCTGAAAGTCAACCCCTGCTCTCTCATTCCTTTGATAAACTCTGTTGCTCAAAAGCAGTGTCTTATCCACTGATATGCTATCCACTGATAGTGAAAATCATCCACTGCTTTCATACCACTGCCTTCATTTGTCACTATCACACAAGTACTGTCCTTCACTTTCAACAGGGGTTGTCACGTGGGCAGTACATATTGGTCAGAACTTTTGTAACGGCTGCCACCTCAGCATTCACTTTCTTCCCTATAAAATCCCCCACTCACCATTAAAACAGGGTTTTACTGTCGAATTGAATTCTTAAAAATTCTCTTCTCAAAGCAGTTTTTCTTCTCATTTCTTCACAAATTTCTTCGATCAATCATCTTCAAAATGACAAAATCAAAGAAATCTTCAAAACCCTCATCCAAATCATCATCGAAAACAGCCTCTCAAAAGGCAATCTCCACTGAAATTCCACATAAACCATCTCACAATCTCCTGGGTCTTCTCACAAAACCAGGAACCACCAATGTTTTCGATTCCATCATTGATCTCATGGCAAAATCAAAGTACAAAACCTTGATCACTGCCGATGCACCAATCTATTTGGCGACCCAAAGGGAGTTCTGGAAAAATGCAACCCTTGAAAAACAAGGCGACACTGCAACCACCATAAACTCTTCAATAAAGGGTAAAACTGTCCAAATCACGCCACAATCCATTTCAGAGGTCTTTCAACTCGGTGATCAGGAAGGTAAAATTTCTTTCACTAAAAACGAGTTAAAAATTGACTTCATTGAGCGAGGGTATGAAGCCACAATGATGAAGAAAATTACCTTAGAAAAAGGTTATTTTCCTTCTGCAACCAGATTTTTATTTCATACCCTCCTCCTATGTGTTTCAAACAAAACCACTTCTTTTAATGAAATCCCTTTAAAGATTCAAAATCTGGGATATGCTATTCTTCAAGGAGAAAATTTTAACTATTCTCGGGAAATTTTTAAAGATTTGGTTAATAATGTTGAAACAAAATCATTCTTACTGTTTCCAAGGTTTTTAAGTTACTATTTCTCAAAGAAATTCAGTAAGGATGATTTAGCTGTAATAAACCAGGGTGATCCTACTCAAATAAACAGTTTAACTACTGAAACTTTTTCAAGGATGTTAGCACCCTGCAAAACACAAGCAGAGGTGCCTGAGCAGATTTTAGCAGTTACAACTGCTCCTCAGGTATCTGCTGCTGAGCCCACTGCTCAAGGTGATCAAAGCAGCAGCACAACTGTTTTGAAACCCACACCTATAACCACCAAAAAGCCAACAAAAAGAAAAACACAAAAACCCCCCAAACCCATCAAAAAGGCATCTCTGGAGGATGAGATACCAGAGCTCCTGCCAGTGACAAAACAAAAGTCACTAGAAACCACTGCTGCTACTTCCTCACAGCAGTTGGTACAAATATCTCAACCCATAACCAAAACTCCTCCTGATTCTTCACAAAAAGAACAGGTTGTACAAATAGGGTCTCCACATCATGATGCTCTGGAAACACTCGTTTCTATCATCCACAGTCCAATGCCTGGGACACATCCTATTTCTACACCAACCATCCCATCCACAATTCCCTCACCAATAAAACCACTGTTGGATGCAATTGATTTGAACCAGGCATTATCCAGTCCTTCTCAATCACCTATTAATGAGAATATACCTCAAAAACTGACTGGGTCTGCTGCATCAATCTTTGCTAACCCACCAACACAACCTGAGGAGGTTACACCCCTTGAGTTACAAGTAACTCTTGGTGGTATTCCAAGCGAAGCAACCACTACAACTGTTACACCCACTGGGTTACATTTGGACAGTGGTTACATTCATAAGACTTCCTTGGAGGCAATTCCTTTTATAGCACCTCTGCCAACCACCAGTGGATTTATTTATCCTACTGGCAACATCAAAAGGTTGTCAAGTGTTGAAGGAAGAAGACCCCAGTACCAAGAAAAAGGGGCATCAGTGGTTAATGTTTGGAGTATATTCCCTACATCTACCACTGATAAAACCACTGCTAGTGGGAAATCAGATGATCCCATTAATTTGGGTGATGGTTTAAAGTACCAGAAATTGACGGATCGTATTGCAAAACTTGATAACTCTGTTGCAGAACTCAAAGATATGCTACAACAGGTGTTACAAGTTCAGAAGGTACAATCAACTGCTGTTCCACCTCAAGCATCTGTTCCACAAAGGGCACCTGCTACAAATGAGCTCTGGAATTTATTTCAATCTTTTCTCCAACAACAAGCACAATTAGCAGATCAGCAACATGAAAAACATGTACAACAGCTGAGAAATGCACTGGAGTCAAGGTTCAAGAACACTCAGGCTGATTTAAAGGCTCTCAAAACTCAGATCTTGCAAACCACTGGCACTGCTCCTCCAAATGTCCGCTACATTTCTCAACTCCCAGAAGATAATGCCAAAAAGGGGGAGAAAATTAAGGAATGGAAAAGGAAGGGTATAGAGGATGGTATCTATCTTGAACCAGAAAATTCAAACATGACCAAAGAGATCCCTTTGCCAGATGGCAGCAAGAAAATTGATGTGACAACAAATGCACTAGCAGAAGCAGCTGCAAGTGTAAAAAGGGATAGAGAGGCCAAAAGGAAAGCCAGGGTGGAAAGAATGGATCATCCAGAACAGGGTACTTCTGGGTCAAGGGATCATGAAAATCCTGTTGAGGAAAAGAAGAGGCCTACTAGAAAAGTAAGGCAACCCAAATCCATTCCTATCAGACGTTCAAAGTCTGTTCAAAAACCATCATACAAAACAGCTGATGCAACAGGAGTTACAAAAACTACTGATTGCCAAACAGTTGTTCTATCAACACACACCACTTCAACACACACAACATCCACTACTTTACCATCATCACCACCAAAAACAACACCTGCTGACATACAGCAGAAGACAGCAGATGTTATAACATCTGTTGTAATGACAACAGTGGTTGAAACACCAGTTGTTTCAACAGCTGTTAGTCAATCACAATCCACTGCCACAACATCTACCACCACTGTTCCATCCAAAACATCATCAGTCTCTCCTAAACCAAAAAGGAGAAGGCTAATTTTAAAAGATGATGACACATCACCACCACAAACATCTTCAAAATCTTTAGCTCTTGTCACAATACCAAAACCTGTTCCTCTCTCTTCAGTTCCAATGTACAAGCCCTTACCTCCTGCAGGTGTTCAATTTCCTCTTGAACTAGCAGCTGTTAGAGATGAAATAAAATCCTTCTACTATGAGGATGACCCTGCCAAAAGGAGGTTGCCATCAATAAAAGGATATCCTTGGCCTAAAAATGTTGATGAATACTTGGAAATCAAAGCCAAACAAGCAGAGGATATCTCAAAAAGAAACACACAAGGGAAGTCTGACAAAGAAATTTCAAGAAATTATCAATATTTGCTCACACAAGTCAGATCCCTAGAGCAATTTGCAAAAAATGTTAGTCAACAAATTTCTGAAAGAGCAGCTGAATCTCTGAAGAAAGACTACATTGAAAGCATCATGGCTCACAAAAAGTACAAAGGAGAGAGATATATGTACAAAGAGTGGACTGTTCCTGAGCTTGAAGATGAAGCTGCAAGAATTCAAGACATGATAAAAAGGAAGGTCACTCACACTCCTCCTAACTGGGCAAAATTTAGAAAGAATGTACCTGACAAACAGGAAGAGCTGAAGAGAATGAAAGAGGAACTGGTAGCAGTTGATTATGGTAACAAAAGACAAGTTGCTAGATGGAAAGAAGATACGGTCAGGGCTACTTACAAAAAGTTGGAACAATTAAGAAAGAAAGATCCCACAGTTCCTCAAAAGCCTGACTATCCTGAAGCAGCGGTTTCAAAAAGACCTTCAAAGCTGCAAATCAGGAGATCCACAGCTCCAGTTGGTGCTACCATCTACAAAAGAAGGTCACACAAACAGCTGATTGCTGAAACCATCAAAGAGTTAATGGAAGGTGAAGACCTTGGAAAAGAGGGTATAAAGAAAATGATCATGGAAACTCTTGGTTTGGATCAAACTGCAAGTACTGCTCAGCCAGTCATGAATAGGCGAGCCTCTCCAAATACTTCTGCAAATAAACATCTCCCAAGAAACCCTCCAGGCTCAAAAATACAAAAGTGGGAAACTGACAAACAGACCTGCGTATTGACTTTGCTCAGGTCTGGTGGAGGAGTGGAGAAAATATCAAGGGAACAAGCTCTTGGCCTGAGTCTTGAAGATTTGCAGTATCTCCTTGATCTTCCACTCAGCAGGGATGATGAAGATACAGATGCCCTAGACTTTGAATTACAATTTAAAGGTCAGATAAGGGAACTGTTGATGAGGCAATAAAGATTTCCACAAATAATGAAGAGTTTTGGCATTATCTGTTCCAGGGGGAGATTGTTGGGATTGAACCCTATCAGAGGAACAGATAATGTAAAGCCAAAACTGGATCAAAGCAGTGGATCCAGAATAAGCAGACGTTTACAGTTGGTTCATGCAAATCTCTCCCCTTGAAAGTGGTTTCATATCTGCTGACCTCCTATCCGCTGATCATACTAAGTGCTGACCTACAACTGCTGCTTCATATCTACTGACCAATGTCAAAGACTGATGGAAGACCAAAGCTCTGTTGACTCAATCTACTGCTTTGGAACAAGTACTGCTGATCCGGACAAGCACTGCTGGGTTCACAGCAGAGGAAGGATGAAGCAGCAGTTTAAGTGTCTTTTATGTAATGTAATGTAATAGCAGTAGTTTAGTACATCAGTGTTTATAGATCAGTAGTTAGAGTTTGTTAGGAGGTTAGATGTCACTTTCATGGTGACGTCAGCTAAGATGCTCAGTGGTTTGCAAGTGCCTATAAATAGTTCAGTACTTTGTACTGTTCTATTAGCTCTTTCACCACATCGTCTTCTTTGCACGAACAAACTACTGAGCTCTGGCTGAGGGGGAGTTTGCATTCTTACATCAATCATTGTAATCGTTGTTGAAACAAATTCAATCTTTCGATTCATTGTGTAAAGATGTTTGATAAAAGTATTACTCTCGTTTGATTGTATGCAAAGTTTGCTTTCATCTTATTTCCGCTGCACAACTCTTTCATTTCCATCTTAATTACAAACGAAAATACAATAAAAAAGAAACTCAGATCCAACAATTTCATCATTTTGAAAAGGAAGAAGAAGAACAGAGAATGATTTGGGATGGAGGGTTGAAAACTGCTTTGAGAAGAGAATTTTAGAATTCAATTCGACAGTGTAAAACCCTGTTTGGGATTTTGATCAGTGTTTTATTAAGGGAAAAGGTGAGTGCTGATGTGGCAGCGGTTACAAAGATCTGAGGGCTAAAAACTCACCACGTGTCAACCTCTGATGGAATGGATGAAGAGTGGAGGACAGTTGTTTTGAGAACCACTGATGAACCAAGCATCAGTAGTTACAATGGTAATAATGTGATAACAGTGGATGATTTTTACTATCAGTGGATAGCATATCAGTGGATAAGACACTGATTTTGAACATCAGTGCTTGTCAAGAAAATGAAGGATCAGTGGCTGACTTTCAGCAGTGGACAGTATTTTAGGAAACAGATGTTTGAGCAGAACAGTGGTTAAGGGTAAGGTAATGGTAATGATTTGAAAGACTTAGTATGTCAGCAACTGTTTTGAGAATTTTCATTCAAGGTTTTGCCACATGTCATTTACATATTTTGAAGCTTTTACAACTCCCTGACAGTGGTTTAGTACCCCAGATGATGTAAACTTTTTACTAAGGCTACTCATTCTTGCTATAATATTTAAATTAAAACAAGAGTACCCCAGTATTTCAAGATCTTCTGGCAATCAATCTTTGATCAGTTTTAAGACAAACTTGAGTTGGATATGACCTTGACACTTGTACCAAATTCCTTTTGATCTGTTTTGAGGATAATATAACCAGCAAAAATAAAGGTTATGCATCCTGACAGGAGATTGAAACCTTTACTATTAAAAACCAGTAAAAGTTCAAAATATATTATTCTTAAAAAAAATGAAGAATGATATCCTGCCTTATTCGAGAGAATCCTTTTACAGAAAAATAAATAAAGGATTTTCTGAAAACAACATCAAAAAGAATCTGGTATAATTTTCCACTGAAATTCCTAATCATATCAATCTCAAGCTTATGAAAATGGTCAGTGGTTTGACAACAGTGGTATGAAATTTTAAATACATTTTGACTACTGTTTGGTACCATTCTCTTGTTGATTGATTGACAACAGAAAAATGAGGACACAAGATCACATGAGTTTTCGAAAACCCTGGTGTAGAGTTTGTTACCATGTGATGATTCTGAAAATTTGTCTAGTCCTTTTTGAAAGTTTATTCTCTGCGAATACTATTGTTACCTGAACCTTTTTCCTGAACCAATGAATGCACACAGTTGCTGAATGACCATTGTTACCCCAATTTTTTGACTCTTAAGCGTTTTACATTTATACTCTTTTCTTTTGACTTCAAAAGTTTTGAGATAAACACACTTTCTGAGTTTTTATGATTATCTTCTTCCCTTTTTACCCTTCCCATTCACAAGTACTGAAATACTCACTGGGAGGCATTATTGAAGGAATACTTATTCCAAAATTATTTTGCAGTAATGTTTTGAGAGATTTGGACATTTATACACATGCTCATGCCAAATTTCACATCACCTATTATCTGGACATTTTTGACCCCTGATTTTCTTAATGTAATTTTAACTAGGTTGGTTTGTTCCTTTTGAAGATCTCAACCTGTTTTTCACCACATAAGATCAAGAGACTAAAGTTTTAATTTCTGTCTTTTTCGTTAGTAAAAACACCAATGTTTTTATGAACATAGGTTTTTGTTAATCCGAGGTTCATACTTTAGCATCTAATATAATGAAAACATCACAAATTTCATAACAACAATTGAAATCAATTTCGAAAAGAAGAAATAATACCATAGTTTAACAGACATGTTTTCAGATCTGAAAGTTATAAGTGATTTGTGTATGACATCACTTGTTGTGTGAAATTTGTGTGTCTTATGACATCTTGGTTGTTTTACAGAGTTTTGAATAACAGTTTTGAACTAATTTCTCGTTACTCTGTTTTTCAACTGAATACAACCAACCTTAGTATCAATGAATTTTTGAGCTGAACTGTTATGTCAAATTGATTGTTAGATCGAATTTGACTGTCCGAGCTCTGATACCAATTGTTAGGATCGGAGGCTCTTATGAGAGTGTTTGTTTGTGTAAATTGAACAATCAATGAATATGGAAAACATGTAAGGTGCAGCGGAAATGAACAACAAACTTTATAAACACAATCATAAAGAGAAATGGATTTGATAAACACATGAATTGCATCAGTCGAAAGATTACAAAGTAAATCAAATGATTACAAACATGCTTACAAATCAACTCCCCCTCAGCCTGATACTCCAGTGGTTGGTTGCACAAGATAAAAGGATTGAATTGAGGAGAAGAACTCACTCAAAACGATCAAATGTAACAGTACAGCGTACTGCTCCATTTATAGACAAGCCAAACCGCTGAGGCATCTCAGCTGACGTCACCATGAAAGTGACGTCTAACAAACTAACAACCTATAACCACTGTTCCTATACAGACACTGCTAATCTTAACCACTGACTATATATATAAACAGATGACACACTAAACTACTTCTTTCTCCTTTCATCAGTGCTTTCTTCAAGGTTGATCAATCCTTGGGTGGGCAGTGCTTGAGTCTTCAACAGCGCTTAGAGAACAACAGTTGATAGGACAACAGTGTTTAAACTTCAACAGTCTTTAAGGTCTTCATCAGTTGTTAAGGGCAGTGGCTGTTGTATAAGATCAGTGGATAGAGGACATTTGATGTTTCAAATCACTTTCAAGGGGAAAGTTCTAGTGTAAACAGCTGCTTATTGTGAATCCACTGTCATGATCCGGTTTTGGCTTTCATTATCTGTTCCTCTGGTAGGGTTCAATCCCAACATGTGGCGCGACATAGTCTGCTTTCAGAATGGCTGCAAATTGCTTTCTGTACAGTGGTTCTTTGTCTTCAGTAACTCCCTGATAAACATTCAATCTTTTGAGAGTTTTAGCATCCATATGATCTAAAATCAGCTCATCTGCATCAACTTTCGGCAGATTCTTCACTTTATCATCCAGAATCATCTTTATAAACCTCAGATATTGCAAAAATTTCTCACCATGGATGTTATCAACTATATAGTTGAAAATAGCCTGAGAAATATTAAAAGGACAGTTAAGAATTAAACAAGTTGTGTCATTAACGTATCCATCGAATGCTCCTTTTCTGTGATGAAGAGCATGAATAGTTGAATGCACAAGAATTTTGTAAGGCCTCAAAAACTTTGATTTGTTGTAAGTTGTGTCATTAACGTATCCATCATACCCCATTCTCATCCAAAACCCCTTAACCAGTCTCTTCGACACCTGAATTGGATCTTTGTCATCATCCTGAAACTCTAGGACTCTCCTTACGTCACCAACATTAAACTTTACTTCAATGTCAATATCTTTTCCTTTGTCATCTTTTATCTTTAGTACATACACAATCTCTTTCATTCTATCGTCAAAACTTGCATTATGCCAAAATCTTTCAACGTGGATTCTATAACACCTGTGCCTGTCAGTTAGAGCTTTCTTTATACAGCTACGATCCATGAAATCAACAACATCTTTGAATGGCTCCATTCTTGGTAAAATTTTGTCTAACAAGCAGCAAATGTTGTGTTTTTTATCGAAGTTCGTACTTTTTGCCTGCAAACAAACAATCAATATTCATGGCACGTTTAACGAGAAAGTATAACCACACATAGTAACACTTCGGCACTTAGAAAAATTTTGCACAATTTGAATATGAGCTTCCTTTGTAGGAAGCCAGAGAATGCTCGTACGAGGCCACTGATAAACATAAGTCACCTGGACTGGCTTCGTACGAAGCCAGTCGCTTCGAACCAACACAAATATACGAAGCTACTTATTGATATTCAACAACACTTAGTATTTTTAATAGTTTTAAGCACCTAAACTGACTGGCTTCGTTCGAATCTAGTAGCTTCAAACCAAAGACTCATGAACAAAAACATATGATTCGAAGAACTGCTAATATCAAATAACATGTAACATTTATGAACAACATGATCAAACACAACATATTCTTAACAAATCTAACGGATTATGCATCTGGGCTGGCTTCGTTCGAAACCAGACCCTTCGAACCAACAACAGTGGAACAACTAAAGACAAAACATTCAAATCTGCATCAAATCATGAAACTGATGATTCTAAATCACCCTATAGTCGCCGATTAACAATTATTCATCAACAATTTTAACATTGAACCGGTAAATATGAACAAATCTACAATTAAAGGGCCGACGGTTCTTAAAAACATCAAATTGATCTATCTAAAACATGTAAATTAAGAAAACGTACCTTCCCCATTGATAGTGATGAGCAAGCCAACACTATAATGCAAATTCTTGGGAAAAAATTGACAAAGTAACGGCTAGGTATTGAGAGTGTTTGGTACGAACACAGAAGTGAATAATGATGTTTTGGTTCGAAGCTAGAACTATTTATACGTGATGCCTACCTTCATACGAAGCCATGAAGTAAAACAAACTGATTTTTCGTTCGAAGTCACTGTTGTGCCTTCGTTCAGACCAACCAAAATTTCAATTTCTAAGTTTTTCAATTTTTAGCCAGTTTAAATCCACTCGGGTATCCAGGTCTAAGTTAATGACCTTGGTTACTTGATTTATCAACCAAGTCCAAGTTAATGACCTTGATTGACCCGATTCACGATCCGTCTGACATTTTTGTACAACTTTTTCAATTTTCAAGAAATTTACAAGTTTCAAATTAATGAACTTGTCTAGCTTTTCAAGTTCCAACACTTACAGATTAGCTCCCACCCAGTATGTTCAGGTTTAGCACAACATCTGAGATTTTGAAGATCAGCTCTGTAACAATGGTTTGTCGAAAATAATACAGAAATAAAATGTTTTTGTATTTTTACAAACTTTATGCTAAAACAAATTGAAAATATTTTTAGGTTTAAATCTGAAATAAAATAAGGAACTATTTACAAACATATTTTTGTGAGTTATGTTAGAGGATCATATTAACTGCCGATAAGTCACAGGCACCGTTGAGCTTATAACACACTAAGATTTAAACAATTCACATAGATTGTCGATATACTGGTCCTCTTAAATTCTCACACAGAGCTCAACCGATTCGAGATATGAATGTAGTGTTTTAAGAACTTAACTTATCCGCGTGTCCCACCTCAGAATATACTCTCGTATCCAGATTCCCCATATTCAGTCTTATAGGTGAATATACTATAATGATATCTGTTTCTGGGTAATGCGAGACCATGAGAGCTCAGGTTAGAACTTCCATTCAGACAGAGAGATGATGGCTCGACTTTACGAGGGTCCCACTTAGGGATCTTCTATACAACAACACTTGATTTGTATCTTTCGATATTTCATCAATTTTTATGCTGAGGGAAAGCTTTTATTTAAAGCGCATAACGTATTATACGAGGACTAGCTCATTGCTGGCGCAAAATCAGAAGTCCTGGCATAATAACCCAGATATCACTAAGTATAAAGACCTAGTATCTCAGAATTAGGCAGTCTTTCAAACAAGATTTCGGGGGTTACCCATATATCCGAGAGATGTTCCCCATGAATAAGCAAGATATAGTATTTAGGTTTATATCTCACAATCAATCTACTAAACGTGTGAAAACCTACCGACACATCATCAGTGAGACCGTTTAACGCTTTTTAACTTTCCAAATCTTTAGCGTACCGTGACAGTCTAGCTGATGTACTATCATTTCCTCTTTTCACACCAACTCATTTTGAGTTTTTCTATGTTTTTTACATTTTTTGAATTTTTACTGTTTTTGTATTTTTTACATGTTTTTAATGTTTTTGTATTATCTACTAAATTTTCTCCCCCTAAAGACCAGAACATTTAAAAATGTGACAAACCAAGGCAGATTGCTTTCCAACATTATTCTCTGCTTTGTTCTATCCATCAACGCCAACAATGTCTCCCCCTGACGATAAAAGCTTCATCGCGTTAAGTTTCAAAAGATAATGAAATCTTGATTTATCAAATGGTTTAGTGTGAAGGTCAGCTTTTTGTTCATCGGTGTGGATTTTTTCAATTCGAATCAACTTCTTCTCGTAACAATCACGGATGATGTGATGTCGAATTTCAATACGTTTTGTTTCAGCGTGATGTACCGGATTTTTAGTGATGTTTATTGCTGCCTTGTTATCTACAAAAAAGGGCGAAGTAAGAAATTGCAAACCATAATCCCTCATCTACTGCTGAATCCAAAAAATCTGTGAACAACAACTGCTTGCCGAGACGTACTCAGCTTCGCAGGTAGAGAGCGCGACTGTGGTTTGTTTCTTACATTGCCAAGGTACTAGTCGTGGACCGAAGAATTGGCAACCCGTAATTGTAGACTTTGAATTGACTTTGCAGCATCCGAAATCTGAGTCTGAATAGCCCTCAAGTCTGAAATCTCCATCTTTTGGATACCACAACCCTAAACTTGGAGTTCCTTTCAGGTAGCGTAGAATCTGTTTGACGATGACCCTATGAGAAGCTCTTGGACTAGACTGAAATCGGGCCGCGAGGCAGGTAGGGTACATTATATCAGGCCGTGATGCAGTGAGATACATAAGCGAACCAATCATTGAACGGTATAAAGGTTCACCGACCTTCTCTCCGGTGAGATCAGGATTGATACCGTGGTTGGTTGCTAATGGGGTTAACATTGGAGCAGTCCCTGACATACCGAATTTCTCCAGGACGTCATGAACTTACTTTGTTTGATGTATGAAGATCCCCTCGGGCAGTTTATCGACCTACAGACCAAGGAAGAACTTCATTTCCCCCATTGAACTCATTTTGAACTCCTGCTTCATCACTTTCTCAAATTCTTTGCAGAGTTCATCATTTATAGACCCAAAGATAATGTCAAAAACGTAAATTTGTACAATCAGAAGATGACTACCGACTTCCTTTGTGAAGAGAGTTGCATCAACCTTCCCTCAAATGAAGTCGTTCGATAACATGTGCTGAGATAGTGTCTCGTACCAGGCTCTCGGGGCCTGGTGCAATCCGTATAAGGCTTTGTCGAGAAGGTAAATTTATCTTTGTGAATAGGATCGGTAAAGCCCGGTGGCTGACTGATATACACCTCTTGTTTCACCTTGCCGTATAGGAACGCTGACTTTACATCAAACTGATATACTTTAAAGCCTTTCCATGATGCGAACGCGAGAAAAATGCGGATATCTTCCAGCCTAGCTATCGGAGCGTATACTTCGGTGAAATCAATTCCTTCCTGCTGGCTGAAACCCTGAACGACCAGACGAGCTTTATTACATACCACTACTCCACGATCATCTCGCTTGCATTAAACACCCATTTTGTATTGATTTTCCTGTGACCATCAGGTAAATCTACTAGCTTCCAAACTCCAAGTTTTTCAAATTGACCAAGCTCCTCCTGCATTGCATTCACCCACGATTCCTCAGTCAGTGCCTCTTTGTAGGACTTCGGCTCAACCTGTGAAATGAAACAACTGAGAGAAAAATCGTTTTGTAAAGGAGCAATTATTGTATAAAAATACGAAAAGCCTTGATTAATCTGATGTCGCTTTCTAACTCCTGATTTCAATTCTCCTATAATCAACTCCTCAAGATGGTAAGATAGTGTCCTTGGCATTACCTCACTAGGAACATTCACCTCGCTTTCCAGATTAGTAACATTCTGTTCTGTACCCTGATCATCAACTTGGTTTGTCTGATCTTCAGCTTGAATTTGCTCCCCCTTAGATGCTGAATCTCCTCTATCGAAAGTATGACTATTTGAGTCAGATTCTGATTCATCAAACACCGTTGTTTGATTGTTCTGAACAGGTTCTTGTTCTGAAGTCGTCTGAATTTGCTGAACTTCTGCATCACTTTGACCAGTGAAACTCGGACCAACTTCATGATCATTAGCACTCTGCTGTTGCTTAGAAGACTTGGTCGGGCATTTGTTCACCTGAGTATCCTCATAATCCTGATACAACCTAATCTGATCATCAAATGACGGTTCTTCAGGAAGATTGAAAGACTCCCACAACATCTCATATTTGAATAACCGTGAGTCACCAGGTTTCTGAGTTGGCACAGTATAGCCTTGACAGTCCACATGTTGAGCTTCTATTACTTTGTTGAGACTTGGAAGATAAACTCGTCTGAGCCAACTAGCGTATCCTAAAAAAATCCCTCCACACATTTAGCACCGAATTTCCCTTCAGGATCTATCACCGTGCAGGGCTACCCGAACGGTTCAAGATATTCAAGGTTCGGCTTTCGATTGTTAAGTAGCTTAAAACATGTCTTATTCTGTCGTTTTACGGTCAGCACCCGATTCAAGGTATAGTAAGCAGCTGATACGGCTTCTGACAAAAAAATCACAGGAATTTTTTAGTCGACTAACATAGTACGCGCCGTTTCAATCAGTCTCCGATTTTTCCTTTCTGCTACTCCATTTTATTGCGTAGTATACGAAGCACTAAATTCTTGCAAAACACCCTTTTTGTTGCAAAACTCTTTCATTTGACTGTTTTTGAACTCTGTACCATTGTCGCTTCGAATTCGACAAATAGACTTATGGTACAAATTCTCCAATTTTCGAAATAAACTCAGTAAACTCACGAAGGTTTGATCTTTGGACTTTAGAAACGATACCCATGAGAACCTCGAATAATCATCAGTCACCACCAGGCAATAAAGATCTCCGGTAAGACTCTTCACGTTCACAGGACCAAAGAGATCCATGTGAAGCCTTTCCAAAGGTTTAGTAATTGAATTTTCAAGCTTCCTCGGGTGAGACTTCTTGGTTTGCTTTCCTTTTCTGCAACTAATGCATTCACCTTCCAAGTGGAAACTTTTCAAACTGACGCCTCTCACTAAATCGTTGTGGACCAAATGATTCATCTTTCGTAAGTGAATATGGCCCATTTTGCGATGCCACAGAATCGACTCTTTTTCGGTAGCTTTAGAAACAAAACAATGAGGTTGATTGGATATAGTGGCCGCTATGCTTATGTCAAGAATATAAAGATTGTTCTCTCTTGGAGCTCGCATCAAGATCCACTCCTCGGGGATAACAAAACCCGGCTTTAGGATTAGACATTCCTTATCGGTGAAATGAGTTGTGTACTTCCTGTCACAGATATGCGAAATACTAAGAAGATTGTTCTCTAGCTCTAGAATGTAGTTAACTCTTTCAAAGGACACTAAACCATTCGACAAATTCCCTTCGCCGATTATTCTACCTCCTTGGTTACCAGGAAAACCCACATAACCTCCATTGAAACCTCGTACATCGTACAACTGGGTTTTTCTCCATGTCATGTGCCTGGATGCTCCACTATCCATTATCCATTTAGATATTGATCTTGGGAGCTCCTGCACGTTTCAAAAATGATTAGTTGTGTGAAGCAACCCAAGCCTCTGGTGACTCGGGTAGCTTGACGTTTAGACGAGTTGTGATTGTGTAAAGGGCTGGGAAATTCTTATCATTTAACTCCAAATCATTTTCAGTTTTCTCTTTAACTTCCACTTTTGTCAAATTTGTCGGATGAACATATGATTTTGGATCAAACTTCTCAAAATGTGCAGCTGAAGAAGTTTGTTCCTTTTCAATTTCATTAACCACCAGCCTTTTCAACATTTTCCTTGACTTGATCAGTCGAAGGATTTTGGTTTGGTTTTGCTTCAACAGATATTTTGGCTTTAATTTTGGGCTTCCAATTTTGCTGACTTAAGACAAATTGTTTCACACCAGTTGTATGTTTTGGAAAATCACCAGTTTTCTTAACCTCGTGATTTACCGGTTTTACTGGTTGTGAATTGATTTTAGGTTTAGTTTCTTTCTTTGGAAACTTTTTGTCAGCAAACATTGGTGCCTTGCCTTTGACATCTGTTTAAAATCTTCTGTTGTTCTAAAAAACAGACTTAGGTTTGAAGTTGGTGCACCTTCGTGCAATGTGTCCAACCTCATTGCATTTAAAGCATGTCCGGCTATCAAAAACCTGACTGGTACCTTCAATCTGTGTTTGGAACTTTTTCTTAGCAAAGAATTTTTCATTTGATTTGGAAAATATTTCAGATTCTTGATCTTTCATAGAACTCGAACTTTTCACAAATGTAGTTTGCTTCAAAATTTTTGATTTTTGACAATTTCTTCTTTGTTGTTGCTTACCAGCCCACTGCCCATTGTACCCTCTGTTCTGATTATTGTTTTGAAAACGTGGCGGGTGTTTAGGCTTTTGATAGTAAGCTTTGTCCTTTTGGAAATTCAAAAATCTTTTTGAACTTGACAACCTATCAACTTCTAACACATCAATCTCAACAAGTTTAGAAACTTTCTCAAGTTTATCCACATTTACATTTTTAATTGGAAATTCCTCATCTGAGTACAACTTATCAGAACCACACATCTAATACATGACCAGAGTAGGTTCATCCTTTAAGTTGGTCTTGGACTTGGATTTCGGAAGATAATTGTTTAGAAAACAATCATCATCTTCTTTTGAAACCGTGGAATCACTATCAGTTTTCAAGATAATTTCAACTATATTTTTCACAACCTCAGATTCAACACTATCTTCATCGGATGAATCACTAAATGTGACATCTATGTTTTCAGGTAGGTTGTCAACTTCACCTTTAACCTTCATGTTCAACTCTTTTTCCACCCCAAACTGTTTCTTAGTAAAATTGTTGTTCATGGGTGGTGGAACTGTATGATACCCAACCCCAGTTCCAGTTTGATAAACATCTTCACCATCTTTGTTCTTCCCGATGGGTTTCGGGACAATATGTGAAGAACAAAGCTGGCGGAATGATAACTTTTTAACTTCAAATTGATTCTTTCATTCTCAATCTTGACTTCTTCAATCTGATGTTTTAAGTTTGCGATCTCATCCAGTTGATTATTGATTTGTTTCTCTTTTTCTTGAACAACCATTTTTAATTGTTTATTCTCTTTCTGAGTTTGAAAATCTCTTGAATCAGAATCTTTAATTGTTTGTTTTAGTTTTTCAAATGCTTCGGTTAATTTTCTGTCTTCAAGAACAAGTTTTTCATTTTCTTTTCGAAAGTTCTCAACATCTTTTTCATCATTCTTTATCTTTTCTGTTAATTCATCAATTCTTTCTTTTGAACTTTTCACAATTCTGTCTTTCAAAACCATATCATTTTTTAAGTTGTTGATTTTACTAGTTAAGTCCTGGATGTTAGATTTTAGCACAAACTCATTTATGTTATAGACTTTGCATAACTTCATGCAATTTCTGCAATCACTTTCGGTTTTTGTATCTTGAGACTAACCTGCTTCAGCATTATGACTGACCGAACTGACCTTATTAGACGACTCAGACTCAGTTCCAGAATTGGAATCTACCTCGAGTGCTTTAGCCATCAACACTTGATCAGCCATTTTCTTCAACTTTTCAGCTGTCATCTCCACATTAACATCAATGATTTCTTTATCCACCTTTACTAAATTCTCTCTCCTCTCCTTCTCGGCCTTTTCATCGGCTTTTTTTGCAATCTCTCCTCTTCTACGGTCGGAATCATCTTCACTAGAGCCTCAAAATCGATCATTTTTGGATCGGTACAAACATTTCCCTTCGGATCCAGATAACATTCTCTGTCAGCATCCCATCTTTTCGCCTTTACAGCTTCTTTGTATACATTGTGAATTTTGTTCAATCTTATGAGTGCGATTTCTCTTTCTCTGTTGAACGTCATCGGTGTTACTTTAGCGACAAAAGCAGATCCTATATGTTCTTCATCTGGAATATAATCATTCCAATTGAATCATCATCTTGTATACCCGCTAACGCCCTCGATTTTTCTTTCACCGGATTTTCCTCAACCAGCCTCATCTTCGGGGGTTCCTCTCTGTTCCTATGATAAACCGCTTTTCGGTAGTAATCCTCTTGAAATAGATTAGCAGTTTCATCAACAACATAATTCTTGCATTCCCTTTTAAAATGACCTTTTTGCTCCTAAAGCAAGTCACTTTTGATTTGTCAAAACCCAACTTCGTAGATGGACCACCGATAGACTGTTTCCCGATAATTTCCATGAATCGTTGAGCACGACGAATTACACTGGCCATACACCACATAATGTCTATTAGCTCCATCTCTTTGGGATCAATTTGGTCGTAATCCTCTTTGGTCAGGTTGGTATTCCAAATCTTTCCTGCCACTAGACTCTCGTACGATTCGAGGATTGATGCCAAAACGACCATTTGCTGTTTTGTAGTTTCAGCATTGAAGTTTTGAGCATTGTTGAGATTCACCGCAATGTTACATTGGATAACATTCGGATTAGGATTTTGTAGAGTATTCGGTGACGACTATGCTGTCATGCTTGAACTCGAACTCGAACTCGGATAACCCAAACCACTAGTACCTACTGATCCCCCATATGAGTTCCCTTTTGATGTGTTGTTGGAATTTTCGGCACTAAATGCTATTTTGGGTGATGAAGTGTTTGAAATCATGCTACCACGGTAATATAGATTTACATTTTGTTGATACGTGGCATTGTTCATTTTATTTTGCTTTTTGATTTTAAGTTTGTGACCTTCTAATTTTTCGATTAGCCAATTTAGCGTTATATCTTTCATTGGTTTGGTATTTTTTTGGACAATCGCGTAATATTGCCAATCTTGTTCATTTGGCAATGCCTCAAACAGCTTCTCGATGATTTCTTCCCAATCCTTTGTAATTCCGAGCCAATCAAGCCCTTTAGATGACAGAATCTCTTGATCATCTGTCGAGCACTTTCACCTTTCATGCACACAAACAAATCGAATTCTTTCTTGAGTAGAGATTTTTTGTTCTTCACAATTTCTTCTCCTCCAGTACACTTACTCTTTAGAGCTTCCCACAACTCTTTCGATGTTTCATAATCAAGTAACGAAATGATGTCATCCCGAACTGACTGGTGAAGTAATGCTATTGCTTTCTGTTGAGCGATAAACACTTCTTGCTTATCTGAACCCAGATTGGTAAACACTGTTTGTGTAGTTGTGTACCCCACTTGAACTAGATTCCAACTATCATATGCAAATGCTCTCATCCAATTGTCAAACCGTTTTGCCCATCTGTTGTAATCTTCAATATTCATCAACTTTGGTGGTTTGTTGTATGTTCCATACGCGTTATCGACACTTAGCGATTCGGAAATCGCCTTTGTTGCGGTTTTCGGATTTACATCGGTAGAAGTTGACTCCGTGCTGTTGAAAGCGTACGTGTCATAGAAAGGATTCATGAATTCGTTAGCCATGATTGGTACCTGAAAAAATTCAAACACTTAGACAAAATTTGAAGTAAAAATACTAAGAACAGTTTGGTTGTACAAAGCTAAAATTGTGCGTTCGTAAGAAGCCAATCAAACAACTTGAACAATCAACAATCTGTGCGTTCGTACGAAGACCTGTGTCTTCGTACGAAGTTGGAACAATCTCTTCGAATAAATGAACTTTTTCAAAAACTAATACTCAAGAACACTACCTTCGTACGAGCATGCGTTCGTACGAAGCTACGCTGCGAGAAATGTTGTTATGTTTTTCATGATTTTTGCTGATTTTTGTAAGATTTAAGTTGATTTTAGATCTGAAACTTTAGAGGATTGTTTAATGATGTAATTCGCACAAAATATCACAAATTCAGTTGAATCTATTCGTGGATTCAACGTGAATTTGAGGTCCAAAGTCTCAAAAGTCTCAAAAACTCAAGAATAAGAAAGAAGGAGTAGAAGTATGATGAATTCTGATTTGAATCGGCTCAAATCAGTGTGATATCTTCGATAGATAATGATACTTTGTCACGAATCCGGCCTCCAAGCTCTGATACCACTTGTGAGGACCGTGATCGCCTACGTTGTGCGTTCCGACCGGTTCGGTTGGTCTACACGCTACGTGCGGAATCCGTGCGTGTGATAGACATAGGAATCATACATACACCGCATACACCGTTAGCTTTCATTCTCATTGATGTTTAAGCAAGTTACAAATCCAGGAGAAATTTGGCAGCACTTCGGATCAGAATGCCAAAAGTTACATTTGGTGAGAACCTACTACCCCTATTTATAGACAAGCAAGGGCCTTCGTACGAAGCCATAGTAGCTTCATACGAAGCCAGGTAGTGACTCACTTCGAACAAACAAGCAAGCTATATGTGCCTTCGTACAAAGGCACATGTACATCACAAAACCTAATTTGTTCAATACAATTACATAAATAGACTATATACTCGACGAAAAGCTACAGACATATGCATCTACATAAATCATCTAATGATTCAATTCTTGGTGTAGGTTTCGGTTGAACTGAAGATGATGGTCCTGCTTGATCAGGCTTTTTCTTTGGTGGTTGTATAAATGACATGAGATATATATCATCATTTTTGTTAAGGATTAAACTTGAACATAACTAGTTACTCAAATTTCATATATTGAGATTAAACTTGAACATAACTAGTTAATCAAATTTCAAATATTGAGCTTTGATACAAAAATTGGTATCAACACTTTTTGCCCAAATGTAACATATTTTTTGACATTTTTCAGTGCAATTTACTTAATAATTAAAATGGACAATGTCGATACTTCGCCAAAAAATATTTTATGCGTCACCTATGTCGGTTGTTGCCACTAGATGTCACGTAAATAGATATAGTCATTGAATCCATTTTGATGCTTCTTTTCCTAAAATATTCCTCTCAACCGCAAACCATTTCGGTCAAAGCCATATTGACCCATACCAAATTGATATTTTTTAAAGCTAGCCACTTATTTTAATCCGAAAGTGGTTTGACATTTTACTTAACCAGATTGATATAAGGGTGCCTGTATATGTGCAAGCGGTTAAGCCCTACCCGTCACCACACACCGCCGCCAATAGTGCTGGTAGGGGGGTTTGAGTTGGGTTAAGTAGTTGCCGATGGTTGATGATGTTGGTTTCTTAAATTTGAATGCTTTTGATCATTACAATGGTCAATTGCATATTACATATATATTTTTAAAAAAAATTTACCCCACTATAAATACATACACATCTCAAACTAGTTTTATTAAAAATACCCGACCATACATGTACTCTCAAATACTCTCAAAAAATGGCAAGCCGACCGTGGAACGTAGATGAAGAAGTAACCTTGGTCAACTCTTGGTTGCATGTGGCTGATAACGTGCACGGAAGCGTTCGATTTAGTGTAGCCTTATTTGAAGAATTTCATCAACGTGTTCGCTCATCGGACTAAGTTCGCTCAAATTTTCGTGTTATCTTCAAGGAGCTTTGAAAATTTCATCAAGCCTACAAAATTACGATGGCCAATGGTCTCGGCTTAACAGAGACACAACGGATTGCCCAATCCCGTCGTGAATACCATATCAGATATAACAGAATATTTACTTACATTGAACGTTGGCGATTAATAAGAAACCATCCCCGTATGCCAGAACCACTTGTGCATCTGAATGCCGACTCCAATGGTTCTTTATGCTTTGATGATTAGTTTATTTCTCTTGCTTGTTGACATTTATTTATGTCACACACTTAAATTTCGCATGCGGAGTTCTACCGGGAGGCGCGTGATAAACCAGGATCATAGTCATTAATCATATTGAACGACCACTATATGCGTATAAAATTTTTTCTGTTTACTCATTCACGAGAAAATATTGTTTAAACAAAATAAAAAAAAATCAAATGGCTATTGTAACTAATGCTAAGTCTAAATGTTTGATAAAATCAATGCGACTCCAAAATGCATCCTAGTCTTGATGTGTGATACCTCAGCAACCTGAGAAAGAGATGCAAGAACAAGTGTCAACACATAATGATGAGTGAGTTCATGGGTTATAGTTTATAGTCATACAATAAGTTGTTGTTTCCCAAAAGCTTTCCACCATTTCAAACCTGAAACAGCAAGTTGTAGTGTTTAGCAGTTAGTTGCTATATGTGTAGGTAGCTAACCTATGTTTCGTCACGAAAGAGTTCAAAATCGAAGCTAACTATTGGATGATTACAACTATGAAACTTGCGGTGGAAACTATGGTCTTTGGATGTAAATTGGAGGCATTGCTTGGGTGGTACCAAATGTACTACTTAGACCGATCACAAGAGCCTCCCGTGTACCCTGGTTTCAAAAGAGCTAAATCAGTTAATGGCATTGCTGGAGGGAACTTTTGGATGATTACAACTATGAAACTTGAACGTGCACGAGCTTTGTAGCTCACTACCGGACTCTAACTTACCTGATCAGACTCGCTCTGTTCAAACTGGAGAACTGTAGGAAGAGGATTTTCAAGTTGAACCCATGCGGGACATGGAGAAGCAATCTTTGGTAGGACAGACGATATTCGCTACCTCAAGGAATGAGTGTGGATCTCATTATACGGCAACTTTAGGGAACTGGTGTTCAGCAAAGCACACCGGCCTCGATATTCTAGTCGTCTGTGTTTTGGTAGGGGATATTAAGATTTATGAATCTTGTACTGGAGACTAGACGTGAAGGTCCACATAGCAAAGTATGTGAACGATGTTTGATTTGTGGGAAAGTCAAGGTGGAGTATCAACAACCAGAAACACCCATATGGAAATGAGAACAGATTGCCATGGATTTTTTCACTAGTCTACTTACAACTAGAAACAGAAACGGTATCACATGGATGATCGTTGATCGCCTCATGTAGCCAGCACACCTTCTTGCAATCAAGGGAACTGACGAGTCTTCTCAGCTTGTGAATATTCCTCTGGGAGAGACGGCGTTTAGGCACGAGGTGCCAACTCCTGTTACCTTTGATTGTGAGCTACACCTGATTTATGGCAGGAAATACATAACACCCTTGGCTCACATCTAGGCATGAGCATTATTTATCACGTAGGGCAATCAGGCAGAGTAACGAACCATCCTGACACACGAAGACATGCTGCGAGCATGTGTGTGATTGACTTGGTGAAAAATTTGAAAGGACACACACATTTGGCTGAGTTCTACTGTAAAAGTTACCAATCTAGTATTCAGACAGCTCTCTTTGAGGCATTGCATGGACAGTAACGCTAATCTCCTTGTTGGATTAAGGTGGGTGACAACCTAATCACGAGTCCAGAACTTGTACTCGAAACTCTTGGGAAGATTACTTGGATCAGAAATCGTTTGGCAGCAACGCGTGACCGTCAGAAAAGTTGATAACTTTAGGAAACATTGGGAGTTCACTGTAGGCGATGGTATCGTGTTGAAAGTCTCACCCTAGGAGGGTGTGGTACGCTTGGGAAGCGTGGCAAGCCTAATTTACGTTTCATTGAGTTATTCTGGAAAGAATCGGTCACGTGGCCTACAAGCTTGAGTTACCTGATGAATTGAGTAATGTACACGAATGTTATCTATGTCTGATACCCTTATCAGAGCCTGAGGTTAATGACAAGTTGTAGTTGTTGAGGAATCTACTGAAATCATGGACCAGGACGTCAAGATTCTTTAGCATAGTTGAATTCCAATCGTGAGAGTTCGTTGGAACTCAAGACGCGGACCGGAGTTCACATGGGAACGCAATGATCGGAGTAAGCACTAGTATACTCAGTTTTTCAAACGGTTGTATCAATTTCCGATATTATTAGCGAATTTTGGGACGAAATTTCTTTCAAGTTGGGGATGATGTGGTACCCTAGGAAAATCCACGGTCACCCTGATCTAACACTTTGTTGTTTAGAGAGTGCTTATCAAATTTCGGGACGAAATTTCTTTCAAGTTGGGGATGATGTGACAACTCGGAATTCCAATGCTTTTTCACTGCGTATCAGTTACTCTCACGTTCTGTTTACGTTGCAACCATGCGTTCGTTATGTGAATTTAATAAAGGTGTCTAACGTGAGTTAATATATTTAGTGTGTTGTTTGTAATTGGTTCGTTAAATGTTAAGTGTTTGGCGAGTCGCACGTTTGCTACACGGGCCGAATACCTCCTTTCACCACTTAACTATCCTCAGCCCAGCCCCTTGAGCCCGAAGCGGAGCCCGAAAGCTAGGCCCAGCTCACCAAACTAGGCGCATACACATATGATGTTGCGTGGTTTTCATATTCCGCAAGACACACACAACCAACCCTAGTCCCCTCAAGTCTCGACGGCAGCTTTGAGCTTTGATCTCCCTTGAAGCACTTTTTTGATCTAGCATCTTCACACGCTCTTCACCCTCTTTTGGTTAGTCTTGGTTTTATTTGCTATTCGTGGCTGTGTTGTAGTTGTTGGTATCATGTGTGATTTTGATGATGATGAGATTAGTGTGCATGTTTTGATAAACCTGAGTTGATGTTAGGAGCCACGTGTTATACCTGATATTATATAATAATCATGGTTTTGATAGTGGTTAATAGGGTAAACCGATAGTGGTTTTGATGTGTTAATCGATGAATCTGTGAGTATGTAAAGTAAATGTCTAAACCTTGCTAATGATTAGATAAAAATTCAGAACAGACCATGTGAACGTATGGATGGTGACAAGTATTTTATGGATTGTTAATTAAATAATTAATGGCCATGATGTGTGTCGGATTGGATTATATGAATCGATAATTTTGGTAGTGGTGATATTAGTATTGAAAAGTGACATTGACTTAGGGTTCTTATTGTAAACTTGATTTGAATCTGATGATCATGAAAGAATTAGTGGCTCACTATTTAAATTAGGATTCATGTGTTAAGACTATTGAACGATCAAGATTTATAATAATCAGAGTTATAACTGTTTTGATTGGCATTGTGATACTTCCTTTGTGTTATTGATTGTGATTATATGATGACTGGGGC
This sequence comes from Helianthus tuberosus, assembly GCA_030545235.1. Taxonomy (NCBI): domain Eukaryota; kingdom Viridiplantae; phylum Streptophyta; class Magnoliopsida; order Asterales; family Asteraceae; genus Helianthus; species Helianthus tuberosus. Next base: position 74,898,555 of record CM060437.1, read on the forward strand.
GACGAAAGAACAGACCTCCGACGAAAGACCAAGGAGAACTCGACGAAAACTAGAGGAGTTTCGCCACAAGAGAACTCGATGAAACTTAGAGGAGTTTCGTCTTGCATGGCTTTGACGAAACCGGGTGTTACATCGGCTGGGCTGCTATTGGGCCTGGGTTGGACTTTCTGTCGGGCTCCTTATACACTATTTTCTGCACAATCGGAATAGGTCTTGAACTCATGTGAATCCATACTACTAGTAGGTCTTGAACTAATGTAATAATTGTCAACACATATGTAGTATTGGCCGGTAAACAAACAGTGTGATGTGTGTTTTAGTTGCTGTATTGCATGAACGAATGATTAAACGTGCATGTTATTATGTGGTGATACTTGTGTAATATCAATAGAGGATATGTGGTTTATAGATCACTAAACTAATTGATAATGGTAACCATTGTTGGAAGCATGGTTTGCTTATGATAAACAACTCATTTAACTGTTAAAGTGCTATTACGAAACATGCATGTAAATAGTGGACTTATCTATTACGTGTATCTATGCGATGATCCTTGCTACGAATACACACTATGAACATACGTGTAAACTGATTTCGTGTACATAAACATCATAGGCTTTGACTGATTATGTGTGAACAAGTAACTAATCATACCGAGCAAACCAAGGTGAGTTCACTGCTCTTTTTCCAAGCATGCATCCCGGGGAGGGATATCTGGTAATTGTTCCAGGGAGGAACGTCGGGTTAATGGGATGTTTGTTATTACTCAGTTTCTATCATATAAGACCCCTTACATCTACCGATAGTTGCCAGGGAGGCAACGAGGTTATTAGTTGATAGCGCTATTAGGATTGGCACCCTCACACCGTACAGGGGAAGACAGGCGTGAACTAATTACCTTGACCATTTGACCAATGATTTAATAGAGGCATTGGGGTTGGGCAAATACATCTTGTAGCCATTTGCGGTAATCGAGTTAATAACAACATCAAATCAAATCATCGAATCTGTGAAACGTTTTAATCTGGTAACTGGTATCTAAACACGTTAACAAAACTTTGAACTCACCAGCGTCGTCTGACACACTTGTCTGCATGCTTGCAGGTTTGTAGGTTTATATCTTTGGGACTTGCTGTCTGGAAGGCTGGAGTGGTTATGGGTCGAGATACATGGAATTGCAACACAAGACTAATGGTTTTTACATGTGGTTTATAAACACTTAACAAATGAATTATGCTCCCGCTGTATACTGTGAATTAATTGTAACGTTGTAACACTTAATGTTAATAAATGAAAGTTTTTATGTAAATACATTCTATAGTTCAATGTGATTGGTGGCTTGGATCCTGGTACGTCACACGCCCGGCGGTGATTCCGCGTGGGGTATTTTGGGGGTGTGACATAATATGTTTGTATGAATATATATATATATATATATATATATATGTTGTAGTATAGACCACTTCGTGGTTAGCGATGCATAGTAGTGTTGTAATTTTAATTCCAGCTTTAGTGTGTATTAGACGCATACTATATAAGAAAGAGTAAAGTCGCAATGCTCGACGCTTTTGACCAATATGTGTGTTGTGTGATTGTTGCCTAAATTATTAATTAATTTGTGGTATTAATAATTGGAAAATGTTTAAAATTCAGATGGATGACGAAGTAACCCAGGAAAACTAGAATAATGATAACCAGAGTAACATTAACCTGGATAACGATAACCTGAACAACAACAATAATGGAAACCAAGTGGATAACAGTGCCATGCAATATATAGTGGCACAAGGGATAATAGATGCGATGCCATATATTATCAAAACGGTTAGAAAAGCCAAAAATAAAATAAACATTATAGCAAACGACCTTCTGAACCTAAAAACAGTGTGAACAATGGACCCGTACTTCAAGTTTCCATTCCCAAAAGAAGAAGAACCGTGTCTTACGGTTGTTCTTATAAAGAATTCTGGTCTTGTAAACCAATGGAATTCTCGGGCAATGAAGGGGCGTTGCATCTCTACGCTGGATAGAAAAGACTGAGGCAGTCTTAAGAATAAGTAAATGTGCGGAAGAGGATAAGATAACGTTTGCTTCCAATCTGTTTAAGAATTCAGCACTAAAATGGTGGAACACTATCCTCCAGACGAGGGAAAGTGATAGAACTTACAATATGGAATGGGAGGAGTTTAAAAACATGGTAGAAAGGAAATTATGCCCTCCTAATGAAAAGGAACAAATAGCCAATAAATTCCTAAACCTTAGGATGAATGGAGTAGATAGTAAGGGTTATACTATATTATTCTTTGAATATGCCCGAATAGTACCAACCCTTGCTTCATCTGAACCAGTTTTAATCTCCCGTTACATCTGGGGATTAATTGGAGAGATTAGATATGTAGTCAAGGCAGCTAGACCTCAAATCATAGAAGAAGCAGTAGAACTAGCCAACACCTTGACAGATGAATCAGTCCGTACACGAGAAGAGGATCCAAGGAGGAACCTAACCCAAAAGCTTACCCAAGAATTCCGTTCTGGAAATTCTAACCATGGGAGAAATGTAGGTTCTACCTCTTCACCCTACTGTAAGTATTGCAAAAGGAAGCATTCAGGAAGATACTCCATATACTGTAACTTTTGCAAAATATCCGGACACAAGGAGGAAGACTGCAGGAAAAAGCCTAACAACAGGATATGCTACAACTGCGGAGAACAAGGTCACATCAAGCCTAACTGTCAAAAGCTAGCTCCAGCTACGAAGACCAAGACTACTAAAAATGCTAGAGCATTTGTTCTAACTGCAGAAGAAGCAAAAATGATCCCGGATGTGATCACCGGTACGTTTTTAATTATTGATATTTTTGCTAAAGTATTATTTGACTCTGGTGCGAACCAAAGTTTTATTAATACTTCATTTTTCAAACTTCTTAATCAATCATTAACTAAACTTCCACATGAATGTCTAGTAGAGACAACAAATGGGGAAACAATTAAGATTTCTGAAATCTTGCAGGGAGCAAGAATAGAAATTTTAAATCAGAAATTTATTGCAAACCTTTACCCAATGAATTTGGTAGGATTTGATGTTGTGTTAGGAATGGATTGGTTAATAGCCAATAAAGCCAGTATTTTATATGATCAAAAGTAAATTCAAGTAAATTCACCAAGGGGTGAAAAGATCACAATTAAAGGAAATAAAACCTCTAGATCCACAAAGTTCATCTCTGTGATGAAAAGAACAAGTTATATAAGGAAAGGATCATTAGTGTATTTGATTTCTATAATCACTAACACTAAAGGAAAAGAATTAAAGGATATTCCAGTAGTATCCCAGTTTTCAGATGTATTTCCAGAAGAGCTACCAGGGCAACCTCTAGATCGAGAAGTTGAATTCAGAATCCATTTGATACCAGGAACCGCACCAATTGCCAAAGCACCTTACCATTTGGCACCCGCAGAAATGCAAGAGCTGAAGAAACAATTAGATGAATTATTGGAGAAAGGATTCATACAGCCAAGCTCATCGCCATGGGGAGCACCGATTTTGTTTGTCAAAAAGAAGGACGGATCAATGCGTATGTGCATTGACTACCGTGAATTGAATAAAGTCACGATTAAGAATCGGTATCCATTAACAAGAATAGATGATCTGTTTGATCAATTGCAAGGAGCACGATTTTTCTCTAAAATCGATTTAAGGTCAGGATATCATCAATTAAAGGTACAGGAAGAGGACATTCCTAAGACTGCTTTCAGAACAAGGTATGGCCATTATGAATTTATTGTCATGCCATTTGGTTTAACCGATGCCCCAGCTGCATTTATGGACATGATGAACCGAATATGTAAGCCATATTTGGATAAATTCATAATTGTCTTTATTGATGATATTTTTATTTATTCTAAAAGTAAAGAGGAACATGCAGCCCATCTGCACGCACTTCTAAGTTTACTAAGAAAAAAAAGCTTTATGCTAAGTTTTCGAAGTGTGAGTTTTGGTTAGAGCAGGTACAATTTCTTGGACATCTAGTTAATCATGAAGGAATTCATGTAGATCCCACCAAGATCGAGGCAATTACCAACTGGAAAACCCCTGAATCACCAACCGAGGTTAGAAGTTTGTTAGGATTGGCCGGTTATTATAGAAGATTTATTCAAGATTTTTCTAGAATACCCATTCCCTTAACTAAGTTAACCTGTAAATCCGTTAAGTTTGAATGGGGACCAAAACAAGAAGAAGCATTTAAATTCTTAAGCAAAGATTAACCCATGCACCCATACTAGCGTTACCAGAAGGAACTGAAGATTTTGTAATTTATTGTGACGCTTTCAAATTAGGTTATGGATGCGTGTTAATGCAACGTCAAAAGGTTATAGCTTACGCTTCTAGACAACTTAATAATCATGAAGAGAAATATTCAACCCATGATCTAGAGTTAGGAGCTATAATTTTTGCCCTTAAAATTTGGAGACATTACCTATACGGTAGTAAGTATACCATATTCACCGACCATAAGAGTTTAAGGTATGTTTTTGGGCAAAAGGAATTGAGTATGAGACAAAGACGCTGGATGGAGATACTTAGTGATTATGATTGTAATATCCAGTATCATGCAGGAAAGGTAAATGTAGTAGCTGATGCTTTAAGTCGAAAGTATAACGAAAAGCCAAAAAGAGTACGTTCTCTTAAGTTAAATCTCCAAGTAGATTTGAATGATCAGATTAGAAAGGCACAAGAATCAGTAATCAAAGATGATACTGAAAAGTTAAAAGGAATGATTAAGGAATTAGAACAAGAAACAAATGGAATTTGGAGATTCCATAAGAAAAGAATGTGGATACCTAAATTAGGAAACCTACGCCACCGTATATTAGAAGAAGCCCATAAGTCTTAGTATACGATGCATCCTGGAAGTGATAAGATGTATCAGGACTTAAGGAAGAATTTTTGGTGGATAGGAATGAAAAAGGATATAGCAACATATGTTGCAAAATGTTTAACCTGTTCACAAGTCAAAGCTGAACATCAGAAACCTTCAGGTTTGTTGCAACAGTTAGAAATGCCAGTTTGGAAATGGGAATTAATAACAATGGATTTTGTTACCAAATTACCCAAAACAAGAAAAGGTAATGATACAATCTCGGTGATTGTAGACAGGCTAACCAAGTCAGCCCATTTCCTACCAATAAAAGAAACTTTCAGTATGGATCAGTTAGCTAAATTATATGTAAATGAAATAGTTTCATTACATGGAATTCGTCTATCAATTGTTTCTGACAGAGATAGTCGTTTTACCTCTCATTTTTGGACAAGTTTCCAAAAAAGAAATGGGAACCAAGTTGAATCTCAGCACCGCTTATCATCCTCAAACGGACGGACAAAGCGAAAGGACAATTCAAACAATGGAAGACATCGTTAGAGCTTGTGTAATTGATTTCAGAGGTAATTGGGACGATCATTTACCATTGATAGAATTTTCTTATAATAACAGTTATCATACAAGTATCAATACTGCACCATTCGAAGCACTTTATGGACGAAAGTGCCAAACGCCAGTCTGTTGGGCAGAAATTGGAGAAAAGCAACTATCTGGACCCGAGATACTACAAGAAACAACAGACCAGATTATTCAAGTCAAGGAACGACTGAAAGCAGCACGTGATCGACAAAAGAGTTATGCTGATAACAGACGAAAGCCATTGGAATTTCAAGTAGGAGATAAAGTATTATTGAAAGTCTCTCCTTGGAAAGGAGTGGTAAGATTCATCAAAAGGGGAAAGCTAAGCCCCAGGTATGTTGGACCTTTTGAAATTATTAGAAGAATAGGACCTGTAGACTATCAGCTACAACTGCCAGAGGAAATGGCAGGAATACATGATGTATTTCATGTATCTAATCTCAAGAAATGTTTAGCTGATGAATCACTTGTAGTACCTCTTAAGGATATAGAGGTAAATGAACAATTAAAGTTTATAGAGAAGCCTCTACAGATTGAAGACAGAAAAGTTAAGAACCTCAAGCACAAAAGATAGTTCTGGTCAAAGTGAAATGAGAGTTCAAAAGAGGACCAGAATACACATGGGAGCTTGAATCAGAAATGCAAAGGAAATATCCGCACCTATTCCAGTAGATCTCGAGGACGAGCTCTAAAATAAGGTGAGGATGATATAACAACCCTCCTGAATTTTTCTGAAGCCCTAATATATATTTTTAAATATCCCTATATGTCTTAAAATATACCCCGTATGTGAAAACCGAGCCCGAAATACGATATATCATTAAAAATTAAATAAAAACAAGATTTTTATGTCGTTCGCGGGCCGCATAGCCTAAGGCCACGTCTTACGCGGGGCGCGACAACAAGGAGTCAGGGCGAAACCCTAGCGTGCCACGTGTCAACATCGTGTCAAAGCTACGTGTCAACGCCGCAAGGCTACGACCTAGTCTACAGATCCTCGCAGGCCGCGTAGCCCCTTGCTACGTCTTACGCAGGCCGTGTAAAACCCAAAATCAGCTCCTATATAATGGGAGCTCGGGCCTTCAGTTAGTTTGTTCATTTCTCGACTTTCTCTCTCGAATTTCTTATAGTAGGCACTATACTCGGGTATAATATCCCCCAATTAACGAAGTTCTACTCCATTGCAAGTATTATAACCCCGGTTACGTATTAGATACGCTGACCCATTGATCTAGGGTTCCGTAACGGCTGTCGAGGTTCTGCCCGAAGTAGTCGTTGGAATGCCGTCTCGGGGATGGTATTACTAATGTAAATATTAAGGGTTATTATACTAACGCGTGTGTATTGTGTAAATTATAGATAATCACCAGGAAACCTTAGAAGAAATCTAAGACAACAATGTGAGTAATCTCCTTTTTGTAAATTGTTTTTAAAAAAAACTTAAATGTTTTACAATGCGATTAAGCAGTGATTGAGTCTTTGTAGTTCTTCAATTACTACCGGTATGTTGGGGTTTTGTATACAAAATGTGGAACACGTTACCATTGGACAAAGAGTTAGCCAATGTGTAATATGACCCACCAGTCAGGATTGACAATACTGAATGAGTAATTATGTAGAAATAAACAATGTGATAGCTCTCAAAACTGTGAAAGGATAAAACTCTTCTTGATTAAACTGGGATTTACTCACCAGTATTTCCCACTGACAAAATGTTTTTAAACGCGTTTCAAGTAACAAAATGTGAAAGCCAACTAGAAGCCAGCTGGACAGCACTGAAGGCTTGGAAAAGTGGCTATAAAAGTTACCTAAATAAAAGATGTTTTATTCAATAAAATAGGGATTTTCCCTATAAAAATGTTTGTAATGAAAACTTTGGTTTTATCCCAATATGTTTAATATTATAAAAGTGTGGTATTTACTCTGATAAACATTTCCTAACTACGAACCTGATGAAATTTCCGCTGCCAAATTGCTAAACAAAATGATACCACCACAACTGGTCTCGCGGCCGCCCGTTCTCGGGACAGATAGGGGCGGGGGTTGCGACAGGATCCAAGTGATTATATCTTGTCTATCTATTTTTACTTTATTTTTATTTTGCATTTTAAGTTTTTATTTTTATGTTCTAAAACTTTTCTCAAAATTTTTTGATTGATTAGACGTTGAGGATAAACCGGTACTAAAAGCTCTTGTGTCCTTGGACGACCTTGGTATCTTACCAATGCTATACTATGCTCACGATGGGTGCAACTAAGTGTGTGTTTGTGTTAGTAGAATATCGTGTTTTATAAATTTAAAACTTAACTAATGTGTAAAATGGGCTTAAAATATCAATAAAAACATATCACTCTTTGCACACACCAAGTTTTTGGCGCCGTTGCCGGGGACACAAGGATTTTAAGAAAGTTTAAAATCAACGGCCTAATTATTTTTACTTATTTTTCTATTTTAAGAAAGTTTAAAATCAACGGCCTAATTATTTTTACTTATTTTTCTATTTTTTAGGATTTTTCTTAATTTTTTCAGTTTCTGCAGACTTCAGCACGGGCCGTGCTCGGTCGGACACGGGGCCGTGCCCATCAATTTTACTAGCAGTTTTGTCTTCTGAGTTACAGAAGATTGACCACGGGGCCGTGGAGGTGCACCACGTGGCCGTGCTGAACTCCCCAGTAACTGGGATCTAGAAAACAACTACTGCGACCACGACCATGGGCTTGGAACCCAATCTGACCAACGTTCTTTTTTTGTTTTTATCATAGGACTTGGAACCCAATCACAGCACCTAAACTCTATACGCAGTGCATGAGCTCCAAACTCTAGACGAACCCGAACGCTTTCTAAGAAAGAGACTAAAAGACAAAAATCAAGAGAAGGCTTCGGGGGACCAACTCCCAATGGCGGATCAGTGTACCCTGATGGATTACCTACAGCCCACGGTCGGTAATCTCAGAGCCGCCATCAATGCACCAAATGTCGATGCCAACAACTTCGAAATTCGGCCGCATTTGATTTAAATGCTCCAAAATTCCGTAACCTTCCATGGCCTAGCTAATGAAGATCCCCATTTACATATTACCAACTTTTTGGAAATATGTGACACTTTCCGGATCAACGGAGCATCAAATGATGCTATCCGCCTTTGAATGTTCCCTTTTTCACTAAAAGACTGAGCTAAGGCTTGGCTTAACACCCTCCCAAGTGGTTCGGTAAACACTTGGGATGAACTTGCCCAAAAATTTCTATATAAGTATTTTCCGCCCTCTAAAACCGCTAAATTAATGACTGAAATCAATACATATTCACAAGAGGACGGGGAATCCTTATATGAAACTTGGAAAAGATTCAAGGAGCTATTGAGGAAATGTCCTCATCATGCTCTCGCATTGTGGCAACAAGTATCCACTTTCTATAACGGGTTGTTGCCACATACAAGGCAAACACTCGACTCTAGCTCCGGGGGACTCCTAGGTAATCGCCGCCAAAATGAAATTTATAATCAAATGGAGGAAATTGCTCAAAACAATTTTCAGTGGCAGACCCCCTGAGGCAAAAAATCTATTGCCCTGGGCGCCATAAATTAGATGAGAACACCTCTTTACAAGCCCAAATCGAGGCCCTATCTTCAAAAATAAAAAAGTTAGAAATGGCAAAAACGGCCTCGGTTATGGCTTGTGAAGGGTGCGGTGGGCCACATGAAAATTGGAGTTGTATGAAAGAAATGGATAATCAAACGAAAATGGTAAACTACATTGATAATAGACCTAGGCCGTCGGGTCCCCCAACGGGTACTTACAACCAAAGATGGCGTAACCACCCTAACCTTGGTTGGAGGGAGCCCGACAATAGTAGTAACCAACAAAATTAAAATTAACGAACAAACTTTCAACAACAACCAAGAAATGAGTCACAAAATTTCACGCCTCATATCCGAAACCGAAAAAAGGTACTCGGATCGATTCCTACAGGCGGGATCCACCATTAGAAATCAACATGCTAGTATTCAAAACATTGAAAAACAACTAAATCAACTAGCCCAAAATTTATCCGAGAGACGACAAGGCACATTACCTAGCAATACCGAAACCAATCCAAAGGCACAAGTACACCTCATAACACTAAGAAACCGGACCGTAGGTCCCGAGGAAGCCCCACTACCCCCAACCGACAAAATTCCACCAATCCAAACCACGACTCTGCCACCAACCCATAAGGAAACAACTCCTCCGCCAAATTCCGAACCCACCAAAAACCCCTCGGTACCCTACCCCGGTCGGCTACTTCGCCAAAAGACCGACGAGCAATTCACAAAATTCATAAACTTACTAAAACAATTACATATCAATCTTCCATTTGTGGAAGTCCTCACTCAAATGCCAAAATACTCAAAATTCATGAGAGACTTCCTCACCCACAAGAGGAAGATTGAAACATTGCCATTGGTCAATCTAAGTGAAGAATGCTCCGTCGTACTACTCAACAAACTCCCACAAAAGAAAATCAACCCCGGAAGCTTCACCATCCCTTGTTCCATTGGGGGATCTTGGGGCTAGCATCAATCTCATGCCCGCATCAATGTTTGACCGACTCGGACTAGGTAAGATGAGCCCCACAAAGATGAGCATACAACTCGCCTATAGGTCTATCAAACACCCACAAGGTGTCGTCAAGAATTTATTGGTAAAAGTCGGAGATTTTGTCTTCCCGGCCGACTTTGTCATACTCGACATGGATAAAGACACCGAAGTGCCACTCATTCTAGAAAGACCATTCCTTGCCACCGCCCGTGCAATGGTAGATATGAGTGATGGGAAGTTAACATTGAGGGTTGGAGACAAGGAGATGAAGTTCGGGGTTGGGAAAAGAGTAGAGGACGACCCGGTCAACTACATGGATGTCATAGACTCAAGCTTGGATGACGCTCTCCGACGGTGCAACACGGGATGAGAGACATCCCACTCGGGTAACATATGACTGACTTAGGGTCTAGCCAAGGACCCTTATAAACGTGGCGCACCACGGAGGCATTCCGAGGAACTATCCGTAGTTTTTAGTTTATTTTAACTTTTATGTTTTCTAGTTTAGTTTTACTTTTCAGGAATAAACGACACTCGAAAAGATGGAGGTTACCAGGGGAACGTTAAAACCACACCCCATGCACGAAAATAGAGCCTCCCGATAACTTTTCTAGCATCACAGCAAGTTCAGCATGGAGCCGTGCTCAGCCCAACATGCCCAGGCTATGCAGAAAATTGCCCAGTTTAGGTAACTGGCCACGGGGTCGTGCTCGCTGAACACACCCCGTGGCCAGCCTTCTGTTTGATTTTGGAGCTGGCGATCTGACCACGGGGTTGTGCCCGGACCACAGGGGGCCGTGGCCAGACGCCCAGTATCATAGAAATTTGTTTTTCAACACCTTTTTACACATTCAATCAACCTAAAAACTTATTTTTGGGACACATTGAGGACAGTGTGTAATTTATGCGTGGGGGGATGCTAAAACCTTGAATCTTGCAAGTCCTAATAACAAGCCTTACACAAAACTCTATTGGAACCGCTAATCACCCCAAATTTTTTCAAAAATTTTCATTTTTTTACTTGTCTTGGTTTAATTCGTGAATAACAAGTTCTAAAAAGGTTATATTTTTACAAATTTACAACCGATAGCGTCGTGATAAAAAGAACCGAATAAGAAAATTATGAAAAGGCATGACAAATCTAATTAAAATTTGATTATATATACTTGATCACATTATAAACCCATTCCCAGAACAAGTGAGTTTTGAGCCTTTATTGAGCACGCAAACATATATTTTTAAACTAAATGCTCATTTTTCATTTCTTGTGTGAATAGCCATTTGGTTCTTACAACTTTAGAACTTGCCACGACGATACAATCCCGGTCCTTACCAACTTGAATCCAAGTAAGTAAATGATAGTGGCATTAGGACTAACCAATTTTCCTTTCAACGCCATTATTTTTCACCTTTTTTATCACCAACCCAAAAATCCCCCAAGTTAACCCCTTTGAGCCTAAACCTTTTCATTTCAAAACCCACAAAACAAACACCCTTTACCCACCAAAACCTTTTTCTTTACAACCCCCTTTGTTTTAGTAAAAAGCTCAGTTATCTTGTGACATCAAAAAAAAAATGAAAGTCTTGCAATCAACAAACAAGTTCCTCAAAGAAACCTTGTTTGAGTGTGCTTAGTTTGAATAAAAGTCACAAAAACAAAAAAAATTTACGACGGCCGACGCCTTTTACGCTTTTAGCCATTTTTACTAACAACGAACCAAAACCACCTACCCTTAACCCAAGCCTAACCCTTCCCAAATTCTTCTTGATATTTACGAAGGTTTATAGTTAAAAGGAAGAGGATTGATCGCTTGGCAAACATATGGTAGAAGTAAGTTTCATGCCGGTCTCAAGTGTTTCAAAAAAAATACATCTTCGGCCGAGTGTTAAGTAATCTCCCGTGAGTTATGTGAACTTGTATATAAATGGAATTTTAAAGATGCATGTTATGCCCAAATAAGTAATTTTTCTTATGAAATGTTCTAAATAAACCATGATGAATAGGATTGTAAATAATATAAAAATAAAACTGAATAAAGATCTTGGATTCCCGACACTCAAGATAAGCCCAAAAACTTCTCCTCTACCTCTTCCATTTGGGTGTGTAAAGCCACGTATTAAAGAGTTTTACTTGAGGACAAGCAATGATTCAAGTGTGGGGGTATTTGATGTGTGCAAAATGTAATATATAAATTACATCAAATGGGGCATAAAACAAACCATTTTTAGTACTAATGTTGGAAAAAACATGTTTTTGTCTTCCTTTTGAATTTACAGGACCAAATGAGATTAAACGAACAAAAGGAGCAAATAAGCAACCAAAACCAACATAAATACAAAGAAAAGGAATAAACGTGACATGCCCGACCCCTCGGGAGCATCCCCAAAGTAAAAACAAGGAGTCAGAAGACTGACCATGGGGCCGTGCCCAACTGAACACGGGGCGTGGTCAGAGCTTTGCACAAAAGACAAACCTGTAGAAGTTTCCACGTCCACCGCGGGTGCGTGCCCAGCTCAGCACGGGGCGTGGTCAACGCAAAGATACGCAGAATCTTGCCAAATCTTGATAGTACATATACGAAGTTGACCACGGGGCCGTGTGGGGCCCTCTGCTGACACTTGCAATTAATGAAGGAAGAGAAAATGATGGCCACGGGGGCATGCCCGCTGGACATGGGGCCATGGTCTGAGTTCTATGCAGGATATAAATAGGGGTGCTTGGTTCACTTCAAAGGCATCCCTTGGCAAACCACTACTCTCCCACTTTGCCACCACTCCACCACCACCACCACCATCATCCATCATCCATCTTTAGAGTGTGTGTAGTCTCGGGATCCAAGATTGATTGTAAGGGTCCTTGCCAATCAAAGGCAATGTTTGGTTAAGCCTCTAACATCACTTGGTGAAGACAAGTCTTTTATGTATTACTTTTGATTTTTAATCTTTCGGCACTTTTTATTTGGGTTTGTATTAATGACTTTAATAACTAGTTTCTTATGTTGAAGGAGAATTCTTCTTATCATTTTTCCGTGGTGTATTGAAGTTACTTTACTGTCTATATAAAGTAAAAGATTGCATCATTCATGTCTTTACGGTCTATATAATGGCATGTTGACTACCTGGTCGGGGGTTAGGTGAATGGTTTGGTAAGGTTCTTGCCTTGTTCAGCGTATAGATCCTGCAAGGACCTGGTTCAAGCTTACTAAGACCTCCTTCAATACTCACTAGTATTGGATGGCGGGGGTGCGAATAGCTTGAACCGCTCATATGTAAACTACTATTAATACATTAAACCGGCTTCTTGGGATTGTACCCTTGCTGAATCAAACCACTTAGCCGAGGGTAACGTCACCTTTAAAAGAGGGGCCTACCACTTTTCGCATTAATAACTAACTTAATTATCTTTCAATATTCCGACCCTTTGGGATTGTATCCCTGCTAACTTAAACCACTGGGTTGAGGGTAACGTCACCTTCAAAAGAGGGGCTACTACTATAACTAAGATAATCTCTTAAAAAGTCCGAAAGTGCGAAAATCATCAAAGGCGAGTCGGATCCAAGTGATTCTATCTTGTCTATTTGTTTTTACTTTATTTATATTTTGCATTTTTAGTTTTTATTTTTATGTTCTAAAACTTTTCTCAAAAATTTTAGATTGATTAGACGTTGAGGATAAACCGGTACTAAAAGCTCTTGTGTCCTTGGACGACCTCGATATCTTACCAACGCTATACTACGCTCACGATGGGTGCACTTGCCCAAGTGTGTGTTTAGTGTTAGTAGAATATCATGTTTTATAAATTTAAAACTTAACTAATGTGTAAAATGGGCTTAAAATATCAATAAAAACATATCACGCTTTGCACACACCAACAAGTTGTCTACAATTTCCTAACAATCAATCGCCCAATTCATATGTTTAAGGTATTTTGTATTAACATATAAGTGCGTAAATAGATACAACTCTTTATATATGCATGTATACGTATATACAGTCCAGTGAAGTCCCGTAAGTCGTTAGCATCACACGTTTCGTCGATTCCCAATGATCAAACTATGTTCACACCCTTTACCCACTTGTCGGTTCGTTCATGAGATGAGTTAAATCTTTATTACAACAATAAGGTTATATATACAAATTTACACAAATACAAAATATATTGAGTAAACTGCTAAATTCGTCCCTGAGGTTTGACTCAAATTGCTAGATCAGTCCAAAATCAAGTTTTGTTGCTAAAACAATCCCTGAGCCTAGTTTCTGTTGCTATTTCAGTCCAATAAATTATCACCATTAGAACCTCAGTTAATGAATGGGTAAAACTGCTAAATTCGTCCCTGAGGTTTGATTCAAGTTGCTAGATCAGTCCAAAATCAAGTTTTTGAATTTGTTAATTATAAACTTATTTAGGTATATAATTTTTTCTAGACTTGCATTAATTTTTTGAATTTGTTAATTATAAACTTATTTAGATTATAAACTTATTTAGGTATATAATTTTTCTAGACTTGTATTAATTTTTTGAATTTGTTAATTATAAACTTATTTAGATTATAAACTTATTTAGGTATATAATTTGTTAATTATAACTCAATACTATTTAGATTAAGTGTGATCTTATTTAGATACTTACGTATATAACTACTAAATATTTACAAAGTTATAACAATAATAATACCCAAATACAGTTTAAGGCGGGTCCAGTTATATTTATGTTCGTTGAATAAATCATTAATATCACAAGAGAAAAAAAATGGTAAACGACAGGTTCTTAATGCATCAATACTTGTACCAAATGCATTATATATTTTCTTAAATGTCTTAAAATTTAAGATAAATTACAAGTCTACCCTAAATATATAATTTAAATTTGTGTTTAGTTATAAAAATATAAACAGAATGTAGCTCTTTTGGAGAGCGCAATTTTATTTGACCTGTCTTAAACACTGGTTTGACACGACATGTTGTCTGACCTCACCTGAATGATAATATTATTAAATACGAAACCACTTAATTAAGTAGAAAAAATGAATAAAAGAACTTTATAATACAAATATTAAATTAAAATAATTGATAAATATTAAACATTAAATATTACGATTTAAATAAAAATAAATAAAAATTATGTTAATTTCTTAATATTTAAATTTACATATAATGTTTGTATTTTTCATAACTAAATATTGTTTAAATTAACTATTGTCTTATTTAAATCCTTAAATAAATACTAAATATTTACATGGTAACAACAACAACAATAACAACATCAAAATAAAATCAGTATTTAAGGTTGGGCCGGTTAAATTGCGCTCTTCAAAAAAGCTACATTTATATTTTTAAAACTAATTTTATTTAAATTAAGTATTATCTTATTTAAATACTTAAGTATATAATTAGTAAACATTTAATGATAATAATAATAATCAAAATAACTAACTAATACTTTTTCTAGACTTGCAAATTATATACCTAAATAAGTTTATA
Organism: Helianthus tuberosus; assembly: GCA_030545235.1. NCBI lineage: Eukaryota > Viridiplantae > Streptophyta > Magnoliopsida > Asterales > Asteraceae > Helianthus > Helianthus tuberosus. Next base: position 74,914,069 of record CM060437.1, read on the forward strand.
ATCTAAATAAGTTTATAATTAACAAATTCAAAAAATTAATGCAAGTCTAGAAAAATTATATACCTAAATAAGTTTATAATTAACAAATTCAAAAAACTTGATTTTGGACTGATCTAGCAACTTGAATCAAACCTCAGGGACGAATTTAGCAGTTTTACCCATTCATTAACAGAGGTTCTAACGGTGTTAATTTATTGGACTGAAATAGCAACAGAAACTAGGCTCAGGGACTGTTTTAGCAACAAAACTTGATTTTGGACTGATCTAGCAATTTGAGTCAAACCTCAGGGACGAATTTAGCAGTTTACTCAAATATATTTACACAAATACAAGTTAGTGCGCGCCATTATCTTAACGTGATATTCTCCTAAAAACCGACACATAATTATCCTCAAAGAACGTTTGGACCAAGTCTGACCCGCTAACCATAGTTGACCGCTGACTTGATGTTTGACCAAAGCTGACTCACTTCCAAATAACATCCACACTCCCCTCTTGGTTTCCAACACTTCAATATGCATCAAAATATAACAGGCACCACCATCATCGTTATGAACAATCTAAATCACACCCAAGTTCACTTAACATGTTGCATAAACACTTAGATGTAACAAAACTACGGAAACTAAGAAGGTTACAAGGGAAGATTCACTCACCGGAGCTCGCGTTGCTACACCACCGTGAATCACGGTCGTCGTTGCTGCTGTGTTTTCCATCAGGACCTTCATACGCTGCCACTACATGCCACACTCCATCTTGCAGCCCTTTCAGATGACACCACCACCAACTACCCAAACACCACCATGTTTGCCGTGAAGAACTGTCGTGAACAATATTGTGATGTCGTGGTCTACCGCCACGCCACCCTTCATCACCGCACTACCTTCACCATTCATCTCCATCGCACCGGCTTCCCCCACCATAAAACACCCCGTCGATCCAAGATCTATTCACCTGGAAACCGACCCGGTCACCATCACAATGACCAAAAACCGATGGCCCTAACTCCTATCGTTTGGGGCCTTCACAACTCCGTCTGTGCACTACCACCCTATCAGAACCACCACGTCGCCCCTGCTGAACCCCGAGCACTGACATACGCGGCTGTTGATGATGACCGTAGACCACAGGTCTCCATCCCATTTCTCTCTCTCTCTCTGATTCTCCTCTCTCTTTCTCTCTCAAATGTGCAGAAGTGTTGTGTAGAAAAGAAATACTTGGGGGCTAGGGTTTCAAATGAAGGGGAAAAAGGAATAAGCTGTATTTATACGCATGGTTTGGGTGTAGGTGAGTTCGGTGGGGACTGCGTATACGAACCCATCTAATGTCATGTGTCTCTCGCGTTAAAATAGATCCGCTAGAATAAATATACCACTTAAATTATATATACTAACTAGCCTAAGATCATGCGAGCTTCGCGGGTGGCTTAACTCAAACATATAATATATACTGACATTGAAGCCCATGTAGATCATCATTTTTGTTCTAGACCTTTCCAAACTTAGGCTTCACGTCTAAGGTTGAATAATCATATTATTCCATGGTGTTATTAGTATACTCTCTTCGGCTGCAGATTCATATTCTTCTAAAAATATTGTTATGTAAACGTAAACTGTAGATCTTTAGGGTGAACACCTATGCCCTTTTTTGCTGTAATTGTTCCACTTGAAATGTCATTATAATTTTTTAAATAAAATGACTTCTTTTTATTTCAAACCACAAATATATTTCTAGTAATCAGAATAGCAGGTTACTCCACTAAATGTGGCCATGTAAACAACCGCATTTATTTCAAACCAACAATGGCTGACAATGTCAACTTGTTTAATGCATGTCGAGAAATACATAAAAAACTAATTCTGAGAAAGCTCGAGGCTACGCTTTGCAGCAGCAACAACCGCATTCATCAGTATCCAACGGAAACCAGACTCCTTGAGCTCATGAACCCCGGCTATGGTGGTTCCGCCTGGTGAAGTTACATCATCTTTAAGCTTACCTGGATGCTTCCCTGTCTAGGTAGCAATAGATGCTGCTCCCAGAACCTGAAACAATCAACACTTGACAATCACTCACCCTTTTTTCTTTCATTTAATCAATAACCACCAAAATACTTTCGATGAAATCAACTATATATAATAGACAACATAATCCGTTCATAAGGACCCGCAGAGCCGCCAAGATCTTCTCTAACTGAGTCCAAAAGTAGTTGCTTATGGGATCTTGAAAACCATCTTTAGTCCGTTCATAAGGACCCACCAAGATCTAGATCAAGTAAGAATCAACTCAAAACTGAAATAATAAAAAAAAATCAATGCTCACCAAATGATGAATGGTATTTGTGTATTGAAATATATATATATATTTTTTTAAATTACCAAAACCTTTGCACTTCCAAAGTCATAGAATATGAGCTGGCAAATCACGTTTAGTCATCATAGCCCCCTCAACGCCCGATAAACTTCATTCGCAATGTAATAGCTGGATATCTAACTGTGCATAGCAACAATATGCAATAAAAAGCATTTGAAATATAATGTGCAATGCTTGTCACCAACATTTTAGTTATTTTTTTTAGATGATAAGGACCATATCTGTTGATGGGTACAACAATTTTCCTAAATTTAGGCTGACATTGATTTTCTCTTCATTTAGTCCACTTTCCCATTGATTATGTTGAGGTAACATTGGAAGGTCCCATGAGTATTCAAATTGATTAATTAGTGCTAAATAAAACTTACGCCTTTCTAGTCACATGGGCGAGGAGCCCAACAATTCTTGGTCACAAAATGGTCCTTGTTCAATCCAAGAAAGAGGCCTATGTAGGTATGTTAGGTTGCTTGAGCGCAATCACCTGCTATAAACATAACATTATGTTAGTTTCACATTGATTAATCAGATTACTCTAATGTACCTTATAATGTATAAACCCTTTTCCCTTTTTTTCATTTAGCATAAACTGGAATACATATAAAACTAAGAGCTTTTTTTTTCAAATATAAAAACTATAGAAAAGAACATAAAGAAGTTAAAGCAATTTGAATCATCGGCTTGGTATATAACTCACATGAACTGAAGAATTAATCCAACTTCTCTCTATCAAAACCACAATAAGATCTTTTCATAAGCTAATTGTGTCAAAATCACATCCTCAAATGCCAATTAAAAAGTTTACTCTCAAACCACATGTATGATATACACGTGCTTTTGGTAAACCTAGGAATCTAATAATCATACATAAAACAAATGACTTAACATAAAATTAAATACATATCAAGTAAATAGAAACAACAGACAAAAAAACATCAAACTTAAATCGAATGATAATATGGTATTCAAGTTATTTTTCTCATTCCTATCCGTCTCAGCATTCAATTAATAATTGGTGGTTTAAACAAAACAAAAACCATAGATATCAAAACGAATTGGAAAGCTTTTTTTTTTTTTTTTTTTGTCAAGCTGCCTAAATCATAATGGCCTATGAGCTTGTTGATTACAGGTGGTTCCCTCTCAAAGAAGCTACCTAAGATGATAACATGAACCTTTTGAGTTACCAATTTTGTGAATCTTCAAATTTCAAACAGACATTTTATCAAACCGTTGGTGTGCACCTATAAATTCGACACAATCTAACAGAATTCAAACACTAAAAACCAAGCACTAACAAACCTAGAAAGAAAAGTTCATGAATTGCGTGACATGCAAATATAAAAGGTCACTATGCATATACTTTCTTTTCCTCAAATCAAATCCGAAAACAATTAAAAGAGTGTGCTTTGTTCAAAACCAAAATTATAATTCATTTTTTTATAGCTTCATTTTTTCCAGTCAGTCATATATTAACACAATATATATATATATTGGGTACTCTACCTCACTATCAGCTTCAGTATCTTGATCTTGCTGCATTGAGTCACCTCCCAAACTCACATTAACATACTCACAAGGATCAAGCACGCTTTTAACCTGGATGTCATTAATTCCAAAATCAAGAACAAACACCACCAAAACAATACAATCAATAAGTGGAACAATAAACCTTTCAAAAAAAATTAAGTGGAAGAATAAGTATGACCCGAACCCATATATTGTTGCCCCTTCTGAACGGATCATAGGAAATGTCTTGAGGGTTGTTCCATTAACCAAATCTACTATATTAGCGAGGAAATTAAAGTATACCCACACTTTTAGCGACTACAGTCTACAATTAGAAGTTAAGCTACATAAGATAATTGTAATACCATAAAACAACTTCATTGCTTTCCCAGAGACATTTCAATAAGTGGAACAATAAACCTTTCAAAAAAAAATAAATAAGTGGAACAATAAGGCTTAATTAGGATCAGATATCTGTAATTTCGTATTCACAGCTCATGGTAATTAAGCCCCGCAAGCCTACGGTCATGCTCCTTCACATTTTCTCTGTACGATACCCTAATACACAAAATAAAAAACTGAAATTAATATACAAAATGATATCACAGTCTGTAATTAAATTCTGTTAGGACTACAGTAAGCAGAATCAAACCTTCAAATCGGCAGAGAAGACTATTCGTCACTGATTATGATTTAGGGTTGAATAATCATTATACAAAAACTCTTCACAATTGAGAGAGGCGCTTACATACCTGATCCAGATCATCTGGTTATGATTTAGGTTTGAATAATCGCTTCCATGATTTAGGGTTGAATAATCATAGATAGAAAGATCGATAGAAAACACCTGTAACCACCATCAACATGATTATGATATCTGAAAACGTTTTTCCAACCAGATATGCACCACCACAGCCCCACGTATACCTTCATCGATTTTGATTGCCAGTATTCAATTGAAGATGGTGATGGATTGGAGGATAAGATGAATCGGAGAATAAGATGAATCGCGAATAAGATGATTTTTAGGGTTTCTAAATCTGATTGAATGATGAAAGAAAAAAAAGGGAAAAAAGAGGTGAAGAGTTGCAGAGAGAAACAAAGAAAGAGGTGAAGAGTAAAAGAAAAATATCAAGGAAAAAAAGAAAGAAGATTGTAGGAGAAGGAATGGAGTATCTACGCGTGTTTTGATTTAGGGTTTTCGTTTGAGCGGGATTTTGTAAAGTTAGAAGCTGTAGGGAGGACAGGTGGCACTTAGTGGTGTAAGAATATGTCAAGTGGCACCAAAATGTATTGTTTTAATATACATAATAGATTTAAATAAAAACGAATATGTATAACATTTATAAATATATATACGCATAAAAATATATGTTCATAATTTGTGGCATGGCATTACCGTGATAGTCAGTTAAATAACGTGTTCGCTCGTTATAGGTTGTTGTTATATACTAAATAATATATAATATATTTTCACCGGTAACTTTATGTAGTCAACTAGGGTCGAAAATACAGGTGGTCACATTCTCCCCATGTTACAGGAATTTCGTTCTGAAAATTTAGGCTAAGGTATATTCTATACTCAAGTTATGGGTTCGTCCAGAATACGCTGTTAAGTGTAAATATACGCGGTTTCATGAAAGCTCACAAAATAAAAATATAAGTCTCATACATATAAATTCACATAATTTTTTTATTTAGTTGTTCGGGAATATGTTTCCTATTGTTTATCGAGATTTTGGGTTCAAACCCATGTGTGATTTCGTAATTTCCTGAATTACCGTTACGTGAGTATTTGTGAAATAATTTAGACACTTAATTTATCCTAATCAAGTGAAATGTATAAAGGAATGTGTGAGATAACGAAGTTTGTGTTAACGGTGTTAACCTGAAAATGTCGGGTGTCATATCATTCCCTTGTTGAAACAATTTTCGTCCTGAAAATTTAGATTATGATATCTTAAAATGATGGTTGCAAGTTCATTGCTAAAGAAAGCGTCAAGACATAAGACGGTACACCGAGATGAGAAAAAATCAAACTACATGATCGAGATGACAGTTGATGACAATTGAGATTTAATTGTTCATTTGAACAAGCTACAAGGGATTATATCTAGGTAAAGATAGTTGGTGTGTGTAAGGTGTGATATGTTTTATTAATATTTTAAGCCAATTTTACACATTAGTCAAGTTTTAAATTTATAAAACACGATATTCTACTAACACTAAACACACACATGGGCAAGTGCACCCATCGTGAGCGTAGTATAGCGTTGGTAAGATACCGAGGTGGTCCAAGGACAGAAGAGCTTTTAGTACCGGTTTATCCCCAACGTCTAATCAATCATAAAATTTTTAGAAAATGTTTTAAACATGAAAAACAAAAACTAAAATGCTGAAAAATAAAAATAAAACAGATAGACAAGATGAATCACTGGATCCGACTCGCCTTTAATGTATCCTTTGATGATTTCCGCACTTTTGCACTTTTTAAGAGATTATCTTAGTTATAGTAGTAGGCCCCTCTTTTGAAGGTGACGTTACCCTCAACCTAGTGGTATGAGTCAGCGAGGATACAATCCCAAAGGGTCGGAATATTGGAAGATAATTAATTAAGTTATTAGTGCGTAAAGTGGTAGGCCCCTCTTTTGAAGGTGACGTTACCCTCGGCTAAGTGCTTTGAGTTAGCAGGGATACAATCCCAAGTAGCCGGTTTAATGTATTAATAGTAGTTTACATATAAGGGGATCAAGCTATTCGCACCCCCCGCCATCCAATACCAGTGGGTATTGAAGGAGGTCCTAGTAAGCTTGACCCAGGTCCTTGCAGGATCTATACACTGAACAAGGCAAGAACCTTACCAAACCATTCCCTTAACCCCAGACCAGGTAGCCAACATATCTCTATATAGACCGTAGAGATATTAATAGTGAAAATCTTTTACTTTATATAGACAGTAAAGTAATGCCAAGACACCACGGACAAATGATAAAGAAGTTTCACTTTCAACATAAGAAACTAGTTATTAAAGTCATTAATACAAAACCAAATAAAAAGTGCGAAAAGATTAAAAATTAAAAGTAATACATTAAATGATTGTCTTCACCAAGTGATGTAAGAGACTTGGCCAAACATGGCCTTTGATTGACAAGAACTCCTACGATCAATCTTGGATCCCGAGACTACTACACACACTCTAAGGTGGATGATGGGTGATGGTGGTGGATGTAGGTGTTGTAGTGGTGGTGGAGTGGTGGTGAAGTGGGAGAGAGGTGGTTTGCCAAGGGATGCCTTTGAAGTGAGCCAAGCACCCCTATTTATAGCATGAATAGAAGGCTGGTCACGGCCCCGTGTCCGCTGGACACGTCCCCGTGGCCAATCCTTTTTTCTTTCTTCATTAATTGCAATTGTCTGCATTAGGCTCTCCACGGCCCCGTGTTCGCTGGGCACGACCCCGTGTGAAAAAGCGTATCTGTACTATTAAGATTTGCAAGATTATGGGAATCTTAGCGTTAACCACGCCCCGTGCTGAGCTGGGCACGTCCCCGTGGTGGGAATAGAAGCTTCCACAGCTTTGTCCATTTCTGCAGACACCTGACCACGCCCCCGTGTCCACTGGGCACGGGCCGTGGTCAGCCTTCTGTTTCTTGTTTTTGCTTGGGGAGATGCTGTCGAGGGGTCGGGCATGCCAAGTTTATTCCTTTTCTTTGTATTTATGTTAGTTTTTGCTGCATATTTGTTCCTTTTGTTCATTTAAGCTCATTTGGTCTTGAAAATACAAAAGGAAGACAGAAGCACATTTTTTCCAACATTAGTACTAAAAAAAGGTTAGTTTTATACATTATTTGATGTAATTTATATGTTGCATTTTACACACATCAAATACCCCCACACTTGAATCTTTGCTTGTCCTCAAGTAAAACTCTTTATTATGTTGCTTACACACCCAAATGGAATGGGTAGAAGAGAAGTTTTGGGCTTGTCTTGAGTGTTGGGAATCCAAGAACTTTATTGGGTTTTATTTTTATACTATATACAATCCTATTCGTTATGATTTATTTAGAACGTTTCATAAGAGAAACTACTTATTTGGGCATAGCACAGCTCTTTAAAATTCCACTTATATACAAGTTCACATACCTCAGGGGAGATCACTCAACACTCGGCCGAAGATGTATTTTTGTGAAACACTCGATCTCGGCATGGAATTTACTTCTACCATATGCTTGCCAAGTAATCAATCCTCCTCCTTTTTAACTATAAATCTTTGTAAATATCAAGAGGACTTGGGGAAGGGATAGGCTTGGGCTAAAGGTAGGTGGTTTTGGGTTAGTGGTTAGTAAAAAGGGCTAAAAGCGTAAAAAACGTCGGTTATCATAAAACTTTTTGTTTTTGTGACTTTTATTCAAACTAAGCATTTTTAAACAAAGTTTCTTTGAGGAACTTGTTTGTTTATGGCTAGACTTTCATTTTTTTTATAAGGAGACGTCACAAGGCAACCGAGCTCTTTACTAAAATAAAGGGTTGAAAAGAAAATGGTTTTGGTGGGTAAAGGGTGTTTGTTTTGTGGGTTTAGAAATGAAAAGGTTTAGGCTCAAAGGGGTTAACTAGGGGGATTTTGGGTAGGTGAAAAAGAAAATGAAAAATAATGGTGTTGAAAGGAAAATGGTTAGTCCTAATGCCTCTATCATTTACTTACTTGGGTTTAAGTTGGTAAGGACCGGGAATGTATCGTCGTGGCAAGTTCTAGAGTTGTAAGAACCAAGCGGCTATTCACACCAGAAACGAAAAATGAGCATGTAGTTTAAAGATGTATGCTTGTATGCTCAATAAAGGCTCAAAACTCACTTTTTGTGGGAATGGGTTTATAATGTGATCAAGTATATATAATCAAATTTTAACTAGATTTGTCATGCCGTTTCATAATTTTCTTATGTTGGTTCTTTTTATCACGACGCTGTCGGTTGTAAATTTGTAAAAATATAACCTTTTTAGAACTTGTTATTCCCAAATTAAACCAAGACAAGTAAAAAAATGAAAAGTTTTTGTTTTGAAAAAAATTGGGGTGATTAGCGGTTCTAATAGAGTTTTGTGCAAGGCTTGTTATTAGGACTTGCAAAATTCAAGGTTTTAGCATCCCCCCACACTTAAATTACACATTGTCCTCATTGTGTCCCAAAAATAAGCTTTTAGATTGATTAAATGTGTAAAAAGGTGTTAAAAAACAAAGTTTGGTGTTACTAGGCACCTGGACACGGCCACGTGCTGGATGAGCACGACCCCGTGGTCAGAGTGCCAGTAACATTAACATACAGAAGGTGGCCACGGGGGTGTGTCTGGTGGACACAGCCCCGTGGCGGGCAGTTTTCAGGTAATCAGCAGGTACAGGGTGGTGGACACGGGGCGTGCTGGCTGAGCACGGCCCCGTGGTGATAGTCTGCAATTAGTGAAAACAGGTTTTTGGTTTTGGTTCTGGTTTCTGGGCTCGTGTATCACTAATTCTTAGTGGTTCATGGGTACCTGTTTTGCTTAAATACCACACCACACAACAAATAATAAACATCCTAACATACCAACATTATCATCCACATCACAAACTAAAAAGTGTTAAAGGAAGTAAATTGTTCAAAGTTTGGCACGCAGGCCAGATAATTGTTCGTGGGATAAAGGGTTAACCTGGTAGAAGCCGCAACCGTGTCACACCACCTCTGACGCCTTCGTCTCAATCCATCTCTTCATCATCATCATCTCCTCCTCGGTACACCATATGCTCCCAGATATGGCTGATGTCATCTTGCATATCAGAGATGTTCCTCTCCATAGCTCCGACCCGGGTGTAGGTGTTGCTTGCCATGTTATATGTGTTGCGGGTGCACAAGAGGTTTTCCTACAAAAGATCATGTAAGCTTTGAAAGTTAGGAAAACCACCCCCTTGAGAAGAGGATGAGCCCGCATGGATTTGAAATTCAGGAGGAGGACGGATTGGTATGGCGTGAAGAACGAGAGCCTCCTGTGGGTTCCAAACATGTCCCTGAACCATTTGAAATCGAACCGTCCCGTCACACGCCTCGTTGATGATTCCCATTGAGCGGCATATGACGAGATCCACCTTGCCCGACCATGGACCTTTACGGAAGGATCTTGGCATCTTTTGCACGAAGTTCTTGTAAAGGCAGTAGATCCATCCCCCAAAGAAGATAGGGGTCGGGGGAGTGGCTAGTTGGTTTAGGTGCATGTTTCAGTGGAGCAGGTGTGGAACATCGAGAGGCACACGGTTGTGGATGCAGTATAAGACTGTCAGATCCCTTAGGTTTACAACACCGGTACTGTCACGCCTTTGGTTGAAGGAGTTGCTAAGGACCCTTTGGCTTGGATCGTATGGTCCATCCCCGATTTGAGACCATGCCGTTTGACGTAGGTTTTGCGGGATTTCACAGAGAGCTCCCGTGTTTTCTCCGTTTCCGGCATCCTATTCAACAAACAACCCAATAATCGCCCCAAACTGTGCAATGGAGATTGAAAGTACATTTCCAGCCCAGCGAAATTCAACCCCATCCTTATCAAACGGCTCGGATTTAGCTTTGAACGCGAAAGTGCTATAGAACTCCATGTTGTATTCGTGGATCGAATGGAGTCTAGTGCAGAGGGCCACCCTAAGTGGACCCGTGACTAGGTTGTTGAAGCGATCAATTTACCCTACTGCTTCCAGGGTGTCGGCATACTTGTCTTGGGTTTTCCTCGGGTCTTGTCTAAAGAACTTCGAGTCGGGCTTGATAGACCCATACATTCTGGTTGAAGCGTGTGAATTTCTTGGCCATCTGAAAGAAAACATAAAACAATTAGCATGAAACAATAAATTTCTGCAGAAAACTGAAAACAACAAGCTGAACACGGCCCCGTGGCTAATGGCCACGCCCCGTGTTCGGCTGAAATTTGCTGGCCACGCCCTCGTGTTCACTGAGCACGGCCTCGTGCTCAGGCGTCTGTTTCTCAAAATTCCCATTTTTCGACTCGGTTTCGAAAACTTGAAAATTTTTGGTTCAGTAGGGGCAGTTTTCCCCGAAAATGAAACCCCAAGTGCCGTTTTTCCAAAAGCAAACCGTTTACCCCTTCAATTTCATCTTTTTTGGTTCAAAAACAAGGGTTTGAGGTTTTTGTTTGAAATCGGGCAAATCTACAAACAATTCAAGTTGATTTACTTCCTATAACATGGAACTATACTACTACTAACAAATCTAAGCAAAAATTTGAGGTTTGATTCAGTTCAAGTTGAAGAACCCTAGATTTTCCCCAATTTTTGATGTTAAACTACATGCAATTCATTAATCTAACTAACTATGATGATAGAATCATACCTTGACGTTGTTAAACGGTGGAAGAACGTGAAAATTTGCAAAGATTCGCGAATGAACAAGAGAGTTTTCAGGAAACGGGTCGTGTTGAAGTGAAGAATGAAAGGAAAAAAGGGTTTTATCCCCGACAATAGCCGGCCACGTGGGCGGGTAAAAAACTAAATTTTTTTTAGTGCACGTGTGAGTGACCTGTTTCTCGAAACTTGGTTTAAGAAATCTTACCGATTTAGAAGTTTTCCCGTCGTTCGTTACTTACAAGATATGATGTTGATGCACAAACCTTCGGTTATTCTTCAGCCGCTTGTAGTGAGATCTCCTCCTCTTCATCCTCAATGAATCCTTGATAAAGCTTTAGCCGTTGGCCATTGACTTTGAATGGAATTCAATTCCGAGATTTAATTTCGATTGCACCGTGTGGAAAAAATATGGGTGATAGAAAAAGGTCCCGACCACCTAGACTTTAATTTACCGGGAAATAATCGAAGTCGTGAATTAAACAATAGAACTTGATCTCCTATCCGAAATTCATGAGGTTTAATGTGTTTATGATGCAAATTTTTCATTCTTTCCTTATAAATTTCGAAGTTAGAGTATGCGTAATTTCTTAATTCGTCTAATTCATTTAATTGACAAAATCGATTTTTACCGGCAATTTCTATATCTAAGTTTACGTTTTTTTATTGCCCAGTAGGCTTTGTGTGTTATTTCTACTGGCAAATGAAAACTTTTTCCATAGACAAGCTTATATGGGGTGGTACTTGTTGTTTTATACGCAGTGCGAAAAGCCCATAAAGCATCATTTAATTTATCGGCCCATTCCTTTTTATTTAATCCTATGATTTTTTCAAGTATTCTTTTTAAACCCCGATTAGTCACTTCTGCTTGTCCATTTGTTTGAGGGTGATATGCGGTTGAGATCCGGTGACAGACCCCATATCTTCTTAAAAAATTTTCAAGTTGATGATTACAAAAATGGGTACTGTTTTGGTCAAAAATTACCTAAGCAATTTAGTGATCAAATTAGTTTTGTTAGGTAGTGTGCTAACAATGTGTATTGAAAATATCCTGGTTTAGTTGTTTGCAAAAACAGTTTTCAGGATATAGCTCAGGATATCGAGCTATATCTATAATCAAACAATTAGCAAAAAAATTAAAGGGTGACACGAGATGTACGAGGAAAGCCCTTGATCAATCTAGATCGCCGTCACAAAACCTCGGGAGCTGACAATCGCAGCTGCCTTATTCTTCTTATTACTTCAAAAGTCAGGATACAGTGCAGGATATTGACCAGATCGTTGCTAAGTGTTACAATGCTTTTTAGAAAGTGTGTAGATTTCGAGAGAAAGTATGAGTGTTCGAGAGCAGTGAATGTGTGTTCTCCTATGTGATCTGGTTATCCACCTATTTATAGTTACAAAAAGAAAACAAAATTCCCTAAAATGGGGGGATGCCACCAAATATTCCATGTGAACATTGAAGACCAAGTATTGCGGCTTCAACGTTTTTCTTCTAACAACTTGGACCGAGTCTTCAGGGGAAGAGGTCTTCATGAACGTTATGGACTTGTACTCGTACTCCTGCAAATAATCCGTTAGTAATCCTCAGGATACAGCATCAGGATGTTACCAATATCCTGATTCAGCATCCTGATTGTGAACATATATGATGTAATCAAGATATAATTCAAGATACTATCTAGGATATGGGCTCAGAATTTCACCCATAACAATTGTCCCCAAAAATGTTACCGTTAGAGGATCCTGGACCAAACGGTTACATTTTTCACGATTATCAAGGCAATTAAGAGATAAGACCTCTGATTTGACCGCTTGTAACCGTCCAGTCTGAATTTACTCATTGCTTCCCTATATCTTCTCAGCCTAATCTCCATTTAATCTCCACCAAGAAGAAAAAAAGGTAAAAATCCTCTCTCTCATCTTCATCTCTTTTCTCTTCCTTTTTCTCAATATTCGGCAAAGAATGGCGAGACAAACTAGGTCGAATTCCGCCGATTCTGCTTCCACATTCATTCATCAGAATATCCTTCAAGATCCAGAGAAGGAGATATGCTCATTTGACAGCGCTCACATGTCAGCCCTTAAATCCTCCGGCATCTTCCTGGAGGGGACAGTATTCCGGTCGTTTGATCGGGAAATCCAATCTAACATGGTCTCTAACGAATGGCTCTGTTTTAACGCTTTTCCGTTTACTTTGGGCCTTCGATTTCCTTTCCCTGATTTTATCACCGAGTATTTTCACATCACCAAGATCAGCTTCAGTCAAACAATGCCAATGCTTTGGCGAGTGTTGCTTATTCTTGATCGAATCAAGAATGCCCACATTCCTGATCTCTCCGTTCATGATCTTCCATTACCATACCGGCTTAGATGCCATGGTTCTTGCCGATTCTTGTTTTATTCTACCTCCAGTGATCCACTGATACTTCGAGCCACCAGGAACGAGGAGGAATGGAAATCCAAGTTTTTCTTTGTGAAAAGAAATTCGATCCCTGGTGGAGCGGAATATCCGGTGAAGTGGTTGGGAAAGGGTAGGATTTAGGGTTTTAGGATGATCCTGTCTTATATCCTATCCTGTATCGTGAACTGATCTTTATTTTTGTTATATGCAGCTGACTTCAGGAAACTAGCACCTCCCCTTGCCGATTCAGAAAGTAGAATCCAAGCCATCAGACTCCTTCCTGAGATCAAAAGAAGCTTCATCCCATACGCAACATCTTCAAGTTAACACTCTAGCTCAAACATGTCTAGTAAGGAACCTGCTCAATATCCTGCATATATGTTTTTATTTGATGTTGTTATGAAAAAGGGTTTTAAAGTTACTCCCTGTATGCAGATGCCAACAAAGTTCCAATTCTCCTTGACCTTGATGAACTTGACAGCTATCCCACTCCTGTCAATGTCAAGAAAGAGACTCCTGCCACTACCAGCTCCAAACCGGTCACAGTTCCTAAGCCTAACCCAAGAACTCGTGCTTCCACGTCCAAGAAGAGAAAGGTTTAGAGACCACCACTCCAGCTTCTAAAGGGTTCTCATACGAAGAGCTCAGCTTCACCGAGTCCATAGAGCCTATGACCTCTTTCCTCAATAAGGTAATATCCTGGTGCTAGATCCTGCACATATATCCTGATGGAATATCCTGGTTAGCAAATTTTAACCCTTACCTGTATTTTGAATTGCAGGGTCTCCAGCATCTGCTCCATCTCTATACTGATGCTTGCGGGACAGCTAAGCTCTATAAGGCCAAGATCAAACAACTTGAGACCACCATAGCTGACCAGGGCACTATTGCTAAAGCTAAGACCCGACATTATGAGGATAAGCTGAAGAAGGTCACTCAGGATGCCGAAGTGAAGCTGGCAGTCGTCCATGTTGAGCACGAACATGCCATGATCTCCTTCCGGGAGGGGATAAAAAACTCCGCTGTGGTCTCCCTATTGCAAGCTCGGATCAAGATGGCTTATGAAGCCCAGGAGACAGGTCTTGAGTGCCCATCCTGGCCGGTTGACTCTTGGGTGGCAAAACTCAAGGAGCTTGGAGGCAATCCTATGCCACATCCTGCCAAAGCTGGGGCTTGTGATACTTCTAAGGCAGCTAAGGTGGTGGACAAGGCTGAAGAGAAGAAGGATGCTGGAGAGGATGCTGGTGAGGATGCTGCTCGGGATGCTGAAGTTGAGGAGGTGAAGAAGGCTGGTGGTGATGCCGTTGTGTGAGGGCATTCAAGTGGGCGATGATGGATATTGATGCCTTGGTCGGAGCCCACTTTTTTTTTAAGTTTGAATGGTCTGTATTCCCAAAACAATTTACTTTTCCTGCATTTACTTTTCCCGAACTTAGATACAATATGATGGCCAAAGGTGGAGGGATCCTGAGTTTTAGGATGAAGCCCTTGGTCATCAATGTTAATATGCTTTTGAACAATCAACAGTTGAAAGTGGGGGGATCTTGGGTTTTAAGACGAAGCCTTCAACTTTTTAAGTAAATATGCTTTAGAACTAATTGCACTATTGGTGGATGGGTCTCGTTTTGAGATGAAGCTAATAGTGTAACCTTTTTCTAGTGAATAATAAATAACCAACCTTTTCGGCCTTATCTTTGTTGTTGTATTTTTATGTGTTTGATTTTGAAAGTATTTTTTTATTATTTTAAATATCATAGGGAAACATTTCGGGAAAATATCCTGAATAGTATTCTGAAAAATATCCAAAAAAGTATTCAGAAAAATATCCTGATCAGGATACAATTATTAAACTCAGAAATTCATAACTTTAAAAACTTAAGTTATTTAGATAAGGTTTCAAAAGATAAAAAGGGGAGATCATACCAAAGACTCTTAGAGAGTTGGTCCCAATTTTCCATCTTTGATCTTTTTACAACATTCCCCTCATGGATGTCCCCTGTGCACATTCAGGAAATTGAGTTCATCCTTCGAATTGTATCAAGGTGTATGTCCCCTGTGTTCAGCATATTTGAATACTTAGGAATTTCTCGATGTAAATAAAATCATATTTCGTTTGGAACCTGTCCTTAGACTTTAGTTTTCCTAGGGATAAACCCTTAATATCCTGGGGATAAACTCTCAATATCCTGGGGATAAACCATTAACATCCTGGGGATAAACCCTTATTTTCATGCGCTACAGGCGGGAGTGTATAAACTCCAAGACTTAGAAAGGTGAAAACCTTTAAACCTTAGAGAGTATGAAAATACCCTTTCGTGAGAGAGGGTGATCAATCCTCATATACCTTGAGGATTTAGGATATAGCCAATAATAACGAAATTGTCAGCCACTTTTACATGAACTGGTCCCGCTATCTTGAACTATCCCTGAATTTCTTACGCTCCAGTCGGGGTGTTCAAACCCAATTCGAGAGAAAGGTGAGTACCTTTAAACCTTTGAAGGGATAAGGATCCCTTAAGCGTGAGAGAGGGGGCCAATCCTTTAATCTTCCGGTTTATCTTGAGCATATATCCTGGAGTAATATCCTGGAGCATATCCTACATAACACCTTCAAACTAAGGTGGGTGTTAGCTTGGCTAACACCCCTCCAATGCTTAAGTTAGTATTGGGTTCAAAAGAGTTAATAAATTCAAACATATTTAAAAGAGATAGAATTTATACCATCCCAAGTTAGAAATTAAATTCTAAACTCACTTGAAATAGAGCTTAAGGTGTATGGCATTCCAGGATCTTGGTAGCATATCCCCTTCCATATTCTTGAGTCGGTATGCTCCTTTCCCAGATTCTGATTCAACTTCATAAGGTCCTTCCCATTTTGGGGCAAGCTTCCCATCAGGAGGATTAGTAGTATTCTGAAAAGCCTTCTTTAACACCCAATCTCTAACTTGGAACCTTCTAGTCCTTAGATTCTTGTTATATGCTCTGGTTATCCCCTGTTGATATGTTGCCATCCTTAGCTTTGTCGCATCTCTTGTCTCATCCACAGTATCTAATTCTTGACACAAAGCTTCAGGATTCGCCTCAGGATCCTGGAGGCTTGATCTTGCTGTAGCTATCACCATTTCTGTCGGGATCACTGCTTCTGCCCCAAACACCAAGGAAAATGGGGTTTGTCCAGTTGCACTTTTTACTATTGTTCTATCAGCCCATAAGACAAAGGGTAATTCTTTTGCCCATCTTCCTTTCTTAGCCCCTAGTCTTTTCTTCAAATTGTTGACAATTATCTTGTTTGAGGATTCTGCTTGTCCATTTGCTAGAGGATGTACCGGAGTGGATGTAATCATCTTGATTCCCCAACTTTTGCAAAAATCAGTAGTCCTCTTACTGATAAACTAAGAGCCATTATTACAGATTATCTCAGCTGGTACCCCAAATCTAGTCAGGATATTCCTCTTTATGAAAGACACTACTTCTTGATCTCTGACTTGAACAAATGCCTCAGCTTCAACCCATTTGGAAAAATAGTCTGTCATTGCTAGCATAAAAACTTTTCCTCCTGGAGCCTTTGGCAACTTCCCCACTATGTCCATACCCCGTTTCATGAATGGCCAAGGGGAAGCAATAGGTTATAATGGCTCAGCAGGTTAACGCAGTATATTCCTGTGCCTTTGACATGCATCACATCTTCGAGCATATTCTGCTGCATCTTTCCTCATAGTCGGCCAATAGTATCCTGTTCTTAGCACCTTCGAGAATAATGACCTGCCCCCAGTATGGTTGCCACAATCTCCTTCATGGAGATCCTGAAGTACCTCCTTGGTCTCAGGATGCTCCAAGCACCTTAAGTATGGTCCTGCAAGAGACTTTTTATACAAAACACCATTTATAATAGTAAAACGAGATACCTTCATCCTGAAAGCCTTAGGATTCTCATCCTTTGGGATGTCTCCTTCTTTAATGTATTTTATGATCGGAGATGTCCATGACTCAGGATTCTTCTCAGGATACTCATTGTCAGGATCATGGATACTTGATACTTCCTTATCCTGAGGCTTGAAGTGTTCCATAGCAGGATACAGGATATGTAGCACTGGTATTTGAGTTCCTTTCGGTATCCTGACTGTAGATCCCAAATTTGCCAAAGCATCTGCTTCAGCATTATCCTCTCTTGGTACCTGTTCAAGTATAAAACATCGAAATATCCTGCTAATTTTTTTGACAATTTCAAGATATTCGATTAACCTTTCACCTGTGACTGCATAGGATCCATTGAAATGGTTAGTAAATAACAAGGAATCAACATATACTTGCAAATTTTTAATATTCATATTCCTGGCCAACTCTAATCCTGCAATCAAAGCTTCATACTCTGCTTCATTATTAGTGGCAGGAAATTCACATCTAATAGCCTGGGGTAATATGTCCCCCTGTGGCGATTTTAGTAGTATACCAAATCCTACACCTCTCACATTAGATGCACCATCATTATATAATGCCCAGGATTCTAAGCTTTCTCCTAGTTGTTGTACTTCTAAGTCTACTTCATTTTGAATATCACTACTAAAATCAGCCACAAAGTCTGCTAGAGCCTGAGACTCTATAGCATTTCTAGGTTCATATATGTCACACCCTGACTTTTGCGGAAGTGTGATTATGGTGTGACTTTCTTAATATCATTGCATTCAATCATAACAACAACTATATGACAAAAAAACCATAGATTCGTCATCCATTAAATAAGTATAAACACAACAACATTGTTTTGAAACGTAGACTTCAACTTCAAGTTTTACAAACCGCACAAATTGTTTATGAGTTCATTAAGGACTCATCAAAAGATATCGAAAAACACCAAGGTTTGAAAAATGTCCTCGTCCAGGAATAAGACACACTGACCAAACTCAAAGACCATGGATGACATCTTTATTCATAACGCAGCATAAAAACTTCCAACGCCCGCCAGATCCACTTATTAATTCCCTGAAATACATGCAGTTTGAAAACATCAACAAAAGTTGAGCGAGTGCATGTGTTTATTTGTGTGTATGTATAAACCTTTGAAATCGTTGTAAGTATGTCTGTAAGTTTATAAGTCCCGGTATGAAAGCAACAAGGAAACAAATCAATTAATGTGTAGCTAATACATTAATATACGTGACATGGTGCAGGAAGACTCAAACCTAGCAGACTTTGTACCGGGCTTCCGGCTGTAAGACATAGTCACCACATGGCCCATTCGGCGGACTCATGGATGGGGCTCGCTACACCCAAATAGATCTATCACTCATGCCCCTCGGTCCGTATACGAGGATTAATGGTCTCAAGTATCTGCCTACCCATTCACATGATCTATGGTTCTTTCCTAGCCACCGTAAGCTACGGTAGGTGCTGGGTCTTTATTTCTACCGTAAGGCAGTAGGAAGGCACCGTAAGACTTTTGGGGCCACCGTAATCTACGGTAGCCACCGTAGCTTACGGTGGAGGTCAGATGCAAAATATAAAGTTTATTAATTTCTTCGTTTTTCTTCGAATTCGGACCCCGTGAACCCATTCCAAGCCTCGATAAGTTTTTATAAAGCACCTCAACCCTACCAAATGGCTTGGTAAGTTACGGGTAAGTATGGAACTCAATTTTTAAGATCCGAAACATACTCAAAAGACACTTAAAAAGTGTTTATGACGTGTGAGTAAGAACGTGACGTGAGAGCGAGTATGCGGGGAAATGAATTAAGTATGTGGGTATGTATGTATAGATTTAACTTCATTCCAATAGCTGTAACTTTTAAGTAATCATGAATAGGAGTATGTTTGTAAGATTGTTCGTACATGTCTTATTACATGGTGCTTTGTGATTAAGATACGTTAGTAAATCATATGGAATTATGTAAGTTGTATGTGAGAGCTTGTTTATATGTACGTAAGTGTGTGTATGTAATACGTGACCAAAAGTACACAAGTGAATGTACGTAGGCACGAAGTAGTATTTATTGTACATGAAGGAATGAGGCTTGTATATACGTATACATAGCTTCAATATGTTTGAGTACTAAGTTACTAATTGTGTGCCTTGAGAATGAAATGAGATTTGCAGGTATACTATTGAAGTCCCTTGTGAAGGTTTGAGGAAATGGAATGCAAGATTGTACTCGGAAAGATGATCGAAAAGACTTTCACGAATTGAAAGTTTGCGGCATGGTCATTTAATTATGTATGATAGATTATGAATGTGGATTATCAAATTTTAATGATGTGCATGTTTGTGGTGAATGTAGGTTACACGGGCTAACATCGGTATAAACCTTTTGAGGATTGAAGATCGAGTCAAGGGCAATGATTGTACGTGAAGAGTAGTCACATAACTGGGGATCATATATGTAATTGATGTGACGGTCAAGAATAAACGTTGTAAATCTATTTAATAAAGTGTGGGTTATTCTAGAAACGAACTTACATATAAGTTATATAAGTAATAATGAAAGAAATTTTTGACTTCGTAATTCCGCTGCGTTGTTTTTTTGAGTTATTAACTTTTAGGGTGTTACAAGTTGGTATCAGAGCCCTGGTTTGAGGGAAATCAAGTATGGGGAGGCAAATACTTGAACTCAAACCTGTGTGCTCTCGTGACAAGGAACCCGTACAATCCAAGACTCGATCTAGATCTAAAGGTAGAAGCAAATGTAAGTATATGTTTAAGTATGTATATGAAGGAACTAACATTATGTCATGTGTAAGGTAAGCATAGTTGTTTGGACAGGATGATCCGCGAGAACGGTCTTGGACCAACACCAAGACACATAGTAAAATAAATTGGTTCCAGGTACATATATTTAATTTATGTAAGTACATGTAATGGTAAAACCTATCAATGAAAGGAGAATTTTAAATGAAAGATAATAATGGAATAGTAATGAAGTTTTGAAAATGTTACACGTGCTGAAAACTAATTCTTCGGACATAAGGTGATGGTTACACGAAGGCACGAAACTAGTATGTGGATTGTGTACCTGGCCAGTACACAAGAAACATACGACGTTCGTGAGACCGTGATAATTGTTACAGGTATGTCCGTTAGAATTAGGTAGTAGGTGGACGTGAGGGTGAAAAAAATGTAAGACTTTCAGGAACGAAAGTATGAATGATGTGTTAGAATCCGCGATACGGATACCAAGCATGAAAGGAACGGAGTATGAATGACCTGTTTGAATCCGCGAGACGGATTCAACACATGCAAGGAATGGAAGATGTGAATGATATGTTTGAAACCGCTAGACGGACTCAAACATAGAAGGAAGGAAGGGTATGGATGTTACGTTTGAATCCACGAGATGGATTTAAAACATAAAAAAAGGATGAAATTAACCCACCTCAGGATGCGTCGATAGTTTGACCACGGTTGCGTTAAACAAGACACATTAGTAAATGTAAAGTAAATGAACAAAAGAATGATCGTAATTGGCATGCAAACCTAAAGTTTAGATGAAACAAGGTAGTTTTGAACAAGTTATGTGTTAGATGTGTTAGTAATCGACTCTTAGAAGTCATAATGAACGACGCGCTATGACCCGGACAATAGTTTAAGTATGAATGAGAAGGGTGAGTTTTGTTAAGAATACCAAAATGATGTAATGAATGTCCTTGCAAGTAAGCATGAAGGGAAAGAAGTACGAATGTGTACCTCATTACGTCTACGATAAGTAAGAAATATCAGTTTGACCTTAAAAAGTCAAACTGCAAAGGTCGACAATATAAATAACCAGAATAAAAGAATTGCATGTAAGTAATGAAATGTGGAAAGTGTTATAGCATGTACGTAGGAAATTGTAAAAGAATTATAGGTGAGTAATCACCTAGTATAATGAATGTTTGAATGAAAAATGCTAACCACTGATTTTGCAAATGTCAATGGTATAACTCTCAAGGTGATGAAACCAATCGACTTGATGAACGAATGTGCACGAGTAAAAGCTCAGTAAAGGATGAATGAAAGCTGGCCTGGCACGGATAGTATACGCGAAGGAGCGGATCGATCTGGTTTACAGATTGCAGAAGCTCAAAATGAAACCAAAGTAAGCAAAATGTTTTAACTCATACCGGATAGATATGGATTAGTAAATTGAAAACAACCTACGAGATGAATAATAGAATAGGTATGGCAGGGTATGGAATGTTTGATTTTAATAGTTGATGTAAGAAGGGAACTAAGTCATTAAGAAGTAAATCTTAAAAGTTTTAAGCAAAAGTTTTGGTTATTGGTTGAATTCTTGTATAAAGAACCTGCATGGTATGCTTGCTTAGGCAAATTAAGTAATGCATGAATTGAGAAGGAATAGTATTATAGAAGGAATGAGGTGAGTTGAAGGTAACGTAAGGGTACGTATAGTGCAAATAACTATAGGAAACATAGGAAGATATTAACTTTGGAGTTAAGCGTGTATATGTGACTATGGAAGAGTAGTTTTGATGCGATAACAAAACAAGAACTAAATGTTATATGACATACGTATAGAATATAATCTAAGAGGTGGGATGAAGGTATTAGATCTGTTATAACAGAACATACGAAGGTAAGTACGATAATAAGTATGAAAAGTGTGGACTTGTTAGAAAGCAGTCAACTATATGAATAGTCATGAATCGAGAAGGGATAGTTACTTAGTATTATGAGGTACCCATCGAAACTAAACATAGATGTATATGTATAAATTACGAAATTAGATCGTATGGTCGATGAAAATAAGATGAATGTTGAAATAAACAAACAGGAATGTTATTAATGGGATGCTGGAATTGTTTCAAGAAAACAAAATGATATATTGCACATGATATACGAGTATTATAATGATGAATAGACCATTAGCTAAGAAGTATGTTAGAATCTAGCATCATTGTGAAAGCGACACTAATAAGAACTCCGGGACGGGTTCTTGAAAATAGAAGACTGTCACTGAGGTGGGCTAGGGTTCGTGTCGATGGAACAAAGGAAAGGATAATAAGTGTCTAATGGAAATGAGAAAGGTTTCGGGGACGAAACCTTATTTAAGGGGGGTAGATTTGTAACACCCCAAAACCCGAATGTTTATATTGTTCTATGTTCCTATAGGCTATATCATGAAATAAGTAACTAGGCTATTTAACCTAGTTGAGGGAGTGGTAAAAGCTATGGAAATATGAAAATGGTGCCAATTGTTTAATTAACAAACATGAGGGACTAAAGTGGGTTAAAATGAAAGTTGAGATATTATAAGAAAATAACAACACACACAAACACACATTCGTGTGTGTTCTAGATCGATCAGGAGCTCCCAAAGGAGCCAAACCCTAGCTCAACCTTAAATGATCAAATCGAAGGGTAAATCGAAGCTCAAATCCATGAATAAACATGGATTAATGATCACCTTCACAAGGGGATCATAAGGTATGTCTCAAAACTAAGATTGGTGATCTTGTATGAAGTGGGTTATGTTTTAATCCGTGAATTGGGATGAAATTGAGCATGAGTATGTATTAGTATCATGATATAGAGCATAGATTACACATGGTTTAGGTTAATTTGGTGATTAGAGGTGAAACCCATTTGTTTTGGGCAAGGATGATGACTTGAATGATCATCCATGTTTAATTATTATTGATTGTTGATGTATTATGATGGATAGGATGAATTCTTGTGAGTTGAATTGAAAGAAATGTGGTGTCAATATGTTTGGTGTTTATGTGTAAATGATGTATGTTGATTAGTAGTAGGATTCGATAAATTATGTATGAGATTAGAAGATTATGCATGAGTTGGTTGTACATTAAGCTTAAATAGTGGTACGCACGCCAAGCGTTCGATGAAATGTCTAGGTGAGATTATTAGAGGAGATTAAATGTAACTAATGGATGACAATGTATAATATGTGGTTGTCGCGTATTTAGCGGTAATTGAACATGAGAAATGTAATTTAGATGGAATACATGAAAATGCTAGTATGAATGAATTGTACAACTTATATGTGTGCGCATAAGAAATCATATGCCCATATGTGTGTCCTAGAACATGAATATGAAATGTGTATAAGGTCAATTGTATAGTCTTTTATGATGACACGGATACATGAGGATAAGCCGAGAGTTCGTATGATGAACTGTTGACTCTTGAAGATCAACTACGCATAAGAAGTATGATTTGATATGTTGTCAAAAGGGTAGGATTATAGGAAGTCGTATGGTACATGTTATGCCAATACATGTTATTTGTGATGGCATGATGAATTACATGAGTTTGAAGGGATATGAATTTGATTATATGTCTTATGCTTGTTAGTTGCGACTAAAGGAAGTCAAATGTGAAATATGTGAATAATATGATCGTTAAAATGTACAACCGAGTATGCTAATAAGAATCTGATTTCGATAATATGGAAGTATAGGGACAATGTCGAGACGGACTCGAGCACGAGAGGCTAACGGGTCAAGAAGAGGCAAGAAAGTAGATACGAGCGCGGACACATAAGGTAAGTGACTTCCGACTCACTTCTTAGTATACATATAGAATTTTCTTGTTTATGGATGAGGGGAAATTACGTATGGGTATGTAATGAATGAAGGTATTAAGATAAGTATTGAACTAGTTAGTCGAAGGTAGTTATCTAAGTAGAAAGTAATTTGGTGTGATTAAACGGGTCGAATAAATAAGTATAAGTAAGGTAACGACAATGAAATCCGTAATGATCAAGGACCCGGGGTAAGGATTCTTAGTCTAATATGTAAGGAATTGTTTTACGTACATTTAGGAACAAGTTCCAAGTGATTCGGACGCGAAATGAACAAGTTATGAGGTTTTTGTTAACAAATTGGAAAGCTGAGCTGGGGACTACCGTAGCTTACGGTAGCCACCGTAAGATACGGTAGGTGCTGGGTCTTTATTTCTGCCGTAAGGCAGTAGGAAGGCACCGTAAGACTTTTGGGGCCACCATAAGCTACGGTAGCCACCGTAGCTTATGGTGGAGGTCAGATGCAAAATATAAAGTTTATGAATTTCTTCGTTTTTCTTCGAATTCGGACCCCGTGAACCCATTCCAAGCCTCGATAAGTTTTTATAAAGCACCTCAACCCTAGCAAATGGCTTGGTAAGTTACGGGTAAGTATGGAACTCAATTTTTAAGATCCGAAACATACCCGAAAGACACTTAAAAAGTGTTTATGAGGTGTGAGTAAGAACGTGACGTGAGAGCGAGTATGCGGGGAAATGAATTAAGTATGTGGGTATGTATGTATAGATTTAACTTCATTCCAATAGCTGTAACTTTTAAGTAATCATGAATAGGAGTGAGTATGTTGGTAAGATTGTTCGTACATGTCTTATTACATGGTGCTTTGTGATTAGGATACGTTAGTAAATCATATCGAATTATGTAAGTTGTATGTGAGAGCTTGTTTATATGTACGTAAGTGTGTGTATGTAATACGTGACCAAAAGTACACATGTGAATGTACGTAGGCACGAAGTAGTATTTATTGTACATGAAGGAATGAGGCTTGTATATACGTATAGATAGCTTCAATATGTTTGAGTACTAAGTTACTAATTGTGTGCCTTGAGAATGAAATGAGATTTGCAGGTATACTATTGAAGTCCCTTGTGAAGGTTTGAGGAAATGGAATGCAAGATTGTACTCGGAGAGATGATCGAAAAGACTTGCACGAATAGAAAGTTTGCGGCATGGTCATTTAATTATGTATGATAGATTATGAATGTGGATTATCAAATTTTAATGATGTGCATGTTTGTGGTGAATGTAGGTTACACGGGCTAACATCGGTATAAACCTTTTAAGGATTGAAGATCGAGTCAAGGGCAATGATTGTACGGGAAGAGTAGTCACATAACTGGGGATCATATATGTAATTGATGTGACGGTCAAGAATAAACGTTGTAAATATTTTTAATAAAGTGTGGGTTATTCTAGAAACGAACTTACATATAAGTTATATAAGTAATAATGAAAGAAATTTTTGACTTCGTAATTCCGCTGCGTTGTTTTTTTTGAGTTATTAACTTTTAGGGTGTTACATAAAAACTTGTAGTAACTTACTAGTGTTTTTAGTAAACCCATTTACCTTTAAAAATATGATTATTTATTTAATAACATCATTCTTTAAGATTTTAGATCTTTACAACTTGTATGATGATTTTTTCCAAAAATTAATCTTCTTGTATTTTTCTTGTTAACCATGTACTTTTATACTTGTTTCACCACTAGAAACATGATTAGTTTCTTTAAAAACAACGTTTTAGTAATTCTTGTGTATAACTTTAGTTTCTTGAGAAAACTAGTTTTGAAATCATCCAAGTTTATGATTAGTAACATGTTACATACTTCATCATTCCAAAAAACATTTTCATTCTTCAAGTTCATGAGAAACATAAAGTATGAATATCTTGGTCTTTCACAAGATCACCACCTCTACTTGCTAGATCATGTGTTTAATCACAATCTAGTAAGTTCCACAAGATGTCTAACATCATAAACACAAGAATCAACCATCAAGAAGCAAAACAATACTTAAACAACATAGTTCATCAAGATTACTTCATTTATCAAGCTTATGTTCATGTTTCATGATTATGTTCTTTAGTGTTCTTTAAGTATTCATCATGTAACATCTTTTAACCACTCAATATAGATGTAGAATGAAGAGTAGAAGATCTTACTACTAGCTCAAGGCTAGGGATGATCATGTGTAGAAAACAAGTGGATAAAAGCAAATGATGAAGGTCCTTTAACTTCCGAAAGCTCCAAGCTTCCTAACTTAGCTCCTTACACCATTGTGTCATCTTAGAAAGGTTGGAAGTGGTTGAAAAATGATGGTGTTGTGGAGGTGGTGTGTGGCTGTGAGGTGAGGGAGGAAGAAGGAGGAGAGTAAGTGTGTTTTAAGTGTAGAAGATAATGAAGGTTCAAGACTTCTGGTTACACTTATAATCTTCCAACAAGTGATTACCCAATGTGAATTATGTTTCCAAAGTACAAGGCAAATCTACTAGTAAATCTTCACAAGATCATGCAAGATCAAATAAGATCTCCAAGTAGGCCATGTGGGCCGTGTGATAGGTTGGGGGGGGGGGGGTACTAGCATAGGTTTAACTAAGTTTGTTACAATCTTGTTTAATTTCAAGTATTAGTTAGTAGATATTTTTAGTGGGTGTTATGATGTTCGGGGATCATAACTGGCTTAGAAACATTAAAACAATGCTTCTAGTATAATTTTGGTGTTTCGGGTAATGTTCGGTTGGTCGGTTAGATACCGGTTCGTTAAAGTGTCAAACTATTCCGTTTAGTGTTCATTATGTTACCTTTTGTGACACTTTTAATCCCCGACACTTAGGAAAGCATTCAGGACCATTTAGTCATATTTTTGCATGAAACTAGCTTGTTAAAAAGCTGATTTTTGCTGAATTATGTAGAGTTCTGCACTTTACGTGGGTTTCAGGCACTTTCCAGCACTTTAACTATTACTTAGTAAAGCAGTTTTGTGGTCCTAACTCCCCTACACACTATACTAGTGTAGAACTTGGTTTCTGGCTCATACTGGGTCTTGAAACAACGTCTGTCTATGTACTGAACCCCGTCAACATATTCCTGACTTATCCGTTGACTATGCTAACTGTGCTTTGTGCATCATGTATGTCAATATGGGTTGCATGTAATGATGATGTGACATTATGAAATATGTGATGCACATGTAAGTATGATGCAGTAAACAGAAAGCAATTCAACTCATAAATTGTAAATCGGCACAGTCATTAAGCACAAATCATCATTTAATAATTGTACGGATGCATGCAAATTTGACAGTTGTCACATTCTCCCCCTGTTAAGAAAATTTCATCCTCGAAATTTGGACTACCTTAACTCCTTAGGGTTACATTATGTGTGTATGTATATGGATAATACTGAGGTAGATAACCACAAAACCGAATCAAATCTTATTCACATAAGGTGAATCCAGGGGCATATTACAATAATCGGAACCCAGCAGTTAAAAAGTATGTGTTTCAGGATTTGTTGTCAAGGTACAGGACGTATTGACGTATAGTCTAGTGTGATCCAATTAACAAAGGTTCCACAAAAGTGGAGTTTTGACCAATAGGATTCTCAAACAATCGGTCACAAGATACAAACAAGTTTTCACAACCTATAGCATCAGCTATATGAACTCAAAATCAACAACTTGAATATGAAAATGATCTGTCAACTTTCGAATAAATAAATGGTAAGGATTAGTGTGTTGACATTCCTGAATTGTGAAAATACACCGAATGAAATAAAAGCGAATCTGGTGTATCATTGTCTTAATTCGTAGTTGCATTAGGAATGTTTAAATGACAAGCCAACAAAATTATGTGTAGTTTTGTGAGAAATGGTTGACCATGATTAGCGCAAGCTACAAATTTGTAATGACACCACAAGGTTTCGTAATCGACAAGTTTCAACAATAGCGGTGACCAAACAAGTTCACCGTGCTTGAAATCAAAGGGAAGTGTACTGAAACAACCCTTGAGAATTTGATTCAAACAGCGTCAAGGGGTTTTCAATCGAATATGCAACATCAAAGAACTACTGTTTCTGGTTGAATATGGAAAGCAATAAACACTGCAAAGTGTTCAATTTATAACGAAAGAATCGTTAGGAGGCACACCGTGATATGAAATGAATCTAGGTACCATTGTCTTAACACACAATTGTGTTGAGACCGCTTTAATCGTGGTAAACAAAACGGATTTAGAGCAAGTTAATAAATGATCGATTAAATCCGGGTATGAAGTGAGTAACTGAATTAGCGCAAGCTTCAATTTTATGAAAGTATCACTGTAAGGAATCGAAACCAATCAAATGATTTAGTGGAGTTGTAGACCAATCAAGTCTACTACGACTCTAAACAAAAGAACCTTTGCAAAAATATTTGAGTATGATGCTCTCAATACATCATATGGCATCTTGAATTGAATATGCGAAATGGATAAGTTCAAGCAATTGAACTTGGTTTCGGCGTAACCTGACAATAAACGTATGTATCAACAAGGGAATCTCAGAATGGTTACCAAGACAAGCCATGAATACAACTCGAAATAAAAGGAGTTTCAAGAAAGTGTGTTGACCCGATAACAAAGGAGCCAACAATTACAATAATGTAAACCAGTCGAATCACAAATAAATAATTAGTTTCAGCAGAATAGTATTGGGACCTTGATGAAGCGCTTATTTGAAACGAAACCACATGCATGACAAATGGTGCATACGTAACATATAAGTTTCCAAGTAATGAAACGATGAGTATCTGCTAAAATGAAGAAATGACCAAGTATTCGAAGCAATGTGTGTTCGCTCTCAGCAAAGAAAATTAACGTGATGCAACTACCATCAAGGGGAGTAGAGATGCAAACATCTACTCGCTAGAAGCAAATGTGGAGATTTCAACAAAAGAAGTTTGAGTACTTTCTGTTTGGTTAACTGATATAGCATATATTTCAGGATAATGGGGGTTTGCTAGAGTTAACAGGTGTGGTTCCCGTATGACAACCTTTTAGAGTTTTGACCTGGGTCCCCAAAGGCCCTAAGTATATGTTTTCTAAGTTCTCAAAAGTTTCGTATTCTGTGTAAAATTGTTTTGTGCATCGTGTTGGAAACAAAATTTTCGTGTACGTTTAAAACAAGTTATTGTCCCACAATTTCCCCTGTATACTTTCTTCCTGAATTCACAGCTAAATGACACTCGATCATCGATCAGTCATGTAATAGTAGTTGGATCCTCACAGTTAGTTAAATAAATAATTCGTTAAGCAAGAGTTACTGACTCTTGTTGGTTAGCTCGTTTGGCTCCTGGTAGTTGATGCTCATTTGAAAATCATCGTCCTTCTTCTTGACGAGCAGAACTGGGGTTACCCAAAATGGGAAACTTGGTCTGTTAACTTCCTTTTCTATCAACTACGGAAGCTACACTGACCATCCTTGCATCTCCGAAAGTGTAAGTCGCTAAGGTGCATTGACTGCAGGCGCGGCGCCTGGAATCAAATCGATGCGAAATTCGACTTATCGTTGAGAAGATAATTCTGGTAAGTCTTCGGGGAAGACTTCAGGATGTTCCTTTATTGCAGGGATATCTCCGAGCTTAGGTTCTTCGGCTCTTTTGCCCAAACAATGAGCCAAGAAAAACTACACATCCTTCACGCAACAACTTTCGTGCCTTCAAGCAATTAGTAATTTGTAGAGGCGTATCCTGCCTCATGAGTCACTATCGTTTCTTCGTTCGCCATCGGGATGCGGATATCACTCTCCGCTCGATCGCTCGACAACTAATCCATTCCAAATACATCGTCGAAGTTTCCCTTTAGCTAGTACAGGTTATCTAATTTACTTGCTACCAAACCAAGTATACTCTCAAACTCTAGGGATGCGAAGCTAAAATTGGCAACAGTATCTAGCACAGATGCATAATGTTGACTAATATGGGACGTACCGATGTCCAAGTGTCTCCCTCTCTTCACTATGAGCTTTCATCCATGTGCCTGATTCTTTTTAGGGCAGTATTTTCTGAAATGATTTTTGCTCCCACAGTTAAGACAACCTTGAGCACGTTTTTATTTATCACTCGTCCTGCCGTGATAGTTGTCGTTGTCGTTGTTTCCTCCGTGATTCTCGCTACCATCTTGGCCTCCATTTCCAGGTTCAGTACCTTGCCTACAAGTCTCCTCGGGGTGCCCCCTCTTGCCACAGTTATCACATTTTCCATATTTACATCGTCCGACATTATAACGTAGATAATTGTCGCACTTAGGTAGTATACCCATGTACTCTTTTCCCTTCTTGGCCCTGTTCTTGCTATTCACCCGGGTACCCTTCTTGAAGTTTGCGAATTTTCTCTTGTTATCTCCAGATAGCTCTACTGGAGTCTCATTCTTCTCTTCAGAAGTGGAAAATTTTCCTAGTCTAACCGCTTCTTCAGTGAGTGCCACACTTAAGTCGATAGCCTCGGTGATCGTTGGAAGTTTAGATGTTGTCACCAGGCTTAGTATCTGAGGTGCCAATCCCTCGATGAAGCGTTCGATCTTCCTAGATTCTGGTTCCACCAAACGCGAAGCAACTTGTGATAAATTGTGAAATCTCTGCACATACTCAGTTATCCTTGGACCTTCCATTTTCAAGTTCCACAGTTCAGTCTCCAACTTCTGGACTTCTGTCCTAGAGCAATATCTTTTACGCATCAGTTCTTTCAGTTCGTCCCACGTCAAAGCGTACGCAGCAGTCTCGCCCATTGTTTGAACATGAAGGTTCCACCATGACATAGCCCCATCTAGAAATAGTCCAGCTATGTACGTGACCTGATGCTCTGGTGCGCATTTACTTAATCGCAAAACATAATCTGTCTTCTCAACCCAACGCACAAAAGCTATGGCACCCCCAGTTCCGTCAAAGTCTTGGTGCAGCTGTTGGGTGGGTTATTTCCTGGGGTACCTCCTCCGCGTTCGGAGCGAAGGGCCTCGTGCTGTGCTATGGCCTGTGAGATGCGCTCTTGTAGTTATGCCGCTGTCGTCTGCAGAGGGATGTTGGTATCGACGTTCTCTTATATCGACATCTTCTAAGAAGAAGATCGGTTAGGTCAGGTCTTATTTGTTCAGGGAGTGCATAAAGTCATTTAGAGGTCATATGTTCATACACATATTAGATTTTTATATCAACCAATCAAGAAATAGCATAATCATAGCATAACCAAGAAATTTGGGAATTACAGCAAGTAGGCACGTAGCATTATAATTATAGCACACCCAGGTATATCAACAATGTTCTTAACGAAGACATAGCGATTTAGCTTTCATTGGTTATTGGCCACAAAGTATTGTCGCATGTTAATGATGATTGGGCTTTCATTATTCTCTGACCACAATTGCATTGTCTTACAATATGTATCACATCAAAAGGGACACAGGGTCACTCTACCCTTGTCCAATAAGTATATCAGTGTGTCAAAATAACGTGGTCAAAAGTGGTCTTCAAAAGTCTCCTCAATCTCGGCTTATCATTAGTGTCTTTACCCAAAAGTAATGCAATTCGCATAATCCAGAAACCAACTATACTGGTGACTGAGGTGGAGGAGGAAAGAAAAGCAAACTGCTAACATGAGAGAGCTCCTCCTCGAGCTTGTATATACATTGACGTAGTTAACTGATCTGCTGTTTGATAGTAAAGAAACGAGCATCAAAACCTGGGAAGGATGTAATTGCAACAGGTGAGAGTACAAAAGGAAACAGTGATGAATGCGGAGGAGCAAAGTATATTGGCAATAGACAGGGTGGAGGACGTGGTGTCAGCTCAAGCTCCAAAACTCTGCGACTCATACCCTCAAACTGTAGCTGATGTTACAGGAGCAATTCATCCCGTGTGTAGCCTCCATAATGTAAGGGTCTAATATCAGCATAGTGTATGATAGGAACCATCGAAATGGCTCGTCCAGCGGTGTAGAGGTGAAAGTAGCAAACGGTGCGGCCTATTAGGTTGGGGAAAATGCTGCTGTAGCTAAAGGATTGTCATGTGGGTGCCGACCTGGAGTACCTTCTCGGTATGCGGGTATGTCCTGAAAGAAAGCGTTAGGCATGTCGGTGCTATGGACGTCGGTCTCCATAGGAGCAACATCAGCGGGTGCAAGTGCGGGAGCGAACATCTCAACCAAAAAGGAGATCATCAGGTGCAGGTACTGGGTCAGGTATGGGGGGTGCAATGTCTGGTAGGCCAAAAGAAACATGGTCATGATCAAGCAAGGGCTCAGGATTCAGTAGGTGCAACATCAAGCTGACCCAAAAGGAACAGGAGCTGGCTCAGGAGCAGGCTCTGGGTCGTGTAAAGGTGTGGCATCTCAAGCAGGTGATGGTGCATTAGTCATAGCGACATCTTTGTCTGAGTCAGTAGTAAAAAGCTACAATCCGGTCGTCGGTAAGGCTGCAGATGTCATAGACTCAAAGGAGTCTGAAATCGAGTGTATACTAGGATCAGAGGATAGCTTGATAACAGGGGTCTCAAGAAGTGAAATTAGTAACAACGTTCTCGTCTAACTTTCCATCATCATGGGCGTCATCAGGAGGACCATCAATAAACATGTCAACGTCATCATCAACTACTCGTCGAGTAGCCCACCTTTGGAAGGAATGTCCACAGGAGACGCATCATCGAGGATCGGGGCCATGGTGTGCTCACTATCAGGATGACAAGTGATGAGATGGTCATGGACTGAAACTAGGATGACAAAAGATCCTCATCAAGGAAGCCATCAGCAAGGGTAAATCGTCACCAAAGTTTGGTAGCGCGAACAGTTGAAAGTCGTCCTCGCCCTTGGTCAGCATGTCAGGGTCACTCTCAGTTTCTGACGTAAACATCTCCAGCGCATGTGCAATCTCATTATTTGTGGCGGTGGCCATAGGGTTATCAATGTCTGATAACTCGCTTTCTAAATAAAGTGACATGTGTGCCAGTACATAATAGTCATAGCATGTATAGTAATCACTAACAATTATTGTATGCAAACAAAGGTAATTTATCATGTAGTCATGTATTCACATTATTCTTCACCCAGTCTCTCAGACTAAACACCCAGTCTCTCAGACTGAACACCCAGTCTGACCCAGTCTCTCAGACTGAACTCCCCAGTTTCTCAAACTGTCCCAACTAGTCTCTCAGACTAACTACCAAGTCTCTCAGACTGAATTATAACTTTGAAATGTGTTTCGTGTCTTTTATTTGTAAAAATGTTTGTTTTTCCTGGATCTGGGCGTTTCATGTATGCAATGAGAGTATGTTATGAAAACATTTTTGTGAGAGCCCTAATGATCGTAGTCTAGACTTGAGAAAGAATCCTAGTTCGCTACGACCGAAGCTCTGATACCAAGCTGTCACACCCTGACTTTTGCGGAAGCATGATTATGGTGTGACTTTCTTAATACCATTGCATTCAATCATAACAACAACTATATGACAAAAAAACCATAGATTCGTTATCCATTAAATAAGTATAAACACAACAACATTGTTTTGAAACGTAGACTTCAACTTCAAGTTTTACAAACCGCACAAATTGTTTATGAGTTCATTAAGGACTCATCAAAAGATATTGAAAAACACCAAGGTTTGGAAAACGTGTCTCGTCTAGGAATAAGACACACTGACCAAACTCAAAGACCATGGATGACATCTTTATTCATAACGCAGCTTAAAAACTTCCAACGCCCGCCAGATCCACTTACTAATTCCCTGAAATACATGTAGTTTGAAAACGTCAACAAAAGTTGAGCGAGTGCATGTGTTTGTTTGTGTGTATGTATAAACCTTTGAAATCGTTGTAAGTATGTCTGTAAGTTTATAAGTCCATGTATGAAAGCAACAAGGAAACAAATCAATTAATGTGTAGCTAATACATTAATATACGTGACATGGTGCAGGAAGACTCATACCTAGCAGACTTTGTACCGGGCTTCTGGCTGTAAGACATAGTCACCACATGGCCCATTCGGCAGACTCATGGATGGGGCTCGCTACACCCAAATAGATCTATCACTCATGCCCCTCGGTTCGTATATGAGGATTAATGGTCTCAAGTATCCGCCTACCCATTCACATGATCTATGGTTCTTTCCTAGGCTAACCATACCAATTGTAATCGTATGTAAACAGTTTGTAACATGTATTTCACCCCCGAAGTTGTAAAACTGAAAACAGTTAAAAGAGAAAAGGGGGACATGAACTCACAGTTTTGCGTTCCTTGTATCCGATGTAACTTAGAACGCACGACTACCTACATGCGTACTACGGTCCGTTAGACGAGCAGGTCTTGCCTTGTCTTAGTATTGATTAGTGCCCTTGAGTTACATTTTAAAGTGTCCTCGTTATTATTCCAAGTATATAATTATTTGTTAAAATAATAATATTTTAACTTAAATTATATTTATTAAATTTTGGAATATTTGTTAAACAATATTTTTGTAACAATACTTCTCAAGTATTTATATTCGTATTTCCTTCCCTAGGATGGGGTATCTCAAACATGTTTATCCGTATTCTTGTATTTGTATATCTTGCCATGTGTTGGCGTCGTACTCCGGTGTGTACGTATTTTCTTAATAAATATCCAATATATATATTTCCAAAACAATATATTTTCAAGTCTTACTTAGAAAATATATAATCTTATTTTATCCCAAATGTATTTCAAGTTTATCCAAGAAAACATATATTTTTCCCAAAAATCATACATCTTCTAAAAACTCTAGGAAAATATATTTTTATTTCTCAACAATAATATATTTTCTCCTTGTAAAAAATATGATATAATTTGTAATAATAATAAAAATCATATTTTCGTTTCTTTTGTATTCAAAATAATATTTACAAAAAATATGCTCATACATGTATTTTCCGGAATATTCTGTAAGTTACATTATTGTTCGGTTTTCCAATATTGTGTGTGTAACTTGTGTAATTAATCCTTGTGATTTTTGGTAATATTATGGATTGTAGTTTCTTGGTATTTTGTCAAGTTATATTATTTTAACCCTTAAATAATATAACTACTACATAAAGCGCACAAATATTCACACACATCATGTCTTTAGTGTAAATATATATTCTAAATACATATTTATTCATTTTTATTTATAAAAACCAACCTCCAATACTTGTATTTTTGTTACAAAATTTTGGCAAAGTTTATATTGAAAACCATAGTTAAAATACACTTGTTAGAAAATATTTTTCTAAGTGTTTATATTTTTAGAAAATTTTGCCATAGTTTCCCCTAGAAATGGAGATTTCCATGCTTCTAAAGCATATCATTTTCTTTTTAAAATCATCACAAACAATCAACAATCAACCTACACTTACCAATTGACAAAACAGTGCTATCTACACAATATTCATGAACTTGAACTTTCATAAAAACTTGTACTAACTTACTAGTGTTTTTAGTAAGCCCAATTACCTTTAAAAATATGATTATTTATTTAATAACATCATTCTTGAAGATTTTAGATCTTTACAACTTGTATGATGATTTTTTCCAAAAATTAATCTTCTTGTATTTTTCTTGTTAACCATGTACTTTTATACTTGTTTCACCACTAGAAACATGATTAGTTTCTTTAAAAACAATGTTTTAGTAATTCTTGTGTATAACTTTAGTTTCTTGAGAAAACTAGTTTTGAAATCATCCAAGTTTATGACTAGTAACATGTTACATACTTCATCATTCCAAAAATCATTTTCATTCTTCAAGTTCATGAGAAACATAAAGTATGATGATCTTGGTCTTTCACAAGATCACCACCTCTACTTGCTAGATCATGTGTTTAATCACAATCTAGTAAGTTCCACATGATGTCTAACATCATAAACATAAGAATCAACCCTCAAGAAGCAAAACAATACTTAAACAACATAGTTCATCAAGATTACTTCATTTATCAAGCTTATGTTCATGTTTCATGATTATGTTATTTAGTGTTCTTTAAGTATTCATCATGTAACATCTTTTAACCACTCAATATAGATGTAAAATGAAGAGTAGAAGATCTTACTACTAGCTCAAGGCTAGGGATGATCAAGTGTAGAAAACAAGTGGATAAAAGCAAATGTTGAAGTTCCTTCAACTTTTGAAAGCTCCAAGCTTCCTAACTTAGCTCCTTACACCATTGTGTCATCTTAGAAAGGTTGGAAGTGGTTGAAAAATGATGGTGTTGTTGAGGTGGTGTGTGGCCGTGAGGTGAGGGAGGAAGAAGGAGGAGAGTAAGTGTGTTTTGAGTGTGGAAGATAATGAAGGTTCAAGACTTGTGGTTACACTTATAATCTCCGAACAAGTGATTACCCAATGTGTATTATGTTTCCAAAGTACAAGGCAAATCTACTAGTAAATCTTCACAAGATCATGCAAGATCAAATAAGATCTCCAAATAGGTCATGTGGGCCGTGGGATAGGTTGGGGGGGGGGGGGTACTAGCATAGGTTTAACTAAGTTTGTTACAATCTTGTTTAGGGCATGTTTGGCTAAGCTTTTCCAACCAACTTATTGGCTTATTGACTTATCAAAAAGCCAATAAGCAGTTTTTAGTGTTTGGCAAATGAAAAAGTGCTTTTTAAAATGACTTTTTGATATGAAGGAAAAGGAGTTTTTGAAAAGTTAAGAGATTGTGACTTCTTGATCAGCTTATAGCTTTTCAAACAACAAATTACCAATATACCCCTTATTTTTTAACATCCCTTATGAAAGAATGCCCCTTTTAGTCATTTTACATCAATAAGCTAAGCCAAACACTTTTTAAAAACCAACTTATTGACTTATTGGCTTTTCCCACCCCATAAGCTAATCCAAACACTTTTTTTAAAAAACTCCTTTTCAAAAAGTCATTTTCCCAAAAGTCCTTTTCCCAAAAGTCCTTTCAAGTATTAGTTACTTATATTAGTTAGTAGATATTTTTAATGGGTGTTATGATGTTCGGGGATCATAACTGGCTCAGAAAGATTAAAACAATGCTTCTAGTATAATTTTGGTGTTTCGGGTAATGTCCGGTTGTTCGGTTAGATACCGGTTCGTTAAAGTGTCAAACTATTCCGTTTAGTGTTCATTATGTTACCTTTTGTGACACTTTTAATCCCCGACACTTAGGAAAGCATTCAGGACCATTTAGTCATATTTTTGCATGAAACTAGCTTGTTAAAAAGCTGATTTTTGCTGAATTATGTAGAGTTCTGCACTTTACGTGGGTTTTAGGCACTTTCCGGCACTTTAACTATTACTTAGTAAAGCAGTTTTGTGGTCCTTACTCCCCTACACACTATACTAGTGTAGAACTTGGTTTCTGTCTCATACTGGGTCTTGAAACAACGTCTGTCTATGTACTGAACCCCGTCAGCATATTCCTGACTTATCCGTTGACTATGCTAATTGTGCTTTGTGCATCATGTATGTCAATATGGGTTGCATGTAATGATGATGTGACATTATGAAATATGTGATGCACATGTAAGTATGATGCAGTAAACAGAAAGCAATTCAACTCATAAATTGTAAATCGGCACAGTCATTAAGCACTAATCATCATTTAATAATTGTACGGATGCATGCAAATTTGACAGTTGTCACAATATACTAGATCATATGCACTTAACTTTACTGACCACTTAGCCATTCTACCCGACATTTCAGGTTTCCTAAGCACATTTTTAACATGATAATTAGTTTTAACATAAATCCTATGTGTCTCAAAATAATGTTTAAGCTTAGTTGATGCCATAACTAGGGCTAATATCAATTTTTCTAAGTGTGAATATCTAGTTTCAGCATCTAATAAACTTTTACTAACATAATAGACAGGATACTGCTGACCTTCATGATTCTTTACCAAAACAACACTTACTGCATTCCCTGATACTGCAAGATATAGAGATAATGGTTCACCATGCTCGGGCTTCATCAATAAAGGTGCAGTTGAAAGATATTGCTTTAATTCCTGTAGGGCTGCTTCATGCTTTTCTCCCCATTCGAATTTCTTATTCTTCTTCAGGATATCATAGAATTCTTTACATCTCTCTGAGGATCTTGATATAAACCTGTTCA
This sequence comes from Helianthus tuberosus, assembly GCA_030545235.1. Classification (NCBI taxonomy): domain Eukaryota; kingdom Viridiplantae; phylum Streptophyta; class Magnoliopsida; order Asterales; family Asteraceae; genus Helianthus; species Helianthus tuberosus. The sequence goes on from CM060437.1 coordinate 74,952,342, forward strand.
ATGCTGCTACTCGTCCTGTTAATCTTTGTACATCTTTCATGTTGGAAGGTGACTTGATATCCATGATAGCTTTGATCTGTTCCGGGCTTGCTTCTATCCCCCTTTTAGTCACCATATATCCTAAGAACTTTCCTGCCCCCACCCCAAACTAGCACTTGGCAGGATTTAGCTTCATGTTATACTGATCCAGGATATCAAATGCTCCTTCAATATCCCGGAGATGATCCTCAACCTTCTTGGATTTTATTACCATATCATCAATATATACCTCCATGGTGTCCCCCAGTTTGTCTTTAAACATCATGTTCACCAATCTCTGGTATGTTGCACCTGCATTTTTCAAACCAAAAGGCATAGCAGTATAACAGTAAATACATGTTGGTGTCATGAAACCAGTATCCTCCTGGTATGAAGGTTCCATTTGGATCTCTTGGAATCCTGAGGATGCATCCATAAAGGTTAACATCTCGTGACCGGCAGTTGCATCCACCATTGAGTCTATATGAGGCAGAAGGAGCAGATCTTTGGGACATGCTCTGTTCAAGTCTGTGTAATCTACACAAACTCTCCATTTCCCATTCTTCTTTTGAACTACGACCACATTTGCTATCCATCTGGGAAATTTAACTTCCCTAATCATCTTGGACTTCAATAATCTTTCAACCTCTTCTTGAATAATTGCATTTCGTTCTGGAGCAAACTTCCTTCTCTTTTGCTGGACAGGCTTGAAAGATCTGTCAATTCCAAGCTTGTGAGTTATAATATCTTTAGAAATACCTGTCATATCCTCATGCTTCCATACGAATGTGGACATCCTGCATTTCATAAAGTTAGTTAACTGTTTTTCAATATCATGAGGGATATTGGCTCCTACGAGCACCGAGATATCTAGATTATCCTGGTCCAGGATAATTTTCTTAACATCCTGCTCTGAAGCCTCCACAATATCCTGGGCTATTATCTTTAATTGTTATCCTGCTCTAGGCTTTGTTGAGGATTTCATCGAGGAAGAATAGCACTCCTTTGCCTCTTATTGATCACTTTCCACCTTGATAACCCCCAAGGGGTAGGGATCTTGATACACTAATGATAGGTTGATGGTACAGCTTTCATATCATGGATCCATGGCCTGCCCAATATGATATTGTAGCAAGATAAGGAGTCCATGAAACAAAAACGTTGCATTGAGTGGACTCCCTCAACATATACTGGCAGCTTTATTTCTCCCACAGTATTCTTGGCCTCTCCACTGAACCCTACAAGTACAGTGGACTTTGAAGTGATCTTCATTTGGGAAATATTCATTCTTTTCAGCGTTTCCTTTTGAATAATGTTGACGGAACTGCTATTATCCACCAGTATCCTGCGCAACAAATGATAAGCAATATATAAAGTTATTACCAAACCATCATGATGGGGATCCTGGACACTATCCCTGTCATCACTGTCAAACGTTATCACTTTATCAGTTGTAAGGGTTGTCATCCTGGTTGGCTTGTCTCCCCGTTCTGCCTTAGCCTCCTTTGCATGTCTTTTTTATGCAGAATAAGAGGTTCCACAAATGTCGGATCCTTCTGAGATAAAGTTAATTATCTTGGTGTCTGCGGGAGGTGATGCTGCTCGTTCAGGATCCTTCTCAGTATCCTGACCCTTATTCTTCTGTCTGCCCAGAATATCCTTCAGATATCCTTTGCTTAGAAGGTAGCTTATTTCCTTCCTCAGGGCTATGCAATCTTCCGTGACATGTCCAAAATCCTCATGGAAGGCACACCATTTGGATTTGTCCTTCCAATCGACCTTTTGCTGGTTTTTCCTGGGCCACCTGGCTTTATCTCCCAAACCCTGCATAGCATAAATTAGTTCAGGTATATTAACAGAAAAACAATATTCTGACAACTCAGGATATTCCTCAGGATCCTCATCTTCGACAGCATTCACTTTCTTGCTGTCATTCCTGCCGTATGGTTTAGAGCGGTATGGTTTGTATGAGGATTCTGACTTCCTGTTAGTTGATTCATATGTTGAGGATGAATTCATCCTCTCTTGCATTTTCTTGTCATCTTCCAGTCGAATATCTCTTAAAGCTCTGTTTCGAGCTTCATCCAGGTTCCTGTAAGGATTCATTAAATGATCCTGATAAAATTGAGAATCCTTTTGCAACGCCATCTTGAAAGCCTGTACAGCTGTAGCAACGTCAATATGTGGGATATCTAAGGACTCCCTGCTAAACTTGTTCACATAATCCCTTAAGGATTTTTGTGGACCTTGAGTTATCCTGTAGAGATCACTGGTTAGTTTCTCAAAACTTCTACTGTAAGAAAATTGACTATTAAATAAATTAACTAAATGAGCAAAATGATGTAATTGAATGAGGTGGAACATTTAAGAGCCATTTTAAGGTTGGTCCTGTCAAAGTGGAGCCAAAACCCTTGCAGAGGCATGCTTCCTTGAGGTCTAGGGGGAATAGGGTTAATCTCCATCCTCTCCCTATACTGAGCAATATGCTCCTCAGGATCCATGGTCCCGTCATAGAGCTTCATGTTGGGAGTTTGAAATCTTTTTGGAATTTCAGCATCACAAATAGGATGTGCAAACCGGGATATCATGTGGCTATCCTGGGATACTTCTGGAATCGGCTGGACTACCCAAGATACACTTGATATCATATCCTTTAATTTCTGAAGCTCCCTAGAGAGTGCCGAGGTTACACCTGTATCCTGCAAGGATCCAAAACTATTAGTAGCAAGAGTGTTAAGAGTATTAGACACGTTACCAACCTGAGGATCCTGGCCATATCCGGAGCATATCCTGATCCTCTCACAGTTGAGACCCTGATTGATGAGGGTATCTCAGGAGTATGGCTCTGGGAATGACTAGGTACAATATTGCCCCTGTTATCCTCAGTATATACTGCCGAACTAAAGTTCAATGCTCTGGGCTGCAAGGGAGTGACAATATCCTCAGCAGGCCTACTTGAGCTAGATTTCAAGAGTTGTATTTCTCTTATCAACATTTTGGTTGATCTCCTGCTGCTGCTTCATCTGATCCTGTATACTACCAAACAAAGTTAGAATTTCGTCATTAGAAGCCATAATAAGGGTTCCCCATGAAGCAGCAGATCCTTGAACATTCTGAGTGGGGATAATATCCCGAGTTGTATGAGTTTCGGTCCTCCTTGGAGGGGCTTGAGGCTGTAAAGAAGCTTGCGTCCTTGGAGGTGGTGGAAGCACCAAGCCAACTGTTGCAGAGGTTGTAGCAGACATGGTAGAAGTGCTCATGTTTGATTTTGAGCCAATTGAAAATAGTATAGTAAAAAGTTTCGAAAAAAGAAAACCAAGTAAAGATTTTAGCAAGGTTTTTGCAAGAATAGCACCACTTGCCCCCACGGTGTGCGCCAAATTGTTTTGTTCAAAAATTACCTAAGCAATTTAGTGATCAAATTAGTTTTATGAGGTAGTGTGTTAACAATGTGCATTGAAAATATCCTGGTTTAGTTGTTTGCAAAAACAGTTTTCAGGATATAGCTTAGGATATCGAGCTATATCTATAATCAAACAATGAGCAAAAAAGTAAAGGGTGGCACGAGATGTACGAGGAAAGCCCTTGATCAATCTAGATCCCCGGCACAAAACCTCGGGAGCTGACAATCGCAGCTGCCTTGTTCTTCTTATTACTTCAAAAGTCAGGATACATTGTAGGATATTGACCAGATCGTTGCTAAGTGTTACAATGCTTTTCAGAAAGTGTGTAGATTTCGAGAGAAACTATGAGTGTTCGAGAGCAGTGAATGTGTTCTCCTATGTGATCTGGTTATCCGTCTATTTATAGTTACAAAAAGAAAACAAAATTCCCTAAAATGGGGGGATGCCACCGAATATTCCATGTGAACGTTGAAGACCAAGTATTGCGGCTTCAATGTTCTTTTTCTAACAACTTGGACCGAGTCTTCAGGGGAAGAGGTCTTCATGAATGTTATGGACTTGTACTCGTACTCCTGCAAACAAACCGTTAGTAATCCTCAGGATGTTACCAATATCCTGATTCAGCATCCTGATTGTGAACATATATGATGTAATCAAGATATAATTCAAGATACTATCCAGGATATTGGCTCAGAATTTCACCCATAATAGGTACCCCTATCACTTATTAATGCTTTTGGAGTTCCAAATTGATAAAATAATCGATTCAGGAATCTTACCACAACTCTTCCATCATTCGTTGGAAGAGCTTCGGCTTCGGCCCATTTTGACAAGTAATCCACTGCCACAAGTATATATTTGTTTCCTTTTGTTGGCGGGAAAGGTCCCATAAAGTCGAGTCCCCACACATCAAAAATTTCACAAACAAGAATGTCATTTTGTGGCATTTCGTTTTTGGAAGAAATATTACCTGATCCTTGCCAAGCGACACATGTCTTGACAAGACTTTGGGCATCTTTGTAAATGGTTGGCCAATAAAATCCTGAATCAAAATACCTTTCGTGAGGTACTAGCGACACCATGTTGTCCTCCGTATGGACCTTCATGACAATGGCGGAGAATTCTTCTTGCTTCACCACCATGTACGCATCGGCGGATAAGTTGGTCGGCATATATTTTGAAAAGATAAGGATCTTCCAAAAAATAATGCTGTACATCGGTAAAGAACTTTTTTCATTGATGATGTGACCATCCTTTTGCGACTATTCTACTAGCTAAGTAGTTAGCATAGTCGGCGTACCATGGCTCTTCTCGGTATTCCACTATTTCTAAGGACTCCATTGGGAATTTTTCATTAATTAGCTCGTCTCTAGTTGCCTCCAAAGCTGGATCTTCCAAGCGAGATAGATGATCTGCAGCGGTGTTTTCTGCTCCTCTTTTGTCTTTTATTTCAATGTCAAATTCTTGGAGGAGTAGAATCCATCTGATTAAACATGGCTTGGCGTCCAGTTTCTTAAAGAGATAACGAATGGCTGCATGGTCTGTATAAACTATCGTTTCAGAAAGAACAAGATAAGAACGAAATTTATCAAAAGCAAATACTACAGCTAGTAATTCCTTTTCAGTTGTTGTGTAATTTTCTTTTGCATTGTTAAGTGTTTTACAAGCGTAATATATTGGGTGAAAATACTTATCTTTTCTTTGTCCCAAGACGGCTCCAACTGCAAAGCCACTTGCATCACACATGATTTCGAAAGGTAATTTCCAATCAGGCGCTATCATGATAGGTGCATTGACTAGCATTTCTTTTAGTGTTAGAAATGCTTGGTTGCAATCCCTGTCAAAGATGAATGGCGCATCTTTTTCAAGTAATTTTGTTAAAGGTCTTAAGATTTTAGAAAAGTCTTTGATAAATCGTCTATAAAATCCGGCATGCCCAAGGAAACTTCTGATGGCTCTAACGGAGGATGGGGGTGGTAATCGGGAAATAGTGTCTATTTTAGTCCGATCAACCTCCATTCCATCGCTTGAGATTTTATGACCGAGTACTATTCCCTCTGTTACCATTAAATTGCATTTTTCCCAATTAAGGGCGAGGTTAGTTTCCTTACATCGGGATAGCATTCGTTCAAGGTTATCGAGGCATTGGTCATATGAATCTCCAAAGATAGAAAAGTCATCCATGAAGACTTCCATAGTCTTTTCTATCATATCATGGAAGATGGCCACCATGCAACGTTGAAAAGTTGCAGGGGCATTACATAGACCAAAAGGTATGCGTCGATAAGCAAAAGTTCTGTAGGGACATGTGAATGTTGTCTTTTCTTGGTCTTCGGGTGCTATCGGTATTTGAAAGTAACCTGAAAAAACTATCTAAGAAACACTAAAATTTATGACCGGATAATCTTTCTAACATTTGATCAATAAAAGGTAAAGGAAAGTGATCCTTCCTTGTTGCCTCATTTAATCGACGATAATCTATACATACTCTCCATCTTATGACGGTTCTTATTGGTATTAATTCATTTTTTTCATTTGTGACCACTGTCATACCTCCTTTCTTAGGAACTACTTGGACGGGACTTACCAAAGAACTATCGGAAATTGGGTAAATGAGTCCGGTGTCAAGTAATTTGATGACTTCATTTTTAACCACTTCTTGGACATTTGGATTTACTCTACGTTGTGGTTGTATTACCGATTTATAGTCATCATTCATTAAAATTTTGTGCGTGCACATGGAAGGGCTTATTCCTTTGATATCTACAAGCTTCCATGTGATCATGTTTTTGTGTTTTCTCAAAAGTGTGATTAATTTTTTTTTTCTACACTAGTTAATTTTGATGAAATAATTACAGGCAACTTACCATCCTCGTCGAGAAAAGCATATTCCAAACCTTTGGGAGTTCTTGGAGCTCAAGTGGTGGGTCTTTAGGAGACTCCTTATTTGGTTGCTCATGTTGGTCAAGAACCAAAAAGGTGTGTTCAATGGCGACCTCTTCTTCAACAAAGTGGTCAATTTCTTCTTTTGTATCGTGTGGCTCATCTTCATCTTCAATTAGGGGGTCATCATTTCCGATTGGATATTTCAATGAACGCTCAAGATCGACAGTTCTTTTGAATGCCCCTAATTGAATGGGTAGATAGTTGTGCTTCTGATTTTTCAAAGCTTCGTGGGTTTTTACAAAAGGTCATCCCAACACTAGCGGAACGTCATCAAGGATGACGAAGTCGGTTGGGATTACCATTTGATTTGTTTGGACTAACACATCTTCAACTACTCCCATAGATTTTATTCTTTTCCGATTAGATAGAAAAATGGGTATTTGAAGTGGAGAAAAATCGCCAATACTTAATTTTTCGAAAATGTAGTTTGGCATTATATTAACACAAAGATCTTTATCAATTGTAATATTACTAATAAAGGAATTTTGAAAGAAACATGGAACCGGTGTAATGTTAATTTCGATTGGATCATCTTTTATTAGCGTAGTTTGATCATTTGCTAACTTAATGCTTACCATTTCGTCAATTTTAGTGTTAGTGTTTAACTCTTTTAAAAACTTAGCATGAGTAGGCACTAAACAATGATTTTCAAAAGAAGGTGACAAGAGATTAATTTCTTGAAAATTAGACTCTTTTTGAATTTTAGCGTTATCGGACTCACCTTTTTCAATGTTTAGTTCATGTGTCGGTTTTTCACTTACTTGTTCTTCCATTTTTACCTCTTCAACTATCACTTTTTTAGTACATGTTACCTCTTCCCTTGCGCGGGATTCCTCTTCCCTTGCGCGGGCTTCTTTAATATAGCGCTCGATAGTTTTAAGGTGTTCTATTATCTTTTCGGCTACGGGTGAGATAGTTGGGGGTTCGTCAAAGTGAGTGGAGTAAGGGTCCTCGAAGCTTGAGTTCGGAAGTTTGATCCTTGGTTCATCAGAATACTCATATGAAGTAGATGGTTCATACCATTGTTCCTCATTGTTAGTATATGATGGATAAGGGTCGTAATTTGGTTCTTCATAATACTCATATGAGGTGGGTTGTTCACACTATGGTTCCTCATACTAAGTATACGAAGATGAAGGCTGATAACTTAGTTCCTCAAAGTATGAGTACGAAGGCTCATACCTTGATTCTTCAAGATATGAGTATGAGGGAGAAGGTTCATACCTTGTCTCTTCATAGTATGTGTATGTAGTGGATGGCTCATACCTGGGCTCCTCATAGTATGTGTATGAAGGGGATGGTTCAAAGAGGTCACAGTATTACACCGAATGAGGATTACCAAAAATGGTACAATACTCTTCATTATAATCATCCTCCTCATAGTGATAGTTGTAATCTCCTGAGTATTGATCCATAAGAATCACTCAGCAGACCACAACAGAGTCTCGGGACCAGAAAACAGAACAGAGGCTCACCACGGCCCTGTGTTCAGTGAGCACGACCTGTGGCTAGAATTTGTAACTGGGCGTTTTTAAAAATGTGACTGGTTTGGTTCAGCACGGGGGCGTGTTCAGCGAACACGACCCCATGTTGAGACTCTGTATCTGGGTGTTTTGTTTATTTTATGCAGCACGGGGGAGTGTTCAGTTGAGCACGGCCCCTTGTTCAGACTACTATAATGTAAAAACTACCTAAAAATGCAAAAAAAATGTGTGCGCAGTTTTAAAAAGGTTTTGAAAACTGATTAGCCCGTCGATTTTAAGCTTTCTTAAAATCCTTGTGTCCCTGGCAACGGCGCCAAAAACTTGGTGTGTGTAAGGTGTGATATGTTTTTATTAATATTTTAAGCCCATTTTACACGTTAGTCAAGTTTTAAATTTATAAAACACGATATTCTACTAACACTAAACACACACATGGGCAAGTGCACCCATCGTGAGCGTAGTATAGCGTTGGTAAGATACCGAGGTTGTCCAAGGACACAAGAGCTTTTAGTACCGGTTTATCCTCAACGTCTAATCAAACATAAAATTATTAGAAAAGGTTTTAAACATGAAAAATGAAAACTAAAATGCTGAAAAATAAAAATAAAACAGATAGACAAGATGAATCACTTGGATCCGACTCGCCTTTAATGTATCCTTTGATTATTTCCGTACTTTTGCACTTTTTAAGAGATTATCTTAGTTATAGTAGTAGGCCCCTCTTTTGAAGGTGACGTTACCCTCAACCCAGTGGTTTGAGTCAGCAAGGATACAATCCCAAAGGGTCGGAATATTGGAATATAATTAATTAAGTTATTAATGCGTAAAGTGGTAGCCCACTCTTTTGAAGGTGACGTTACCCTCGGCTAAGTGGTTTGAGTCAGCAGGGATACAATCCCAGGTAGCCGGTTTAATGTATTAATAGTAGTTTACATATGAGGGGATCAAGCCATTAGCACCTCTGCCATCCAATACCAGTGGGTATTGAAGGAGGTCATAGTAAGCTTGACCCAGGTCCTTGCAGGATCTATACACTGAACAAGGCAAGAACCTTACCAAACCATTCCCTTAACCCCCGACTAGGTAGCCAACATATCTCTATATTGACCGTAGAGATACGAATGGTGAAAATATTTTACTTTATATAGACAGTAAAATAATGCCAAGACACCACAGACAAATGATAAAGAAGTTTCACCTTCAACATAAGAAACTAGTTATTAAAGTCATTAATACAAAACCAAATAAAAAGTGCAAAATGATTAAAAATCAAAAGTAATACATTAAATGCTTGTCTTCACCAAGTGATGTAAGAGACTTAGCCAAACATAGCCTTTGATTGACAAGAACTCTTACGATCAATCTTGGATCCCGAGACTACTACACACACTCTAAGGTGGATGATGGATGATGGTGGTGGATATGGGTGTTGTAGTGGTGGTGGAGTGGTGGTGAAGTGGGAGAGAGGTTGTTTGCCACAGGATGCCTTTGAAGTGAGCCAAGCACCCTTATTTATAGCCTGAACAGAAGCCCGGCCATGGCCCCGTGTCCGCTGGACACGCCCCCATGGCCAATCCTTTTCTCTTTCTTTATTAATTGCAATTGTCTGCATTAGGCTCTCCATGGCCCCATTTTCGCTGGGCACAGCCCCGTGTGCAGAAGCGTATCTGTACTATCAAGATTTGCAAGATTCTGGGAATCTTAGCATTGACCACGCCCCATGCTGAGCTGGGCACTCCCCCGTGTTGGGAATAGAAGCTTCCACAGCTTTGTCCATTTCTGCAGACACCTGACCACGCCCCCGTGTCCACTGGGCACGGGCCGTGGTCAGCCTTCTTTTTCTTGTTTTTGCTTGGGGAGATGTTGTCGAGGGGTCAGGCATGCCACGTTTATTCCTTTTCTTTGTATTTATGTTAGTTTTTGTTGCATATTTGTTCCTTTTGTTCATTTAAGCTCATTTGGTCCTGAAAATACAAAAGGAAGACAAAAGCACACTTTTTCCAACAGTAGTACTAAAAAAGGGTTAGTTTTATGCCTTATTTGATGTAATTTATATGTTGCATTTTACACACATCAATAGTCAATTGTCGAAGCAACAAATCGATTTTAGTAAAAGTAGGTGCACATAAGTGTGACTATCAAGAACTATAGGAAGTCACTTACAATGGAGGTATACACAAAAGTAAAGGGATGACACAATTTCAAGATGGTATCATGGTATTGAGGTTTGGTGGTTGAGTTTCCTTTTCACGAATATGATGGAATAACACATTGCCTAGTAACCAGGTATAACTATTGTCATGGAGGTGACAACAATGTTAAGAATTTTAGTAGGTGAAACCACTATGGCTTGAATAGGTCGTGATGTATCGAAGTGAATTCTTGCATAGGGATTTCGAATGGAGATTAAGTTAGGCTCTCAAGGAAAACACTAATACATGTCAATTTGTATTTGGTCTTAAGTAGAAATATAAGTTGAGTTAATGGGAGGTCGATGATAAACAATGTTGTAACAAGTTACGTTAAGCACGTGGGACAGTCACAAGAGTTGGAACACCAATGTGTCATACATCGATATGTCATTGACGGATGAGTTTAACATGCATGGCGTGGGGTGTTGCACAAATACATTTTAGGTGAGCTCTGTTTTTTTTTTTTTTGAATTTAGTGACTTGAAAAGGCAGTAATTAGTTATCATGGAGGCTGAATATTGAATGGTCAACACTTCACGAAGCAAGTGTATCTAATGTATATTTTAAGGTTGCTCGAATGGACACGAATGTCATACATCATAAACGAAGGGTCGATGAAATAGACCAAACTAGATTTGTGTTAAGGTAATTTGAAATAGACCAAACTAGATTTGTGAAAGTAATTAAAGTGAGTGTAAGAGATATATGTTTTTATATGATGTTGCTGCCGGAGATCAGTGATGATGCCATCATACGTAAGGGTTCGAGAAGGAGATAATGATTGCTTAGAACAGGTGATTCAGGTAAATTCATCAACAGACTGGATGAAACTTAAGTCAAGCATTATGCCCTTTATTTCAGAATGTTCGCGTCTTGACGCGTTCATACGGAAGGAAAGGAGATTTTTGGTGGATATCGATCCTGACATTTTGGTTGTAGTTGGTTGTAATAGAAGACCAGCTTTCGGTCAAAGAGGAATAAATACAGAACAAAGAGGTCGATGAAGCTATACATAAGTATGGTGCTTTCGCAGGGAAAGGGTGTTGACCTCGGCATACCTCACGGAAGTAGAAATTTTATCTTTTGCTCTTGCACTTGTTAAACTTAAATATGGCTCGTTGCTCCTCGAGTAACATTCGTAGAGAGTGATTTAGCCAAGCGAGGATTAGCGTATAACACGATTAGACAAGAACTGTGATATTCATTTTAGCACAACAAGATAGGACGCAAAGAACTTACCAAGACGTGGTTGTCATCAATTTGTTCCACATAATTGTTTTAGAATCACTAGTGAAATAATAAATCCGATGATGAGGATGAAGTTGGTCGCACACAAGCGGTATAAATAGAAATAAAATGACGCTACCGGTCGTTGGAAGCGTTACATTGAAGGTGTTAACGTAGTAAGAATTATGTAGAAAAGTAATGGTTGATCGAATTTGCAGTGCTCCGGTTCAATCAGAGCATTCTCCACAGTCGTCGAGCTTGCTTGTATACGAATAAGGATACATTCACTAAGATCCATGTATAAAACTGAGTGTGTAATTAGTCGAACATGTATACAAACAAGTTTGAAAGGAACGTGTGCATGAATTAGGAGCATCACATACGTCACCAAGAGGTTTCATTACAAGGACGCGAAAATATGTTCAAAATGGTATGGTTATAATAAAAATACATCATTATCTTCAGAGTTCAAAAACTGATCACTAAGGATAAAAAAGGCAAGTTTACCTAGTTCTTTTTAAATTAGGGCACAGATTTGATGGGAGTTTATGCGTAGAGTTTCAAAGATGTATTGTGACCACGACAATGGAGTGTGAGATTTTTCTACGTCGGCAAGAGTAACTAGCTACCACATTAAACGGTATGTATTGACCAGTGAAAAAGCTAAGGAATAGGCTCACTTATGAAATAACGACTATAGAAATATAGGAGGTAAAATTATTATGTAGGTCATCGCGTTTGTCTGGGTGTTGGCTAACTTGTATCTCCGTCTTCCAATGTTCTTGAGATGATGGAACCGTTTTGGGGAAATCCACTTGCAAAATTGAATACGTTGGGATGTAGCTACAGTTAGAATGAGAATTAGCCACATGACAGAGTAATGGGGTCAAAGGAATAAAATTACAGGTGAGCGTAAGGGATAAAGTGTAAGCGTACGAGGGATTCTTCACGTTTCATTTATATGCTGAGTTTGAAAGGCTTACCCTTCGATTCTGGTTGGGTTTTGATCAAAGCAACATGTTCTGGTGAGAATCTTAGTTTCATTAATACGCTTACATTGGTTAAAACAAATAATGAGGGATTCCATTGATGGAAGCTCAATGTGTTCGAGAACATCTTCAGTATGGTAGTTGCGCCTGTCAACTACCGAATGGGTTTAGCGGTCTCGTTAGTCTCTGAGTGGTTTACAAGAACTTCTACTAGCAGTGGAAGTTTTAAGCATGAAAATCATGGGTTAGCACAATTTATCCACACACAAGGTTTCACAAGGGTTCACATGCATCGCAAATTACTATTACGTGTGCACCCGTAATAATAAGTTGATTTACATGCTCACCCGAGTTCCACCTATCTTGTGTCAAATGTCCCTCAGATTGAATTGTCGAGTACAGAGTGTTGTCATAAGGATAGGGTCATCAAAAGCTTAGTCATCAACCAAACGTTGATCATCTAGAATTTATATCAGAAAAAGTAGTCAGGAATCCTTCGATCCATGTATTATCTTAAGTTAAAACATGTGAGAGTCAAATCCTATAGATTATAGGTGGAGACATGCACATGAAACATACATGTACCTGATATGTGACTTCGAGAGATGAAACCGGTTCATCGACATATGTTATCAGGAGAGGTAAGTAATCGTTTTGCTATTGGAGTCAGAATAAGGGATGAGTCTGCGATAGGTAAAGCGTTCCCAACTTCATGGTCAAACTACTTCCCAAAGAATGTTAATCAAATTTGTGAACTCGTGAATTCAGGGTTCGGAAAAAAATGATGACATCTCGGTGCCAATGGATTTCTGTAATAATGTGTGCAATGGTATGCCTCAATGTGGTATGCCTCATGTGAGGCCCACGTGCTCAAGCTTGAAGGAAAGGAAAGCTAGTTAGGTCGGGGTATTGTCCCTGGTAGGTGGAGAAGGGGATCTTTTTCGATGAACCCAGCACCTAAGAGATATGTGTCAACGTTGGATGTCGTCCCAAACATGGACCTGAGAAAGCTCGCCATACTTGATAGTACCATCGGTAGGCTCATGTTGGTGTCTTGCTCGGCTCTGTGGTGTTGGAAGAAGTGCAGATGATTGTGATGTGATAAGCTCCTCCAGAGGCTCCGTCTCACGGGCCTCAGATAGGAATGAAAGTTGTTTTTGGCGATCCCACGGATGTCGCCACTGGGGATGATGATATAAAGAGATTGATGTGTTCCTCGTCAGTAGAGAGTGAAATGGATGATGTCGACATACCCACAATTGCAATGTATGTTTGGATGCCATTTGCGTATGCATATCATGTATGAGTGACTGTGTATGTCATGTATGAGTGCCTGTGTTGGTGGATGACTAATGCAGCGTCTAAGGCTATAGACTAAGTCTACTCTTTAATGCAAACCTAGTTCACTATAGCCATTGGCTCTAATACCAATCTGTCACACCCTCAAATTCCACATGCGGAGTTCTATCGCGAGGCGCTTGACAAACCAGGATCACAGTCATTAGTCATATTGAACGACCACTATATGCGTATAAATATTTTCTTCTTTGCTCATTCATGAGAAAATACTGTTTAAACAATTGCATTGAGCGTAACTAATTACAAAAATCAAATGGATAATGTAACTAATGCTGAGTCTAAATGTTTGATAAAATCAATGTGACTCCAAAATGCATCCTAGTCCTGATGTGTGATACCTCAACAACCTGAGGAAAACATGCAAGAAACAAGTGTCAACACATAATGATGAGTGAGTTCACGGGTTATAGTTTATACTCATACAATAAGTTGTTGTTTCCCAAAAGTTTTCCACCGTTTCAAACCCGAAACAGTAAGTTGTAGTGTTTAGCAGTCACTTGTTATATATGTAGGTAGCTAGCTAACCTATGTTACATCACGAAAGAGTTCGAAACAGAAGCTGACTGTTGTTGCCTCTGAGTGCCAGGTCTATCATTGTCAATGGCGAGAAGTTAGGCCAATTCTATACCTTGACAATTACCGGTCTAGCTAGCGCCACTAGCTCGAGTTGGGCTTATCTGGCCAAGTAGTACTACTCAAAATTCCCCCGCTATCCACCCAATACTAACAGTCCGAGGTTTGTGAGGACTTTATATGATAAATGCTACTTTGTGACCATAACTGATATAACAAAAACTCTAATAGCTGTGAAGTTACCTTACCATAACATTATGACATTACTTTACCGTAATGTAGCGCATGTTTTCTCCCCCTATGCTTTAAAAACATTTAAAAATTAGGGGCTGTGAACTCACCTGGTGTGCAAACCATACTATTCCATGTTATAAATAAAGACAAGAAATCCCCGATGCTTGGAGTATCTAACCTTCTCGTGTCCTACTACAAGTAAAGGACTCCTTAAAGTCTAATGGAAATAATCCCTAGTTTCACAACTTGGTTATAAAGATAGTTTATTCAACTGCCTAGTCTAGATCGAACACTATTCGATTTAGGCGGTTTAACTTGACGAACCGGTATGGACTTAGTTTCGGTTTATTGTGAATATATTTATTTATATAGAATAAAATATAAGTATAACGTAATGTCTAACGTAACATGATTAACATTATTCGCGTAAAAAGGCTTTTCGAGTTTATAAAAGTAAATGCATTTGTTTAAGTTGTAACTCGTCTCGTAAAACGGATAAATATATATAACTTTATATATTTATTTTGAGGGTATATAGTTCGAGAATAATATATATATATATATATATAGAAAACCACTTTTATTGAGAAAACCCGGGAAACTCAAAGCTCCCGACTTTTTTTTTTTTTTTTGAAAAAATTACCACACGTAATATATATGTTTTTAAGAGTTTTGGGCAAAAAAATCGAAAAAGCGCCGAGTAGATATTTTTTTAAAAAATAAACAAGTTTTGGTGTAACATATGTTCAGCGAATGTAACATATGTTACACCAAAACTTCTTTATTTTTTTTAAATATCGACTCGGCGCTTTTTCGATTTTTTTTTTGCTCAAAACTCTTAAAAGCATATATATTAC
Organism: Helianthus tuberosus; assembly: GCA_030545235.1. Lineage (NCBI taxonomy): Eukaryota > Viridiplantae > Streptophyta > Magnoliopsida > Asterales > Asteraceae > Helianthus > Helianthus tuberosus. The sequence continues at coordinate 74,967,625 of CM060437.1, forward strand.
GTGTGGTAATTTTTCAAAAAAAAAAAAAAAAAAAGCAGGGAGCTTTGAGTTTCCCGGGTTTTCTCAATAAAAGTTGTTTTCTTTTTATCTTTAGCATATATATATATATATACAGGGGACCGCTAAAATGAGAACCACCTCCAGTTGTAAGAACCGTGAGAACTTTTTGATCCGGGGCGAGTTGGACCAAATTTTTTTTTCATAAACGTATATGCTTGTATTATAAACACGTTTGTAAAAAAAATTCAAAAAAAAAAATGTCGTGTGTGTTGTTTTGAACACCACAAGTTTGTGTTTACGGGTCCCGTAAACGCAAACTTTGGGTGCTCAAAACTACACACCCGGCATTGTTTTTTAATTTTTTTTACATATTTGTTTATAATACATGCATCTACGTTTATGAAAAAAAAAATTTGGTCCACCTCGCCCCGTACGGTGTAGTTCTCACGGTTCTTACAACTGGAGGTGGTTCTCATTTTAGCGGTCCCCTATATATATATATATATATATATATATATTCTACATAATAATTAGTAAGTGAAAATAGCGGCTCGTGATGAGATTTCCCTTTCTAAAACATTTTAAAAGATCTTTGATACTTTCGTATAAGGGCGTACACACAACGTACGCTATGGTTTACTTTTATAGAAAATTTGGGAAGAGCATCCCTTGTTTTTGCGCCAACCAGACAACACAGGTTGTCTACAATTTCCCAACAATCAATCGCCCAATTCATATGTTCTAGGTATTTTGTATAAACAAATAAGTGCGTAAATATATACAACTATTTATATATGCGTGTATACGTATATACAGTCCAGTGAAGTCCCGTAAGTCCTTAACATCACACATTTTGTCGATTCCCAATTATCAAACTAACGTTCACACCCTTCACCCACTTGTCGGTTCGGTTCGTTCACGAGTTAACTCTTTATTACAACAATAAGGTTATATATACAAATTTACACAAATACAACATATATTTATACAAATACAACTTAATGCGCGCCATTACCTTAACGTGATATTCACCTAAAAACCGACACATGATTATTCTCAAAGAACGTGTTGACCAAGTCTAACCCGCTGACCACAGTTGACCGTTTGACTCGATGTTTGACCAAAGTTGACTCACTTCCAAATGACCCGCAAACTCTCTTCTTGGTTTCCAACACTTCAATATGCATCAAAATAGAATAGCCACCACCATCGTTGTAACGAACCATCAAAATCACACCCAAGTTCACCTAACATGTTGCGTAAACACTTAGATATAACAAATCTACGGAAACTAAGAAGGTTACCAGGGAAGATTCACTCACCGGAGCTCGCGTCGTTACACCACTGTGAATGTAACGCCTCGTTTTTTGTAACTTTCCTTATTTAGAAAGTTTGTCTTGTATTTCTATTTCTGGAAACTTCTATTCTCTTGTTATTGTATTTCATTTCCAATCATTGTAATCCGAGGATTTGATCGTAATAAAACTTGATCATTTCATATGAATTATACTTAGATTATACGTACTTGTTCTACATTCAATTTATATACATGTTTGATACACATTCGTCTCTCACACAAACTTGTACTTATTTTACATAAAAACTATCATAAATACGTGTTTAATACTCTTTATACGTGCAATATACCTAATCATACATTCACGATACTTGATCTATGCTTCCATACATAATTTATACTTAATATTATGTTAAAAATACAAGTTATACCTTAAAATATACTAAAAGCCAAACTATAGGGGCTGAATTGTAAAAAAATGAAAGTGTGCCCGGATAGTTAGTGCCGTGACACGTGGAATCCCCCCCTCCTCTCCTGTCGCGACCCACGGATGAGCTCGATCCGCAGCCAGACGTGAGTTGTGCACGGATTGGCCTATTTTTTACCTAACTTTCTCATGCAATTGCCTTCTAACCTTCATTAAAGACTAAACCTAACCCACCCACTATAAATACAAGCTCCCTAACCCCATTTGCACTTTCCAAACACATCTAAATCATCTATACACTCTCAAAATCCCTGGAAATTCAAGTTCAAGGCAGAAAACCTTCAAGTGCAAAAGTTAGTTCAAACTAACTTTTCTTCAACTTTACTTCACCATTTCTTCCCTTACAAAGCTTGGAACACCTCTAGGAATGTTTCCACAGGTTTACCATGGTAAATCAAGGTGGAATAACACCATTTTGAGGTCCAAACTTTCTGTTTTGGAAGAATCTTTGGTTAACTTTCTATAAACTCAACTTTTCTACTTGAATTTCATGCCTAACAACTTCCTAAACCCATCTATGGTTATGGGACTTGTTAGAGTTTGATTCCTACAAGTTTAGAGGTGCAAACACCCTCTAAACTTTCTGTTTTAATAGGGTTTAAGACAACCCACAAGTGTTGAAGTCATACAAGTCTACCATAGTTCATATGGCAAGACTTGTGTTTGATGCAAGTGTGAACCTTTGAAGCTTTGGCTATCCTAACTTGTTCCACACCTCACTTGATGCTTTCATTTACTAATCCAAGTAGCTTGCTAGTCTTAAAGTAACATAACCCCGTCTAGCCTCTAACACTTAGTTAACTCTTTTCATGTTGGGACGGCTCACCCGGGTTAATCTTACTTGGCTACTTGAAGACATATTAGTTGGTTGTTTATTTCCTTTTCATTCATGACCATCCGAATCATACTTGTGATGATTTGTGTATTGGTGAATCATACAATGAGGTTAATCCAAAAAACACACAAAAATATTTTTTAATATTTTTTCTAAAAAAATCGCTATATTTCATTACAAAAAAAAAGTTTATTTTTTGAGTAATAGTTTTGGATGCACATGTGCATATGTATCATTTCTTGGACAAATTCCGTAATATACTACCAGTAGTAGAAAAATACACTTTCATTTACATTACCGTCTGCAATACACTATTTTTTACATTACCAATATTAAGAATGCACATGTGCATCATTATATATAACCATGATATAACGTGTTTTGATATAAAAAGTTTGTGATTTTAAATGATGAAGTAGGCCCACAAACATGTGTTTTAGTTAGTTATATCTAGTGGTTGATGGTTTGATTATATTTGTCACTTTATGATGTAATATGTTGTTTGGATGGTATAAATGGTGTTGATGTACATGTAATAAAGTGAAATATGTGAAATATTGGTAATGGTATTATATTGTGGATGGTAGGAGGCAATGGTATTGTATTACGGGTGGTTGGAGATAATGGTAGTGTATTATGGATGGTATGATAGATGAAAGGGAAAGTGTATTCAAAGTGGTGTACCAAAACACATTACAACATGTTCATACATATAGATGCACATGTGCATTTCTAGTGTTGTTAATGTTATAACAAGTTCATACAAATAGATGCACATGTGCATTTCAAATATTATTAATGTAAAAAAGTAGTATATTATGAATGGTAGTATAAATGAAAGTGCAATTGTCTGATATTAGTAATGTATTACGGAACTTGTCAAAGAAACGATGCATATGCACATGTGCATGGATAATTGTTTCTCGAAAAAAAAAATTTGGTTATTTTTTGGTGACGAAATATACCGATTTTAAAAAAACAGTAAAATTTTTTTTTTTTAGCATTTTTTGATTTTTTTAGGTATTTTTAGTTGTGTTCACACTTGGTTCTCGCGGTTCTCGCAATAAAGGGTGGTTCCTAACGGATCCTTCTCCTATATATATATATACACATATATAGGGGGCCGCTAAAATGAAAACCACCCCCAGTTATAAGAACCGAGAGAACCACTTTCTAACCATTAGATCTTCAAGATGGATGGATGAGATTAAAAGTAACTAAAACTATTATAAAATTCTTTTTGTCTTATTATATTTTTAATATTTTAATGTCAAAGGGTATTTAAGTAAATTTGTTTTTTTTTTCTTATTATATTTATTGTTTTTTATTACCTTTTTTGTCTTATTTCATTAATTATTTTTTATTAAAAATCAGATTTTTTTTTATTAAACAACATTTTGAAATCAGATTTTTTGATAATTTTTTTCAAGATTTGTTAAAAAACGGTTTTTAAGAGCCGTTTTTTATGACCCGTTTTTACGGCCCGTTTTGCGCCCTGTTTTTTACGCTCCGTTTCTTTCGCGCCGTTTTTGCGACCGGTTTTTTACGCGCCGTTTTTTTTAAGCCCGGTTTTACACGCCGTCTTTTACCGCGCCGTTTTTTGCCGCGGAGTTTTTTACGTCCTGTTTTTATGCCCCGTATTCACGCCCCTTGTTTACGTGCCGTTTTATTACACGGTTTATTTACGAGCCATTTTTTAATTTACATAAAAAAGTTTTTCGTTTTACATAAAAGTTTACGTTTTACGTTAAAAAGTTTACGTTTTACGTTAAAAGTTTACGTTTTACGTTAAAAGTTTACGTTTTACGTTTTACGTTAAAAGTTTACGTTTTATGTTGTACGTTTTACAATTTACATAAAAAAAAGTTTTACGTTTTACATTAAAAAGTTTTCACATAAAAGTTTACGTTTTTATGTTTTACGTTAAAAAGTTTACGTTTTACGTTTTACGTTAAAAAGTTTATGTTTTACGTTAAAATATTTAGGGTTTACGTTTTACGTTAAAAATTTACGGTTTTAACTTTTTTTTTTTACAAAAACTCTTTATTGTTCAATTTTGTTTACGAAAACTTTTTTACGGTTTTAGACTTTTTTTACAAAAACTTTTTTACACAAAACGAACGCATCCAGAAATCACAACTCGGTAGATGTCTCAGATCGATTGAACTTATCATCATCGTCTGGGAAGAAAATATAAAAAAACCCAACAAAAAAAATCAAAACAATGTGTGGAACTTGAAAAAAAAAACGGGGTTTGGCTCAAAGTTTCCAAATAATCAAAGGCTGCAAAGTGGGGTTGCAGGTTCAAAAACCTACCCTCCACTATCCTTGCCGCGCCATCGTCATCAATTTGTCAGAAAAATTGTTTCGAGCTATCACTTCCAAATGACACAAATGCTCACTCCCTGATCCGCTAAAAAGTAGCACACAGCCTCATGCAAATTCGATAACTTTTCGATCGGCACCACGGGGCACCACCGACACCAAACGGGCACCACGGGATCCCCCTGAATCACAGTATCGTCGGGTAATCATGTCCAATCCCAAATTCTATAACCATAAAATTCCCAAAATGGGAACTCAAAAGCATCATAATTTCCCGACTGCATAAGATTTTTATAGCTAAAGCATACTGGTAGAATTCCCACCTAAATCAAAGCTACCCCTTTTGTAGGTATATCACCAACAACCCTTTAAAAGAAATTAAATTTCATATGGCTTTGACCAAATATTAAAGAACCCTAAAAGTCATAGATGACTAAAGAAACTCATACAAAGTTGGTTTATCCGCCCAACCACAAATAAAGATAATAAAATAAATTAAAGCAAGTCAACAATGAACCAATGAAGAATAAAGACAAATAACAGAACCTTCAAGATTGCTTCATAACAATCAAAAAAACTTGCAGAAACAACTAAAATGTGAAAGTGATGAGTGAAGTGATAACAGAACCTTCAAGATTGCTTCATAACAGGCAAAGTTGGTTTATCCGCCTACCACCACAACCGCCCTTCACCCCACCGTCGCCATCAAACCCACCACCACAACTCACCCTTCACCACCATAGCCGTGAAACCCACCACCACACCCCCCGTCGCCGTCAAAATTGATCTGATGAGAGATGAAAGAGAGATAACAGATCTGATGCGAGATGAGAGAGAAAGAACATCATCTACGACATCGTCGGAAAACGGACGGGGGGTAAGAACATCATTGAAAACATGGGGGTTTGTGGTGGACTTAAGGTGAAGAAGGAGGGTAGTGGTGTGGTGTGGTGTGGTGTGAGTGTCATGTCGGAGCAAAGAACAGCGGTCATAGTTGTCGGAGTCCAACTCCGGCCGCTAGAAAGGAAACGAGAGGGGGAGAGAAAGGTGTATCGGCTGCTCAGGGGGTTATTAGGGTTTGAAAATAAATGAGGTAGAGAGTCCAGGTTTTGAAGATATGAGAGGGAGAGAGGTCTGGTTTTAAATGTGTGATAGAAAGAGGGTGAGAGACTTTGAAGACTGACAGAGACAGAGATGGATTTAACAAACAGAGTAAATTACTAGATTGCCCTTTTGATTTTAAAATAATACTGCATATTTGTCATTATCTTATTGGTGGAGAATGGTTCTCGTGGTTCTCGAAACTAGGGATGGTTTTCATTTTAGCGGCTCCCTATATATATATATATATATATATATATATATAGGCTAGGAGTTGGCCAGAAAGTCTAAATTTCCTAAAAAGTGTAAAAAGTCATAAAACACCATAATGTCAACCATAAAACACACAAAAAACACACAAATAATATGATGAAGATTACTAAAACATCATGTATGTGGGTTTTGTGTTGTGTTTTAGATGTTAAGGCTCTGATTATGGAATGACAAATATTATTGTGTTTTATGTTGTTTAGCATTTTGTGTTTTATATTCATAGTTCTACGATGGTGCGTTTGAAGTTTTTATGGACTATTAGAGTTTGAATATGGTGTTTTAGTAATATTCATTCTATTATTTGTGAGTTTTAGGTGTGTTTTATGCCTGAAATTATTGTGTTTTATGACTTTTTACACTTTTTAGGAAAAACACACTTTCCGTAGGATCCCCACTCTATATATATATATATATATATATATATATATATCTATACTACTTTAATAAGCATATAGGAAGGGCAAGAATGGTCATTTGCCATTGTACAATCATTTTAAGCACATTATGTAACCTTTAAAGCACAAAGGTGTTGAAAAATCCATTCAACACGCGAACCAGCTCATATAAACTAACCGGATGCATTTGACCCGTTTTAATCAAATGGATCCAATATATACTTTCTTTCATTAAATCTAAACCCTAATTTCATTTCATTACAATCCGCCCCATCCTTCTTCTCTCTTTCTCTCACCAGACGCGGTGTCTGCATGCGACGGATTTCACCGGCGATTTCACTAGATCCGCCCCCATCCTTCTTCTCAGGTACCGAATTTTTAACGTTATCGGCATTTTTTGTGAAATTTTAGGGTTTGACTTAGATCTGTGAAATTTTAGGGTTTCTTTCTCCGGTGGAAAAAAGATCCAGGTACTTTTTTTTGGCCAAATGTTTTCTTAGATCTATCGTACCACCGTCGACTTAGAGGTTGTTTTGTTTGTTCTGTTATAGATGAAGATGGAGCGGTGGAGATACCGTCGACTTAGATCTACCTTACCACCGTCGAGCCAGGTAATTTTTTCTGCTAAAATTTTTCTCAGATCTACCCTCATTTTTTGAGGATTTTTTATGAATATTGACAGATCTGAGGTTACACGACTAAGGAATATGAGAACCATAACTTTGCAGATCTGAGTTCTTAGAGGAATATTGACAGCCCGGATCTGGTATGTTTGTAGCTGATTATGTTTGTTACAGAATTGGTATGTTTGTAGCTGATTTACATGCTTATGTTACTGATTATGTTTGTTACAGATCTGGTATGTTTGTAGCTGATTATGTTTGTTATAGATCTAATGTTACTGATAAGATTCAGTTTTGCTTTTACAGTTGCCGGTGGGTCGTAAAGGAGTTGTGTATATTGGATCCATGTGCACTCCAGATTTTATGTACCTCGGATTCATTTGACAAAGGAGTTGTGTACTCCGGATTTTGTGTTCTTAATCTGTCTGAACTGAAAGTGTTTGAGGCTGTGATGCAAAAGCTGAGCTTGTGTTCTTAATCTGTCTGAACTGAAAGTGTTGAGTCTATGATGCATAAGCTGAGCTTGTGTTCTTAATATGTCTGAACTGAAAGTGTTGAGGCTATGATGCATAAGCTGAGCCTGTGAGGTTACGTATGTGTTTCTTGTGCTTTAAACACTTGTACATCATGCTTTAAAGGTTGTTTAAGTTTAGTGGCAAATTAATCTTGTACATCATGCTTTAAAGCGAGGTTACATAACACAATAGACTGTGATGATGATTGTATTTTGAGGGTACATAGAAGATCCGATTAGCATCTTGGCGGGGCAATATCCAGGTTCCATAGTTCTCACTCTGCAACCGTGTGTTGCAGCCATGGCTTTACCCGTAGTTGTGTTCATCTCTCAATTACATGTCCGAGTCTTCCAGATGTTTTGATAAGCAAATGAGCTGGTGGTGTATCGAAATCAATCAACTATAGTTTGATGTTTATTGTGATATTTTGCTTACACAACATATATTGAACCGATTTAGAGTTGCTAGGGTTTCAGTATGAAAGCAAAACAGAGAACAAATAGAGTATTTTAGTCTGAGTGAAAGAAAGTATATATTGGATCCATTTGAGTAAAACGGGTCAAAGAGATCCGGTTAGTTTATGTGAGCTGCTCCGCGTGTTGAAGGATTTTTCAACACCTTTATGCTTTAAAGGTTGTATAATGTGCTTAAATGATTGTAGCTGATTATGTTTGTTACAGATCTGGTATGTTTGTAGCTGATTTACATGCTTATGTTACTGATTATGTTTGTTACAGATCTGGTATGTTTGTAGCTGATTATGTTTGTTATAGATCTAATGTTACTGATAAGATTCAGTTTTGCTTTTACAGTTGCCGGTGGGTGGTAAAGAAGTTGTGTACTCCAGATTTTGTGTACTCCAGATTTCGTGTACTCCGGATTCATTTGACAAAGGAATTGTGTCCTCCGGATGTTGTGTTCTTAATCTGTCTGAACTGAAAGTGTTTGAGGTTGTGATGCAAAAGATGAGCTTGTGTTCTTAATCTGTCTGAACTGAAAGTGTTGAGTCTATGATGCATAAGCTGAGCTTGTGTTCTTAATATGTCTGAACTGAAAGTGTTGAGACTATGATGCATAAGTTGAGCCTGTGAGGTTACATATGTGTTTCTAGTATGGGTTTCAATATGAAAGCAAAACAGAAAACAAATAGAGTATTTAGTCTGAGTGAAAGGATTCGGTTTGGCAGGAATTTTCTTTTTGGGACTTTCAGGCCAAGAAGAATCTGCAGCTGATGAGACTGAGATATTGTTGTGCTGCAAAAGCATGTGAGTTAAGCCGCCCTTCTAATTTCTTATTTATTAAACCGAAATGTTTGTTTTGCTTGTGAAAAAAGAGAGGGTTCGTCATGTTTGTTTTGCTTTGAAAAAACAGAATGTGTTTATTGGTCATTTGATTTTTGGTTTGATTCGATGATAATCAGTTATATGGGTATTTTGGGTTCTTTATGTTTGTTTTGCTTGTGAAAAAACAGAGGGTTCTTTATGTTTGTTTTGCTTTGAAAAAACAGAGGCTGTGATGCAAAAGCTAAGCTTGTGTTCTTAATCTGTCTGAACTGAAAGTGTTGAGTCTATGATGCATAAGCTGAGCTTGTGTTCTTAATATGTCTGAACTGAAAGTGTTGAGGCTATGATGCATAAGCTGAGCCTGTGAGGTTACATATGTGTTTCTTGTGCTTAAAACACTTGTACATCATGCTTTAAAGTTATTTAAGTTTAGTGGCAAATTACTCTTGTACATCATGCTTTAAAGCGAGGTTACATAACACAATAGACTGTGATGATGATTGTATTTTGAGGGTACATAGAAGATCCGAGTAGCATCTTGGCGGGGCAATATCCAGGTTGCATAGTTCTCACTCTGCAACCGTGTGTTGCAGCCATGGCTTTACCCGTAGTTGTGTTCATCTCTCAATTACATGTCTGAGTCTTCCGGATGTTTTGATAAGCAAATGAGCAGGTGGTGTATCGAAATCAATCAGCTTTAGTTTGATGTTTATTGTGATATTTTGCTTACACAACATATATTGAACTGATTTGGAGTTGCTAGGGTTTCAGTATGAAAGAAAAACAGAGAACAAATAGAGTATTTAGTCTGAGTGAAAGGATTCGGTTTGGCAGGAATTTTCTTTTTGGGACTTTCAGGCCAAGAAGAATCTGTAGCTGATGAGACTGAGATATTGTTGTGCTACAAAATCACGTGAGTTAAGCTACCCTTCTAATTTCTTATTTATTAAACCGAAATGTTGTGCTGCTAATATTTTGTTATACGGTTGTGGACCAGCTCAATGTGAAAGCATAAAAGAGATGTTGGAGTACTTTAGAAGTCAAGTTAGGTCTAAGGCTTGGAAGAAGGTGGGAGTTGTGGCTTTCGCTACGATATGGAGACTTTGGACGAGTAGAAAAGAGAGAATTTAATGGCAACAACATTCCGATCGCTAAAGTGTACCAGTTTTGTTTTGATAGTCATTATGTATGATTTCAGAAGCTTTGACCATGTTGAATTTTTTTAATTTGTTGTATTTATGAACACAAATTATGTTAAGAAAAAAAGAAATTTATTTTTGTATTGTGTAATCACCATCTTCTTAGAGTTTTGGCATGGTTTGATTTCATTCTTTGATGTGCAACGGCAATGGAAACAATCTTACATTCACTTATACTTGTAGCATTCATACACGAAAACTGACCCGACCAGAGACCAACCCAAAATTCATACAAAGTGGTTTAGTCTCGGGTTCATTGTGTAGCTTTTGAAAGAGTTATGCAACTGCTTATTCAGTGTTTGTATACGAAAGCCAATTGTTTGTGTTGTGTTTTCCGTGTTTGAATCTAAATACCATGTATTATTTGAAAAAAAAAATGTCTTTAATAGAGAAACAAGGGTATACAAAATGAGCAGATATTCAACGTTAACCTGCTCAAACCCAGTTATTTCAGAATTGCCTGTTTGATTTGTTAACCCATCCTATTCATTTCCACCTTTGATTTATTTTTTTAACTTTCAGGCTGTAATGAAGGTTCTACCAGAACTAAACGGAAAACTGACAGGTGTCGCCTTTAAACAAAACGTATATTAAATGTAAACTTTTAATACATACAATACAGAGACAAAACGTCATACCAACTTCGTAGACTTGACATAACTTACAGACTCGATAACAAAAGACTATAATATACAATATAGAGACAAGCAATTGTGGATCTTTACTGACGGGTGCACTTCGGAATGTAGCAGATATGAATGAATATAACCCCAGTGGTAGATATGTAATTAGCGAGCTCTGGAATTTCAAGGAAAATCGAAGAGCTACACTGGGGTTATATTCATTCATATCAACCAGTTCCTAGTGTGCACCGCACCATCTTCTAGGAGGTTGTCAAGTGTTCTCGCCTTCGTAGTTGGTGTTTTGCGTATCTTTACATCCGCAGCCATTCTGTACAAACAAACCTGAACAAAGCAAAACAAATCAACCCTCTGTTTTTTCAAAGCAAAACAAACATGAAGTACCCAAAATACCCAAAAAACTGATTATCAACGAATCAAACACATTCAAATGACCAATAAACACACTCTATTTTTTCAAAGCAAAACAAACATGAAGAACCCTCTGTTTTTTCACAAGCAAAACAAACATGAAGTACCCAAAATACCCAAATAACTGATTATCATCGAATCAAACACATTCAAATGACCAATAAACACTCTCTGTTTTTTCAAAGCAAAACAAACATGAAGAACCCTTTGTTTTTTCACAAGCAAAACAAACATGAAGAACCCAAAATACCCAAATAACTGATTATCATCGAATCAAACCAAAAATCAAATGACCAATAAACACATTCTGTTTTTTCAAAGCAAAACAAACATGAAGAACCCTCTGTTTTTTCACAAGCAAAACAAACATGAAGAACCCAAAATACCCAAATAACTGATTATCATCGAATCAAACCAAAAATCAAAATGAGGAACACATTCAAATCATCGAATCAAACCAAAAATACCCAAATAACACATTCAAATCATCGAATCAAACCAAAAATCAATGAGGAACACACCAATCCGAAACTGATCCGATCAGTACTTTTTAAACAGTTCTCAAACAACCAACCAAAACGAAACAAAATTTACCAAAATTCATTTTTCACATTTCAAGTAACAATATTGATGTGTTCAAATAACTACACACTTGTTTCTTCGCATTTGATTCAGAAATTAAAACAAATAAGTATCATAGTTTCAATAAACAACCTACATCTGGACTCTAATCAGCCAAATGATCACATGAGATCTGAAACTATAGAATTAAACAAAACCAAACCTCTGTTTTGAAGATGAACCTGATGAAGATGAAGATGATCTGTTCGATGAAGATGAATGAGTGCTCGATTCGATGAAGATGATGAAGATGTTTGTTGGATGTCGATGAAGATGATGATAATCGGCGGTGTTGGGAGTTGGGAGATTTTTTTTTTTGGAGTGGGGAGATGATGTTGAGAAGTGTGATGAAACTGTGTTATTAGTGTAGATATTAAGGGTTAGGTTAAGGGTATAAAGGACTTTTCATAATTGCAGAGACTATTGTGTAATTAACTTTAATAGTTATAAATAATTATTATTTCAACATAAAAGTAACAAACCAACAACTAACTAAACTAATGAAAACTCAAGGTTGGTAACATGACCCAGGTTGGTAGTCGATCCAAGACCACTCCACAAAATTAGATATAGCTATTTTTTTTATTTTTTTAGGTAAACATGTAAAGCTACAAAACCTGGATTATTTCTTATAAACATTAAAAAATATACAAAATACCACGTCAACGATGAATAAAGACCAGAGCAATATGAATTATGATACACCACACCTATACCATGAATAATACAACATAAGTACTATACAATATATCACGAAATGATTGATAAACTAACAAAAAACGAGTATCACATTGTAAATTGTCGTTGCATCACGAATTTGGTTTTGGTTATGGCTCAAAACTGAACCTCCCCGTACATAGCCCTAAACTCACCAACCTAAGTGATATGTTTCCCGCCGCATCGCGCGGGTAAACGACTAGTGTATATATATATATATATATACATACACACACACAAACATAGCCGAACTCGTGATGATAATTGGTTTATGATTATTTTTCATGAACTTAGGCTAACTTATCTATAATTCTAAGTCTCTCGTTGTTGATTCTAATGGGCAAACTAGGACCCATGATATCACATATAACTTAGTGTCAAAACGAGTACTTAGACTAGATTTACTTTTATGCATACATACTTTTATACTTTAAATTCCAGTCCGAATCCTCCATTAACATTCCGAATACTCACACACCTTCGTTTACCCCATGTAGGGTGACCTTGGTGTTCCATCCTCCAATTCTCCAACTCTTCACGGGATTCCAAAGGAAAGCTTTGCAAAACCGTGAGTACACTCGAATGCCCTTTATACGCTTTACACTTTTTGGGTGCAATATGTTTAACCAATTAAAATATACGAAATTACACTTATACTTTATGCAAACATAAACAATCCATCATACATACTTAAATACGTGATACTCGATTTTGTATTCTTGGATTATTCTATGTGATTCGCATGTCATTAACTTCGTACAGGCCTCCCCTTAACATGTATAGCGCTATAGGAGTAATGCACCGCCCGTTCTTTTGGTCATGTTAAGTTTATAATTTATGCGGTAATCAGAGGATTAACACTACTAGAAAATTAGGCAATAGCAACCAAAATTTGCAACCGAAAGAAAATGGTAGCAAAATCAGTTACCATTTCTCAACCAAAGTATTTTTGGTAGCAAATACATCTCAAATATCCAAAATAATAATAATTTATATAATACGGTCGTAAAATGGTGACAAATATGTAAAAATATAACGTGTTTTATGGAAGTTGCCACCGTTTTTTTACGGCCATTTAGCATGCCACCGTCACATGGTCACAATTTAGTGAAAAAAATTAAGCGAAAATATCAAAATTTTACCCGCTCGCCCAAAATTTAAGAGTGAATATCAATTAAGTTATCAGATCTAGGGTTTTGATTCTGAAGTCTCTGCTCCCCAAAATCACTAGAACGATAAACTTCGCTCCACCATCATTGATTGAATCATCCTCCGCTCAACCACCACCGATGGAATCATCCTCCGCTCCACCTCACTGTCAACGATCTCCCCTGAATCACATGGCAACGATTGCACTTCACTACTGTCCGTTCGCCACCACCACTTCGTCACCGGAACACTCGCAGTCATCACCGTCCACTCGTTTCAAGCCCTCAGGTAACCTTTCTCTTCAACTCATTGAAAAATCTATCATCATCAGAACTAAATTTCAAACAAATTTATAACAAACTGCTCGTTATCAATACGACCATGTAGATCTAGGTTAAACCTATTCAGCTCTAGTCGGGTGGTGCGGTACCGATTAGTGATTAGTCGCTACCCTCAAAAAACCTCTTCTTGATCATTAACATTTGTTCTGTTTTTCAAACATCACACAATCTTTTTGAGGGTTTCAGTATTTAGTGTTGATAAAGTGTGTATAGTTATTATTTACAGTTTTATATATATAATCTTATAATAATCATTAAGATGTCACAATCTAATCCAGTTACTGAATGGAACTCACCAGGTGACCAAACAGGTTTGTTTACACTTCACCTTAAACACATTTCAATTCGGATTCATATGTAAATTGGGGTTTCTGTTTATTGATTGTTGTTAATGGTTTTGTTAATGCAGAGCCTATGTGTCAGTTAGTGTTGGGAGGTGGTTTGGATTCATTACCTCAACGTCAACTGCCAGATGAAGCTGACTGTATTTGTTATCTTCGAACCGGGTTTTGTGGGTACGGTTCTAGCTGTCGGTTTAACCATCCGGTTGATCGTGGTGGTTCGGTAAATATTTTCTAGATTTTACATTATGTTTGTTGATCAATAATTGGTTTGGGTGTTTGATGGATAATTGGGTTTGGGTTTGGGTTTGGGTTTGTATGATTTGTTGAAATGACATGCATTGAGTTAAATCAAATGGGGTTGTTAGATTATTAAGGTAGTTTTGAACTATTGATGAGTTTTCCCAGGTTTTTGGAGGTGTGAGGTCTGGTGGAGGGGAGTACCCGGAACATATCGGCGAACCCTTGTGTCAGGTACTTGTTCTAATTTGGGGATTTTGGTTATAGATTGTGTGTGATCAGTGATTCTTTGTTAAGTTGAGGAATGGATTCTGTTTTTAATGTGATGTATGATGCTTAAAGAATGTATGTAGATTTGGTGGTGTGTGTGTGTATCTTGTGTTAATTCATGTGTATCTTTTTTTGTTGGTAGTATTATATGCGAACCGGGATGTGTAAATTTGGTGCTTCTTGCAAGTATCATCATCCGAGACATGGTGTTGGATCATCGAGCACGGTGCCAACTTTCATTTGATACATACAGAAGCCCTATATAAATTCAAAAGTTAAAAGAGGACCTGGAACAATAATGAATGCTGATACTTTTGTTTTAGGGAGAATTGCAAATATCCCCCTCTATAGCTACTAAATTGCATATTTACCCAACCTAAAAAACAATTGCATATATCCCCTTCTTTAATTATATTTCACAAAATTCCAAAATTGCCCTTTCAAAATTTTCAAAACCCTAACAAAAATCACACTACAGGAGAGACAATTTAAAAAAACACGCAACGAAGGGGAGATGACTGTTCGGTTTCAGCCGGCGTTGATTACAGTCGGCGTCGGGAAGGCATCGAGTTGGCGTTCAAGTCGAAGATTGTGACTCCATCTCAGCAGCAACGAATTTAGTAGCAGCATTCTTCATTAAATCCTCAAATTCCCATCTGTCTCGTAGTGGTATCTAAACTAAATCCCCTTTGGTTTTTATTTAAACATTTGATAAATCTTTAACTGCACACAATTTGTTTTGGTAGAAAATTAAAAAAATTGTTGTGATTCTGTAATTGGCTATGGTAATTCTGGCCGTGGAATATGAATTGCTTGTTTTATGCTTATGCTTAGTATATATTAAACTATTTTATTATAAATTCTTGATTATGGAAAATATTTGATATCAGCAAAATTTAATATATTTGTTCTTTAAACCACATCATCTTTCTAGTGGCATTCTAATAAAAAGGGACCAACTTATGTAGAGGTTGTAAAACTATATGCAGAAATGATGCAGAACTACTCTTAATGTGAATTGATAAAATATAAGGGTAAAAAGAATTTCTAAACAGCAGAACATTATATAATCTGATACAAATAATATTGTTACATTTGTTTTTCTTCTTCTTAAACTAGAGTGTTGGTTCTTAATTTTGTTCAACTATGATTAGGTGAGACGTTTATCAAGTACAACCAACAGTCGAAAGCAATTAAGAGAGAACTCATTCAATTTGGAGCTCCTATTTTTGGTCAAGTAAAAGATGATGCTATAACTAAATCCCAAGATGGTAAGCATCCTCAATAAGTCACATTTTAAATCAATGATCACGTATTAGGTGTATTCGGCCCATTTTAACTAATTATCGATATGCGTATAGGCCAAATCGAGCCGATCCCAACTCCTCTTGAAGATGTCATTGACCATCTGATTCAGTTTCATCTGATTTCTGAAAACAAAAGACCAAACAGCTGCATCATAAGCTTTTTCGATGAGGTATTAATCTTTTACTGTAATGTCTTTAGTTAACATGTGTGTTCAATGTTCATACAGTTTACGATATTTTTTTATATAATGCAGGAGTTTTCACAGCCTTTCCTGAAACCACCTCATCTGGAACAACCAATCTCCACTCTGCTTCTTTCTGAATCAACAATGGCGTTTGGGCGCACTTTAGTATGCAATAATGATGGAAACTATAAAGGACCACTCATGCTTTCCCTAAATAAAGGGTAAGCTTATTTTGATCATGAAATGTTACATGTTTAAGTTTCATATATCGGTTACTGATATTAAGTTTTGTAACTAAACAGATCACTTTTACTGATGAGAGGAAACAGCGCCGACATGGCACGCCACGTCACTTGTCAATCTCCAACTAGAAGAATCAGTGTCAAATTCTTTAAAGTCCGGATGGACGACACCGGTGAAAACAAAGTCATGACAGTCTGGCAACCGAATGTACCCACACCAAATGGAACAGTTAAACTTAGTTATCAAGGAGCCCGTTAAGGAAAAAGATGAAGAAAAAGAAAGGTTCAATGGAATTATTGCGGGGTTGTTGGCTGACAAAGAAAAAGATAAGGTGGATAAAGATGCGTTGCTTGATAGGATGTCACAAATTGAAGCTATGTTAATAGCTACAGTTCGAAGATAGACTATAAACACTTGGTTTTGAATGTTTAGATGTTTATCTTATTAGGATAATTTTAGTTAGTTTATATTTTAGTTGGTATTTTTTATATGCTGTTGGAAACAAGATGTTTTATATAATTTTGGGATTTTATTAGACTCTTTTTATATTATTTGTAGTTGTATTGATATGTAATTTTGATGAAAATAGCAGAGAGAAAAGAAATCTGAATTAAAAACCAATATTCCAGTAATCAGTACGGTAGCAAATAAATGGTTGCAATTGTGTAAAAAATGGTGGCTAAATGGTGGCAATATCAGTGGCTAAATGGTATCAAAAATGGTGGCAATATAGGTGGCTAAATGGTATCAAAATGTGATGGTGGCTAAATGGTGGCAATATCGATGGCTAAATGGTGGCAATATCGGTGACTAAATGGGGCTAAATGGTGGCAAACAAGGCTGAGCGTAGCAAACATGTAGCAAACATGAAGCAGTGGCAAATAATTTTGACCAATTTCGTGGTGATAAAATAAGGTAGCAAAATATAAAAATGGTGGCAATTTGGTGGCATTAGGGCAATTGACACGGGTGTTTTTGTCACCGTATTTTCGGTGGCAAACTGGTGACAATAAGGAAATTGCTACCATTTTGTAACCAAAATTTACATGACAAAAACCATGTTTTCTAGTAGTGTAACTTGTTGAAATTAATGTGTACTCGCCAATACCTTATGTGTTGAACTATACTTTTAAACATGTTGTAGGTTGATGATGTTGACATTGATGAAATCTAGTAGGGAAGACTTAGAAACGCATTTAGAAATACTAGATTTTGTTATCTTATTGTTGTTGAACTTTGTTGTACTCTGATTTTCTATGTTGTAACTTGATAATTATTATCTATGAATGAAATCGGTTTTGAATTAAATATTGTCATAATAGTGTTATGAAGTCTCGAGCAATCTCGTTCGTCTCACTCTGATGTTTCTGCCATCGGTTGGGGTGTGACGGTGAATCACGGTGGTCGTTGCTGCTGTGTTATCCATCGGGACCCTCATACGCCGCCACTACACGCCACACTCCACTTTGCAGCCCTTGCTCGACGACACCACCAACAACTACCCAAACACCACCACGTCTGCCGCCAAGAACTGTCGTGAACAAGATTGCGCTGGCCGTGCTCCACTGCCACGTCACCCTTCATCACCGCACTACCTTCACCATTCGTCCCCATCGTGCTGCCTTCCCCCACCATAAAACACCCCTTCGAACCAATATCTGCTCATTTGGAAACAGACCCGGTCACCATCTCTATACCAACAACCGACGACCTTAACTCCCATCGTTTGGGGCCTTCACCACTCCGTCTGTGCGCTACCACACTAGCAGAACCACCACGCCGCCGCTGTTGAACCTCGAGCACCGCCATACGCGGCTGTTGATGATGACCGTAGAGCACAGGCCCCATCTCGTCTCTCTCTCTCTCTCTCTCTCTGATTCTCCTCTCTCTCTAAAATGTGTAGAAGTGTTGTGAAGAAAAGAAATACTTGGGGGCTAGGGTTTCAAAAGAATGGGAAAAAAAGAATAATTTGTATTTATACCTAGGGTTTGGGTGTAGGTGAGTTGGGTGGGGACTGCGTATACGAACCCGTTTAACGTCATGTGTCTCTCGCGTTAAAATAAATCTGCACGAATAAATCATCGAATAAATATACCATTTAAATTATATATACTAATTTAAATAAAAACGAGTATGTATAAATCATATAAATATATTTACACATGTAAAAAAATGTGTGTTCATAATTTATGGCATGACGTCACCGTGATAGTCAATTACATTAGGGATGAGATCAGTACGATACCGGTACCGTACCTGTACCGATACCGTGAATACCGTTACCAAAATTGAGGAAATGTGGATACTGATTACCGTACCGTATGTATAGATTCGGTACCGGTACGGTACCGGTATTTCGGTACTTTACCACATCGTATCGCTTTGGTGTCATCCATTGTTTTACCTAAAAAATATCATGTGCAACTCATCCATCCATTATTAATTGAACTAGAGTAATATATAGAATAATGTAAACAAAAGGTAAAGATATTAAGTAATCAAAAAATAAAAGGTAAACATCCATGGGTTCGACTTTTAACATCCAAATTCCAACATGTCTAAAAAAGTATCATAATTGATTAAAAATAACCAAACAAAAGAAAATTGATATTGGTTTAATCTCGCTAATCGTTTATCATTTTCCTTTTACCTCTTTCGTTTTGCATATTTATCGCATCTTCGATCTATGTAGAAAACCAAGAAAGAAGGTTAATACATATTACTTGACAACCAAACCATTGAACGAATAAGAACTATTTTACCTATGGGAATTTCGTCATCCTTTAAAATATCATCTATGTCATCTAGGGATGGGATCGGTACCTAATCAACTTTGTAAAACAATGTTCAAGAAAATATAACTTCATAGTGGGATCTAAGATATAGCAAAATAAATAAAGTCTTTATTAAATTCGGTAATACCGGTATTTACCGAAAAATACCGGTACCGATATTGTTATTTACCGATACCGAATTTCAAAAAATCTATTACCGATACCGGTACCGTTTATGATCAGTACAGTATGGCATCGGTACGGTATCAGTATTTCGGTAAAAAATCTCATCCCTAAGTTACATAACGTTGTCATAATTTCTCTAGTTTGTTTACGTTTAATCAAGTAGTTTGTTTAAGTTTTATTATTTAGTATGTGTGCGTTTAATCATGTAGTTTATCCACGTTTAATTATCTACAATGTATGCTTTTTAATTTTTATTATGCATTTTGATATTTTTATTTATATAAGTTTTATATAATGTTTTTTATGTGCGTTTAATCATGTAGTTTATCCACGTTTAATTATCTACAATGTATGCTTTTTAATTTTTATTATGCATTTTGATATTTTTATTTATATAAGTTTTATATAATGTTTTTTATATTTAAAATTCATTTGATGTATGTATTTTTGTAAAAAAAAAATAGGGAAAAGGAAGGGGATAGGACGGTTTAAGTGACGACATTACATAAGGTAGGAGAGGGTATTTGTTAATATAAGTGACGTGACATAAGGAAAGGAGATTGATAAAACTGAGAACAAAGGGGTTAAGTGCCCCCTCCCTAATTAATGGAGGAAATGGATGATGAGTCGTGGAAGTGTGTGGAATATTGTAGTATTTGTAGGATGTAATGTATGAGGTGATCGATGGGACAAAAATGGATTCATTGTCACGTTGATGCCAAAAGAAATGTGTCCTACTTTTTCTTTATAGTCACACAACAATTAGGGTTAACGGTTCGAGCTCATCTAAAGACGGATTTGATGTAGTTTAAGTTGTTAAAAAAATCATATTACTTTCAGGTAAATTTGACCTAATAAAAAATGTGAGAATGATAAAAAATAAATATAAAACCCAAAAGAAACAGATGGAATATTTAAATTTAAAGTTGTGTCTAAATATTATTAATTCTGTCTTGATTTAGATAATTATTTATTATTTGTTTTTTCGACCATAATTAGTCGTGAATAGAACGACTAAAACTTCACTACAAACACCATTTGAATATTGTTAGGTTATTCTTGATATTTCACAAGTAAAAAGTGAAGTTTGTCAATTAGTGGAAGTTACAGGGTTTAAAGTTAAAAGTATGAGATAATAAATATTTGAATAAGCAAATTGTTATTAGGAGATAATTATTGAGTTGATTTATTCAAAATTTATTTTCTTATTATTAGAGTAGGGTTAGAAGTATTGGTTAACAAGTTGTGTACCATTTTAAATTATGATGTTAGGATTATGTAGTCGATGTGGTTTATGGTTTGTTTAATAACGAGTGAAATGAAAGGGTGCGACTGTTTGAGAATGGGCTTGCTGTGATACATGAAAGGGTGTGTTTATTATATGCAAAAGGATGTGTTGTATAGTGTACGAAAGGGTGTGTGTTGCTTTTTGTGTATACAGGTAATAAAATGAAAGGGTGTGATTTTAAATAAATGAACATAATTCAAGTTTCTAATTGTATTTGGGTATAATTTATTAAAGGGGTGTGTATATTGGGATATGTTGGTTTGGGTTGGTAGTTGGCATAACATGTATTGGGGAAAGTTAATGTACAAATAAACATAACGTACTAAACGTACGAATTGCATGAAAAGGACAAAAGCACGCGGTGTCATTTTTGTAATTATCTGCTTGTGGGGTAATTATCAAAATTAGTCTATAAATGATACTGTAGAGTAATTTTGATCTTTTGTAAAGTAATTTTGTAAAATGTTCATGTAGAGTAAGTTTGGTCTAGTAGGGTAATTATCAAAATTACTCTACAAGAACATTTTACCCTACAAGAACAAAATTACTCTACAAGAACAATTTTGTAAAATGTTCATGTATAGTAAGTTTGGTCTAGTAAGGTAATTATCAAAATTAATCTACAAGAACATTTTACCCTACAAGAACAAAATTACTCTACAAGAACAATTTTGTAAAATGTTCATGTAGAGTAATTTTTGTAATTATCTGCTTGTAGGGTAATTATCAAAATTACTCTACAAATGATATTGTAGAGTAATTTTGATCTTTTGTAGAGTAATTTTGTAAAATGTTCATGCAGAGTAATAATAGTGTTGTAGGGTAAGTATCAAATGATACTGCAGATTAATTTTGATCTTTTATAGAGTAATTTTGTAAAATGTTCATGTAGAGTAATTTTGATCTTTTGTAGAGTAATTTTGATACACTTGTAGAGTAATTTTGATAATTACCCTACAAGAACAAAATTACTCTACAAGAACATTTTACAAAATTACTATACAAAAAATCAAAATTACTCTACAGGATCATTTGTAGAGTAAGGGGCTGTTTGGTAGCATCTTAATGACCATTCATATGTTACCTCTTAATGGTTTAAAACCTCTGAATGAATAAGAGGTAACCTCAAGTCTGAATGGTTAAGAGGTAACCTCTGAATGGTAAATCATCACATGTCACATTCTTCTACATTCTCATTGGTAAAATTCTTAATGGTTCCATTAAGAGGTAGCCTCTTAATGACCATTCAGATGCTACCAAACAGCCCCTAATTTTGATTCACTTGTAAAAGTAATTTTGATACACTTGTAGAGTAATTTTGATAATTACCCTAGAAGAACAAAATTACTCTACAAGAACATTTTATAAAATTACTCTACAAAAAAATCAAAATTACTTTACCGGATCATTTGTAGAGTAATTTTGATAGTTACTGATAATTAGTCTTTTCCTTCAGTTCGTACGTTCTGTACGTTAACTTTATTTGTATTTGATCTTTTACCAACATGTATTTAATATATGGTATGTGTTTATTAATGCAAGGGTGTAATGTGAATAGACACAACTATTAAGTTAGCCTAAAGTACCCTCTGTCGCCCCCCCGACCCCTACCCCGGGAGCGGGCGCCGCGAGATCCGATTTGTGGTATCGGTGTTTATTAATTTAGCAGCGGAGTACATAAGGACCGTAGTTAGGAAATATTTTTAATCAGAGTAAACCCCTAAACTTTTTATAATAAATTATTGAGATAAAAACCAAGTTCATTTGACAATACATTTGTAGGGATAGACCCTAATTATTGAAAACAAAACTCCTTTTTTATTTAGGTAACTTTTATAGCCACTTTTCCAAGCCTTCAGTGCTATCCAGCTGACTTCTATTGGCTTTGTCACACCCCGATTTCCACGTGTCACCGGTGGGCCCGGTGGGGGATTACCGTGACGTGGTTGGCAACACAATAGTCAAACAACACAATATTTAATATGCACAGCGGAAGCAATTTAAAAGATATAATACAACCGAATTTAATATTGTAATATCAAATGTCACAATATCCGGATGTTTATCCACAAATGGATCGGAAACAAAATATAATCAATAGTTCAACAGACTTCAGGCATCTTAAGCTTGCGAGACTTCTAATGATGCTAAGGAGAAATCCCAGCCAATTACGCTTAGTACCTGCATTTAATCTTTTTGAGAAAATACGTCAGTTTACACTGGTAAATACAATCAACTGACTCATTTTGGAAAATGATTGAAAATTGGTTTGGATGCACGTGGCATAAACATTTTTATTTAACTTGGGAGAATTATTTAATATTATAATCTTGTGAACGAATTACATGTTCCTTGTGCGTTCAGTAGCTCGGATCAAGTCCGGGTTAAAGATCAATAGACACACCACAATGTTCTTTTGTGCACTGACGGGTGTACGCCTACACCTCGCGCTTAAGTCGTGGCCATTTCGTAAAATGATGCCAAGGATATCCGGGACATGGTCATTAACCCCCCAAAGGCTTTAAGTAACAAGACTGTTTAAACGAGCCTATCAAATTATTCAATTACCCACTCAACGGTGGAGGATTTGATGCCCGATCAAGCGGTATGCTATATACCGTAACCCAAGCCCGTATAGGGAAAATAAGTTAAAAGTATTTACCTGAGCAAAGTATATATCACAATAAGCAAATTGCAAGTAGCTTTTACTGGTCCCCCTAATCTGGAACGAAGGTTTATAATAACCTATTAGAATCCTACGGGTCTATTATTAAGCTTAAGCTTAGACCGGCTAGTTTCAAAGATACGGTTCATACGCACGATTAAGCGAAGACCGGATAGAATGTGATTTAGACCCGACAAGTTCAGAGACTTGTTTAATATGGGAATTTCATACACATTCTGGATTTTGAGATAAAACCGATAAGGTTTGACCCGTTTAGGCTAGTTTATGTAAACTAGTTACATAACCCGCACCGAACGCGTAATAAGCGTAACGGGTATCCATGAGAGCTATTTACAGGTTTCCTAAGTTAATATGCTTCATATATGTTGTGACATCAGTAAGATATCATTTATTATGCCCGAAACGAGTTTAAACACAAACTATGCCCCGTAGGGGTAGTTTGGTCATTTACAAGGTTATAAAAAAGTCTAAGTGTTTAACTGAGTTACAGGTCTGATGTAATCAGCAAACATACTCAAATTAATGAGTTATAACAGTAGGGTAAGGTATATATGTGAAATTTATCAATTATAACCAAACTATGCCCCGTAGGGGTATTTTGGTAATTTCACATAAGCCGAAAAGCTCAAAACTGAAGTCTGAGTTTATCAACCTTTCCTTACTGTTAAAATATTATAATTTTCCTCAAATATCAGTAGGTATCAACCTTTGTATGTTTAAAATACTTCTAGTACATACTATGCGTTAAAAACGCTTAAAAAGGCGATTAGAAGCCATTTCCGGGTTTGATACATAAATCTGATATTTTTATATTTCCAGAAAGCTTAAAATAATTTATTTATCATATCAAATCAGTAGCAAAAGGTTTGGAGTCGTTTAGATAGGTAAAACTCATTTTATGGCCCGTAAGGGCAAAACCGACAAATACCGGATTAAGCCTACGACTATGAGTTATGCTCAGCCTAAAATTAACTAAAAATTTTTAAAAATCCCAAAATAATATATTACATCAGTGGGTAAAGATTTGGATATCAAAAAGTATGTTTAAGTAGGCTATACGCTAAATACGCCGATTAATTAACATAAAGCTTTAATTTTACGCTAACGAGCATAACTCTTAATCTATACCTCAAACTGATGTCAACTTTTGCATACAAGTTTAAATATCAGTAATTAAGGTTTCTACTCTTTTACATTTCCAAAAATCACGTTTTAAGGTGAAAAGGGCATAATGGTCAACATATGAGCAATTAACAGAATCATGCATATTAATTGGATAAGTAATGATCCGAGGTGTATAATCACAGAGGATTATACTAGCATGTAACCTGGTCCAAATAAAGCTCTAAGGAATTTCTAAAACATACCATAACGGGTCAGAACTGAAAGTCAAAGTATAAGTCAAACTATGCGACTTTCGGTTCCGAACCGGGTCTAATCAGGAAATTGTCGGGTTGAACATGTTTAGACATGTTCTTACATTCATTACCAAGTTATATTAATGATCAAACAGGTTATAAGTGTTCTACATTGCTAATCATGCATAAATTGTATTTTAAACATTCTGTTGACTTTTTATTAGTAAGTTTGACCCGACATTTGACCTAGTTAGAGTGGGAATCAGGGGGAACCTTTTTGAGGTTTTATTACCCACATAATTACCTACTTAAAGGTACTTTTGATTCGACTAATCACTGGACCATTAGTGATTAATCTTAAAGTCAACCGTTAATTACGACGGTTTGACTTTTAAGCTAATACTAAGCTAAAACTTAATTAAGAAAGGTTAAGCCAACTTACAAAGGTCCTATGCACGAAATGTGAACACTTGAGAGCAGACTTGAGCTCCAGAAATGATCCAAAGTGCAGATGAAGGTGTGAGGAAAACTTGTTGCAACTAATGGCCTTATATAGTGGTTTAATCACCACAAGAAGTTGACAACTCAAGCTACAACTGCCCACAACTCATCAACACATGTCCCTAAGTGTTTAGGGGGTGTCTAGGGGTCGCACAAGATGTGAAAAATCGGTTAAAGGCGCGCATAAAGGCAATGGCAGACAACAGCCAACAATTTACGGAACTGGGAGTCCCTCGCGTGGCGCGACGGTCATCTGCAGCAAATCTTAACTTTTGATCTTTTGCTATTTAATCCTTGGCTCTTCAAACTCCGATTAGGCACTTGTTTATTGCATTATGAACCCTCATAATTGATCTATAAGGGCTTTAAAACATATACCCACTTCGTTAAGTCCCCGGTTAACTTTATTGTTACCCGAAAAATCCTAACTTTCAACGTTTACGCTTTAACCCTTCGCACACGAATTTGATCATAACTTTCTCATACGATTACGAAACTTTATGAAATTTATATCGTGCATTCTAGTGATCATAATTTACAGTTACAAAGCTTCGGGTTTGTCAATAGGTCACTCAGTGGTATAACTTAAACATGTTGACACATTTAGCCCCTGTAGTTTGTAATCTCTCACTTTTAGCTTCGCATGATCCATGATTTATTCGTTTGATGTTATAAACATCATATAGGGTTAATGTACAATATATTTATTCACAGTTGACATTTAGAATACGTATATTCACATACTTTCCATGTTTGTCAACTTTAGTCCTTCTATAATATTCTTTCACACGTTTTAAACATATGACACGTGTCAACACATTATAGGACGTGAATTTTCGAGGTGTTACATCCTCACCCCCTTAAAATAAATCTCGACCCAAGATTTACTGAAATAAATAAGGGTACTTTTCTTTCATCATGGATTCAACCTCCCACGTGTATTCAGGACCTCTACGGGCATCCCATTTGACCTTTACAATAGGTACATGCTTCCTTCGAAGCTTCTTCACCTGTCGATCTTCAATCGACAAAGGTTTTTCCACAAATTTCAAGCTCTCGTCTGTCTGCACATCTGAATGCGGTATTACCAGTGATTCATCAGCGAAGCACTTCTTTAGATTGCAGATGTGGAACACATTGTGAATTCCACTGAGCTCTTCAGGTAAGTTTAACTTATAGGCAACTGACCTGACACGTTCGATAACCTCGAAAGGTCCTATGTATCTCGGGCTTAGCTTGCCTTTCTTACCAAATCGCATCACTCCCTTCCAGGGTGATACTTTAAGCAACACTTTATCACCTACTTCGAAGTGAAAGGATTTACGCTTTGGATCTGCGTAACTCTTTGCCTATCTCGGGCAGCTTTGAGACGGTCACGAATCTGGACAATCTTGTCCGTCGTTTCAAAGACTATCTCTGGTCCTGATAATTGGACATCTCCAACTTCCGCCCAACAAACAGGCGATCTACACTTTCTACCGTACAATGCCTCAAAAGGCGCAGCCTTTATGCTGGTGTGGTAGCTATTGTTGTAGGAGAGTTCGATTAATGGTAAGTTCTTATCCCAACTACCACCCAAATCGATCGCACATGCACGTAGCATGTCTTCCAATGTTTGAATAATACGCTCACTCTGACCGTCAGTCTGAGGGTGATAAGCCGTACTAAAATTCAAACGTGTGCCCAAAGATTGTTGGAAACTCTTCCAAAAATCTGACGTGTATCTAGTATCTCGGTCAGAGATAATAGACACAGGTATGCCATGTAAGGCTACAATCTTATCAACGTATAACTGGGCTAACATGTCGGAGCTATAAGTCTCCTTGATGGGTAAGAAATGTGCTGACTTAGTCAGTCTATCAACTATAACCCATATTGTATCATTTCCTTTCCTTGTCTTAGGTAACTTGGTGATAAAATCCATGGTTACCATTTCCCACTTCCACGTAGGAAGTTCAGGCTGTTGTAGCAAACCTGACGGTTTCTGATGCTCGGCTTGACTTGCGCACATGTCAAGCATTTAGCTACATAGGTGGCTACAGACTTTTTCAAGCCTATCCACCAATAATTTGCCTTTAGATCCTGGTACATCTTATCAGCTCCAGGATGAACGGAGTATTTGGAACTATGGGCTTCCTGGAGGATGACATCTCGAAGTCCTCCATAAATTGGAACCCATATTCGTCCGTTTAATCTTAGGATTCCGTCCTTGCTAAGAGTTAACTGCTCCTCAGTTACTCCTAACTTTTCTTTAGGATAGTTAGCTTCCAACACAGCTTCCTTCTGTGCAGCTAACAACCTTTCAATCAAATTATTCTTTATCTCCATGCGCTTGGCATTGATTCGGATGGGTTTCATCCTTTCCTTTCGACTCAAGGCATCAGCGACTACATTCGCCTTGCCGGGATGGTACTTGATTTCACAATCATAATCATTCAAAGTCTCCATCCAACGGCGTTGCCTCATGTTTAATTCCTTTTGATTAAACATATGCTGGAGGCTTTTGTGATCGGAATAGATCACACACTTGATACCATACAAGTAATGCCTCCACTGTTTTAGTGCGAATACAACGACACCCAATTCCAAGTCGTGGGTGGTGTAATTCTTTTCATGCACCTTTAACTGTCGTGATGCATAGGCAATAACCTTACCGTTCTGCATAAGCACACACCCCATGCCAGTGTGCGACGCATCGCAGTAAACCACAAAGTCTTCTATTCCATCTGGAAATGTCAGTACTGGGGCGTTGCTCAACTTCTGCTTAAGAATATCAAAGGACTCTTGCTGCTTAGGGCCCCAAACGAACTTTACTTTCTTCTTGGTTAAAGAAGTTAGGGGTGCAGCAATCCTTGAAATTTTTTCAATGAAACGCCTATAATATCCTGCCAATCCCAGGAAGCTACGAATCTCTGTAGGCGTCTTTGGCTCCTTCCAGTTCATTACAGCTTCAACCTTAGCGGGATCCACTTGGATACCACGCTCACTCACCACATGTCCAAGGAATTGGACTTCTCGTAGCCAAAATTCACACTTAGAGAATTTGGCATAGAGTTTCTCGTGATGTAAGAGTTTGAGAATACATCGAAGATGTTTCTCATGTTCAGCTTGGCTCTTAGAGTAAATGAGAATGTCGTCAATGAAGACGATGACGAATTTATCTAAGTGCGGCTTGCAAACGCGATTCATGAGATCCATGAACGCGGCTGGCGCATTAGTGAGCCCAAAAGGCATCACTAGGAACTCGTAATGACCATAACGAGTCCTAAATGCAGTTTTATGCACGTCTTCATCTCTAACCTTCAGTTGATGGTAGCCTGACCTCAAATCAATCTTCGAGAAATAACTGGCCCCTTGTAACTGATCGAACAAATCGTCGATCCTGGGCAAAGGATATCTATTCTTTATCGTGACCTTATTAAGCTCACGATAGTCGATGCACAGACGCATCGATCCGTCCTTCTTCTTGACAAATAGGACTGGCGCTCCCCAAGGAGACGAACTAGGTTTAATGAAACCATTGGCTAGCAATTCGTCTAGCTGTGTCCTCAATTCTTTCATCTCCGTGGGCGCCAACCTATAAGGTGCTCTAGCAACTGGTGCTGCTCCGGGGATGATATCAATCCTGAATTCCACTTGCCTATCTGGTGGCAAACCAGGTAGTTCTTCCGGAAAAACTTCTGGGAATTCAGAGATGTCAGGGATGTCTTCTATCTTCGGTTTGGGCTCATCAATAATTACTTGTGCCATGTAGATGAAACAACCCCTCTTTAAACATTTTGAAGCCTTGAGCATAGTCACTTGCTCAGGCAGCCCATACTGGGTATCTCCCCGAATGGTAAGTAGTTCACCAGATGGAGTCTTTATTACCACTTGCTTCATGTTACAGACAATTTGGGCCTGGTTATGAGATAACCAGTCCATACCCAAAACTATGTCAAAACCGGCCAACTTAAACGGAAGTAGAGACAGAGGAAAAGAATGGTTCTTAATGGATATAACACATCCATCTAACACAGTTGAGACGGTTTATATGGTACCATCTGCTAACTCTACCTCATAGTTTACGCTTAAGGTTTTGACAGGTAAATTCAACAATTTACAAAACTTGTTATCTACGAAAGACTTATCTGTGCCTGAATCAAAAAGTACTTTTGCAAAGACATCATTTACAAGGAAAGTACCTGTTATGACATTATCGTCTTGCACAGCCTCTTTCGCGTCCATTCTAAAGACTCTCGCATTGGTCTTCTTGGCCTCTTCAGGCTTCTTGTTGTATTTAGGGCAGTTGGTCTTAATGTGGCCTTTTTCATTGCAACGGTAGCACGTTGCGTCTTTCATTTTCTTGCAATCCAAGGTTTTGTGATCCGTGGACTTGCATATACCACAAGCATAGGTTTTTGACTGAGTCTGAGAGTTCGACTCGAGTCTGCACTTTCCAAAGTGCTGTTTTTTGCAAATTTTGCATTTGGGCTTCTCACCAGAATTATGCCCATCTTTCCTTGACTCAGGTCCTTTCTTGTTGTCACCGCTCCCACGGTGCTTCTTGTTCGACCTTCGTGAACCATCATCTTCACGCTTTCTCTTCTCAGCCTCCTTATTTCTCAGCGATCTCTGCCTGACCGCATCCAGAGTGAGGGATAATGAAATGTCAGCTACGGATCTAAAAGTAGCTGGCCGAGAAGCTTTCACGCTTGCCTTGATTTCCGGGGCTAAACCACCGATAAAACGAGCGATTCTTTTTGGTTCCGGGGTTACCAGATAAGGAACCAACCGGGACATCGTGTTGAAGCTCGTTAGGTAAGCTTGACAGTCAAGGTTTGTCATCACCAATGATAGAAAATCAGACTCTATCTTCTCCACCTCATGCTGAGGGCAGTAATTTTCCCTGATAAGGGCAACAAATTGATCCCATGACATATTGTACAATGGGATTTTTGCGGTGGCTTGAATCAGAGATCTCCACCATGTTAAAGCTTCACCCTTAAAAGACTGCGACATAAACTTGACCACGTCTCTCTCAGCGCATCCGCTGATATCCACAACAGTATCCATCTCATCCAGCCATGTCATACAGTCAATGGCTCCTTTCTCCCTAGTGAAATCCTGGGGTTTGCAGGAAACGAAATATTTATACGAGCAACCCTTGTCACGGGGTCCCTGGTTTAATATAACCTGCTGAGATGGAGCACTGTGGTTCGAGGAGCGTCGATCATCGTCTTTCTTCGAGTCGTCCTTCTT
Source organism: Helianthus tuberosus (assembly GCA_030545235.1). NCBI lineage: Eukaryota > Viridiplantae > Streptophyta > Magnoliopsida > Asterales > Asteraceae > Helianthus > Helianthus tuberosus. Next base: position 74,998,458 of record CM060437.1, read on the forward strand.
GGACGGTGGCTTTGAAGGCTGCGTAGATAGGGTCCTACTACGAGTCCCACTATACTCTTCGTACTGCCTTTCCAAGGCTTGTGTAACTGCACCGTCTATTATTGCTTTCAATTCAGCACCCGTTAAATTAATTCGGGCGTTCTCGTTATTCCCCACTGGATGACTATTACCCTCGTCCGAGTTAGCCATTTTAATTGAACTGTTGCAGAAAACAAGGACAACAGTTTATTTGGGAGTTTATTATGGAATTGCCCCTTAGGGAAATTCATTAACCATGGTAAACAGAGACCATATTTGGTTAATTTATTAATCAGATTTATTTAGGATTTCTATAATAGTTTTATCCTAATTATAAAACAATAATAGTTTTATTTATGGCACAAAAGGCCTAGTCACATGGACAATTTAATTTATAAGTTATGATTTCAGAGAATCGAAACATGAAGGTATATTGGCACAATAGGCCTAGTCACATGGACAATTTATAAATTATATGCTAGGATTTCAGAGAATCAAAGCATTTTTGGTTTGAACCTAGTTCATTACCTTTATTTGACAGGGAGTCATAGCTACCACTGTCTTTTGGCTCATATGGAAATGAGCAGGGCCCGTAGGCACGTATTACCACGTATGGTAAAAATATGATCGTCTTAATTGATGATTTAACCCATGATTCAGAGATCATTTAGTTGGGTTTGGAATCTTTAGAAAGATCCTTATATAATAATAATGCGTGTGATTTTTAAATGAATCACATTTGCCAGGAGTGTTAACATGTTTTCAGATGTTAACAGGGATACGAATCTTTTAAACAAGTCTTACCATCTTGGCCCGGCCTTATAATGACCCGAAGGCTAGGTTTCACACTCTTTAAGATTCTTATTTAAAATTTAAATAGGCAGATTCTTATTAAAAGGAATGATTTGAATTTATTTATTTCATATATAAATTATTTATGCACATATGGCAAACATGAAATTTATAAACAAACATTCCATTAATTTATTTAAAATATTACACGTTGCCCTAAACGGGTCTTTTCAAATAACAAACTTACCCACGCAGGGGTTTGAACAAGGAATTACCCACGCAGGGGCTTAATAACACACATACCCACGCAGGGGCTTAATTACATAATAGTCCACGCAGGGACTTACACAAATAACATACCCTCGCAGGGGTTTACAAAAAGATAGACCCACACAGGGGTCAAAATAAACAACATACATACCCACGTAGGGGCTTAACCACAAATGGAAGGATTCAATGATCCTTCTTGTTCTTCCCTTTGATCAAGCTTGCCAATCCTTGGAAGAAGCTCTGTCTCTCCCTACGGTCACGGTGGAAGCCTCGCTCTACTTCATCCAACCTTTGTAGGATTTCCTCCCTTTCTGGGGGAGAAAACCGTGGCGGCTGCGATTGTGTCCGGATAATAGGTCGAGGAGGTATCTGGTATCCCTGAGTCGGGTAACCTACTCCCCATGGAGCTCCGTATGGTCCCTCCGGGTGAAGAGCGTTATAATTAGCCGCTACCATGTAAGGATCGGCCTCCGCGTAACCATAGTTGTGGTGAGTCGGTGGCTCAAACGGGTTGTATGCCATGGATCCCGTATATGCTGGAATTGGGTTGTCAAAACCCATCGGTGGCGGCTGCGGTACAGCTGGGTTAGAGGGTCCACCCATTTGTGGGTCCTCCTGATGTGGCGGATAGTGGCTGCCACTGGATTGACGTGGGGAACTAAATGGAAATCCCCTGCTCGTGACGACATGCGCGCACCGGTTCTCCTTCGCCTCGGTGGTTGCGGAGGTGCCGGTTGCACTGGCGGCGGTGGAGGCGGTGGCGTGACTGCCACGAATCTGGAATCCACAGAGGGATCCTGTTGCTGCTGCTGCTGCTGAGGCAACGAATGGTGAGGAGGTGTATAGTACCATTCGTGCCTGGTAAACATTGCCTGGAAGCTATCTGGACCAACATAGCGTGATCCGTGGAACGAAGATCCATCCGAAATCTCGATCAGATGGTTGGGTGTACCACTGGCGGGTTCGACGGGATCCGTGTCCTCGTCCATATCCTCCGCGTTGTCTCCCGAGTAGTGGTCTTCTGGCCCCAGTGGGTTAAAACCCACGGGTTCTTGGATGTAATTGGCCGGGTTAAACCGGCCCCTAAAAGTAGGTGTGGGGTCCCCGAAAGAATGATGCGATAAAGATCGCTGTAATGGTATATATGAGGGTTGAGGGTTGTTGGGCTCGTACTCTGGCTGAGGCCCATAAGGGTTTTGGACCGGAGGTGTAGAGCTGTGTGATACCGATCGTCTGGCTGGTTCGAACAAGTTCCTCCTGTTCTGCCGAGGGTCGTCACTCTCGGTAGTAGACGGAGCTCGCACATGTGATGGTCCAGCTTCATTATCATTGGGGGCGGTGATTGGCCCCTTGCCTCTTCCTCTTCTCCTGAAGAATCTTGGCGGCATTTTTGTTAATCCTGTCAATATAGCATGAGATAACAAAACAACATATATAAAAATTTTAAAGGACAAAACAAAAAACAAATAAGGTAGAATTTGTCCTATGTTATATGTCTAGACTCGAAAGTTTAGAATTGTGCAATTGTGTAACTGAGATTAAACACAAAAGGCTAGTGTTTAATTCACTCAGTGTTGGCTCTGATACCAACCTGTCACACCCCGATTTCCACGTGTCACCGGTGGGCCCGGTGGGGGATTATCGTGACGTGGTTGGCAACACAATAGTCAAACAACACAATATTTAATATGCACAGCGGAAGCAATTTAAAAGATATAATACAACCGAATTTAATATTGTAATATCAAATGTCACAATATCCGGATGTTTATCCACAGATGGATCGGAAACAAAATATAATCAATAGTTCAACAGACTTCAGGCATCTTAAGCTTGCGAGACTTCTAATGATGCTAAGGAGAAATCCCAGCCAATTACGCTTAGTACCTGCATTTAATCTTTTTGGGAAAATACGTCAGTTTACACTGGTAAATACAATCAACTGACTCATTTTGGAAAATGATTGAAAATTGGTTTGGATGCACGTGGCATAAACATTTTATTTAACTTGGGAGAATTATTTAATATTATAATCTTGTGAACGAATTACATGTTCCTTGTGCGTTCAGTAGCCCGGATCAAGTCCGGGTTAAAGATCAATAGACACACCACAATGTTCTTTTGTGCACTGACGGGTGTACGCCTACACCCCGCGCTTAAGTCGTGGCCATTTCGTAAAATGATTCCAAGGATATCCGGGACATGGTCATTAACCCCCCAAAGGCTTTAAGTAACAAGACTGTTTAAACGAGCCTATCAAATTATTCAATTACCCACTCAACGGTGGAGGATTTGATGCCCGATCAAGCGGTATGCTATATACCGTAACCCAAGCCCGTATAGGGAAAATAAGTTAAAAGTATTTACCTGAGCAAAGTATATATCACAATAAGCAAATTGCAAGTAGCTTTTACTGGTCCCCCTAATCTGGAACGAAGGTTTATAATAACCTATTAGAATCCTACGGGTCTATTATTAAGCTTAAGCTTAGACCGGCTAGTTTCAAAGATACGGTTCATACGCACGATTAAGCGAAGACCGGATAGAATGTGATTTAGACCCGACAAGTTCAGAGACTTGTTTAATATGGGAATTTCATACACATTCTGGATTTTGAGATAAAACCGATAAGGTTTGACCCGTTTAGGCTAGTTTATGTAAACTAGTTACATAACCAGAACCGAACGCGTAATAAGCGTAACGGGTATCCATGAGAGCTATTTACAGGTTTCCAAATTTAATATGCTTCATATATGTTGTGACATCAGTAAGATATCATTTATTATGCCCGAAACGAGTTTAAACACAAACTATGCCCCGTAGGGGTAGTTTGGTCATTTACAAGGTTATAAAAGAGTCTAAGTGTTTAACTGAGTTACAGGTCTGATGTAATCAGCAAACATACTCAAATTAATGAGTTATAACAGTAGGGTAACGTATATATGTGAAATTTATCAATTATAACCAAACTATGCCCCGTAGGGGTATTTTGGTAATTTCACATAAGCCGAAAAGCTCAAAACTGAAGTCTGAGTTTATCAACCTTTGCTTACTGTTAAAATATTATAATTTGCCTCAAATATCAGTAGGTATCAACCCTTGTATGTTTAAAATACCTCTAGTACATACTATGCGTTAAAAACGCTTAAAAAGGCGATTAGAAGCCATTTCCGGGTTTGATACATAAATCTGATATTTTTATATTTCCAGAAGGCTTAAAATAATTTATTTATCATATCTAATCAGTAGCAAAAGGTTTGGAGTCGTTTAGATAGGTAAAACTCATTTTATGGCCCGTAAGGGCAATACCGACAAATACCGGATTAAGCCTACGACTATGAGTTATGCTCAGCCTAAAATTAATTAAAAATCTTTAAAAATCCCAAAATAATATATTACATCAGTGGGTAAATATTTGGATATCAAAAAGTATGTTTAAGTAGGCTATACGCTAAATTCGCCGATTAATTAACCCAAATCTTTAATTTTACGCTAACGAGCATAACTCTTAATCTATACCTCAAACTGATGTCAAATTTTGCATACAAGTTTAAATATCAGTAATTAAGGTTTCTACTCTTTTACATTTCCAAAAATCACGTTTTAAGGTGAAAAGGGCATAATGGTCAACATATGAGCAATTAACGGAATCATGCATATTAATTGGATAACTAATGATCTGAGGTGTATAATCACAGAGGGTTATACTAGCATGTAACCTGGTCCAAATAAAGCTCTAAGTCATTTCTAAAACATACCATAACGGGTCAGAACTGAAAGTTAAAGTATAAGTCAAATTATGTGACTTTCGGTTCCGAACCGGGTCTAATCCGGAAATTGTCGGGTTGAACATGTTTAGACATGTTCTTACATTCATTACCATGTTATATTAATGATCAAATAGGTTATAAGTGTTCTACATTGCTAATCATGCACAAATTGTATTTTAAACATTCTGTTGACTTTTTATTAGTAAGTTTGACCCAACATTTGACCTAGTTAGAGTGGGAATCAGGGGGAACCTTTTTGAGGTTTTATTACCCACATAATTACCTACTTAAAGGTACTTTTGATTCGACTAATCACTGGACCATTAGTGATTAATCTTAAAGTCAACCGTTAATTACGACGGTTTGACTTTTAAGCTAATACTAAGCTAAAACTCAATTAAGAAAGGTTAAGCCAACTTACAAAGGTCCGATGCACGAAATGTGAACACTTGAGAGCAGACTTGAGCTCCAGAAATGATCCAAAGTGCAGATGAAGGTGTGAGGAAAACTTGTTGCAACTAACGGCCTTATATAGTGGTTAATCACCACAAGAAGTTGACAACTCAAGCTACAACTGCCCACAACTCATCAACACATGTCCCTAAGTGTTTAGGGGGTGTCTAGGGGTCGCACAAGATGTGAAAAATCGGTTAAAGGCGTGCATATAGGCAATGGAAGACAACAGCCAACAATTTACGGAACTGGGAGTCCCTCGCGTGGCGCGAGGGCCCCCTCGCGTGGCGCGACGGTCATCTGCAGCAAATCTTAACTTTTGATCTTTTGCTATTTAATCCTTGGCTCTTCAAACTCCGATTAGGCACTTGTTTCTTGCATTATGAACCCCCATAATTGATCTATAAGGGCTTTAAAACATATACCCACTTCGTTAAGTCCCCGGTTAACTTTATTGTTACCCGAAAAGTCCTAACTTTCAACGTTTACGCTTTAACCCTTCGCACACGAATTTGATCATAACTTTCTCATACGATTACGAAACTTTATGAAATTTATATCGTGCATTCTAGTGATCATAATTTACAGTTACAAAGCTTTGGGTTTGTCAAAAGGTCACTCAGAGTTTTAACTTAAACATGTTGACACATTTAGCCCGTGTAGTTTGTAATCTCTCACTTTTAGCTTCGCATGATCCATGATTTATTCGTTTGATGTTATAAACATCATATAGGGTTAATGTACAATATATTTATTCACAGTTGACATTTAGAATACGTATATTCACATACTTTCCATGTTTGTCAACTTTAGTCCTTCTATAATATTCTTTCACACGTTTTAAACATATGACACGTGTCAACACATTATAGAACGTGAATTTTCGAGGTGTTACAGGCTTTCACATTGTGTTACCTAAAACACGTTTTAAAAACATTTTATCAACAAGAAATACTGGTAAGTACATTCCATTTTGTAAAGCATCAGTTGTTTACACATTACAGTATTAAGGGCGATTACAATGTTTATATCTACACAATTACTCGGTCAGTATGTGTCACTCGACGGATCTGTGACTATGGTCATATCACACATTGGATACACGTGCCCAATTGTGAAGGTTATCAAGTACTGTATACATACCCCATAATACTCGCAGCAATTGAAGAATTACAAAGACTTAATCATTGTATTCTGTTCCCAAGTGTATTATGGTCCTCTCTTGGAATCCCATTTTACTTTGACCAGAACTAGTCTCTTGTGTTTGAGATTATTGATCTTTCTATCTTCAATCTGAACGGTTTCTCGATAAACTTATGTTTCTCATTTACCTCTATGTCCTTAAGAGGTATTACTAATGATTCGTCTGCTAAGCACTTTTTGAGAATACATACATGAAACACATCATGTATTCCTGCCATTTCCTATGGCAGTTGTAGCTGATAGGCTACGGGTCCTATTCTTCTAATAATCTCAAAAGGTCCAACATACATGGGGCTTAACTTTCCTCTCTTAACGAATCTGACTACTCCTTTCCATGGAGAAACTTTTAATAACACTTTATCTCCTACTTGAAATTCTAAAGGTTTTCGTCTGTTATCTGCATAACTCTTTTGATGATTTCGTGCTGTTTTTAGTCATTCCTTGACTTGAATTATCCTATCCGTTGTTTCTTGCACTATCTCTGGTCCAGATAATTGCTTTTCTCCAATCTCTGCCCAACAGACTGGAGTTCTGCACTTTCGTCCAAAAAGTGCTTCAAATGGTGCAGCATTAATGCTTGTATGATAACTGTTATTGTAGGAAAAATCTATTAATGGTGAATGGTCGTCCCAATTTCCTCCGAAATCAATTACACAGGCTCTAAACATATCTTCCATTGTTTATATTGTCCTTTCGCTTTGTCTGTCCATTTGTGGATGGTAAGCTGTGCTTAGATTTAACCTGGTTCCCATTGCTTTTTGGAAACTTGTCCAAAAATGAGAAGTAAAACGGCTATCTCTATCAGATACAATAGATAAAGAAATTCCATGTAATGAAACTATTTCATTTACATATACCTTGGCTAACTGTTCCATACTGAAAGTTTCCTTCATCGGTACGAAATGAGCAGATTTGGTCAATCTGTCTACAATCACCCAGATTGTATCATTTCCTTTTCTTGTCTTGGGCAATTTGGTAACAAAATCCATTGTTATCAATTCCCATTTCCATATTGGCATTTCTAACTGTTGCAATAATCTCGAGGGTTTCTGATGTTCAGCTTTAAATTGTGAACAAGTTAGACATTTAGCAATGTAGTTAGCTATATCCTTTTTCATTCCTATCCACCAGAAATTCTCTCTTAGATCTTGATACACTTATCACTTCTGGGATGTATCGTATACTTAGACTTATGAGCTTCTTCTAGAATTTTGTGGCGTAGGTTTCCTTGTTTAGGTATCCACATCCTTTTCTTATGGAGCTTCCAAATTCCATATATTCCTTGTTCTAATTCCTTAATCATTCCTTTTAAACTTTCAGCATCGTCCTTGGTTGCTGTTTCATGTATCTTTCTAATTTGATCATTTAAATTTACTTGTAGATTTAATCTGAGAGAACGTACTCGTTTTGGCTTTTCATGATACTTTCGACTTAAAGCATCAGCTACTACATTAGCCTTCCCAGCATGATACTGGATATCACAATCATAATCACTAAGAACTTCCATCCGGCGTCTCTGTCTCATATTTAATTCCTTTTTCCCAAAAATATACCTTAATCTCTTATGATCTGTGAAGAAAACGAATTTATTTCCATATAAATAGTGTCTCCAAATCTTAAGGGTAAACACTATGGCTCCTAACTCTAGATCATGGGTTGTGTGATTCTCTTCATGTTTCTTAAGTTGTCTAGAGGCATAAGCTATAACCTTTTGACGTTGCATCAACACACATCCATATCCTAACTTAGATGCATCACAATAGACTATAAAGTCTTCAATTCCTTCTGGTAATGCGAGTATGGGTGCGTTGGTTAACCAGCTTCTTCCTGTTTCGGTTTCCATTCAAACTTAACTGATTTGCAGGTCAGTTTGGTTAATGGAATGGCTATTCTAAAGAAATCTCGGATAAACCGTCTATAATATCCTGCCAATCCAAGAAAACTTCTTACTTCTGTTGGCGATTCAGGGACTTTCCACTTAGTAATCGTATCGATCTTTGTGGGATCCACATGAATTCCTTCATGATTAACCAGATGTCCAAGGAATTGTACTTCTTGTAACCAAAATTCACATTTTGAGAACTTAGCATAAAACTTATCTTTTCTCAACAATGTTAGAAGTGTATGCAGATGCGCTGCATGTTCCTCTTTACTCTTAGAGAAAATTAGAATATCATCTATAAAAACAATTATGAATTTATCCAGGTATGGTTTACATATCCTGTTCATCATGTCCATAAATGCGGCTGGGGCATTGGTTAACCAAATGGCATGACGGTAAATTCATAATGACCGTATCTTGTTCTGAAGGCAGTTTTAGGAATGTACTCTTCCTGTACTTTCAATTGATGATATCCTAAGCGTAAGTCGATCTTAGAAAAGAATCGAGCTCCTTGAAGTTGATCGAACAGATCATCGATTCTCGATAGTGGGTACTAATTCTTAATCATAACCTTGTTCAATTCTCGGTAATCAATGCACATATGCATCGATCCGTCTTTCTTCTTAACGAATAACACCAGTGCTCACCACGGTGATGAACTTGGTTGTATAAAACCTTTTTCAAGAAGTTTGTCCAATTGTTTCTTCGGTTCCTGCATCTACATTGGTGCTAATCGATATGGTGCTTTGGCAATCGGTGCTGTTCTTGGGATTAGGTGAATTCTAAATTCAACCTCTCTATCAAGCGGTAATCCAGGTAACTCTTCTGGAAAGACGTCTGAGAATTTAGATATAACAGGAATATCTTTTAATTTTTTTCCTTTAGTATTAATGATTACAGAAATCATTTATACTACTCCCCCTTTCCTTTCATAACTCGCGGCTTTCATCACAGAGACGAATTTTGTCGATCTGGTTGGCTTATCTCCTTTGATTGTGTTCTTTTTACCACTTGGTGTACTTAATTGTACCGACTTTTGATCACATAATATACTGGCACAATTGGCTACCAACCAATCCATTCCTAATACAACATCGAATCCAGCCAGATTCATTGGGTAAAGGTTAGCAAAGAAATGATGGTTCAGGATTTCTATTCTTGCTCCCTACAAGATTTCACTTATCTTAATGGATTCTCCGTTGGCTGTCTCTACCTGACAATCTTGTTGAAGTTCGGCTAAGGGTTGCTCAAGAAGTTTGTAGAAAGAAGTATTGATAAAACTTTGGTTTGCACCAGAGTCAAACAATACTTTGGCAAATATATTATTAACTAAGAACGTACCGACAATCACATCCGGAATCATTTTGGCTTCCTCAGCTGTTAGAACAAAGGCTCTGGCATTTTTCTTAGGAGCTTCAGTTAGAGTTAGTTTTGGACAGTTCGGTTTGATGTGACCAGTCTCTCCACAATTGTAGCATATTTTGGCACTAGCCTTTCTCCTACAATCTTCTTCCTTATGTCCTGGGTACTTGCAAAAGTTGTAGGACATAGCACACTTTCCTGAGTGCTTCTTCTTACAAAACTTGTAGTAGGGTGTGGAAGAACCTGTTCCTTTTCCATGGTAGGAATTACCAAAACGAAATTCCTGGGTAAGCTTTTGAGCTAAGTTCTTCCTCTGGTTTTCCTCTTGTGTATGCACCAATTCATCAGTTAGGGTATTGGCTAATCTACTGCTTCTTCTATGGTTTGCATCTAGCTGCCTTGACTACGTGTCTAATCTTACTAATTAATCCCCAAATATAACAGGAGATTAACACTGGTTCAGGTGAGGCAAAGGTTGGCCCTATCCTAGCATATTCGAAGAATATGGTAGTGTAACCTTTGCAGTCTATTCCAGTCATTCTAATATTTAGGAACTTATTGGCGATTTGTTCCTTTTCATTAGGAGGACAAAATTTTCTTTCAACCATTTCCTTAAAGATGATCCCTTCCATAATATAAACTCTGTCACTTCCCCTAGACTGGAGAATAGTATTCCACCATTCTAAGGTTGCATTTTTGAAAAGATTAGAAGCAAACATAATCTTATCTTAATCTACATACTTATTTTTATGACTGCTTCTGTCTTTTCTATCAAACGTAAGGCTGCAATGGCTCCTTCATTGCCTGAGAATTCTATTGGTTTGCAGGCCAAGAATTCTTTATAAGAACAACCATAAGAAGCGGTTCTTCTTCTTTTAGGAATTGGAGCTTGTATTATTGGTCCATTATCGTTCACACTGTGACTTGGCTCAGTGTGTTGGTGTTTACTTCCATTTGCAAATTTATTATTTTCTGCTTATTTAACAATCTTGATAATATAAGGCATAGCATCTATAATTCCTTGTGCAACTATATGTTGGATGGTACTGTTATCTATTTGGTTTCCATTATTCTCACTATTCTGGTTTTCCTGATTTACTTCGTTGTCCATCTGAATTGTGAATAATTATTAACTATGAATTACCACAGAATAGATTTAGTACAAATATTTATACACAGTCACACAACAATTTGATCAATAACGTCGATCATTGCGAATTTTACTCTTTTCTATATATATGCAGCGGTTACATACTACAACTGGAAATCAAATATACTAGTAGATATGCATCTGTGTCTATTTTATTCTATCTAGAGATATTATATATATATATGTATATACGTATATATATATTTAATCAAAATACAAAATTATATATATATCTAGGCATTTTCTAAGAATTTTCTAGGTACCGTTCCTCCAGTACTGCATTTCATTCTCATCATACTTCCAAACTAATTTCTCCCATATCTGTCGGATTCTATTCCCTTCATTCACTAAACTTTCTCCATACTGACGGGGTTCCTGCACACATTCTCGACTCATTGGTGGGTTTAATGGGTCAGGTTTGTAAGGTACGGGTTCTACATAAGGGTTAGCACTATTCATTTCGAAGAATGTTCTATCATCATCCCACCACGGATCACGTTCTAAAGGCATTGGTTCTTTGGGAGTATATAGGGCTAAGTACAACCTATTGTCGTCAAACCACGGATCATATTCTAAAGGGTGTGGGGTTGGGATTCTAGGTAACTCGTTTGGGTCAAATGTAGGTATCGGGAATTGGTTTTCTTGGTTGGGTTCTAACATTTGTTGATCTGGGAATAAAGGTAACAGTCGCGGTTCAGCTATTTGGTTTTGGTTAGTGTCTACTGCTGTAGTGGCTAACATATGGAAATTGGCCAACTATCTATCTAATTCCTCTTCCCAAGGTGGCCTATTGACTGTTTCCTGAGTCTGTGCATATACTTCCCTAATAGCTCTGACTATCGCTCTCTGTTGTTGTAATTTCTTCATTCTTTTTCTTCTCTCATATGCTCCTCTATTAAACCAACCTAACTTTTTAGTAGTGAAGGGTTCCTCAGACTGTGCCTTAAAAATAAATATCCCTTCCTCAGTATCGGCTGAGTATCCTAAGGGGTTAGGTTGAGATGATGTTCCCACATCTTTTGGTGAACTAGCTATATGACGATTAGCATCCGATGTTCCTTGCTCACTCATACTGTAAACTAACAAATAGTCAAATAACACAAAACAATATGTAATCACAAAATTTATTTCCTAACACAGAATTCAAGTGTCAGCAGAACACTTCTTTGGCTGAAACCAGTGGCTGTAGCTCTGATACCACCCTCTGTCGTAACCCCCGACCCCTACCCCGGAAGCGGGCGCCGCGAGATCAGATTTGTGGTATCGGTGTTTGTTAATTTAGCAGCGGAATACATCAGGACCGTAGTTAGGAAATATTTTTAATCAGAGTAAAACATCAAACTTTTTATAATAAATCATTGGGATAAAAGCCAAGTTAATTTGAAATACATTTGTAGGGATAGACCCTAATTATTGAAAACAAAACTCCTTTTTGTTTAGGTAACTTATATAGCCACTTTTCCAAGCCTTCAGTGCTCTCCAACTGGCTTTTATTGGCTTTCACATTGTGTTACCTGAAACGCGTTTTAAAAACATTTTATCAGCAAGAAATACTAGTATGTACATTCCATTTTGTAAAGCATCAGTTGTTTACACATTACAGTATTAAGGGCGATTACAATGTTTATATCTACACAGTTACTCGGTCAGTACGTGTCACTCGACGGATCTGTGACTATGGTCAAATCACACATTGGATACTCGTGCCCAATTGTGAAGGTTATCAAGTACTGTATATATACCCCATAATACTGGCTGCAATTGAAGAATTACAAAGACTTAATCACTGTAATTGTATTTGAAAATATTTGAGGTTTTGGTAAAACATTTTGACTCATAAAAAGTGTTGAGAAAAGTGAATATACTTACATTGTTGACTTAGGTGATACTACTATAGCTTCCTGGTGATTCTCCTTGTTATCTAGTAGAATTAAACAATGCACACGTGTAAGTAAAATAACCCAAATCACATTAACTGTACAACTCGAGACATAATTCCAATGACTGAGTTAGGCAGAGCCTTGACATGCATCACGGAATCCTAGATCAATCGAGTGTAACACGAGACAGAACTCCAATGACTGAGTCAGACAGAGCCTTGACATGCGTTCGGAGCCCTAAATCGATCGTGTAGGGTAATAGCAGGGTTATAGTACTTACAACGGGGCAGAGCTTCGCTTTATAGTTGGTATTATGCCTGGCTATAATTTCTACTATTAGAAATTTGAGAGAGAACAAATTTTGAAGGACTGAACAAATGAGCCGATCACCTTAATTTATAGGCCTGATCTATGGTGGCTCGCGGCCCGCGAGAGAGAAGGTCAAGGCCTTCGCAGCCCGCGACGACAGTAGGTTAGGCCGTAGGCTTGGCCATTCAGCGAGTCTAGCTTTGACACGTGTCGACGCGTGTCGGCATGGGTGTCCGGCAAGCAATCGAGCCTCACGCCCCGCGAGAGACCAAGGAGGTCTGGGTTGCGGCCCGCGACAACCTTATATATTTTGTTTTTCTTGATTTTTATAAGTGTAATGGTATTTCGGGCTCGTTTCTCGTATACGGGGTATATTTAGGTACGTTTAGGGTTACATTAAGGGTTCTAGGAGGGTTGTTAAATACCCGAAGTTACTTTTTGTAGGGTTATATAATATTGAAAGAGTCGTGGATGTTCCACTAAATTACGAGGTGTTTGTTTTCGTCTTTGGTGTGTTTATGATATCAAAGGGGTCTTGCGAACCACTTTTTACATAACTACTTCCGTTCGACCAAAATAACACACCACCATTCCACAGTTAACTACTGGCCACCACCATTTAATACCCTACCCTATAACCCAAAACCTGCAAACTACCACATCCCCTCTTCACCGCCATCAGATTAACCACCATCAACAATACCCACCTTCTTCAACATGTATTGCGTTTTTTGGATGTATTGTGTTTTGGGATCGAGGCTGCCAATTTCTGTATCTATCTTGTAACCTAAACAGTCAACTCCTAGTGGCAATGGCAATTCACAAAGCTACTATTATTCGATCAAACTAATATTTTTGGATGTATTGTGTTTTATGTGTATTGGATTTAAATAATCCGCCGTTACAAATAGCTTAACGGAGTTAAGCATTTTTCCGAATTACAAACTGATGTTTTGTGGATTCTGATTAGAACGAGGATACGAGTCGATTTATGTAAAACTTACCTCGAAACGATGCTTCAAACGACTTGATTTTTGTTAATTGGAAGTTTAAACACCCGAATTGAAGCATCGTTTTTGTCGTTTGAGGCAATATTTTGAGGTAAATTTTACATCAGTCAACTCGTATCCTCGTTCTAATCAAAAGCCCTAAAATATTAGTTTGTAATTTTGAAAAAATCTTAACTCCGTTAAGCTATATTTAACTCAGATTATTATTGGCCAAAAGTGGACCAGTTCGGATTATTATCGGCCAATAACTGAGTTAGGATTATTATCGACCAAATTAAGAAGGCTGAGATTATTTAAATCCAATTTGCCTTTATATTATTATTTGTATTTTGTTTTTGGGTTTTTTTTTTATTTTAATGAATTGGTTGATGATAATGTGTAACAAAGAAAGAGATGGCAACTGAGAAAAGTTATTTGAAAGGTTAAAAAGCAATGAAATCACATAAAGCATAGTTAGTATGTAGGATTTGGTTAGTGAAAGAAATGTATTTTAGGAATAGTTGCAGTTGCATTTTATACAATTTGTGGTGATTCTATTTTTAATCTTTATTGCGTTATATATAATTTAGTGTGTTTTCGTGTTGAGTTTGTTAGAATTGAAATGAAATTATATGTTAGTGATTATACTTTTATTGCGTTTTTGTTTTGTGTTTATTAAACATACAAATTTATTGTGTTTTAGTCCATTGCGTTTTATAGCACAATGAAAAAAATACATTTTTTGTGTTTTTAACCCATTGCATTTTAGAAAAAAAAACACACACATTTTTTTGTGTTTTTAATCCATTGCGTTTAAAAAAACATATTTTTTTTGTGTTTTTATTTTATTGTGTTTTAGATAAAACACATTTTTTAAATTTTTTTAGTCAATTGCGTTTTACGCGTTTATGTTATCGAATTTTTTTAAAGTCTAGCAATAGTATACTCATTTAAAGATAAAAAACGCTCGTTTTTGTGGTGCAATTTTTATAAAAAAGATAATGTCGTATGAAAGAAACTATTGCTTTGGATGGATTAGAATACTCCTAAACTAAGCCTCCTTTTTTGTCCAATCTCACCCATTTAATCTTAGTTGTTTATTTTAAGTCTAATGGATATGACTGCTTCCTAACTTTCCTACCAAAACAATCTTCCCAGTAGATCCGACCCTAGAAGTTAAAACGGGAGGCTAAAATTATGAATATTAATATTTGTGAGTAAATGTGGTGGAATTGGAATTGAGCATTCATTATGGACCTTTGGTGAATTTAACTTGGAATTTAAGTTGGGCTCAATATTAATTAGTGTAGCCTAATTACACTTGTGGGCCAAACAAATGGGTTGAACAAACAAAAAAGTTGGCTGCAAGTTTGTAAAAAATAGGAATGGAGTAGGTCAAGAGAAGACTTGGCCACAAGTTCACAGGAGGATGTGACGGCTAAAACGAGAAAAAGACAAAAAAAAAGTTAAAAGGATGCGTTTTAGTAGTTTTAACCACTTAAGTTCATTTTATAACCCTTTAAGTCCAAATTACTAACTTTGTTAGAATTTCTCAGTTACTTTTTATGAAATGACCAAAGTACCCTTACAATGAAAAATAAAAGTTAAATATATATTTTTGTCATAATAAAATAATATATTAGTAAATAACAATAAACACATCATATATAATCTATGCAGAGTAGACCCTCTATTCAACAATACAGGATGGTCATCCAGAATTTCTTGGAGTATTTCCCATACAATAAGTTTTTTTTTTCCGAATTTGACTCTTAGCAACTCCTATGTTTGAAGCAAGATGTTTTCTAATTACGTCACGAATTACAAATGCTTGGAAAAGTTCTATTGCAATTTCGTGAGGCAATCCACAACGATGTAATGAAAGTAAAGGACCCACGACAATCGCTGACCGGCCTGAATAATCGACCCGTTTACCAAGCAGAGTCTCGCGAACTCTTCCTTCTTTGCCTTCAATTACATCTGAAAGGCGACTGGTAAATTCTATTATGGTCATCCCTCATTGGTTTTCCGCAGATTCCATTATCAAGAAGTGCATCCACGGCTTCTTGTAGCAATTTTTCCTGAGATATTATTAATTCTTCTGGTGTAGCTATACTTGTTGTTAATAGATCTGTAAGAGTATTATTCCGATAGATAATTCTTCTATAGATTTCATTAATATCCGAGGTCACTAGTTTATCCTCATCTATATGATAGATTGGTCTCAACTCAGGAGGAAGAACTGGTAATAGACACAAAACCATCCATTTTGGTTCTATATTTGTTCAAATAAAATGCTTAGCCAATTTCATTCGTCTAAGCAAAAAATCTTTTCTTATTCCAACTTTTCGATCTTCCAATTCATTCCCTGTGGATTCCTCTTCCTCCAATTCTTTCCATTCTACCAATGAATTATCTATAATCATTTGTAAATCTAGATTGGCTAATTGTTGTCTGATAGAACCTCCTCTGGTATACATCTCTCGATTTCGAAATGTATAGAAGCTCCGGGTAGTAAAAAAAAATTGGGATCCTGTATTTCTAGGGTTGAATTTCATATTCCAATAAACCCCGTAATCATAAAAAAAGTGGGTTTTTTTTTTATCTATGGGCCTAGCAAAATAAAAATTAGGATAGGATCTCCCCCCCTAAAAATCAGCCGTGAAAGTTTCCTTTCATCCGGCTAAGTAGGTCAAATAAAGAAAAAAAAAAAGAAAGGAGTTCTCGCTTTCAGATTCAAGAAAACTCCAAAAGGATCTACTCATTACTCAAGTTTTCAGTGAAAATCAAGCAAAACTTCATTGATTCTGTCTTCCTTATTATTTTTATCTAGATTTTATGAATTCTTTATTCAATTATGACATAAATGAAATGTGAAATTCTTAAGTAGTCTACTTCCTCTCGAATGATGAATCCCGTAATTCTTAATTAAAGAGAGTACCTTGGAATTCATAAGGAATTTACTTGTCTATGTACTGTTCCATTCGATCTTTTAGGTCCCGACTTCACCTCGACGGTTAGGCCACGATTAAAGTCTATATGCGATAGATAGACTCTTGTAACCATGACATCTTTTCTATTTGCTTACTTGAACATCATTTTTTTCTAAAAAAAAAGGAACTGCTTAATTCTACAAAAGAAAAAGTCTTTTTTTACGAGGTATAACTATAAATTCTTATGAAATCGACCATAGATCAATTCCCTTTTGGGGAGCGTCTTGAATACATCCCTAATTCTGAGCCTCATTTTACTCTTACCAAGAAACATGTTAGCTAAAGGCATCCCGATTGGATTAAATGGGATGACAGTTTCTCATTTCTAATCTGTAAAATCAGAATTTCGATCAAATCACACACAACAGTATACCAGGTCTTCTAATTCGTTAAGAGGTTTATCTAAAAGATTCACAATATATCTAGGAAGACGTTTCAAATACCACACATGCATTATGGGGTATGCGAGTTTGATGTAGCCCATTTGATATATTCGTATCCGAGAATCAACAAACTCGACTCCGCATTGTTCACAAAATTGCGGGTCTTCCTTTTCATCTCCGATTACTCGATAATTTCCACAAGCACAAATTCCACTTTTGCTAGGCCAAAAAATTCTTTCTCAAAATAATCCATCTTTTTCTGGTTTATTGGTTTTGTAATGAAAGGTATAAGGTTTTGTCACCTCTCCAACAATCTCGCCATTAGGCAGGATTTTTTTGGACCAAGTACTTATTTGTTAAGGAGACTCTAATCCAATTCGGAGTTGTTGATGTGTATATCGATTTATCATAGAAGAAAACTTCTGCTTCATTTCGATTAAGCTTCCTTCCTATCGATTAAGCTTCCTTCCTATTAAGTTGGAAAGTCTTCTCAGATACAAGAAAATGATTCAGTTCCAGAGCTAAAGATAGTAGTTCTCGAATGAACAACCGAAAAGATTCTGGAGCATCCTCAGGAGTCGGTATTCTTCCTCCAAAGATTATAGTACCAAGTACTACCTGGCAAGCACTAATATGATCAGATTTAAAAGTAAGCATTTATTGTAAAATATAAGCAATGCCAAACCCTTCTAAAGCCCAAACCTCCATTTCTCCTACCCGCTGCCCCCTTTTTGGCCCTTCCTTTAAGGGGTTGTTGTGTAAGACGTGAATAACGCCCGCTGGAACGCCCATGGATTTTATCATCAACTTGATGAATTAATTTCAAGATATAAGGCTTTCCTATTATAACATGTTGTTCAAAAGGATCCCCCGTTCTTCCATCAAATATTCTGCTTTTTCCTGGAGACTCGGGTTCAAATTTCCATGGATTATGTGTTTGCTTACTGGCTTCATATAAGTTTGAGAAGACCAGTTTTCTCGAAGCTTCTTGTTCATATCTCTCATCAAAAGGCGCTATTCGATAATGTCTGTCTTGCAAATCCCCCGCTAACACAAGCGAAGATTCAAATATTTGTCCTACATTCATTCGCTAAGGTACTCCTAATGGATTAAAGACCATATCAATAGGTCTTCCATCTTGCAAATAAGGCATATCTTGTTTAGGTAAAAATTTTGAAATGATACCCTTATTTCCATTTCTTCTAGCTACTTTATCACCTACTTTATTTTACGTTTCTGTAAAATATATAAACGAATACCTTCTTTTTTCCCTGTCTCATTTGTCTTCGAACTCTGGACCCATCTCACATCAATAACCCGACCCCTACCACCTATAGGTAGTTTTAGACAAGTTTCTTTTGAAGTATATACCCGCATGCCAAGTATGGTTCGTGACAGTCTATCTTCCGGGGCATACGATGATTCTTTCACCATTTGGGGCGTTAAATTTCTTACTAAAATATCACTTGTTTCTACTCAAGATCCCAGCATTACAATTCCATTTTTGTCAAAATTTCGAAGTAAATGGACTTCTAAATGCGGTATTTAATTAGTGCCCGTTCGAATGGTCATCCATCCGGATGACCATCCGACAGACTCACCATTCGACACTCATCTTATCCGACACGCTGTTTAAGTATTGTTTAACGCTTACGCTACGGTTCTATGCTCAGGCTAACTCCAAACACGCTCCCTTAAATCCAATACAATGTTTATTTGACTAAACACACATTATGAGTCGAACCCATTTTCCTTTAACACACTTTCGGTGTTACATACGTTCTCTATCAAAACACAACGTAAACACTTTTAAATGCTAACCGCTCTTGCATGTTATACGTGACTCAATGAATGCTTGTATGTTATGTATACAAAGTGATTGTTGCCTGACACCTTAGCAACGATAGTACTATAGTTTGGACTCAGCACCTGTCGTGGACAGGGGTTGTTAAGGGCATTACTTCACATGGTCATAGTGGCGATAATGTGTTGCGCATTCTACAACTCGCAGTCATGTCGGTTACATACGTCATTGTCGATAGCTTATTTGATTCACATATCTATGTGTTACATGCTGGTTATGCGTAAACGCTTTCGCTATACTATATACTATGCAAACTTGTGTACTCACCTTTACACTCTGTGTCTTGACTTTATTTTAACGTATGTGACAGGTTGATAGGATGCTTTGCTTGGTGAAACATGTAGGAGGTCTAGAAACTCACAAAATAAGAAATCCGAGTTGTCGGAACAGTTTACTTGTTTTTGAGAAACACTATCTGTAATGACTTTTTTACTTTATATGTTATAGGTATGGTACTTTAATGTTAAATATATCGTCATTAATAGTTGTTATGGATTCTCTTGAACAATCTGTTTCGCTCAGTGCCACACCCTGATGATTCCGCCATCGGTTGGGGTGTGACAGATTGGTATCAGAGCCATAACTATAGGGAATTAGGAAAGACACGACCTAGTCTGGGTTTTGTGTCTTAGGATTGACCTTGTCTATAGTCTAAGTACCAACAGACCGCCTTGTGCGAACCCAATATGGGTTTGTAGAAGCTTGCTCTCCTTCGAACTCGCAGGAAACTACACCTTCGTGCGAACACCGCATACTACAGCTTCGCGCGAAGAAGGTCATTCCTAAGGCCGGAAACTACTTAGCTTTTCCTAAAGCTGACGTAATACACACGATTTCGAAAACTCTCGCATAACATAAATGAGCGGTTTTGTCGAGATTAGGTGTGAAAACCGAGAACTCTCGACAAGATTACTCACTCTACGTTTATTTTTACTCTCAGCACGAGAAACTTTCGTTAAGTCAGGAGTGAAATCCATATCTTGACGAAATCCTCCATCTCTATCTCGTGGTTTTTACCACAATTTCAGGAATAAAGTTGTTAAGTTAGTGGTGAAACCCGCATCTTAATGACTAGTTCCACTCTCCTATTTGGATTTTTTACAAAACTCTCAACAAAGTCTCGATGGATTTCAATGACTCGAGTCACATAATAACTGAAAGGATGCTTGCCGTTCGCCGTGTATCGACGAAAGCACAGTCTATTAGGCCAAAGCGTGTACTCGATGGTCATTGTGGATAGTCGAATCACTTTGGGTAGTCGATGTCTCACACCCAAGACGCTCTGTTTCGATTCTGATGCTCGCAAACCACTGAATGTTTGAATTATCAATTTTATGTGCTTTATGCGTTTATATGATTTTATTGTTTTGTTGGATCTGAGTTTGGTTTTGATTGTATTTTTCATTTGAATTAGAATGAAGATGGATGAGTTGTGCAGCGGAATTAAGATGGAAACAAACTTTGCATACAATCAAACGAGAGTATTGCTTTGATCAAACACTTTTCACAAAGAACCGAAAGATTGAATTTAATTTCAACAACGATTACAATGCAATGCTTAATGCAAACTCCCCCTCAGCCAGAGCTCAGTGTTTGCTCGTGCAGAGAAGATGATTTTGCAAAGAGCTAATAGAACAGTACAGAGCACTGTTCTATTTATAGGCACTAGCAAACCACTGAGCATCTAAGCTGACGTCACCATGAAAGTGACATCTAACCTCCTAACAAACTCTAACCTCTGATCAATACAAATACTGCTATGCTAACTACTGCTATTACATTACATTACATAAAGACATAATAAACTACTGCTACATCCTTCCACTGATGTGAACCTAGCAGTACTTATCCGGATCAGCAGAGCCTGACTCAAGGCAGTAGATTGATCAGCAGAGCTTTAGTCTTTCATCAGGTCTTTACTTGAACAACAGTTTGACGGTCAACAGCTTGTATGATCAGTAGATAGGAGGTCAGTAGATGTTGAGACCACTTTCAAGGGGAGAGACTTGTATGTTACATCTGCTTATTCTGGATCCACTGCTCTGACCCAGTTTTGGCTTTAATTATCTGTTCCTCTGGTAGGGTTCAATCCCAACAATCTCCCCCTGGAACAGATAATGCCAAAACTCTTCATTATTGTGGAGCTTTATTGCCTCATCAACAGTTCCCTTATTTGCCCTTTAATTTGTAGTTCAAAGGTTAAGGCATCTGTGTCATCATCATCCCTGCTAAGTGGAAGATCAAGGAGATCCTGCAAATCTTCAAGACTTAGGCCAAGTGCTTGTTCCCTTGATATTTTCTTCACTTCTCCATCAGACCTGAACATAGTCAGTACATGGGTCTGTTTGTCAGTTTCCCACTTTAGTACTTTTGAGCCTGGTGGGTTTCTTGGGAGATTTTTATTTGAAGAGGTATTTGGTGAAGCTGGCCTATTCATGACTGGCTGAGCAGTACTTGCAGATTGTTCCAATTCAAGATCTTTTTTTATCATTAATTTAATGCCCTCTTTTACAAGGTCATTTCCAGCCTTTAGATCTTGAACTGTTTCAGCACCTGACTGGTTTTGACTCCTTCTTTTGTAGATGGCAGCACCAGCTGGAGCAGTGGTTCTTTTGACTTGCAGCTTTGGTGGTCTTTTTGAGACCTCTGCTTTGGAATAGTCAGGCTTTTGTGGAACTGTTGGATCTTTCTTTCTAAGTTCCTCCAACCTTTTGTAGGTAGCCCTGACCCTATCTTCTCCCCACTTTGTCACAGAACTTTTTGACCCATAATCAGCTGCTATCAGCTCCTCTTTCATTCTCTTCAACTCTAATGCTTTATCAGCTTCAAACTGTTTGAATTTTTCAGGAGGAGTCTGCTTGACCTTATTTTTGATCATCTCTTGAATCCTGGTTGCCTCTTTTTCAAGCTCAGGAATGGTCCAGTTTTTGTACACGTGTTTCTCCCCCTTGTATTTCTTGTAGGTCATGATGTTCTCAATGTAGTCTTTTCTCAAGGACTCACCTGCCCTTTCTGAGATTTGCTGACATACATTTTTGGCAAATTGCTCCATAGCTCTGACCTGTGTGAGTAGAAACTGATAGTTTTGCTGAAATTCTCTATCAAATTTCCCTTGTTTATTTTTTATTGAGATATCCTCTGCTTGCTTGGCCTTGAGTTTCAAATATTCTTCAATATTATTAGGCCTGGGATATCCTTCAATTGATGGCAAACTCCTTTTAGCTAGGTCATCCTCATAGTAGAAGGATTTGATTTCTTCCCTAACTGCAATGAGTTCCAGAGGAAATGAGACACCAGCAGGAGGTAATGGCTTTAGAATTTGAGCGGAAGAGAAAGGCATGGGTTTTGGAATTGTGACAAGTGACAGAGATTTTGAAGATGTTGGTGGTGGTGAAGTGTCATCATCTTTCAGGATTAGCCTTTTCCTTTTTGTTTGAGGAGGGACTGATGATGCTTTGGGTGGAACAGTGGTGGAAGTTTGAGTGGCAGTGGTTTGTGATTGACTAACAGCTGTTGAAACAACTGGTGCTTTAACCACTGTTGTCGTTACAGCAGATGTTGTAATATCTGCTGTCTTCCGCTTTTTGGCAGGAGAAGATGGTGGTGAGGTTGTTTTTGGTGGTGATAGTGGTGGTGGTCTGACAGTGGTTGTGGTGTGTGTTGAGGTGGTGTGTGTTTGGATGGAGGTTTGATGTTGGTGGCTTTTGGATGATGGCTTTGGAGTATGCTTTGGAATTCTGGATGGTGTGGACTTGGGTTTCTTCACTTTTCTAGTGATATTTCTTTTTAGCTCAGGATTTTGAACATCCTTTAGCCCAGAACAACCCTGCTCATACAGCTCCATGTAAGCTCTTTTCTCCTCTTTCCATCTTGAAATATCCTTTGCCACTCTATCCCTTTTTACACTTGCTACTCCTTCATCAAGTGCTTCTTGGGTAACATCAACCTTTTTGCTACCATCTGGCAAAGGAATATTTCTGGTTATAGCATCTTTTTCTGGTTCAATGTAAAGACCATCATCTATCCCATTCCTTATCCACTCCTAAATTTTCTCCCCCTTTTTGGCATTATCTGGGGGGAGTTTATCAAGAAAAAGAACTGTTGGAGGAGCAGTGCCAGTGGTTTTCAATAAATGGGCCTTGAGTGCCTTGATGTCTGCTTGTGTGTTCTTGAACCTAGACTCCATGATGTTTCTCAGCTTTTGTACATGTATTTCATGTTGCTGATCAGCCATCTGCTTTTGTTGTTGGAGAAAAGGGTGAAATAGATTCTAGAGCTCATTTGTAGCAGGTGCTTGTGGTGGAGCAGGTGCTTGAGGTGGAACAACAGTGGATTGCATCTTCTGTACCTTCAACAACTGTTGCAGCATTTCTTTGATATCTGCAACTGAAGTATCCAGTTTATCAGCACGTTCCGTCAAATCCAAATATTTTAAACCATCACCCAATTTAATGGGATCATCTGATTTCCCACTAGCAGTGGTTTTATCAGTGGTTGAAGTAGGGAGTGTACTCCAAACATTAACCACTGATGCCCCTTTTTCTTGGTACTGGGGTCTTCTTCCTTCAACACTTGACAATCTTTTGATGTTGCCAGTGGTCAAAAAGAATCCACTGGTAGATGTCAGAGGTGCTATGGAAGGAATTGCCTCCAAGGAAGTCTTATTAATGTAACCACTGTCCAAATGTAAACCAGTGGGTTCAACATTTGTAGTGGCTGCTTCACTTGGATTACCACCAAGAGTTACTTGTAACTCAAGGGGTGTAACCTCCTCAGGTTGTGTTGGTGGGTTAACAAAGATTGATATATCAGACCCAGTCATTTGTTGAGGTATGTTCTCATTGATGGGTGATTGAGAAGGACTGGTTAGTGCCTGGTTCAAATCAATTGCATCCAACAGAAGTTTAGTTGGTGGGGGAATTGTGGAGGTGATGTTTGGCGTTGAAAGAGAATTTGCCCTGGGCATTGGGCTGTGGATGATGGAAGCCAGTGATTCCAGAGCATCATAATGTGGAGTCCCTATGTGTACAACCTGTTCTTTTTGAGAAAAAGCAGGAGGAGTTTCGGTTAAGGTTTGAGATATTTGTACCATCTGCTGTGAGGAAGTAGCAGCAGTGGTTTCTTGTGACTTTTGTTTTGTCACAGGCAGTTGCTCTGGTATCTCATCCTCCAGAGTTGCCTTTTTGATAGGTTTGGGGGGTTTTGAAGAAAAACTGCTTTGAGAAGAGAATTTTTAAGAATTCAATTCGACAGTAAAACCCTGTTTTTGGTGTGAAGTGGGGGTTTTAAAGAGAAAAAGTGAATGCTGACGTGGCAGCGGTTACAAAAGGTCTGACCACAATGTACTGCCCACATGCCAACCCCTGGTGAAATGAAGGACAGTACTTTTATGAAAGATACTGGTGAAGGAAGTGGTTACAACGGTAAAATGGAAGCAGTGGATGATTTTCACTATCAGAGGATAGCATATCAGTGGATAAGACACTGCTTTTGAACAACAGAGTTTATCAAGTAAATAAGAGAACAGAGGATGGCTTCCAGTAGTGGACAGACTTTGAAGTAGAGCAGACTTTTGAACAAGCAGTGGTTATGGCAGACTTTTAAGGATTTTAATAAAAATTTCATTTTTAGCTATTTTTAAGGATGGATTTTTGATTTTCTGAAAATATTTTAATGCTTTTATTCATAGAAAAACAAGATGTTGCTTGTTATTCCATGTTTAGCATGCCAATCCTAGAGACCAGGCTTTCAAAAGTGGCAGTATCTAATGCTTTTGTGAGCACATCTGCCAGCTGGTCTTTAGTTGGAATATGATGCAGAGAAATCAAACCTTTTTCATAGCAATCCCTCACGAAGTGATGTCTGATGTCGATGTGTTTGGTGGTGGAATGGGAAACTGGATTTTTGATGATATTTTCTGCTGCCTGGCTATCCAACATGAGTGGTGTCTTTAAGGCAGTGATACCAAAATCCAGCAACTGATTTTGAAGCCACAAAAGTTGGGCTGTACAGCTTGCAGCAGCAATGTATTCAGCTTCAGTAGTGGATGTTGAAACAGCTGCTTGCTTTTTGCTTTGCCAAGAGACTAAGCAATCACCTAGAAACTGGCACCCTCCTGAAGTGGACTTCCTTGTGGTGTGACATCCAACAAAGTCACTGTCTGAAAAACCTGAAAGCTTGATATTCCCATTAGCTGGATACCAGTTACCAAGTGTGGGAGCACCTTTTATGTATCTGAAGATCCTTTTTACAGCAATGAGATTTGATTTTCTGGGAGCTGATTGACTTCTTGCACAGACACATGTTGCAAACATGATGTCTGGTCTAGATGCAGTTAGGTACAATAAAGACCCAATCATGCTTCTATAAAGTGTTTGGTCAATCAACTCATCCTTTTCATCAGACATGACTAGCTTATTTGTTGCCATGGGTGTCCTGCATGGTTTACAATCATTCATATCAAATTTGTTTAAAAGTTCTTTCGCATATTTGCTTTGATGAATGAAAGTACCATTTTGCATTTGCTGAACTTGGAGACCAAGAAAGCATTGCAGCTCACCCATTGCACTCATTTCAAACTCAGCTGTCATGAGTTCCCGAAACTCTTCACACATTTTGTTACATGTGCTTCCAAAAATAATGTCATCCACATAAATTTGGACAATCATTAAATCCTTCCCTCTCCATTTTAGAAACAGTGTTTTATCATTAGTACCTCTTTTGAAACCATTTGAGAGTAGGAAGTTGGAAAGAGTTTCATACCAGGCTCTAGGTGCTTGTTTCAGGCCATACAGGGCTTTGTTTAGCCTGTAGACATGATCTGGATAAAATGGATCCTCAAAACCTGGAGGTTGACATACATACACCTCTTCTTGAATTGTACCATAGAGGAAAGCACTTTTGATATCCATTTGGAACACCTTCATGTTGTGGTTGACAGCAAAGGCCAGGAACAGTCTTATAGCTTCCAATCTTGCTACAGAGGCAAAAGTTTCATCATAGTCAATCCCCTCTTCCTGTCTGTAACCTTGAACCACAAGCCTGGCTTTATTCTTGACAACAATACCCCTTTCATCAGTTTTGTTTTTGAAGACCCACTTTGTGCCAATGGGACTAACCTCGTCTGGAAGTGGTACAAGCTCCCATACTTGTCTTTTAAACTGTTGGAGCTCCTCTTGCATGGCTTCTACCCAGCTGTTGTCTTTCAGTGCCTCTTGGTACTTGACTGGCTGATGGAGTGATAGAAAACCAGCAAAAAGACAAATGTTTTGGATTTGGCTTCTTGTGAGCACTGAAGGGTGGTCCGTAGGACAACCCTTAAGTGCCTTAAAAAGATTAAAATCCCATGCTTTACACGTTTAATTGTTTGAACTTGGTAACTACTAGTTGTTTGGACGTGCAGGTGCAAATGGAGCATAAAAGGGAAAGAATTTGGAGCATCAATAAAAAATCAATTTTTGGAATTGAAGAATTGAGAGGATAGCATGATAGAGGATGAAATTACGAGAATGTAGGCGAAAACGGTGAAGAAAACGGAGTTGAAACGAAAAAGTTATGCTGAAAACAAGTTTTCAGCATTGTCTGCCGTAAGACAGAAGCCACCCGCCGTAAGGGAAAGCTGCCCGCCGTAACCTACGGCCCTCTGCCGTAGGTTACGCCACCGACTGATCTACTTTTGTAACTTATGCATTAAAATCACTTTTGATGAGGGTTTTTATGACCAATCATGCTAGTTTCGGTTACTATTCACTTGTGGACGATTTTTGGAGTATCTTGGAGATTAGGGAGCTTGAAGAACACTATCTAATCATTAGTTTTTGTGCTTCGATCTTTATGAACAATAGAACTTTTGTTATGATGTCGCTTCAAGCCATGAGTGGCTAAACACTTGATGATCGTCCTGGATTGAAGGTTTGGTTGAGACATTTCATGTTTGATTTTCTTTATTTCTAGAATAACAAACTTTGTCTTTATGATTTATTTGTTATGGTGTGTGATTGTTTGTTAGTAACTTGTTAATTCTTATGTTGAACTAATTAGAAACCATACGTTCTTGGTGCCGTTGGCAATCGAGATATCATGGGTATAGTTAGGCTTGGGTAAGGGTTGATTGATCATCGGGTAACAACCTCACGTTCTAGGAATCTGAGTACTTAGTTCCCTTTCATCACTGCAAGTAATCACACATGAGCTATGTCTATGTAGTTCTTTCTAGTAAAATGATAATATGAATGTCGAAGCAAACCGGAAATCTAGGATGATCATTTGTCTCTAATTTGCTTACAACCAAAACTTCTCTTTTGCAATTTATTTAGTTAAATTTAGTTTTAAAACTCAATTCAATCAAACCAATTCTTGAAATTTACTTTTATTGCAATTAGTGTAGTTTTAGTTAAGTTAGATAATCTTCTAAATAACACATTTTCCACAAACTCCCTGTGTTCGATACCCACTTGCCACTATCTATTTAGTAGTAATTGGATTAAATTTGATTGTGACCACGACATCACGTCAAATTTTGGCGCCGTTGCCGGGGAGTAGTGCGCAACGTGTGTTATTTTCTTTCTTTTTAAGTTTGTTATTTTTCTGGTTTACGCTGGGTGTGTTAGTGTGCAGGTATTGACAGGTGCATGCGTACTAGGAGCTCTCACAAGCTATCACCTTTGGCATTTGATCCGGAAATGAGGTACCAAGAGGAGTACGAATACGGTGATTATTATGATGAATATTCCCAACTTTCATATGAAGGCCCTCAGATGTACGATCAAGACTATTATCATGCTCAGTATACATTTGATCAGTATGGTTATGAATGTGTAACTCAACAACCTACTTTGCACTATCAGTCACATAAATCTGAAAGTCTTGACGAGATGATGAGAAAGAGACACATGGTTCATGTTGAAAAAGAATTAACAAAACCTCATTTGTCAATGGAAGAACGAGTAGAACTTTTGGAATGGAAATATGATTTGTTACCAAAAGAGGTGAAAGAGATGAGGCCAGGGACGTCGATATTGGAAAAACGTCAAGCAAAACAACACTGGATATATGTGCAGATTGAACAAATGACACCTATGGGTGATGTAGAAGAAAAGGTTGTGAGTCCTCCCGAACTTGAAACTGAATTATTAGGGCCAAATGAGGAATATACAATTGAAATTATTGTGGAGGAACCACCTATGGAGAGCAAAGTTGAGGGCCTTTTACTTGATGAACCAATCAAAGTTGATTACAACTCTCCGGCTGTGGTGGTTATGGAAACCAAGAGTGTTAAGGATGCATGTTTAGAAACTAGGAAGGTGGCACTTCATGATGTGGGAGATTTCATTCATAAGTTATGTTTATGGGAGAGTTTGGATTTGTTGGGCACAGAAAACGAAGTAGTAAAGTGGAGAGTAAACTACCGAGCATTTGTTGGAAATTCGGTAGGAAAATGTGGATTTAAAGAATTTTGCAAAGAAAGATGGGACGTGACAAAGCACACACACAATAGAAGAATCAAACACAGTGCTTACATCAGCAACGAAAAAGGTAAATGTGCATTGAGACCACCTTGAGACATATCAGGTACGGTCGGGCTGAAGACCTAAACTTTAGCGCTGCTTGGGAGGCAACCCAAGGTGTTTTTAGATAAGTGTGGGGAAGATGTGCGGAGAGTTGTGTGAAGGTGATGATAGGAAGTCGGATTATCTACAACATCTGTTGTGTCAAACTTCACCAGGTCAATGTACTCTTTCCTTAGTCTTGTTATGTTCTTTAGTATTTAAATATTGGTATTAGTTGTTAAAAAAAAAAAGAAATTTGGGATTTGAGAGTATTAGCGAAAGCTAATGTTGTTGGTTAAAAGCGATCTTTTCCTCAAAACCATACATTGGGACAATGTATCCCAAGTGTGGGGATGAGGGGAATTTTTTTGAAAATTTTTGTGAAGCCAAGCGAAAATTGTCAAAATTTGAAAACTTGATATTGTTCCACTTGACACACCGATACCCATTCCTAGTCATTTCTTGGTGAGTGTTTGAGCCACATATGATTATTATAGATAGTTCTTTGTTTTGAGTGGCGGTGTGTGTTTTGTGTTAATAGAACTTGTGTACGAATTCTTGTTAAATCCTAAAGTTAGCATGCTTTTGAAAATGATATGGGACTTTTAGGAAGCCTCGTCTAGATGTGTGAAGAGTGCGGGATTGGTGGGTTGGACCTCATACTTTACATATATGAGCTTGGTATTGTGAGGGGTGGGGGTTTGGTCTTTAGATTGCCACGTTTGAGCCTTAAACCATTCGGTTGTGACCCAAGCCTACTTCCTATATAAATTTTACCAATTGAGATGACCCGGTTTAGGAATTTAGCATGTAGTGTTGATGTTCTTGTATATATTCTTGAAGTTTATTGTTGAAAAAAAAATATGAAAATATGATGAAAAAAAAAAAGAGAAAGAGAAAAATATGAAAAGAAAAAAAAAGTATTTAGTTGCAATAGTAGTTGAGAATGTTGAAGAAGTTGTGTATATATTTGATGGTTGCTTTGTTAGTGGTAGAAATAAAAACCGGGTTAAATCAATTAGCTCTCGCGTATATATTCCACCATTTTCCTACCTTTGCACCTAGCCCCGTTACAACCCGCAAGTCCCTTTGATTCTAAAGCATGTTAGATATTTGATAGGAGGAGATTTGATTTGTATACAAGCTTATTGCCGCACACACACACACGTGCATTGAGTGTTTTAGCATAATGTGCTAATATTTCTTGTCACCGAGAGTTGTTGCGAGGGGTGTGTCTTGTGGTGTGATAAAAAGTTAGTAAAAGTACGATACATTTTAGCTTGATTTGCATGTTGATCGCTTGTGGTTTTGAAATGGTTTTTGAATAGGTTGCTTGGGACAAGCAACGAGTAAGTGTGGGGATGTGACGGGTGGTCCGTAGGACAACCCTTAAGTGCTTTAAAAAGATTAAAATCCCATGCTTTACACGTTTAATTGTTTGAACTTGGTAACTACTAGTTGTTTGGACGTGCAGGTGCAAATGGAGCATAAAAGGGAAAGAATTTGGAGCATCAATAAAAAATCAATTTTTGGAATTGAAGAATTAAGAGGATAGCATGATAGAGGATGAAATTACGAGAATGTAGGCGAAAACGGTGAAGAAAACGGAGTTGAAACGAAAAAGTTATGCTGAAAACAAGTTTTCAGCATTGTCTGCCGTAAGACAGAAGCCACCCGCCGTAATGGAAAGCTGCCCGCCGTAACCTACGGCCCTCTGCCGTAGGTTACGCCACCGACTGATCTACTTTTGTAACTTATGCATTAAAATCACTTTTGATGAGGGTTTTTATGACCAATCATGCTAGTTTCGGTTACTATTCACTTGTGGACGATTTTTGGAGTATCTTGGAGATTAGGGAGCTTGAAGAACACTATCTAATCATTAGTTTTTGTGCTTCGATCTTTATGAACAATAGAACTTTTCTTATGATGTCGCTTCAAGCCATGAGTGGCTAAACACTTGATGATCGTCCTGGATTGAAGGTTTGGTTGAGACATTTCATGTTTGATTTTCTTTATTTCTAGAATAACAAACTTTGTCTTTATGATTTATTTGTTATGGTGTGTGATTGTTTGTTAGTAACTTGTTAATTCTTATGTTGAACTAATTAGAAACCATACGTTCTTGGTGCCGTTGGCAATCGAGATATCATGGGTATAGTTAGGCTTGGGTAAGGGTTGATTGATCATCGGGTAACAACCTCACGTTCTAGGAATCTGAGTACTTAGTTCCCTTTCATCACTGCAAGTAATCACACATGAGCTATGTCTATGTAGTTCTTTCTAGTAAAATGATAATATGAATGTCGAAGCAAACCGGAAATCTAGGATGATCATTTGTCTCTAATTTGCTTACAACCAAAACTTCTCTTTTGCAATTTATTTAGTTAAATTTAGTTTTAAAACTCAATTCAATCAAACCAATTCTTGAAATTTACTTTTATTGCAATTAGTGTAGTTTTAGTTAAGTTAGATAATCTTCTAAATAACACATTTTCCACAAACTCCCTGTGTTCGATACCCACTTGCCACTATCTATTTAGTAGTAATTGGATTAAATTTGATTGTGACCACGACATCACGTCAAATTTTGGCGCCGTTGCCGGGGAGTAGTGCGCAACGTGTGTTATTTTCTTTCTTTTTAAGTTTGTTATTTTTCTGGTTTACGCTGGGTGTGTTAGTGTGCAGGTATTGACAGGTGCATGCGTACTAGGAGCTCTCACAAGCTATCACCTTTGGCATTTGATCCGAAAATGAGGTACCAAGAGGAGTACGAATACGGTGATTATTATGATGAATATTCCCAACTTTCATATGAAGGCCCTCAGATGTACGATCAAGACTATTATCATGCTCAGTATACATTTGATCAGTATGGTTATGAATGTGTAACTCAACAACCTACTTTGCACTATCAGTCACATAAATCTGAAAGTCTTGACGAGATGATGAGAAAGAGACACATGGTTCATGTTGAAAAAGAATTAACAAAACCTCATTTGTCAATGGAAGAACGAGTAGAACTTTTGGAATGGAAATATGATTTGTTACCAAAAGAGGTGAAAGAGATGAGGCCAGGGACGTCGATATTGGAAAAACGTCAAGCAAAACAACACTGGATATATGTGCAGATTGAACAAATGACACCTATGGGTGATGTAGAAGAAAAGGTTGTGAGTCCTCCCGAACTTGAAACCGAATTATTAGGGCCAAATGAGGAATATACAATTGAAATTATTGTGGAGGAACCACCTATGGAGAGCAAAGTTGAGGGCCTTTTACTTGATGAACCAATCAAAGTTGATTACAACTCTCCGGCTGTGGTGGTTATGGAAACCAAGAGTGTTAAGGATGCATGTTTAGAAACTAGGAAGGTGGCACTTCAAGATGTGGGAGATTTCATTCATAAGTTATGTTTATGGGAGAGTTTGGATTTGTTGGGCACAGAAAACGAAGTAGTAAAGTGGAGAGTAAACTACCGAGCATTTGTTGGAAATTCGGTAGGAAAATGTGGATTTAAAGAATTTTGCAAAGAAAGATGGGACGTGACAAAGCACACACACAATAGAAGAATCAAACACAGTGCTTACATCAGCAACGAAAAAGGTAAATGTGCATTGAGACCACCTTGAGACATATCAGGTACGGTCGGGCTGAAGACCTAAACTTTAGCGCTGCTTGGGAGGCAACCCAAGGTGTTTTTAGATAAGTGTGGGGAAGATGTGCGGAG
The DNA here is from genome assembly GCA_030545235.1 of Helianthus tuberosus. Taxonomy (NCBI): domain Eukaryota; kingdom Viridiplantae; phylum Streptophyta; class Magnoliopsida; order Asterales; family Asteraceae; genus Helianthus; species Helianthus tuberosus. The sequence continues at coordinate 75,031,054 of CM060437.1, forward strand.
AGTTGTGTGAAGTTGATGATAGGAAGTCGGATTATCTACAACATCTGTTGTGTCAAACTTCACCAGGTCAATGTACTCTTTCCTTAGTCTTGTTATGTTCTTTAGTATTTAAATATTGGTATTAGTTGTTTAAAAAAAAAAAGAAATTTGGGATTTGAGAGTATTAGCGAAAGCTAATGTTGTTGGTTAAAAGCGATATTTTCCTCAAAACCATACATTGGGACAATGTATCCCAAGTGTGGGGATGAGGGGAATTTTTTTAAAACTAAGACTACTATTCTAATTGCAAAATGGAAGTGTTTTGGTTGTAAGCAAATTAGAGACAAATGATCATCCTAGATTTCCGGTTTGCTTCGACATTCATATTATCATTTTACTAGAAAGAACTACATAGACATAGCTCATGTGTGATTACTTGCAGTGATGAAAGGGAACTAAGTACTCAGATTCCTAGAACGTGAGGTTGTTACCCGATAATCAATCAACCCTTACCCAAGCCTAACTATACCCATGATATCTCGATTGCCAACGGCACCAAGAACGTATGGTTTCTAATTAGTTCAACATAAGAATTAACAAGTTACTAACAAACAATCACACACCATAACAAATAAATCATAAAGACAAAGTTTGTTATTCTAGAAATAAAGAAAATCAAACATGAAATGTCTCAACCAAACCTTCAATCCAGGACGATCATCTAGTGTTTAGCCACTCATGGCTTGAAGCGACATCATAACAAAAGTTCTATTGTTCATAAAGATCGAAGCACAAAAACTAATGATTAGATAGTGTTCTTCAAGCTCCCTAATCTCCAAGATACTCCAAAAATCGTCCACAAGTGAATAGTAACCGAAACTAGCATGATTGGTCATAAAAACCCTCATCAAAAGTGATTTTAATGCATAAGTTACAAAAGTAGATCAGTCGGTGGCGTAACCTACGGCAGAGGGCCGTAGGTTACGGCGGGCAGCTTTCCCTTACCGCCGTAGGTTACGGGTGGCTTCTGTCTTACGGCGGGCAGCTTTCCCTTACCGCAGCTTTCCCTTACCGCCGTAGGTTACGGGTGGCTTCTGTCTTACGGCAGACAATGCTGAAAACTTGTTTTCAGCATAACTTTTTCGTTTCAACTCCGTTTTCTTCACCGTTTTCGCCTACGTTCTCGTAATTTCATCCTCTATCATGCTATCCTCTTAATTCTTCAATTCCAAAAATTGATTTTTTATTGATGCTCCAAATTCTTTCCCTTTTATGCTCCATTTGCACCTGCACGTCCAAACAACTAGTAGTTACCAAGTTCAAACAATTAAACGTGTAAAGCATGGGATTTTAATCTTTTTAAGGCACTTAAGGGTTGTCCTACGGACCACCCGTCAAGCACCCCTTCATTGATGTTACCAATGATTTGATCAGGTGGATGAGATCTCAAGTAGATTAAATCTCCTTGGTATGGAATGATGGCATTTGTTGGTGAAGGATGCAAATGTGTATCATCTGAGCTAACCACTGCTGGTGACTTTGATGATCCAGCAGTGGCTTCAAAAGGTGGTGGAATAGGAGGCAATGGTGAGGAAACATGCTGACTTTTATCCACTGTTTGGGGACTTTTGTCAGCAGTGTTTGTTGATGTGGAAGCAGTGGTTGATGGGCTACTTTGGTCAACAACTGTTGAGGTAGCAGTGGTTGAGCTTTGACAGCTGTTTTGAACATCTGCTACTCTTCCCATTTTGGCAGACCTTTGAGGGATGATGATTTCATACCCATAGTCTGGTGTTGAATCCTCTGATGGACCTGCACTGTTAGTCTTGATAGCAGTATTTTCAAAAGTGAATTTATCAAGATCAAACAGATCTGCAGGATTTGCTGGGATTTTCAATGATGAAAGTTCATTGAACTTTACATTCAAGGTCTCCTCCACTGCCTTGGTCCGTGTATTAAACACTTTGTAGGCCTTGGCAGTGGTTGAGTATCCCAGATGATAACCACAATCAATTTTGGCTGCAAATTTTGAAATGGAATCTTTTAAGTTCAAAATAAAGCATGGGCAGCCAAACACTTTGAAATATGAGATCAGTGGTTTGATTTTATACAGAATTTCATAAGCAGTCTTTTTGTGCCTGGGGTCTATTAAAACTCCGTTCTGGACATAGCAAGCAGTGTTTACTGCCTCTGCCCAAAAAGTAATGGCAAACCTGAATCAGCAAGCATGGTTCTGGCAGCCTCAATCAAAGTTCTGTTCTTTCTTTCAACTACCCCATTTTGCTCTGGTGTTCTAGGGATGTCGTACTGCCTTACAATCCCTTTCTTCACACAGAAGGCATCCAACTCCTTATTTTTAAATTCTGTGCCATTGTCACTCCTGAAGACTTTCACTGGAAGGTCAAATTGCTTTTCAACCTGTGTCACAAAGTCTTGCAAAATGCCTGCAGTCTCATCTTTTGAGTGTAAAAAGAATGTCCATGTAAACCTAGAGAAGTCATCAACAATAACCAAACAATATCTTTTCTTCTTGAGACTCATGACTTGAACTGGGCCAAACAAATCCATGTGCAGCATTTGCAAACACTGGGTTGTTTTGGACTCTTCAATGGACTTGAAAGAGCTTTTATGCTGTTTTCCTTTTAAACAGGAAACACAATAATCAGGACATGAAAACAATTTTTGTGGTAGGCCTCTTACCAAACCATTTTTTGAAATTTCAGTGATTGTCTTAAGATTTGTGTGCCCCAGTCTTCTGTGCCAAAGTTCTGTCTCTTTGTTTGAGGCAGCTGAGAACAGACAGGCATTAGCTCTGGGACACTCTTTTGACATATCAATAACATAAACATTGCCACTTCTTTGAGCAACAAGTTTTGTTTGACCAGCTTTGATTATTGCTTCAATCTTTTTGACCATTTCTGGTCCAACAATCCTACAACACTCCTTTGTGAAGAATGACCCATACCCCTTGTCACTCATTTGTGAAACACTCAGGAGGTTGAATTTCAGACTGTCTATCAGATTGACATTTTCAAATTTTACATTGCCAGACTGTACTGTACCAGACCCCAGAACTTTCCCTTTACTATTATTCCCAAAGGATATATCACCCCCTCCATGAATTTTGAAATCTTTGAGTAGGGCTTTACATCCAGTCATGTGCCTGGAGCCTCCACTATCAACATACCAAAGGCTATCTAAGCAGGCAGAAGCTCCCTGCACATGAAGTAAAAGGATTAGTTCATTAGGGTTTCCAAAGCCAATAAGGCTTTGGATGGGGTCTCAACAGTGTCTGGGATGGATGCACATTGATGGACAGTGGTTAGGTCAGGGGTTTGGTCAGTTTTAGGACTCTTTCTAGCTAACCACTGTTGGGGGTCTTGACCAATCACCTGTTGATAACCAAAAGGATGCCTATTCACTTTAGGTTTAGAGGGCCTTTTGTAGGTCTCATAAACGTGTGGAATCCTTTGGTAAGATGGTTGTGGTTGTCCCTTACCTCTTCTGAACTGGTTGGCAGGGGGTGCATCAGTAACCTGAACATCTCTTTTGACAGATGTTTGGTTCAGCTGTTTTGTGACAGCTGTTTGAACTAGCACAAACAGTGGTTGGTTCTTGGTGAATTTGACAGATGATGTTGATGGACTCAAGGATGTTTTAGCAGTGTATTCATTCTTTTTCACATCAAAGTTTTTGAGATACACACATGCTTGAGTTTTGTGGTTTGATTTACCACAGACAATGCAGCTTTCAGTAGGAACAATGACACTTGTTTTGTTTAGATCGTATGCTTTTAAATGAAAACAGTCTTTTGTTAGATGATTTCTTTTCTCACAAAATTCACAAAACAAGTTATTGACCTTTTCTTTCTTCTTTCTCTTCTCAGACTCCTTTGCAACAGAGTTTTTAACCATTGTTGGGATGTCCTTAAGAGGAATGACTTTAGCTTTTGGAGCTTTAACACCGTCAGTGGTAGTAAATTCCATCGGCTTGAAACTTTCTAGAATGTCACACTCATCAGACCATGTGGGTTTAAACTGATATTTCTCAATCTCCTCAAAAGTAGAGGATCCCATTGGTCTGTCAAGTGTGATTTTGTTACCAAGTTTATCAGTGATTTTCACTTCTTGGCCATTCTTGTTTATGGGGATGAACTCAATGGTTACATCAGTGGTTTGAACAGATTTTTCAAAAGCAATGTTTTCATCATCATGTTTTCTATAACCAACACCAAATTTTACATTGCTTTTAATCTGTTTTTCAAGCATAACCTCATACCCTTTGCATGATTCCACCCATTTTTCACAGGTGATCTGGGTGGACTCCAACTCCTTTTTGCAGACTTGGTATTTTTCTACCATAGTTTGGAGTTGGGTTTTGGTTATGCTCTGCTCTTCTTTCAGACTGCTGATCTCTTTTTCCTTTTCAGTCAATTTGTTTTTAAGTTCTTTTAAAGATCTTTCAAATTTGACTTCATCAGTTAAGATTTTATCCCGAAGGTTTTCATTTACCTCTTTGATGTTAGCAAAAGCAATAATGCAATTGTCATAACACAGTTTTTCAAGAACTTGAGGAGATACCTTGGCAGCAGCCATCATTGCACAATCACATTGATGATTTTCTTCATCATCAGCTTTTACTTCTTTCTCACCTGCTTTCTTCTCTTCCTCTTCTTCTTTGTCCTCTTTGGACCAGGGGTCTGTCAGTGGTTCAATCAGGGTTTCTGAATTTTCTCCCAACAGCAGTTCACCAGCAACTGCTTTAACAACTGCTTCAGTCACCTTATCCACTGTTTCATCACTTAGCTGTTTACCTTCAGTTTCTACCCCCTCTGGTATTGACTCTAATGCCATCAAACAGAATTCATCATTAGAAGGTTCATTAAAAGCATAGAGTGCAAAATTTTCAACACCAAGCTCATCAGGCATGCTGCTCCAGTCAACAAAGCCTTGAGTGAAAAAGCTTTGCTGATCTGGTTGTACCACTCCTGGAGCAGCTGTTTGAGGTGCAACAGGTTACACTTGTGCCTGGGGGACAGGGGTTTGAACATACTGAATTTATGGAACAGTGGTTTGGACATAATGCACAGGCACAGGGGCAGCAGCATAGTGAGCAGTGTTAACATGAGCTGCAGGGGTATATTGGGTATAGTGCACAGTGCTTTGATTTTGTGGTCTAGGGTTTGAGCTAGGATGGGTGATTATAGGACCAGTAGTTTGACTCCTGCATTCCCTAGCAAAAAGACCTAGCCTATTGCACTTGTAACACTTGAGTTTCGATTTATCCAACCCCACCCTTAAATTCCCATGTAACCCTGGGAATTTTCTCCCTGTTCTTTTGTAGAATTTGCTTGTTCTTACACTAAGCAAAGCCAATTGATGCAAAATGTCCATCTCTTCTAAGTCAGTGGGATCAAAGTGTTGCAGATCATTGAGTTCAAAGCACAAATTATCTGACATCTGGTTTTCACAATTTGTAGTAAAAGCATAATTTGCAGAGTGAGGATCAGGGTTGTTAAAATTTCCACCAGCAGTTATATCAATGAAGTGATCATAACCCTGATCCTTACCACTGCTACCAGATTCTTCCTGACCAAAAAGAGCTGTGCTATCGAATGAATAATCATCAGTAACTTTGCCAGACTCTTGCAACTTCTTCTTCTGGTTCAACTCCCTTTCATAGGTCAGGAGTCTACCATGAAGTTGGGTCAGGGTCAGATCTTTGAACTCAACAGAGTTTCTAGTCACAAATGCAATTGTGTCCCATTTATCAGGTAGTGATCTAAGAAACCTACAATTTTGTGTTGATTTTGGAAACTCAACGTTAACAAGCCTTAGTTCACAGATGAGACAGCTAAAACGTTCAAACTATTGGGTCAATGGTTCACCCTTAATGTGACAGAAGGTTTCATACTGTTGATTCAGAATTTCCCTATTGTTTTCAATGACTTCTTCGGTTCCCCCAAACTGTTCCTTCAATGCATCCCATAGCTCTTTGGCACTGTTACAATGTAACAGTCCAGCATATATCTCATTGGGTAATGCAGATGCTATGATGCTAAATGCTTTGGCATCGAGTTCAAACTTTTGAAAATCAGTTTCAGTATAGTTTTCAGATAGTTTAGGTACGAACTTCTTTGCATCTTTAGCACTTGGCACCATAGGAACATGGGGACCAAAAACAACAGACCTCCAACATCCAGTGTTCTGTTGAGCATGGATGTGACCCATCCTTCTCTGCCAGATGTTGTATTCATTACGTTTAAGCATGGGTGGTTTAAAAAGCGAGCCAATGTTATTCTTATCATCTTGTGATTGTGACGTCATCCTGGTTGTTTTACAGGCACTGATCAATCAACTTTGATGGTGATTAACCCTTGCTCTGTTTTTCAACACAAACGAACAAACTATAAGTATTAACGATTACGAGCTGAACTATTTATGTCATAATGATTGTTAAATCAAATTTGACTGTCCAGGCTCTGATACCAATTGTTGGATCTGAATTTGGTTTTGATTGTATTTTTCATTTGAATTAGAATGAAGATGGATGAGTTGTGCAGCGGAATTAAGATGGAAACAAACTTTGCATACAATCAAACGAGAGTATTGCTTTGATCAAACACTTTTCACAAAGAACCGAAAGATTGAATTTAATTTCAACAACGATTACAATGCAATGCTTAATGCAAACTCCCCCTCAGCCAGAGCTCAGTGTTTGTTCGTGCAGAGAAGAAGATTTTGCAAAGAGCTAATAGAACAGTACAGAGCACTGTTCTATTTATAGGCACTAGCAAACCACTGAGCATCTAAGCTGACGTCACCATGAAAGTGACATCTAACTTCCTAACAAACTCTAACCTCTGATCAATACAAATACTGCTATGCTAACTACTGCTATTACATTACATTACATTACATAAAGACATAATAAACTACTACTGCATCCTTCCACTGATGTGAACCTAGCAGTACTTATCCGGATCAGCAGAGCCTGACTCAAGGCCGTAGATTGATCAGCAGAGCTTTAGTCTTTCATCAGGTCTTTACTTGAACAACAGTTTGACGGTCAGCAGCTGTATGATCAGTAGATAGGAGGTCAGCAGATGTTGAGACCACTTTCAAGGGGAGAGACTTGTATGTAACATCTGCTTATTCTAGATCCACTGCTCTGACCCAGTTTTGGCTTTAATTATCTGTTCCTCTGATAGGGTTCAATCCCAACATGTTTCGATTTTGGAGACTCTGTGCTTTTCGCTCACCAAAACGCGCACAACTCGTACAGCCCTCTTAACTCAAAACACTAACAAATCGCGAATAAACTAATAACCCTCGTACGCAACACTCGCTATACTACTCGCAATCGCTACTCGCGCTACGCTGCTTTGAAAGATAGGTGAATACGTGCAAAATATGTAGGTGAATACATGCAAAATATGTACTTACGTGGACTACGTGCTTATGTGCTTATGTGGATTACGTGCCTATGTGTTATGTGCCCACGTGCTTTACCTAATAATAATAAGTATGGTGGTTAAACGCTAAACTTTTCGAAACCCGATGTAATCGAATCTCGTCTGAATCCTATGATGATGTCTGCTGCAGAAAATGTCGTCATTTGGATCCCACACTTCACACGCAGCTCGCCGAAACCATGCTGATAAGCGTATCGCTTCACTGGTCACTAAGGAAATGGCTAAAGTCATACCTCAGATCGTCAGTGAGATCAACGAGGTGAAGAGCAACTCCTCTGTTTAATCAAAGAGCGACTCTCCGAAAACGCCCTTGAGCTTTAAGCAATTCAAGGCCTGCGGTCCTAAAGACTTTATTGGTGCACCTAGTGTCTATTAACTTCGTCTTAATCGAGTCTTATGTCTAGATAGGATAAACGAGTGCACAACAGGGTTGAAATTAGGGTTAGAACATGTGAAAGTGGGTGATTCCGCTTGAAAGTGTCAATGTGCAGTTCAAGCGAAATCAACATATGATATTTCGCTTGAAGTGAACAATTGACATGTTCAAGCGAAATCACTAATCTCGCTTGAAACACATGTCATGTTCAAGCGAAATCTCCACTTCTATATATACCCATGTGTTGTGTCATTTCAAACGGAATCTGGTCTTGTTCTCTGAGCCAAGGTGCTGTCCGTTTGTCATTTGAACTTGTATAAAGCTCAGGAAATCATCAATAGATAAAGATTAAAAGGAAACAAGCTGTTTTGAGGTCATTTACATTGATTCCGCCTTTGCAAATGATGATGAATTACTCATACTGACTGTTTAGGGTCACCGAACGATCCAACAAGTGGTATCAGAGCTCAGGACGAGGAGTTCATACCAATTCAGCTTAATTTTACCGGATTCTCTCACTTATACACCTTCTTTTCTGATTTGAACAAGTTTTCACGGTTGAAATGGCCTAAAAGTCACACATATCAAGTGAAACATAGTGTTAACTAATCCCTGAAAGAATTGGACTAAAACTCGAACAAAATCTGATAAAATTTGATAATTTCGCTTGAAAATTGTTCGAACATTGCTGATGTCATCGTGATTTCGCTTGAAAGTATCAGTGTAATTCCAAGCGGAATTACATATTTCGTTTGATTTCGCTTGAAAAGGTTGTCTGATTTCGCTTGAATACAGGTTCCGCTTGAAAGTTCAAGCGAAATAAGAGATTTCGCTTCAAGTTACCTGATTTTGCTTGAACTAGATTTGCTATTCCGCTTAAAAAGCATATTTCGCTTGAAAAAGCTATCTTGCTTAAAAGTTGATTTCGCTTAAAGCTATTGCACTTCAACTGATTCCGCTTGAATCTGTATTTTTCAAAACCAAGAACACTCTAAATGTTTGTTGATCATTTCAGGTACGTGAAGATGGATGATTTCAATCCATTCTGTGACGTGTTTGCTTTTGCTGGAAATGATGGAGATGATTCTTCAAACGACACGACAAACAATACAAATGATAAAGCTCCGAGTGCGAGAAAGACTCTGTTAGATACATTAAGTGTTGAGAGTGCGTATGGGACGTATAACAAACCTCCAAAGGTATTGGCAATAAAAGATTATAATAGGTGGGCTACAAGATTTGATGAGTGCCTTCAAGCTTTTGCATATCAAAGCTGGAAAAGTTTAAAGATTGGTTACATTAGAGGAGAACGTTTTGGTGAAACTTTGACAGATACTGATGATATTGAGAGATATATTGCTGAACAGAAGTGCATCGCGTTGATTCATCAGTCTGTGAGAGATGATATAATTTCATTAATTGAATATGAAAATTCAAAAGATCTTTGGGAGAAACTGAGGGTTAAGTGTGTAGGCAGTGCTGAAATAGTAAAAAACAAAAAGAAACTACTAAGAAAAGAGTTTGATTTATTTGGTTGTTTAAAGAACGAATCTGTTTCCAAGATGATTGAGAGATTTGAGCATCTAAAATTGGAGCTGGCAAGACACAAAATTGTGTATACCCAAGAAGAGTTGGTTGATAAATTGTTCGATTCGCTGCCAAATGAACAAGATTGGCAGTACTTTGCATTAATGCTGAAGAATACTATCAAGTCTGAAGAGATGACAGTGGATCTGCTTATCGAAAGGCTAGAGAGTCACGAGTTAGAGATCAAGAAATCTAGCAAAGTCAACAACTCATCTTATCAGCAGAATGTAGAGTTGTACTACAGAGGAAATCTACCAAAGACTGGTTCTCCAAGAACAACATTTTCTGCAGAGAGTTCAAAAAATGTGAATCAAGAAACTCCTCATAGTGGTTTTCATAGTGGTTGTTCTTCATCAAATCCAAGTCAATCTGCATCAAAGAATTTGTTCCAGTGTAACATTGCTGTGGATTTAAAGAACGCTCAAAACTTCAGTGAAGAGTCAGCAAAACAGCAGATGGTGTTCTTAGCATCGGTGTTAGAATCGTATGAGAACCTCGTAGCGGGCAAGATTGGAAACACCAACCTGACTAAGGAGGACTATGATCAAATAGATCCTGAAGAGATGGAACTGATCGATATCAGGTGGTGTATGGCCAGTGCAGTCCGGAGAGCGCAACGATTTATGGAGATTACTGGGAGACATTCAATTGGCGGACCTTCCACCAAATTGGGCTTTGACAAATCAAAGGTCACGTGCTTCCGATGTAAACAAAAAGGACACTTTAAACGTGAGTGTCATAATGCTCCTGTTGATGATACTGCAAATCCATTCCGTGAAGATTACTACAAAAGAGCACTCTACCATCAAAACAAATCTGAACCCCCCAGAATGAAGCAGCTTGAAGATACCCCCAAGGAAAAATCAAGAGCTCTTGCTGTCATTCATGATGATGAGGGATACGATTGGAGTGATGTGTTGCCGGAGGAAGATGCAGTAAGGTATGCATTTGTAGCAAAAGAAGAAGAAGTTCCTTTCAAGGACACAAGAACTGAAGAACAAAAATACCAAGCCAGAAAGCAAAAAGCAGAATTCAAGATGATGAGATTATCTAGGGTGTTCAGTGAAGCTAGGAAAGCAAAGAGATGGGATGCTGATAGAGAGTGTTACCTGGATCCTCAAGGAAACATTGCTATTGATGCGAAAACTCTTAGTATAGAAGCTTTCATTGAGGAATTTGCTGCAGAAGAAGACGGCAGACAGAGAGAATGGTGGGGAGGTGAAGAAAGAGAAAAAGAAGCAGAGAAGAAGTCGCAATCTAAGAAGATTGATGATGGGATTATCGATACTTCTTAAGAACTCACAGCTAAAAACTTGGGAAAGATGGCTGACAAAGTGCTTGCTGCAAAGGAACTTGAGGTAGACTCTAAGTCTGAAACTGAGTCTAAAAGCAAGGTCAGTCCAAACAGTTCAACAAGTGAGACAGGTAAGAAAGTCAAAGGTGATAATGACTACAGAAGTTGCATGAAAAACTGCAAGTTTTGTAGTACACTTACTTACCTTAGTGATACAAATGTTGAAGAACTGACAACAAGAGTCAAAAAGGTTGAAGATCAGATTCTATATCGTGATAAAATGCTCAAAGCTTCAAATGATCGAGCTAAAAAATTTGACTGACAAAATTGAAAATGATAAAATTGAAGTAGAAAAAATTAAGAAAGAAAATGAAAAATTGGTTCTTGAAAATCGTAAAATATCAGAAAATTATGAAAAATTAAAACGAACGATCCAACAGACTTCACTGGTGAAGATGGACCCAGTGCTATGTTCCAGTGGTTTAATTCCACTGAAGTCACCCTTCGTCAAAGCGGATGGCCAGACAACCTCCACACTGTGAATGCTATCGGAGTCTTCCAGTCTAGGGCACTGGATTGGTTGACTGCTGAGCGCAACATGCGCGGTAACGATGCAACTTATGGACTCTCTTGGGAGGAACTGAAGGAAGTCATGATGAAAGAATTCTGTCCCCCACATGAACTCCAGAAGCTGGAAAACGAGTTTTGGGGTATCAAACAAGAAGGAGGTGACAACGCTGGTCTCACCGCTCGCTTCAAATAGCTAAGTATTATCTGTCCTGGTCAAGTATCAACATTGGATATCACGATCAAGAAGTACATTCGAGCTTTACCCGACTACGTAGCTGACTTTGTTCAAGCAGCTAAACCTACCACCATTGAGGAAACTTACCAACTCGCCGCTGAGATCAATGATAAGCGACTTTTGGTTGGTTATTTCAAAACCTCAACCAAGAATCTCCATCAAGCAACTGCTACTCCCGCAACCGAAACCGCATCACCTCAAGTTTCAAGGTCTTAGCGCCAGAATCGCAAGCGCAAGGGTAACAACAACAAGAACTACGCTACTACCGCCGCTCCTCCCAACGCGTTCCCGTCCAACCCAACAACAACTAGAATCGGCAAGCTATTATTACCAACGCATCGCCTGCCAAGTGTGCGTACACTTGTATCCTCCCTCTCTGCCCTACTTGCACCTACCATCACCCAGCTGGGGTGAATTGTCGTTTATGTGTCCACTGCAACCTATATGGACACTTCATAGTGAACTGTCGCACTGGCCCAATGTCAACAAGCTCCAGCTCAAGCTCCAGCATTACCAGCACCACTCCCCGCTCCTCAGGGTAACCAAGCAGCTCCTGCACCCACTGCCCATGCGTGAGCTTGCTACTCTTATGGTGACCCGAATCATTTTGCAAATGTCTGCCCAAGTCGTGTGGTGAAACAAGAACTGCAGCAACCACCACAGCAGCAACAGCAATAACAACAACAGCAGTAGCAGCAACCATATCAAGCAGCCCGCGGAAGGACTTTCAACATCAATGTCCGCCAGGCTCAGACTGACAACAACGTTGTCAATGGTACGTTTCTCGTTAATGGTATTTATGCGTCGTGTTTATTTGATACTTGAGCTGATAACTGTTTTGTGTCATTTGAATTCGAAAAGCTCCTAAACCATAAACACGCTAACCTCCTAACGACGTTCGATGTAGAAATTGCCACCGGAAGAACCGTCACCGTAGATTCAGTTCTTGGTGATTGTACTCCTGAGCTCAACAATCATGTTTTCACGATCGATCTCATTCCGATGCAACTTGGTAGTTTTGATATCATAGTAGGCATGGATTTTCTTCGTGAAAATCGTGCTGAAGTTGTTTGTTTCGAAAAGATGATTCGTTTCTCTCTTGCAAACGGTGATCAACTCTGTGTCTATGGCGAAGTATCTTCGAAGGAATTGAAACTTGTGTCATGTATTCAAGCAAGCAAGTATCTCCGAAAGGAATATATGGCTTTCTTAGCACACATCATAGTAGCGGAGAAGGAAAAGAAAGCAATGGAAAAGGTACCTGTGGTTCGTGATTTTCCTAATGTCTTTCCTGACGATTTACCTAGTCTACCCTGTCTCGTGATATTGATTTTCGTATCGACCTCATCCCTGGAGCTAACCCTGACACTAAAGCCCCTTATCGCCTCGCTCCGTCCGAAATGCGTGAACTTTCTAGTCAACTCAAGGAATTAGCTGATAAAGGCTTCATACGCCTTAGCACATCTCCATGGCGCGCGCCTGTCATTTTCTTGAAAAAGATGGATGGATCGTTCCGAATGTGCATCCATTATAGGGAACTCAATAAGCTTACTATCAAGAATCGCTACCCTCTACCCCGAATCGATGATTTATTTGATCAATTATAGGGCGCTACGTGTTTCTCTAAGATCGATCTACACTCTGGCTATCATCAACTACGAATTCAGGAGGAAGATATCCCTAAAACTGCTTTTCGTACTCGCTATGGCCATTATGAATTCGTCGTTATGCCCTTTGGTCTTACCAACGCACCCCCGGTTTTCATGGATTTGATTAATCGCATGTGTAAACCCTTTCTCGACCGCTTCATCATCGTGTTTATCGATGATATCCTTATCTATTCGAAGTCGAAAGCCGAACACGCGCAACATCTACATTTGGTTCTCGAACTTCTCCAAGGGAATCGCCTATACACCAAGTTCTCCAAGTGTGAACTTTGGCTTGAGGAGGTTCAATTCCTCGGTCACGTCATCAATAGTCAAGGTATTCACGTCGATCCCGTGAAGATTGAAGCAGTTAAGAGTTGGATTACACCGAAAACCCCGTCCAAAGTTCGTTCTTTTCTCGGATTGGCGGGATATTACCGTTGATTTATCGCTGATTTATCTAAAATCGTCGTTCCTCTCACCTCTCGGACGCATAAAGACAAGACTTTTGTTTGTGGAACCGAACAAGAGGAAGCCTTTCAAACTCTTAAGCGTATGCTTTGCAATGCTCTCGTACTCGCGCTACCCGATGGAAACGACGACTTTGTTGTTAATTGCGATGCCTCTAACCTGGGTCTTGGTTGTGTTCTCATGCAACGAGACAAGGTTATCGCGTACGCCTCTTGCCAGCTCAAAGTTCACGAGAAGAACTACACAACCCACGATCTCAAACTAGGTGCAGTTGTTTTTGCGTTAAAGATTTGGCGACACTACCTTTATGGTACCAAGTGTATGGCCTTCACCGACCATAAGAGCCTACAACACATCTTGAACCAGAAAGAACTGAACATGCACCAACGCAGATGGGTTGAACTTCTCAACGACTACGACTGTGAGATTCGCTACCACCCCCACCCAGGCAAAGCAAATGTCGTTGCCGATGCTCTTAGCTGACAAAGCTATTTACATGGTGTTCGTAATGTTCAAGCCCAACATGACCTCGAAGCCCTCATTCGCGACGCTCAGCACACCTGTTTTACCGAACGCACTTTGAAGGAAGAAAGGATTCTTGGAACCGAAGACCAATTAGTGAATAAACATAATGGTATCTTTCACTATCTTAATCGCATCTGGATTCCTAGTCGCAATAATCTCCGAGAGATTTTGTTGACTGAAGCCCACAAATCCCGATATTCCATTCATCCTGGTGCCGACAAGATATACCAGTACCTCCGTGCCAGGTATTGGTGGCCAGGAATGAAGAAGGATAGCGCTCTCTACGTTTCGAAATGCCTAACTTGCTCCAAAGTTAAGGCTGAACATCAACGACCCTCTTGCTTACTCGAACAACCCGAGATCCCGATGTGGAAATGGGAGAGTATAGCTATGGACTTCATTACGAAATTCCCGCACACGCCATCAGGTCACGATAGCATTTGGGTTATCATTGATCATCTTACGAAATCCGCCCACTTTCTACCGATACGAGAAGACTATAAGGTGGAATGATTAGCACGAATCTATACCGACGAAGTCATTTGTCGACATGGGACACCTCGTGACATCATCTCTGACCGCGATGGTCGATTTACTTCGCGTCTCTGGGAGACATTCCAATATGCTCTCGGTACTACTCTTAATCTCAGTACCGCATTCCATCCATAGACCTGAGCGCACGATTCGTACCCTTGAAAACATGCTTCGCTCGTGTGTTATAGATTTTGTTGGTAATTGGGATTCGCATTTACCTTTAGTCGAATTCTCGTACAACAAAAATTATCACTCTAGCATTTAAGTGGCACCATTTGAGACATTGTATGAAAAAATGTCGATCGCCTATTGTATGGCACGAGATCGGAGATGCGCAAATTACCGGTCCTAATTTATTACAAGAAACGACTGACAAAATCCTTCAGATATGAGACAATATCTTGAAAGCTCGGAGTCGTCAAAAGAGTTACGCTGATAAACGCCGCAAGCCCCCTGGGTTCGAAGTTGGGGATCAAGTACTCCTAAAGGTTTTACCTTGGAAGGGGGTGATCCTATTCGGCAAGAATGGAAAGCTAGCTCCTCGATATGTTGTGTCACACCCCCAAAAAATACCACATGCGGAAACCCCGCTAGGTGTGTGACGTACCAGGATCTAGCCACTAATCACATTGAACTATTTAAAATAAACTCCCATTTATTGAATCGAACATTCCAAATCATATCACAGGTTTAACAGGTTCACGGAAGCAAATAGTAAATCATTGTTTAAATATTTCAAAACCAAACGTATGTAAAAACAGTAAGCCCATCATGCGTATCCAAGCAGTACGACCCATGACCACTCCAGCAATCCCAGATAGCAAGTTCCTTGTCCATAACATCTAACGACCTGCGAGCATGCAACAAGTGTATCAGACAACGCTGGTGAGTTCATGGTTTTACAAAAACATTAATTGCCAAGTATTTAGTTCAGTTTATTGATAATAATGTTGATAATAACTCGAGTACCGTACAAGATGGCTCCAGATTATTTTGCCCATCCCCAATGCCCCCTATCTAAGCATTGGTCATGATTAAGGTCATTAGTTCATGCCCGTCCTCTCAGGTACGGTATGAGGTTGCCAAGCCTAATAGTGCTATCAACTAATACCCCGTTACATCTCAGGTAACTATTTGGTAGAAGATGGGACTTAAGGTGATAGGAAATGGGTGTATTATCTAACATTCTAGTTTTTACCCAAAAGACTTATTCCTCTCAGGAATACCCATTGATTGTCCCACCCACCAGGACGCATGCTCAAGAGGAATGAACTCACTTTTGATTTGCTCGGTATGTTAAGTTACCCGTCCAAGTTGGTCAACCCAAACCCTACCGTGGTCACCAATCAAAATCAGTTTCATAATCAACCAAGTCACGTATTTTACACAGCTTGCATTCATCACAAGATCACCGTATATCACATAGCAAGTACTTAGTTCTCATATAAGTCCACATCCCATGTGCAAGTCTCATAACAACATTTAACAGATGAATTGGTTACTCACACGAGTCAAGTCAAGATCCTCATTTCTAGTTAACATTATTATCATGGAACAAATAGAATTTTACAAACACAAGTGTCCATCATCATATATATCATAAACTGTTCTATTTGTTTACACAATTGCAGCATCCCCACGAAGGACCTATTCTTCGTGGGATGTTGTTATAGCGAAGAATCACATGGCGAAGGACTATCCTTCGTCGAGATGGGGTTTGACAAAGAACCCTCTAGCGAAGGACTATCCTTCGTCGAGATTGAGTGTGGCGAAGAACGATAATGGTTCATCAAGAATCAGTCAACGAAGAAATTCTTCGTCGGACTAGATTCTTCGTGGGGGAAGTCCTTCGTCGCCCCTCATCAGACAGTTACAATCCCTTAATCATGTAACAACAGTTAACACATTTTCAGCATGAATAATGGATCAAACAACAGTTATTTTAGGATGTTTAAATAACCCTAATCGTCATTCATCATCAGAACTAATAACCCTACAATATTAACACAAAATTACATACCCTTAATCATATAATAACCATATACAAACAAAATTGTTGACATATACGATCATTCATCCAATCGGACCCACACAGGATACGGCTAACAGACTGTTTCATGAGCATTCATCATCAATCATTCTTTTAGATTAGATTCAAGTGATTTTATCGATGATTTCTATGAGCATACAACCCTAAGCATGGTTCATCACGTAAGGATACGATTTAACACAACGACATGTAACAAATACATTCACATATAACCGGAAACCGAATGAAACAAAGGTAACGATAAACTAACCGAGGGAAATAAGGTGTAGGTCACGCAAATCTTCGAGAAAGAACTAAGGCAGCCGTCGAGTATGTTTAGGGTTTGATATTTATGTTTTGCAGTTTATGAAAAGTTATACAAATAAAATAACAGCAGGCCCAAACTGAGCCACGAACGATCCTGGGCTGAGGGCCCCTTTTGGCGAAGATCTTCTTGGCGAAGAACCTTCTTCGCCACGTTGAGAGTGTGACGAAGGACCTTCTTCGTCGAAGGTTGATTGTGATGAAGAACTACTCTTCGTCGAGGGGTGGTTGTGACGAAGAACCCTAGTTCTTCGTCATGTGTGTTTCTCAATCGGAGTTAAGCATAAATATGTTATGACTAAACATTACACACTACTTAAGTTTTCATGTAACACCCAAACGTAACAATACTTTAATCATTCAAATATAATGCACAAGATATAACATAAAATGAATTGTGAAACAAGTGATGCATAAAGGAAAGACCTTGAAATTTCAGGTTGTCACATCATCCCCAACTTGAAAGAAATTTCGTCCTGAAATTTGATAAGTAACCCAAAGCCGCAAGGTGTTAGATCAGGATGACTGTGGATTTTCCTCGGGTACCACATCATCCCTAACTTGAAAGGGAATTTCGTCCCGAAATTCACCAGTTGCATCAGATCTAGATTGGTCAATTGGGAATAATTGAGGATACTTGAGCTTCATCTGATCCTCGCGCTCCCACGTGAACTCCGGTCCACGTCTTGAGTTCCAACGGACTCTCACGATCGGGATTCGACTATGCTTACTGACCTTGATTTCCCGATCCATAATTTTGATGGGTTCTTCGAAAAACTGCAATTTTTCATCAATTTTCAGTTCTTGAAGTGGTACCACAAGTGTTTCATCGGACAAACACTTCTTTAATTGCGAAACATGGAAGACATCATGAACGTTACCCAACTCAGCAGGTAACTCGAGCTTGTAGGCCACTTTACCAATTCGTTCTAGAATTTTGAATGGTCTGACATAACGCGGATTAAGGTTGCCGCGTTTCCCAAAACGCACCACACCCTTCCAGGGAGAGACTTTCAACATAACGCGATCGCCTACAGCGAACTCCAAGGGTTTCCTACTCTTGTTAGCATAGCTTTTCTGACGGTCGCGCGCTGCCGCCAATCAATTTCTGATCTGGATGATCTTCTCTGAAGTTTCAAGTACAAGTTCCGGACCGGTGATCTGGCTGTCACCCACCTCAGCCCAACAAAGAGGAGAACGATATTTTCTCCTGTACAATGCTTCGAACGAAGCTGCCTGGATGCTGGTATGGTAGCTGTTGTTGTAAGAGAACTATATCAATGGCAAGTGTTTCTCCTAGCCTTTACCAAAATCGACACACATGCTCGCAGCATATCTTCAAGTGTCTGAATGGTTCGTTCACTTTGACCATCTGTCTGTGGGTGATAAGCAGTACTCATGTCGAGACGTGAGCCGAATGATTTATGCATCGACTGCCATAAATCGGATATGAAACGCGGGTCACGATAAGAGATAATAGAGGTTGGCACCCCGTGCCTAGAAGCCACCTCCTTTAGATAAACAACAATTTGCTAGGAAGTGCGCTGACTTCGTGAGACAGTCAATGATCACCCAGATAGTATCATTTCCGTTTTGAGTTCTCTGCAAACCAGTGATGAAATCCATAGCAATTTGCTCCCATTTTCACAAGGGTATTTCTGGTTGCTGGAGCAGGCCTGAGGGTTTCTGATACTCTACCTTGACTTTCGCACAAGTCAAACATTTACTCACATATGTCGTGATATGAGCTTTCATCTTTGGCCACCAATACAAAACTTTTAGATCCTGATACATCTTATCAGAACCTGGGTGAACAGAGTATCGAGACTTGTGCGCTTCGTCCATCACAAGCTCCCTAAGATTTCCAAACAAAGGAACCCATACCTGTTCCATAAAATAATAAATTTCTTCTGATCTCTCCACGAGTCGTTTCTCCATGCCACGTAAATACTCAGCTTCCAGGTTTTCTTCCTTCAATGCTTTGGTCTGAGCAGAACGGATCTGATCAGGTAAATTAGAGTGGATAGTGAGCTACAGAGCGCGGACACGCTTGGGTTTCGTTTCCTTTCGACTAAGGGCATCAGCTACGACGTTAGCTTTACCTGGGTGATACTTGATTGCACAATCGTAGTCGTTTAAGAGTTCTACCCAACGACGTTGTCGCATATTCAATTCCTTCTGGTCAAAGTTATGCTGAAGGCTCTCGTGGTCGGTGTAAATAGTGCATTTAGTATCGTACAAGTAATGCCTCCAGATTTTTAACGCAAAGACCGCGGCCCCCAACTCTAAGTCATGAGTCGTATAATTCTTCTCATGAACCTTCAACTGTCGAGAAGCATAAGATATCACCTTCTCGCGTTGCATCAGCACGCAACCGAGACCCTGAATAGAAGCATCACAATGCACCACAAAATCCTCGATACCTTCAGGTAATGACAAGATTGGTGCACTACTGAGTTTTTGTTTCAAGAGTTGGAAGGCATCCTCCTGCTTCGTTCCCCAAGAATATACAACGCCCTTCTGTGTTAATGTAGTGAGAGGTTGAGCGATCTTTGAGAAGTCCTTAATAAATCTGCGATAGTAGCCAGTGAGACCAAGACATTATCGCACCTCCGAAGGATTCTTCAGTGCCGCCCAATTTCTGATAGCATCAATCTTAGCAGGATCCACGTGTATCCCTGATTCATTAACAATGTGGCCAAGGAAGTGTACTTCTCGAATCCCGAAGTCACACTTAGAGAATTTCGCGTAAAGTTGCTCCTTCCTCAGGAGCTCCAAGATGAGATGCAAGTGTCGCTCATGGTCCTCCTTGCTCTTAGAATAAATCAAGATATCATCGATGAACACGATGACAAAATCGTAAAGATACGGCTTGCACACACAGATCATGAGATCCATGAAGACCCCTGGTGCGTTAGTTAACCCGAATGGCATAACCAGAAACTCGTAGTGGCTATACCGTGTTCGAAATGCTGTTTTAGGAACATCCTCCTCTCAAACTCTCATCTGATGATAACCTGACCTCAAGTCGATCTTCGAGTAAAAACTTGACCCTTGCAACTGGTCAAACAGATCGTCGATGCGAGGTAAAGGGTAACGGTTCTTAACGGTCACCTTGTTAAGTTCACGATAATCGATACACATACGAAAGAATCCATCTTTCTTCTTCACAAACAAAACTGGGTCTCCCAAGGCGAAGAGCTGGGTCGGATAAAGCCTCTAGCTAACAGTTCTTGAAGTTGATTAGACAGTTTTTGCAACTCTCCTAGCGCAAGGCGATAAGGAGCACGAGCAATCGGGGCTACCCCTGGTTTAAGGTCAATCTGAAATTCCACCTGACGGTGTGGAGGTAAACCAGGAAGTTCCTCAAGGAATACATCGGAAAACTCATGAACAACTGGCAGGTCTTCGATTTTCCTTTCTTCATGCTGAGTATCAGTAACAAGTGCTAAAATAGCAGGGTAGCCCTTTCGCAGACACTTTTGGGCTTTCATGGCTGAGATGATGCTAACCATTGCACCACTACGATGACCTTGAACCGACAAAGATTCTCCACTGGGGAGAGGGATACGTACAACTTTCTTCTTACAAAGGATTTCCGCTTGGTGCTTAGACAACCAGTCCATACCAACGACTACATTAAATCTTACAAGAGTAATGGGAAGTAGGTCAATATCGAACACTTGACCCATAAGATCGAGTTTACACCCAAAAAGAACATGCGAGGCTTCAATCGATTTGCCATCAACTAATTCTACTACGTGTTTGGTTACAAGAGGTGTAGGAGTTAACCCTAACTAACGACTGAACCCCAAAGACACATAACTCCAATCGGCACTAGAGTTAAATAAAACAGAAGCAAATAAATTGTTCACGGAAAACGTACCAGTCACAACGTTGCCATCATTCCTAGCTTCCCCAGCACCAATAGTAAACACTCTTCCACGCGCACCATTCCCACCATTGTTCCCATTGTTGTTGTTCCAAGTATTGTTGTTATTATTCCCAACATTCTGATTCAGTTGAGGGCAATCCCACCTAAAATGACCCTCGTCTCCACATTGAAAACACCCCTTACGATTTCCCAGATTCTGTTGAGGCTGCTGCCTTTCCTGCTGCTGTGGCTGCTGTTGCTGCTGCTTAAGGAGCGGGGCCCTGCAATCCCTTGCCATATGCCCTACCTTGTTGCACCGGTGACAAATTTGAGTACACGGGCCTCGATGGTGGAAGTTGCACTTGTTACACTTTGGTTGTTTCCCCGCGTAAGAGCCCTGATTCGGGTTGTTGCTCTGATTCTGGTTAACGGAAGATGACTGGCTAAAACTGCGGTTGCTGCCTTTGTCTGGCTTCTTCTGTGACTGATTCGAGTTGGACACCTTGTCCACATCATTCCATTTACGTTTGTTGTCAGTAGTAGGAGTAGTAGCTGTAGCAGTAGTAGCAGCAGTAGTAGTAGAAACACGTGGCGGTAGCGAACCACGCTTCACCTCTTGGTCTGTAATCTTGTGTGCTAAACGAATGATCTGAGGCAAGTTGTCAAGGTTTAATTTGCTCGGTATGTTAAGGTACGGTGTGAGGTTGCCAAGCCTAATAGCGCTATCAACTAATACCCCGTTACCTCTCAGGTAACTATTCGGTAGAAGATGGGACTTAAGGTGATAGGAAATGAGTGTATTATCTAACATTCTAGTTTTTACCCAAAAGACTTATTCCTCTCAGGAATACCCATTGATTGTCCCACCCACCAGGACGCATGCTCAAGAGGAATGAACTCACCTTTAATTTGCTCGGTATGTTAAGTTACCCGTCCAAGTTGGTCAACCCAAACCCTACCGTGGTTACCAATCAAAATTAGTTTCATAATCAACCAAGTCACATATTTTACACAGCTTTCATTCATCACAAGATCACCGTATATCACATAGCAAGTACTTAGTTCTCATATAAGTCCACATCCCATGTGCAAGTCTCATAATAGCATTTATCAGATGAACTGGCTACTCACACGAGTCAAGTCAAGATCCTCATTTCTAGTTAACATTATTATCATGCAACAAATAGAATTTTACAAAAACAAGTGTCCATCATCATATATTTTTCATAATTTTTTTTTGTTTGTTTACACAATTGCAGCATCCCCACGAAGGACCTATTCTTTGTGGGATGCTCTTATAGCGAAGAATCACATGGCGAAGGACTATCCTTCGTCGAGATGGGGTTTGACGAAGAACCCTCTGGCGAAGGACTATCCTTCATCGAGATTAAGTGTGGCGAAGAACCATAATGGTTCATCAAGAATCAGTCAACCAAGAAATTCTTCGTCGGACTAGATTCTTCGTGGGGGAAGTCCTTTGTCGCCCCTCATCAGACATTTACAATCCCTTAATCATGTAACAACAGTTAACACATTTTCAGCATGAATAATGGATCAAACAACAGTTATTTTAGGATGTTCATACAACCCTAATCGTCGTTCATCATCAGAACTAATAACCCCACAATATTAACACATAATTACATACCCTTAATCATATAATAACCATATACAAACAGAATTATTGATATATACGATCATTCATTCAATCGGACACACACAGGATACGGCTAACAGACTGTTTCGTGAGCATTCATCATCAATCATTGTTTTAGATTAGATTCAAGTGATTTTATCGATGATTTCTATGAGCATACAACCCTAAGCACGGTTCATCACGTAAGGATACGATTTAACACAATGACATGTAACAAATACATTCACATATAACCAGAAACCGAATGAAACAAAGGTAACGATAAACTAACCGAGGGAAACAAGGTGTAGATCACGCAAATCTTCGGGAAAGAACTAAGGCAGCCGTCGAGTATGTTTAGGGTTTGATGTTTACGTTTTGCAGGTTATGAAAAGTTATACAAATAAAATAACAGCGGGCCCAAACTGAGCCACGAATGATCCTGGGCTGAGGGCCCCTTTTGGCGAAGAACCTTCTTCGCCACGTTGAGAGTGTGACGAAGGACCTTCTTCGTCGAAGGTTGGTTATGACGAAGGACTACTCTTCGTCGAGGGGTGGTTGTGACGAAGAACCCTAGTTCTTCTTCAAGTGTGTTTCTCAATCGGAGTTAAACATAAATATGTAATGACTAAATATTACACACTACTTAAGTTTTCATGTAACACCCAAACATAACAATACTTTAATCATTTAAATATCATGCACAAGATACAACAAAAAATGAATTGTAAAACAAGTGATGCGTAGAGGAAAGACCTTGAAATTTCAGGTTGTCACACGTTGGACCCTTTAAGATTCTGGAAAGAATTGGCAAAGTGGCCTACTGACTCGAATTACCGGAGGAACTCAGCAACGTACATCCGACTTTCCATGTCTCGAACCTCAAAAAGTGTATAGCCGAAGAAAACCTGCATGTCCCTCTTGAGGATTTGCAAGTTAACGAAACCTACACTTCGTGTAAAAGCCAGTAGAAATCATGGACCGAGAGACCAAGAAACTCCGACGCTCTCGCATTCCTATAGTGAAGGTTCGCTGGGAAGGCAAACGCGGCGCCGAGTTCACTTGGGAACTCGAAAATGATATGAAAGATAAATACCCACATCTATTTGTTACGCCTGCGCCTTAATTTCGGGACAAATTCTCTAAAGTAGGGGAGGCTGTAACAACCCGACTTTTCGGGTTATTACTTAGATCTGTCATTTATTGCTTAATTGCCTTGTACTCCCGAGATTTCGATTATCGCTAATGGGTTAACGATATTTTTAAACTATGTTTTACAACGCATTCACAACGCTTAATCAAAACGCAGTTATCGCATTTTAACGCTATTTAAAACGCATACTATTTAAACATATTTTATCGCATTATCGCATCGCATGTTTATATTAAACGCTATCACATCGTTATCGCATCGCAATCTCATCGCAAACTCGAATCGTAGATTTACTTTTATGCATTATATGTGTGTCATTTGTGTGATTACTTGTTTAATGTTATGTGGTTATCTCATCGCTACGCATACTCGCAACTCGCTTAAAAACAACGCAACGCTCAACGCATGAAACGAAAGTTGGAAAACCAACACGCACAAGCTGTCTGACTGAATGACCATTCGATCGAATGGACATCCGTCTGGATGGCCATCCGATCGACTGGCCATCCGACACCTCATCTGCATCGCCTTATCTCCTCTCAGCCTATAAATACCCGCCTGTCACATCATTGTTCACTGATGTGACAGCTCTATCCGACCCAAACGCTCTCAAGCCCCTTTCAAGCATTTTTCTCTCGATTCAAGGCTATTTTGTAAGTAATTCTTCCCAAATCTTGTACTTCCATCATCACTACACACTTTCTCATCATCTTCTCCATCAAAATCACTGATTTCCACCATGAAATCACCTGATTTGGACTTCTTATGCAAATTGTTGTGTAGCATCATCTCATCAAGAATGGTTCAGATATAAAGGATTTCTACACATTTCAACACAAATCTCTACGAGATTCAACATTTTCCAACTATTTTCACACTTTTCATCAACCTTCTTCACTTTTTCACTCAAAGTCGATGGAATCTAGAATCACTCAGGCCCTCTACTAATCCTCTAGTTGGGAACCGGTCTGAAAACAGATTTCCACTAGAAAGGCGACCGATTCACGGGTTAAACATGAGTTCCCATCAAAGACAGTTAGTCTAATCGAATAGGGTGATTCACATCCGATCGACTGAGCTGGACTGGGTGTGGATTCCCGTTGTTTGACACGTCATCACGCCGTCTCCGTTAAAACTTCAAACCTTTTAAACTTGAAAATTTTAGAAAGGATTTCAAAACATCAGGTCGCCCAATTAAATAGCCATCCGATCGGATGACCATCAGATCGAATGACTATTCGACCAAGTGACTTGTCCTTTACAACTTTCAACACTTAAACAATTTGACCAAACTTCCAACTACAAGATTTTCGATCGAATAGCCATCCGATCTAATGGCCATCCATCCGGATGACCATCCAACCGGATGACTTGGCATCTAGAGATACTTCACATTTTTCAAAATGCTACAACGAAAACTTCAAAGTTTCAAAACAAAATATAAACACCACAACTCATTCGAATGGCTATCCGTTCGAATGATCATCCGTCCGGATGACCATCCGACCAACTCACCATGCGACACTCATCTTATCCGACACGTTGTTTAAGCACTGTTCAATGCTTACGCTATTGTTCTGTGCTCAGGCTAACACCGAACGCGCTCCCTTCAATCCAAGACAGTGTTTATTTGATTAAACACACACTGTGAGTATACTCAAACCCATTTTCCTTTAACGCACTTTGGGTGTTACATACGTTCTCTATCAAAACACATCAACACACAACGCAAACACTTTTAAACGCTAACCTCTCTCGCATGTTATATGCAACTCGATGAATGCTTGTATGTTATGTATACAAAGTGATTGTTGCCTGACACCTTAGCAACGATAGTACTATAGTTTGGACTCAGCACCTGTCGTAGACAGGGGTTGTTAAGGGCATTACTTCACATGGTCACAGTGGTGATAATGTGTTGCGCATTCTACAACTCGCAGTCATGTCGGTTGCATACGTCATTGTCGATAGCTTACTTGATTCACATTTCTACGTGTTACATGCTGGTTATGTGTAAACGCTTTCGCTATACTATATATTATGCAAACTTGTGTACTCACCTTTACACTCTGTGCATTGACTTTATTTTAACGTATGTGACAGGTTGATAGGATGCTTTGCTTGGTGAAATGAGTAGGAGGTCTAGAAACTCACCAAATAAGAAATCTGAGTTGTCGAAACAGTTTACTTGTTTTTTAGAAACACTATCTGTAATGACAGTTTTTACTTTAAATGTTATTGGTATGGGACTTTAGCGTTAAATATATCGTCATTGATAGTTGTTATGGATTCTCTTGAACAATCTGTTTCGCTTAGTGTCACGCCCCGATGATTCCGCCATCGGTTGGGGTGTGACATATAGATCCCATGATAAGGTCAGGTGTAACACCCCGTGTTTCGAAAGTCAAAGTCAAGATTGAAGTCTAAGGAAGAAAAGATTGCTAATTGCGATCTGTCTCTCCTTGCTCAATTCCTGTTTTGACTTCTTTGACTTGTTATTAGTCTATTTTATTTTTCTTTAGTTGTATTATGTGGAGTATCTATTAATAATCGCATTGTAATCGCTATTTATTGCATGTTTAATCGCTTTATCGCTATCGCAATTGCAATCGAACTCGCAACTCGAATTACGCATTTTGGTTATTCTTATACGTGTGTGTGTGTCTTATGTGTTACTTGTGCATGTTTATTTATGTTATGTGTGGTAATCAATCGAAACGCAATCGAACTCAATCGCAATCGAATCGCAAACGCTAAACGAATACGAAATATGGATGCTTGTATGTAGATATAGTAGTTGGGATTAAAAGTACTTTGACTAGGAAACTCTATCGCATCGCAACGCTCGCAATCGCAATCGAAACATCAAGACTCGTCGCGCCGAACACTCGAACGAGGTGACTGATCGACCAGGCGACCAGCCGACCGACCGATCGGACTGCCGTCCGAACGGACAACTGTCCGACCGGACTGCCTAACCGATCGACCAGCCCCTCTCCACTCCTTTCCACTTTGGGTAACCCTATAAATACCCCTTGTCACTTTCATACTTTCTACTTTTGGCAACTGACGTCCGACCCGTGCTCTTGCTCGCTTTTTCCTTTGATTTCTCGCAATCCCGGTAAGATCTCGTCCTAAATCTTGTACTTCCTGTTAGTGCACTATGTCTATTGACTTCATCTTGCATCAAGTCATGTAATATAATAGGATAGAATAACCAGTGCTCGAGGTGCTAGAAACTGAGTTTAGTGGATTTTATGCTAATTCCGCTTGAAACTGACAAAGGCATGTTCAAGCGAAATTAACAAAGTTAATTCCACTTGAAAGTGCCCTTGACCATTTCAAGTGGAATCTCCACCATTATATATAGGAGCACACTGTTTCATTTGAAACGGAATTAGATCTTGTGTTTGGTAACGAAGTACTGCCAAATCGTCTCCAGGTGCTGTAATACTATCAATTCAATACAAGAGACATTTAAATTGAATCGAGCATCCGTGTCATTGATTTCGCCTTTGATTCGGATAAACAACTCTTCTGATCGACTCATTCAGGTCGTACAACAATCCTACAAGTGGTATCAGAGCTCAGGAAGAAGAGTTCAGCTTCATTGCATCTGTTTTCTGACTTCTACACCTACTTTTTCAAATTAGACAAGATTTCACGGTCAAAATGGATTGAATTTCTCACATTACATGTGAAAAAGTGTTTTAACAAAGCCTTGAGAAGATCAGACCTAAACTCAGCTTAAAAGTGACTAAAATGGACCAAAAACCTAATTTCGCTTGAACGAGTATACTAATTCCGCTTGAAAAATTCATCTGATTTCGCTACAAAGCGTAATTCCGCTTGAAAGTCCACCTGATTTCGCTTCAACTCATAATTCCGTTTGAAATTAGCAAGTTATTCCGCTTGAAACAGTAATTTCGCTTGAAAATACATCTGATTCCGCTTCAAAGTGTAATTCCGCTTGAAGATTTCGCTTGAAACAAGTGATTCCGTTTGAAAGTGTGATTTCGTTTAAAGTTCTGATTTCGTTTGAAAGTGTCATCTAAGTGATTCCGTTTGAAAGGGTTATTTCGCTTCAACTAGTGATTTCACTTGAGATCATTATTCCGTTTGAAAGTGGACTTTTTCACGTCAACCGAGTGTCAGTCTGTTTTAAGTTGTTTGATAGTGTTTAGACTGATTGTGTTTGTTTGATTGTTTTGTCTCCAGGAAATTCAAAAAGCATTCACAACATGGCTGAAGAATTCTACAACACATTCTACAATGCATTCACATCCGAATCATCCGAAATTACAACTGTCACACCAAAAACTATTACAAAAGCGATCAATGAGAACATCAAACATGATAACTTTTACGGCACACATTCAAAACCACCAACTCTGGAAAGCATTGAAGATTATACTTGGTGGAAAGATCGATTCATCAATTGGGCAAAAGCGTATGCTCGTGAAAGTTGGTTCTATTTGGAGTTTGGGTATAAAAGGCCGGCTGATGATAAAGGAGAAGATCTCCCTCTGAAAGGTTTATCCAAAGAAGACAAAGCCGAATTCTCAGCTGAACAGAGAATGATTTCCTTAATATAATCATCAATCAGAAATGATATGTTTGCCTTACTGCAACATGATGGAACATCAAAATCTATCCGGGAAGCTTTACGAGTTAAAGCTGAGGGGGGTAAACAAATCAAAAAGAACAAAATTGCTTTGTTAAAGAAAGAATTCGATTTATTTGATAGTCTTAATGGTGAATCGGTTAGACAAATGATAGAGAGATTTGGTCATCTAAAAATTGAACTTGATCGTTTTGGGATTGTTAAAACCCGAGAAGAAATCATTGATAAGATCATAGAAGCGTTACCACGAGCTGATCAGTGGCAAACGTTTGTTTTTATTCTGAAAAATGATGCTTTGTATGATGAAATTTCTCTTGATGTCTTGATAGAGAAAATTGAAAGTCATGAGCTTGAACTGCAGAAACAAAGCAAGATGAGCAGTTCTTCACATCAATAGAATGTTGGTCTGTATTACAAAGGTAATTTACCTTCGGTGAAAGCTGATAGTTCACCAAAGATAGCATTCAGTAGTGAGAGGACAAAAGAACCTCAGACAAGCTCATCAAGCTACAATCCGGGTTATCATTCATCAGCTTCAAAAGCTAGTTCTGAAGAAGCAGAGGAGATACTGTGCAACATTGCTCTTAAGTTGAAAAACTCTCTGGCAATGAGCATCAATGCAGCTAAACAGCAAATGAGCTTTCTTGCATCAGTTCTAGAATCATATGAAGGTCTTGTAGCAGACAAGATTGGAAACTCAGAATTGACCAAAGAAGACTACAACCAGATTGATCCGGAAGAAATGGAACTCATTGACATCCGCTGGTGTTTAGCTAGTTGCATCCGCAGAGCTCAGAGATATATGGAAATTACTGGGAAACAATCTCTTGGTGGTGCATCAACAAAGCTTGGATTTGATAAGTCCAAGGTGACCTGCTTCAGATGTAAGCAAAAAGGTCATTTCAAGAGAGAATGCAACAATTCTGCGGTTGGTGGAAATGAACATCCGTTCAATGATGACTATTATCGAAAGGCAATCTATCACCGAAGCAAAGAAGATCCGAAAATGATTGAAGATAAACCCAGAGAAAAATCAAGAGCTTGTGCCGTGATCCATGATGATGAAGGATATGATTGGAGCCAGATTTGTCCAGAAGAAGATCGTGTTGATATTCGAAAAACAGCTCATGGTAAAACTATATCAAAGAACAACCATTATGTTTTTGTTGCTGAAATCAAAGATGAAAACAAAGAAGAAAATGTTGTTGCTGAAGTAAAAGAGAAAACCAGAAAAGAGATTCTAAGTGAGAAAACATGCAGAGAAATAAGCATTGCTTGGAACAGAATGGATGATATGCAAGAAGAGTATGAAGATGCTGTGATTAATAAGAGATGGGATAACAAACGAGAATGCTATGTCAACAGAAATGGAGAACCCGTTGTTCCCAAAAAGGACATAGTTTATGATGATTTTCTTCTAGTAATTCCTCGCTCCGTCGAATACTATACAAATGTTGGAAAAGACAAAACTTATGTGAAGAAGTTTGAAAAACTCTTAAGAGATGTCATGACTTCAAGTTTAAGGAAGAGGGACGAAGAAAGAATGAAGAAGAATGTTGAGTGTATAGTTGAAGAGTTGAAGAAGGTTGCTGAAGATGTGAAAGTCGAAGCTGTGAAAGTTGAAGATGTGAAGGTTGTTGAGAAAGAAAAGATTGAAGAAAAAGTTGAGGTGAATGAAGAGGTAGAGAAAGCTGTTACTAAAGAACAACAAGTTGAAAGTTTGATTGAAGCGAAGGATGAGAAATTGGAAGCTGGTGATGCTGCTGATGAAGTTAGTGTTGAAGAAAAGCAGAAAGATGCTGATAAGACAGAAATTGCAGCAAACACCGAAGTACCAATCACCGAGGTAATTTCTGATTCTGAAATCTTGAAAACTGTTGAACAGTGCAAGAAATGCATGGAAACGTACAGTGCTTGTACTGAAAAAGACAAACAATTCAAAATAAGAAATCTTGAATTCAATAAAATTGAAGAAGTTTTCAAAAATAAATGCAAAGAAATATTAGAAAACGAAAAGGTTTTGAAAGATAATGATGAAAAACTTTTGGAAAAATGTAAAAAGTTAGAAAAAGAAAATGAAATTTTAAAAGAAAATGTTTTGAAAAAGACAGAAGAATGTGAACAAAAAGAAATTGTTTGTCAAGAAATGAAGAAAGAATATGATTCTATAAAATTGGCGTATCACATTACAAAAGAGTCATATGAAAAAGTGAAAGATGAAATGAAATTTGCTCAATCAAGAATGAATTACTGTTCTGAAATATCAAAGGAGCTTAAACGAATGTATGAAATAAAACAAGGTGTTGTTAACTCTTACATTGAGGATGTTGCTAAGCTAAAGCAACAGATTGCTGATTTAGAACAGGACAACAACAGGTTAAAAAGTTATCACGTGTCGTCATATGTGCTTGAACTTATTTTCAATATAAAACCGGGAGATGGTGAGTCTGAGCAAAACAAGAAAGGCATTGGCTCAGAGTTTCATCAAGTTCCACCACCGAAAAAGTTTGCATTTTATGATGATGAAAAGGTCGAAAAAGCTTTCAACATGATAGATCAATTGCCAGATAACATTGGCATAACCTATTCCAAATCTGATGATTCTAGTGATTCAGAGGTGGTAGGTAAGGTCATTGAAAGTGTGTTGAAAGAAGAGCAAGTTGATACAGGTAAATCTGAATCACAGGATGAAAATGAAGGTAATTTTCATGATGGATATCTGAAAAACACAAAATCTGAGAAAAATTTGAATGGCGATTCAAAAGGATTGGTTTATACCATGATTGGATCGGACAAATTATTCCTAGATGTTGTATTCCCGATTCAGAATGTGATTTCAGAAAAGGTTGATAAAGTTTTCAAGATGGTTGAAATTGAAAAGTCTGAGATTTCAAAGTTTGCTGGAAAAGGTCACAAAACTTTTTATAACAAACCTGGTTACAAGAAGAAAAATATAAAGGCTGGGTTGGGTTATAAAAGGAAACAAAATCGAAATAAAAATGAACCGCCAAATTTTCAGACAAAGATGAATTTTGTTCGTGGAACAAGTTCAGAAGAAGAGAAAGAACTAAAATTTAGGCGTCAGTCTAATGAAGAGTTCTATGCTCAAAAGAAAAAGCAACAACCACAGGTCAAAGATGTGTCCAAGAGAACATGTTTCAAATGTGATCAAATAGGACATCTTGCACGCAAGTGTCCAAATCCGAAACCTGTGGATGTTGACAAAAAGAAGTTTGATGATGATGAGAAACAAAAATCTGAGGATGTGAAACATTGGTCGACCAGATTTGATTCAAAACAAACTTGGAGGTACAATATAAACAAGTTTGTTTCGAACCAAACTTGGAAATCTAACCCGAATAGGTTCGATTCAAGACAGACCTGGAATTCTCACACACCCAGATTCAGAACAACTCAAAGTTGGAAAACATCAGTTGATATGACAAAACCAAATGAGTTTTGGAATCCAAAAGTTGTTGTTCAAAATCAAAAAGTTCAAAAAGAGTCACATTTTTACAAAAGAGGCACTCCGAAAGGTCAAACATAGAGTGTTAAGAAACAAGTGACTTCGGTAAAAGATGAGAAAGTTGAAGTCAAAGATGAAAAAGTCTTTGATGACAAAGATTTTCCGAAACTGCATGATACATATTGTGTTGAAATGCCTAAGGTCAAACAGACCTGGGCTAAATTGTTCAATTAATCAAGTAGTTTGAATGTGCAGGCACTCAACAAAACCGAAGATTGTGAGAATGGAAGTTGGAGCAGCCTGGCACAACGAGGATAGGAGGCTGCCGAATCCTGTGTTGGTTGAAACAGGAAGTTTGTTTGTTTTCTGTATATAAATAAACAATATTTCAAAAAAAAAAAACCCTAAAAATTGAAAAATTTTGAAAAACCAAAAATATGTTTGTTTTAAATTTGTCAAAAATTCAAAAATATGTTGATTGAATACGCCGAAACCCTCACGGCTGAACAAACATGATTAATTTCACAAGATTGAAAAACGGTTTTCAAACTGTAAATATCAATGTGTTGTAAATCATGGGGGTAATTATTTTCTACAAAACAGAGCACGAAAAGCAGAAAATGGATGGCGAGACAAAGCTATCAGTATTGGTTGTCAAATTTTCTTTAAAATGATTTTGCATTTTAGGGGGAGTATTGTTGTTAGAAAATACAAAAACATTTGAAATTTTGAAAAAGGCAAAAACATAATAAAATTCAAAAATTGAGTTTTTGTGTAAAAAGAGGAAATGATAGTACATCAGTAGACAGTTATAGTATGCTAAAGAAATGTAATGATTAAATAGCGTTAAACAGTCTCACTGATGATATGCCGATAGGTTTTTATACATTTAGTAAACTTTTTCGGGATATAAACTTAAATTCAAACTTGGTTATTTCGTGGGGAACACTACTTGGATATATAGGTAACCCCTGAAATCTCGTTTGAAGGACCCCTCTTTCTGAGATACTAGGTCTTTATGCTTAGTGATATCTGGGGTATTATCCCGAGACTTCTGATAATGCGGAAGCAATGGCCTAGTCCCCGTATAATACTTTACGCTTGCTTGAAACATAGCGCTACCCTCAGCATAAAAAATGATGAAACATTGAAAAAATATGTAAATCATGTGCTGTTGAAGAAAAGATCCTTTAAAGGGGACACACCAAAAGTCGAAGCCGTCATCTCTCTGCTGAACAGAAGTTCTGACCTGAGCTCTCACGGTTTTCGCAATTTAACCCCTTACAGATATCATCTAGGTATACTCACCTGTAAGACTGAATATTGGGATCTGGATACGGGAGTATATTCAAGAGGTGGGACATATGAATGAGTTTAAGTTCTTAATACACATAATTCGTATCCTGAATCAGTTGAAGTTTGTGTGAAAATTTAAGTGGATCAGTATATCGACAATCTAAGTGAATTGTTTAATTCTTAATGTGTAACTAAGCTCAACGGTACTTGTGATTTGTCAGAAACTGATATGATCTTCTAACGCAAACTCAAACAAAAATATTGTATATAAATATGTTTGTAAATATTTCTTTACTGCTTTGTATTTCAGAAAATAAAAAAAAGATTTTTGATTCTGTTTTATTTTTGACAACCGATGTCTGAAATGCTGAGTGTCAAAATCTAAGTAAGCTGATTGTGTTTTTGAAAATAAAACAAGTTCATTAATTTGAGACTTAAATTTTTTTTAACAAAAATAAAAAACAGTTTGTGATATCTCCTAGGTCATTAGTTTGGACTTGGATGATTAATTGTGAGGGATTTGGATGCTTATATTGTTAAATAGCCAGTTTCTGATTCTGTTCGCTGAAACTGCAAAATTCTAAAATTTGTTGATAGAGGAAATTGAATTGCCAGGTTATGATTCCTGGAAGGTCAAAATGCTGTTACTTATAAACGTATGAGTGTTGCAGATACTGTACCAGACTACGATCCCGACAGCAGAGTCTAAGGGGGAGTCTGAAGACGAGCTCAAAGAAAGGGGGAGCTTGTAACCTGAAAGCAAGGTGCCGATCCCTAAAGCACGAAAGCTTCACGAAAGGGGGAGCTTGAAGAAGTTGTTAGTGTTAGAGCCAGAGACAAAGCATGAAGACTGATCAAGATTGAAGATGTGTCATGATAAAGACTCGACACTGAAGACTTCGTCAACATCCAAGGGGGAGTCTGTTAGTGCACTATGTCTATTGACTTCGTCTTGTATCAAGTCATGTAATGTAAAAGGATAGGATAACCAGTGCTCGAGGTGCTGGAAACTGAGTTTAGTGGATTTTATGCTAATTCCGCTTGAAACTGACAAAGGCATGTTCAAGCGAAATTAACAAAGTTTGTTAATTCCGCTTGAAAGTGCCCTTGACCATTTCAAGCGGAATCTCCACCATTATATATAGAAGCACACCGTTTCATTTGAAACGAAATTAGATCTTGTGTTTGGTAATGAAGTGCTGCCAAATCGTCTCCAGGTGCTGTAATACTATCAATTCAATACAAGAGACATTTAAATTGAATCGAGCGTCCGTGTCATTGATTCTGCCTTTGATTCGGATAAAAAACTCTTCTGATCGACTCATTCAGGTCGTACAACGATCCTACACTTCCTTAATCTACACGCACTCCTACACCTTTCTATCTTTTGAATCTTAACTTTTAACCGTGAAATCATCAAGATTCAAGGTGTTCTAGGATGACGTCATCATGTGTTCTTGAAGAACTTCATGTTTCGGCCTCAATCCACCAAGAACAACTTAGATCTAACCGATTTCCACATAAACAAGCAAAGATCTTTCATAAATCTAAACATATTCACAAGAAAAAGGATTGAAAGATGGTTTTTCAACTTTCTTTCAACTCTTTTACACTCAATGCACTCAAAACCGATAGAATCGGAGCTTATGCCGACTTACTACTCATTATTGAGGTTGTATTGGTTCAAGATCCTTACTCTGTCCACGAGATTTTCGATTTCGGTTTAACCAAGAACAATCGTCTTGAACCGGTGGACTGACTGAACTTGGGTGGTTCGTGTTCAATCGAGTCGCTAAGGCTTAGGATGGGGTTCTGTTGGTTAGCACGATATCAACACATCTCGATAAAACGACAAACTATCAAAACAACCAAGTGTAAGACGAACAGGTCGACCAGGACGGAGTGTCGTCCGATCGGACTGCTGTCTGAACGGACAGCCACCCGGACGACCGGCCACCCGTACGACTTGCACCTTGGTCCCACACTTAACCATTTTTGCCAACACTTGAAGTCTGAATGTTGAACGAATTGTTGTCCGATTGGACTGCCATCCGATCGAACTGCCAATCGAATCATGAGACATTTAAACTTCAACACTTAAACAATTTTCAACATGTTCAATGCACAAAGGATGCCACCCGATCGAACAACCGTCCGATCGAGTGATAACCTGTTGTGAACTTGTCCTCACTAAAGTGCCCAACCGAACGGGTTGCCGTTCGATCGAACGACCGTCCGATCGACCGACCGTCCGATCGACCGACCTGAAAGGTAGAGATACTTCAATGTTTTCAAAATGCTACAACGAAAACTTCAAAAGTCAAGCCATCATACACAAACACATCCTTCTCAAAGGAAGAAACAATCCACTCGAACAGTCATCCGACCGGACGACTGTCCGAACGGACTACCAACTGCACGACTGGCTGTCCGATCGGACTACCGTCCGAACGGACTGCTGTCCGAACCACTTGTACCTTGCATCGATTTACGCGTCGCTTATCTTTATACTATCGTTCTGATCAGGCTAACCTTACCCTCTAGCGTTCCCTTCAATCCATCATCGCTGTGAGTATACTCGATCCCTTTTTGCTTTATGCACTTTTGGGTGTTACATACGTTACTTATACTAAATCACAATCGAACACACTACGCAATACTTTAAACGCTAACCGTTACCGCATGTTATACGCGACTTAATGAATGCTTGTTTGTTATGTTTACACATGGAATGCTGTCTACCTGCCTTAGCAACGGTAGTACTATTAGTTTGGACTCAGCACCCGTTCACTCGGGGGTTGTTAAGGACAATTACCTACATGGCTCACAGTGGTGAGAATGTATCGCGAACTGCCTTGGGCAGTCAACCCGCAGTCATTGGTATCGATAGGTTCATGTCGATAACTAACATGCCTCATTTCACTCTGTGTACGTGCTGGTTATACGTAACGCTTTCGAACTATATATGCTATTATCAAACTTGTATGCTCACCTTTACACTATGTGTATTGACTTTTACTTTAACGTATGTGACAGGTGC
Source organism: Helianthus tuberosus (assembly GCA_030545235.1). Lineage (NCBI taxonomy): Eukaryota > Viridiplantae > Streptophyta > Magnoliopsida > Asterales > Asteraceae > Helianthus > Helianthus tuberosus. The sequence goes on from CM060437.1 coordinate 75,067,187, forward strand.
TTAGGAAGTTTACATGCTTAGCTTGCTGTGAACTTGAGGCTAGGAAAGGTCTAGGATGCTCTCTGTGTTGTGATAAAATCGAGGCTAGGAAAAGAGGTCCTAGAAACCAATAAATAAACTATCTATGTACAAATCTGAGTTGTCGGAACAAAACTACTTGACTAGATTTGTCTGTAATAATTTGTTTGCCTTTTGAGACATGGTATGGGACATGTTACTTTAAATTAATTGGTAATGATAATTGTTATGGAAACTTCTGGACAATCTGTTTCGCTCAGTGCCATGCCCCGATGTTTTCGCCATCGGTTGGGGTGTGACATCAGGCTACTGTCAGAACTAAATATGGTTAAGATTGAAGGCATGAAAATTGGAGCGAATGTGGCTAAATTTGACCGCTGTCCATTTTAACCTGGGAGGCTTCCTCGGGCTAAGACTCGTAGACAACCTCCGAGCAGCTACAGATCTGGGGGGAGTCATTGGTTACATCAGGATGCGCCACATTTCATCAGGACGGGGAATTATGGCAACAAGGGTACATACGCAGGTGTGGTGTCTGGAGTGGAGAAGGAGAAACAGGAATTCATCAACATCCAGATACCACCGGTAGACTTAGGCAACCACAAGCATTGGTACAAAAAACCTGTCATAGGGGTGGCAAAAGATTTTGACACTTTGAATGATATGAAGGAGAGGCTTATGGACGGTGGCATTGAAAATTTCCAGCTCAGGTATCTTGGTGGGTTGAAGGTTATCCTATCCTTTACCTTTAGGTCGCAAGCGGCTAAAGAATTCATTGGCAATCTGGAGACCTGGTCTAAGTTGTTCCTGGAAGTGAAGCTGTGGGGAGGAGAGGAAATATGTTATGAGAGGATCGCCTGGATTACTGTTCGAGGGGTCCCAATGTCGCGCTGGGATCACAAGGTGCTTAATTTGATCGGAAGTAAAGTTGAGGAGGTGGTCTATGATTCGGAAACCTCGTGGGATGAAGAGAACCTTAATTTTAACCGGCTAGCAGTAGTTGTTAAAGATGGTCTACCGATCTGCAAAAGCTTTAAGGGGTGTTTGGCTTAGCTTTTTGAAACAGTTTATTGTCTTTTTGAAAAAACCAATAACATAAATTAATGTTTGTACAAGTGAAAATGACTTTTTAAACAACTTTTTGTATAAGGTGGAAAAGTCATTTTAAAAAGCTAGAGAACCTTGACTTTTTAAAACTCTTTTTCACTTTTTATGAAATATTACCTTTTCTCACCTCATAAGCTCATCCAAACATTTTTTTTAAACAACTTATTAACTTATTGACTTTTCTCACCTCATAAGCTCATCCAAACACTTTTTTAAAAACTTCTTTTGTTTACATCATTATGTCTTTTTATTTATCATTGTGTCTTTTTTATATTTGCGTCATTGTGTCTTTTTTGTGACTTATTGTGTCTTTTTTTTGACGTTGTGTTATATTTTTCGGTATTGTGTTGTATTTTTTGATCCGTTATATTTTAGTACACTTTTTATTTTTAAGAACATTTGTAGAATAACTTTACCCTATATAATATATCATGTATTTTGTCATATGATCATCCATTATTTTTAGATATGAAACTTTAACAAAATCTTTTAGTGCCAATGAGGTAGTGGTTGAGTGGTTGGGGAAATAGTTGGTATTTCTTATGACCCACGTTCGACTCCCACTCTCCCTATTATTTTCTGCGGCATCCAGGTGAATGACGAATACAGGTGGTGCCGGTTCGTCTTGGATGAGAGGCAAGATTTTACCGATTTTTCCACTGTCGTGCCTTCGGACGGGTAGAGGTCGGGTTTCCGTGCATCTGGGAGAGCCAAGGGGCTGGCGGTGGTCGAGTAGTAGACCTTGGCTATAGCGCCCGGTGTCACGGTGGTTGGCATGTGGTTCCTTGCCGTTGAAAAAAAAAAACAACAAAATCTTTTAGCTTATAGAAATATTTAACAAAATCTTTTAGCTTATAGAAATATATTTGAGAGCTACGTACACCGGACCTTATTTTGAGATAGAAATTTTAATCATAAAATATTTCATTTGCAAAAAATGTGATCATAAAAATCTTCATTTGCAAAAAAACTGTGATTATAAAAATCATTTGTCACAAAGTAGGTTTTCAGTTGTGTAATTTACTATTTTATTAGATATAATAATAACATTGATATAACATTTTTTTAAAACAATTGGTTGATTATAGTATAAAAAATGTTAAATTTAATAAAACTAAAGTTACTACTAACATCATTGCTACTTTAACATTGGACTCATTCTATACTGTATTAAAAGACAAAGTCGGTGGAAATCTAACCGGCTTTGCCTCCTCTCCCCATACTTTCACGATTTTGCAATTTTAGCTCATTGACTTTTGCACCTTCAAAGTTTCATAAAATGACAAATTTAGTCACTAAACTACTACTTCATTTTACAAATAGTTTGCTTTTGACACTCCAATTTTGTAGTAGTTTCCTTTTCAGTTCCAACTTTGTTATAGTCACCTTCTTACCCCAAAACATTATCAAATTTTATCTTTACCTTTTCTTAGCCCTTAAGTTTAGGAAATGCAATTTTTAACCACTTAACTTTTTTTATGAACTTTGTAAATGCCACTTTGACCCTCTCGAGAGTTTTTGGCTTGACGATATAAATTCAGTTAGTCGGGTCGCGTATAATACGTTATGATTGTACGATATAAATTCGATTTACGTTATGTTTTGATCCAATGACAATGCAACTATAGAATACATTGAGTTCAATCGGATACGTCAAAACGTGTGTTTTCATATGGTTAACACATCACATAACGCTTGGACTAATACGGTCGATATTTGCGAAGTACTCGCGTCACTACACGCGCAGATCTTATTACTAGTTTTATCCTATTAGGGTACGTATGACTTTTTGATATAATATTTTTTTTAAACAATTGGGTGATTATACTACAAAAAAAATGTTAAATTTTAATAAAGGGTAAAGTGAATATGGTGCTGTTAAGCATCTAACCTTACATGTGAAACCCTCAAAACTACGTAGTTTTGATTATGATTTATAAAAAAAAATGATTTTTACTCTTTTTACTCCTGGTTTGTGACAACCCGCACTAAACCAGGTATCCGTACGACTTAACTAATGATTAATTACTGCTTAATTACTGTGCTTGTTTGAACTAGCTGATGAACTGCTACTTGATATCTGATACATGTACTTACTTGCATCATACTTTACTTATCGTCACTACAATACTTACATACTGAACCTTAGTGACAAACATGATGCACAAAAAGCACAGTAGCACAATAACGGATAACCTATTGAACATGCTGATAAAGCCAGCATCAGGCAAACACAGCCTCCAAGGCCTATAAGAGCCTGAGATATTTTGCTACACTAGTAGTGAGTGTAGGGATACAAGGGTTGTGGAACTGCGTCTCTAGGAATAAGTTACAATGACTGGATGTGCCTAAAACGTACTCTAAGTACAAAACTCAGCACTTTACAAAATAATTCAGCTTTTAGCTAACTAATAAAGTGCCAAAATATGAGAAAAATAACACTAGACACTTTCCAAAGTGTCAGGAATAAGCTGTGTCACTAAAGAGAGAAATAACGACACTTTAAAGCTTTAGTAACGCTTTAACGGATTACTATCCAACCAAACAACCGGACTATACCCGGAACATGAAAATATTGTTATTTTCCTTGTTTATCTTTTTCTGAGCCAGTTAGGGTCCCCGACTACCCTAACACCCGTCATAACACACTACACTTTAGTAACTAAGTTAAACCCTTAACTAACTTGGTTTATCTAACTAAATACTTGTTCCTAGTTGAAATCGAACCAAGGGACCCCCCCCCCCCAACCGAATCGGTCACCTAGTGACCACCTCATGTACTTGCAAGATTTGCTAAATCTAGTTTGCTAAATATCTAACCTACACATGGACCTTTGGATAATACTCTTGATAATTGCCTATACGATCTAACCTTAAACCACTAATCACTTCCATCACCACATCTCAACCAAACAACTCTCTCCCTCTCTACATAGCTCTCGGCCGAACCCCCTTGAGCACCCACCCATCATTTTCGGTTTTGATCTTCAAGTTCCATCATCATTCAAGCTTCAAGGGTCTCGTATTAGGAAGCTTGGAGCAAGCGGAACGCGAAGGACCTCTTTCTTTGGCTTTTATCCACCTCATTTGCGCATAGATTCTTCCCTAGCCTCGAGCTAGAGGTATAATGCTTAAAACTCGTATTTGAACTAATCTAAAGTGGTTAAAAGGATTTGTATCGGTTAAATCTCGTTAAAATGCAAAATGATGCACAAAAGTCTACTAAAAACACTTAAAATGGTGGTTAATAGCTTATATGTTGTGTAAATGTTGTAGTAATTGAAAGTGGTGATTATTTAGACCCGATCTATGTTGTGGTAGCTCGGATCATCGTTTAACCCGGTATAGTCATGTTCTTGAATCATGACACAAAGCTATTTTAAAAGTAACAAGGGTTAGAAGGTGAAACTCTACCACACATGAAACATGAACTTGTGTAAAAATGTTTTACTTGCGTAAAAGTGATTTAACTTGTACAATAGTGTTTAAAACTAGCGGATCTACGCATCTGCAAGTGGTATTTTCAAAGAACCACATATCAAAGAAATCATGTATTTTAAAAGATAGATTCTACACTAACAAGCATGATTTTTACAAACCACAAGTGTGTAAACACTTGTGAAATGAAAAGATCCGACAAAATAACGGGTTTTGTAAAAGATGACGGGAAGTTGTAAAGATGGATTTTCTCTAAAAACGGGGTTTTTACAAGATCAAATTACATTATATGAAGATCTACTAAATTTAAGGGGATTTATACCACAGTTTTGGGAAAACTGCAAGTTCATGTAATTTTTGGCAATTTACACATATGTTGATTTGTTGTTGTGATGAAAGTTGTTCGGATCAAGTAAAGAAAATTGTTGAGTTGATTTGATAAAGAAAATGATACGCTTGAAAGCGTGGCCACCTCCAGTTACAGAGGAAACTCTGGCGAAATTTTTCTAAAAACCTAACACTTAGAACTAATTACACTACAAGTGTTAGAATTATTTTTGACATGTTTTCGAAACATAAATTTCGCCATGACTTTATTTACTAAATATTCGGAGGTGGGATTTTCACAAAATTTAACGTGATAAATATATATATTTTTCACACACTGTTTATGATTATTTTGTGAAATACATAAATATTATTTTTAGAGTAAAAATAATATTTACGAACGTTAACGAATCCAAAATAATACGAACGCTTTCACCATAAATATATAAGTTACACAGGTAAGTATATTACCACTCGATTGTTAAAACATAACTTACGCACTTACGGAAATATTTATGAACGCGTATTTTAACAACGTATTATTAGAGAAGATTTATGAGAAATGAAAATATAATATTTTTGAGAAAAATACTTATATTTTGGAATTGGAAATATATACATATTAAGTGAGACTTAATGATATAATTTGAACGCACATGTATTGAATCCCCCATCCTTGGGAAGGAGATTAACTACCAAGTATATACAGAACGTAAACACGAAATAGTTGTCTAACTATTTCCCAAAGATTTAACTACAAAGCTAAGGAACGGCCGTTCGTCTAATAGAATTAGCACTTGTAGGTCGTCGCGCAGCTTTCTGATTTGGAGTACTTGGTAGAGACGCACTGACAGTGAGTTCATGTCCCCCTTTTCTCTAACTGTTTTCAGTTTTCTTAACTGCGGGGGTGAAATACATGTTACTTTGTTTACAAGTACTTTATACACGGTATGGTTAGCGTAAGGAGGTTTACTACTTAGATCATGTGAATGGGTAGGCAGAAACACCGAGGGACGTAAGCGGTAGATCTATCTGGGTGTAGCGAGCCCAACTCTAGGCCCAACAGAACGGACCTCTAAGAGGCCCAGCAGAACGGACCTTGAGTGACTTTGTACCCGACGCAAAAATCTGCTAGGTTGAGTCTTCCTACTTGCATTTCACACATGCTAATGGCCTTGCAAACCATTGGTGATCTCTTTTCCTTACACTGCTACATACCAGGGAACTTTTATACTTACAAGTGTTTTACATACTCACTTACACATGAACTCGCTCAACATTATTGTTGATTTTTCAACTTACATGTATTTCAGGAAATTAAAAGGGATCTGGCACGGTATGGCATGTTTTCCGCTGCACTAGTTTCCGAGGTCATCCGGGGTTTAGGGGATGTGTCTCTTTCCTGGACAAGACACAACCCTTAAATCATGTTTATGTTATGTTTCAAGTTTGTAATGTCTGTTGAACAAGGTTATGGTTGTTAGGGTATGTTCCCGTTAAAACAATGGTACTGTATTTGGTTTTCAAAACTTAATGGATGATCTTGCATGTTTTTAATTCATATAGCTTGGTTATGATTAAGCTATGGTATTAAGAAGTCACACCAAAATAACCACGCTTCCGCAAAGCCAGGGTGTGACAGCTTGGTATCAGAGCTCTGATCATAGCAAACTAGGATTCCTTCTTGAGTCTAGACTATGATCACTAGGGCTCTCACGAAAACATTTTTATGCATACCACTTAAGTCCAGATCCAAAACTTTTTACAACCAAATGTTGAGCACATTTTATTAATTATAGGCTCAGTCCGGAAGGGCTGAGGCTCGGTCTGAGAGATCGAGGTAGTTGGCTAGTGGGACTAGGAAGAGTAGGCTCAGTTTGGAGACTGAGGATCGGTGTTGGAGACCGAGGCTCGGTCTGAGAGATCGAGGTAGTTGGCTAGTGAGACTAGGAAGAGTAGGCTCAGTCTAGAAAGGCTGAGGCTCGGTCTGAGAGGCCGAGGCTCGGTCTGAGAGATCGAGGTGGTTGGCTAGTTGGACTAGGAAGAGTAGGCTCAGTTTGGAGGCTGAGGCTCGGTATTGGAGACTGAGGCTCGATCTGAGAGGTCGAGGTAGTTGATAGAGCAGTCTAGGAGACTGGGAGGCTAGTGGGACTAGGAGAATTATTTGATTGACTAACATGTTTATATGATTATATGATTGATTATTATACGTACATGTGTTTGTGTTACAAACGACATGCTTTCATCATGTACTAGAAAGATGGGCACTACGAATCCCATGGCCATAGTATCAGACGACATAGTTTCATCGAAGCACGAGGTGTACATTTCCGATACTACCGGCACAGACAATGACGACTTTCAGCCCTTTTGCACTGCCTGAAGTCGTAGCAGAGCCTACTGATGGCCATCTTGTTGGGAATTTGCCCCCCTTGCCGCTTATCCTGTTGTTGATATGCCCCCCTCCCGACGTGGCCTCTGACGACGATAACGATCTACTGGAGGAGGACCCATTCGAGGGCAGGGCCCTATTGCTGTTGGCATTAGACTACTGCATGCGGACGCTCCTGTAGGGGAAACTCATGTCCATTCCCCTATCCCAGACTCATTTGAGTTTCTGACATCCGCATCTTCGCACATACAGGGAATGCAGCACCACTCATACGACGCCGACCCTGATATGGCATCATCAGCTACACCGGATCCCGCCCAAAGCTTTGAGTTTGATCACGATATTGAGGTTGATCCTGCTTTTCCACCTGGTTTTGATCCAGACCATGACCTTGGGTTCATACACTTAGACCAGCCCTTGGAGGATCCTGTAACCCCCTGTGTTAGTTGATCCAGCTGATCTTGAAATGGAGTTTTTGATCCGGAGCCGGCCGTGGCCCCTGAGCCAGGCGCTGCTCCTGACCCCGCATTGGAGCATGACCCTGTTCATGCCAATGCACCTACTATTTCTCCTTGATTGATCATCTGCTTGGACGAGAGAAAATTTGGGGTAACTGTGCAAGACAAATTATTATTACGGGGGCCCACGTAATAACGATTTGTAGTGCACAGGAATCCTGGTGGACTCTGCGGGTCAAGCTAATGATAACCAATGCAGCAGGAAATAACTTAAGCACGAATGACCAAGGCGATGTAGCCTCGAGTTCATTCTATTACGAGCAACAAGCCAAATTGGCAAGCCTATGTGAAGGCTCAGAAAATTACTCCCCCACTCATACATTGAGTATATTCGCGTGTAAAATTGGGTGATTACATGATGGCTTATGTTGCCATATATACCTCATAGACAATTGAAACGTTGTCTAACCCGCTTCACACCACTTCGACAAAAGGGAATGTCACCCAGACGTGACCCAAACACCAGTACGTTGCCAAGGACAGAAGCCGAGCTGCAAGAACGCATCTCACAGATAAATGCACGACATGAAGCCCTCCGCTCTAGGTACAACGATGGCATTACTGGAAATAACCCTCCAACTGGCTGCACCTATCAACAGTTCCTGAACTGCAAGCCTTTGAACTTTGACGGAGCAGGAGGCACCGTTGCATTTGTTCGTTGGTCCGAAAAGACCAACTCCATTCCAAGAATGAGTGACTATTCGTCCCAACAGAGTGTTACCTATATCTCGGGGATATTTCTAGATGGCACACTCTCTTAATGGAACCTCCAGGTTCAGACCCTTGGCACAGACGCTGCTTATGCATTGAGCTGGGATGAGCTCAAGGAAACGATTGAGAAGAAATGTTGTTTTAGGACTGGAATTTAGAAGCTCGAGGTGGAGTTCAGGAATTTGAAAATGGACGAACCAGAAATTCCTGAACTTGTCCAGCGATCGCACGACTTATCTAAGGTCGCCCCCTACTTAGTCAAACCAGAGTTCAAAAGGATTGAACGATTCATTTGACACTTGCACCCAGATCAGGGGTATGGTTACTACCTCGAAGCCCTCAACCATTGCAGAGGCTATCAATATGGGTGAGTTATTTATAACATGAGATGTTATGTGATTGATAACATGAGATGTTATGTGTTGATATTGTTGTATACTTACGTACACTCTACTTACTACGACCTGACCAACGTAAACCATCTTTTAGAAGATGCCGCCGAGACGTGAGACACGCATGCCTACCAATGAGGTAGAACTCCAGCAAATTATCACTGCTGACATCGCACAATACGCCGCTTCACAAGGAGGACCCAGCGGAAGCAGCACGAATAACAATGGCAACAATAATCCACCTCATGGGTGCACCTACAAGCAGTTCTTAGACTGCAAGCCCGTAAACTTTGATGGCACAGGAGGTGCTGTCGCCTTTGTTCGTTGGGCTGAGAAAACCGAATCTGTTCTTCGCATGAGCAAATGCGCACTGGATCAGCAAGTCACCTATATCTCAGGGCTATTCTTGGATGGAGCCCTCTCTTGGTGGAATCGGCAAGTACCGACACTTGGTGAAGCTGCTGCCTACGCGCTAACCTGGACCGAACTGAAGGAACTTATGCGCAAAAAGTACTGCTCTCGCGCAGAAATCCAGAGATTGGAAACCGAGTTCTGGCATTTGAAAATGGACGGTCCAAAGATCGCAGAATACGTTCAGAGGTTCCATGACTTATCGCATGTGGTACCCTACATGGTCACTCCTGAGTTCAAGAGAATTGAACGCTTCATTTGGGGATTAGCTCCTCAAATCATAAGCATGGTAACCTCATCCAAGCCTGCGACCATTACTGAGGCGATTGATTTGAGCGTAGCTCTCACTGAGGAGGCTATTCGTTTGAACAAGTTTGATGAGATCAAGACGAAGAAGGCAGAGACTCATGTTGAGTCATCAGGAGGTAACAAACGGAAGTTCTCAAACTTCAAGCAGGGCGCCAGTGTGGCGGTTAAGAAAGGAGGATCAGACACGCCAGCTCAGGTTACAGCTGGTAGAGGAAAGAAAGGAAAAGGGTATATGGGCACCCAGCCCAAATGCAACACCTGCCAGCGCCACCATTCTGGTCATTGCGGGCCAAAAGTATGCGAAGCATGTGGGAAACGTGGCCACTCGAAGGACACTTGTTGGGCCACTGCTGGTCAGGGAGGCCAGGGAGGATTCGGAAACAGAAATTACAACCGGGGTGGGAATGGAAATCGCCCACAAGGAAACTATGGAGGTAATGAGAATCGAGGCAACAATGCTAACCAAGCGGGCGCCGTGAATCGTAATCTGAGGAATGATCAAGCTGGTGGAAACGGGCAAAGACTTGGGTGCTTTCACTGCGGTGATATCGGGCATTTTAAGAAGAACTGCCCAGAGTTAAACCAAGCCCGTGGAAGAGTGTTCCAACTCGAAGCAAAGGAAGCGCGCCAGGACCCCAATGTCGTTACTGGTACGTTCCCTGTGAATCAACGCTATGCATCCGTTTTATTTGATACTGGTGCCGATTATAGCTTCGTGTCGTTAGAATTTAAGAATATGCTTGGGTTAGCCGCTAATAAATTAGATATTCCCTACTCGATCGAATTGGCCAATGGGAAGTTAGTAGAAGCCAATGAAGTTATCAGAGGTTGTGTGATCGAATTAGGAGAGCGTGAGTTTGCTTTAGATCTACTACCAGTCCAGTTGGGAAGCTTCGACGTGGTAGTGGGAATGGATTGGTTATCAGGCAACAAGGCTGAGATAGTTTGTCACGAAAAGGTTGTTCGTATCCCAACCGATGATGGTGAGACCATTGTTGTTCATGGAGAGAAGCGTGAGACGCCATTGAGGATTATCAGCTGCTTGAAAGCAAGGATTTTTTTGCAGAAAGGATGTGTTGCCTTCCTGGCACACATTGTGGATAAGAAGGCTGCTGAGCCAAGAATCGAAGACATCCCTGTCGTAAGGGAGTATCCAGAAGTCTTCCCAGAAGACTTGCCTGGACTGCCACCTCAGAGGCAAGTAGAGTTTCGCATCGACTTAGTTCCAGGCGCCGCGCCTGTGGCTAAGGCACCTTATAGACTTGCTCCATCTGAGATGCAGGAACTGTCGACACAACTTCAAGAGTTGTTGGACAAGGGTTTTATCCGACCAAGCTTCTCGCCTTGGGGAGCTCCGGTCCTGTTTGTCAAGAAGAAGGACGGTAGTTTTCGAATGTGCATTGACTACCGGGAGTTAAACAAGCTGACGATCAAGAATAGATATCCTCTGCCAAGAATCGATGATCTGTTCGACCAACTTCAAGGTTCAAGCTTTTATTCGAAGATCGATCTTCGATCTGGATACCATCAGTTACGGATACAAGAGGAAAGTATCCCAAAGACAGCCTTCAGAACTCGTTATGGGCACTACGAGTTCCTAGTTATGCCGTTTGGTTTGACAAACGCACCTGCAGTCTTTATGGATTTGATGAATAGAGTTTGCAAACCGTACTTGGATAAGTTCGTGATTGTATTCATCGACGACATCTTGATTTATTCAAAGACGAAGGCTGAACACGAGCAGCATCTTAGAGCCATTCTAGAGCTGCTAAAGAAGGAACAGCTGTATGCCAAATTCTCCAAGTGCGAATTTTGGCTACGTGAAGTTCAATTCCTTGGGCACGTGGTAAATGGAGATGGAATCCATGTGGATCCAACCAAGATCGAGGCGATCAAGAATTGGGAAACGCCAAAGACGCCAACCGAGATTCGACAATTCTTGGGTTTGGCTGGCTACTATCGAAGGTTCATTGAGGATTTCTCAAAAATCGCTCAACCTTTGACGCTCCTCACCCAGAAGGATAAGAAGTTTGATTGGGAAATCAAACAAGATGGAGCGTTACAAATACTGAAGGATAACCTCTGCAATGCGCCAATCTTAGCACTACCGGAAGGTACTGACGATTTTGTGGTATACTATGACGCTTCGCGTCAAGGATTAGGTTGCGTGTTGATGCAACGCCAAAAGGTTATTGCGTACGCATCGCGTCAATTGAAAGTGCACGAAAAGAACTATACCACACACGATTTGGAGCTCGGCGCAGTGGTTTTTGCTTTAAAGATCTGGAGACACTACCTTTATGGTACAAAGTGTACAATCTTTACAGATCACAAGAGCCTACAACATATATTCAACCAGAAGGAGTTGAATATGAGGCAAAGACGATGGGTTGAGTTGCTAAACGACTACGACTGCGAGATAAAGTATCATCCAGGGAAGGCGAATGTAGTTGCCGATGCCCTAAGTCGTAAAGAGAGAATCAAGCCCATAAGGGTTAGGGCTTTGGAAATGATTATTCGAACCGATCTTTCCTTGCGCATTCGTGCCGCGCAGAAAGAAGCCCTCAAGGAAGGAAACCTCGAAGAAGAATATCTCCGTGGGATGGAGAAGCTTTTGGTACCAAACGAGGAAGGAACGTTATGCTTCGAGAAAAGGATTTGGGTTCCTCTGTTTGGTGGTTTAAGGGAAGTTATTTTTGATGAAGCTCACAAATCATGGTACTCTATCCATCCAGGAGCGGATAAGATGTACCAGGATCTCAAAGATTATTATTGGTGGCCTAGGATGAAAGGCGATGTTGCTGTTTACGTGAGCAAATGTTTAACGTGCGCTAAGGTTAAAGCGGAATACCAGAAGCCTTCGGGACTTCTGCAACAACCCGAGATTCCCAAGTGGAAATGGGAACAAATCTCCATGGACTTTATTACGAAATTGCCAAGAACGCCAAGAGGCCATGACACTATCTGGGTGATAGTGGATCGATTAACGAAGTCAGCACACTTCTTACCCATCAGGGAGAAGGATAACACGAGCAAATTGGCTGAAATTTACATGAGAGAGATCGTCGCGCGCCATGGAGTGCCTCTCTCGATCATCTCTGATAGAGACGAAAGGTTTGTGTCAAGGATATGGCAATCCTTCCAAGAAGCCTTTGGCTCACAATTGAATCTGAGCACTGCGTTTCATCCTCAAACTAACGGCCAGAGCGAGCGAACGATACAGACTTTGGAAGACATGCTGAGAGCGTGTGTTATGGATTTGGGCGGTAGCTGGGACAAGCATTTGCCTTTGGTCGAATTTTCATACAACAACAGCTACCACACCAGTATTGGTGTCGCGCCATTTGAAGCCCTTTACGGACGCAAGTGCCGATCACCCTTATGTTGGGCTGACGCAGGTGATAGGCAGCTTGCTGGTCCCGAAATCGTCCAAGAGACGACAGACAAAATCGCGCAGATTATTAAACGCATCGAAGCAGCTCGCCACAGACAAAAGGCCTATGCGGATCCAAACCGGAAACATGTGGATTTCCAAGTTGGAGAAATGGTTTTATTGAAGGTATCACCCTGGAAGGGGGTGGCACGCTTTGGGAAGCGTGGGAAGTTAAATCCGCGCTACATTGGTCCTTTCAGAATTCTGGAAAGAATAGGACTAGTAGCATACAAGTTGGACCTACCTGCTGAACTGAATGGTGTTCACGATACATTTCATGTATCCAATCTAAAGAAAAGTCCAACTCAAGTCACCGTTGCCATTCCCACCGACGAGATTCATGTTGACGACACGCTCCACTTCATTGAAGAACCTGTTGAGGTCACAGATTGGAAAATTAACAAGACCCGACGGAGCAGTGTCAAACTCGTCAAAGTTCGTTGGAATGCCAGACATGGTCCTGAATACACCTGGGAACGTGAGGACCGGATGAAAGAGAAATACCCCCACCTTTTTCCTAAGAACCCTGCATCTAGTAGCAGAACTTAAATTTCGGGACGAAATTTATTTAACGGGGGGAGAATGTGACAACCCGCACTAAACCAGGTATCCGTACGACTTAACAAATGATTAATTACTGCTTAATTACTGTGCTTGTTTGAACTAGCTGATGAACTGCTACTTGATATCTGATACATGTACTTACTTGCATCATACTTTACTTATCGTCACTACAATACTTACATACTGAACCTTAGTGACAAACATGATGCACAAAAAGCACAGTAGCACAATAACGGATAACCTATTGAACATGCTGATAAAGCTAGCATCAGGCAAACACTGCCTCCAAGGCCTATAAGAGCCTGAGATATTTTGCTACACTAGTAGTGAGTGTAGGGATACAAGGGTTGTGGAACTGCGTCTCTAGGAATAAGTTACAATGACTGGATGTGCCTAAAACGTACTCTAAGTACAAAACTCAGCACTTTACAAAATAATTCAGCTTTTAGCTAACTAATAAAGTGCCAAAATATGAGAAAAATAACACTAGACACTTTCCAAAGTGTCAGGAATAAGTTGTGTCACTAAAGAGAGAAATAACGACACTTTAAAGCTTTAGTAACGCTTTAACGGATTACTATCCAACCAAACAACCGGACTATACCCGGAACATGAAAATATTGTTATTTTCCTTGTTTATCTTTTTCTGAGCCAGTTAGGGTCCCCGACTACCCTAACACCCGTCATAACACACTACACTTTAGTAACTAAGTTAAACCCTTAACTAACTTGGTTTATCTAACTAAATACTTGTGCCTAGTTGAAATCGAACCAAGGGACCCCCCCCCCAACCGAATCGGTCACCTAGTGACCACCTCATGTACTTGCAAGATTTGCTAAATCTAGTTTGCTAAATATCTAACCTACACATGGACCTTTGGATAATACTCTTGATAATTTCCTATAAGATCTAACCTTAAACCACTAATCACTTCCATCACCACATCTCAACCAAACAACTCTCTCCCTCTCTACATAGCTCTCGGCCGAACCCCCTTGAGCACCCACCCATCATTTTCGGTTTTGATCTTCAAGTTCCATCATCATTCAAGCATCAAGGGTCTCGTATTAGGAAACTTGGAGCAAGCGGAACGCGAAGGACCTCTTTCTTTGGCTTTTATCCACCTCATTTGCGCATAGATTCTTCCCTAGCCTCGAGCTAGAGGTATAATGCTTAAAACTCGTATTTGAACTAATCTAAAGTGGTTAAAAGGATTTGTATCGGTTAAATCTCGTTAAAATGCAAAATGATGCACAAAAGTCTACTAAAAACACTTAAAATGGTGGTTAATAGCTTATATGTTGTGTAAATGTTGTAGTAATTGAAAGTGGTGATTATTTAGACCCGATCTATGTTGTGGTAGCTCAGATCATCGTTTAACCCGGTATAGTCATGTTCTTGAATCATGACACAAAGCTATTTTAAAAGTAACAAGGGTTAGAAGGTGAAACTCTACCACACATGAAACATGAACTTGTGTAAAAATGTTTTACTTGCGTAAAAGTGTTTTAACTTGTACAATAGTGTTTAAAACTAGCGGATCTAGGCATCTGCAAGTGGTATTTTCAAAGAACCACATATCAAAGAAATCATGTATTTTAAAAGATAGATTCTACACTAACAAGCATGATTTTTACAAACCACAAGTGTGTAAACACTTGTGAAATGAAAAGATCCGACAAAATAACGGGTTTTGTAAAAGATGACGGGAAGTTGTAAAGATGGATTTTCTCTAAAAACGGGGTTTTTACAAGATCAAATTACATTATATGAAGATCTACTAAATTTAAGGGGATTTATACCACAGTTTTGGGAAAACTGCAAGTTCATGTAATTTTTGGCAATTTACACATATGTTGATTTGTTGTTGTGATGAAAGTTGTTCGGATCAAGTAAAGAAAATTGTTGAGTTGATTTGATAGAGAAAATGATACGATTGAAAGCGTGGCCACCTCCAGTTACAGAGGAAACTCTGGCGAAATTTTTCTAAAAACCTAACACTTAGAACTAATTACACTACAAGTGTTAGAATTATTTTTGACATGTTTTCGAAACATAAATTTCGCCATGACTTTATTTACTAAATATTCGGAGGTGGGATTTTCACAAAATTTAACGTGATAAATATATATATTTTTCACACACTGTTTATGATTATTTTGTGAAATACATAAATATTATTTTTAGAGTAAAAATAATATTTACGAACGTTAACGAATCCAAAATAATACGAACGCTTTCACCATAAATATATAAGTTACACAGGTAAGTATATTACCACTCGATTGTTAAAACATAACTTACGCACTTACGGAAATATTTATGAACGCGTATTTTAACAACGTATTATTAGAGAAGATTTATGAGAAATGAAAATATAATATTTTTGAGAAAAATACTTATATTTTGGAATTGGAAATATATACATATTAAGTGAGACTTAATGATATAATTTGAACGCACATGTATTGAATCCCCCATCCTTGGGAAGGATATTAACTACCAAGTATATACAGAACGTAAACACGAAATAGTTGTCTAACTATTTCCCAAAGATTTAACTACAAAGCTAAGGCACGGCCGTCCGTCTAATAGAATTAGCACTTGTAGGTCGTCGCGCAGCTTTCTGATTTGGAGTACTTGGTAGAGACGCACTGACAGTGAGTTCATGTCCCCCTTTTCTCTAACTGTTTTCAGTTTTCTTAACTGCGGGGGTGAAATACATGTTACTTTGTTTACAAGTACTTTATACACGGTATGGTTAGCGTAAGGAGGTTTACTACTTAGATCATGTGAATGGGTAGGCAGAAACACCGAGGGACGTAAGCGGTAGATCTATCTGGGTGTAGCGAGCCCAACTCTAGGCCCAACAGAACGGACCTCTAAGAGGCCCAGCAGAACGGACCTTGAGTGACTTTGTACCCGACGCAAAAATCTGCTAGGTTGAGTCTTCCTACTTGCATTTCACACATGCTAATGGCCTTGCAAACCATTGGTGATCTCTTTTCCTTACACTGCTACATACCAGGGAACTTTTATACTTACAAGTGTTTTACATACTCACTTACACATGAACTCGCTCAACATTATTGTTGATTTTTCAACTTACATGTATTTCAGGAAATTAAAAGGGATCTGGCACGGTATGGCATGTTTTCCGCTGCACTAGTTTCCGAGGTCATCCGGGGTTTAGGGGATGTGTCTCTTTCCTGGACAAGACACAACCCTTAAATCATGTTTATGTTATGTTTCAAGTTTGTAATGTCTGTTGAACAAGGTTATGGTTGTTAGGGTATGTTCCCGTTAAAACAATGGTACTGTATTTGGTTTTCAAAACTTAATGGATGATCTTGCATGTTTTTAATTCATATAGCTTGGTTATGATTAAGCTACGGTATTAAGAAGTCACACCAAAATAACCACGCTTCCGCAAAGCCAGGGTGTGACATGGTTCCTCTCCATTTATTTAGCCCACTTTAATTGATTTTGATATCCCTACGATCATATCCATGCTGCCTTCATGAGATTGTTATTCAACTTGCAATCGATCAACCACCAAGTTTACCTTTTGACTGAATAATTTTGAAATTGTTATTCCATTTGCAAATCATATCCCTATTGCCGATCAATGACAAGTTAATTTGCCCTAGCAATCGATCAAAGAGGTAAAAAAAATTATCTTACATCGTTCATCAATTTCACCATATGTCGATCATACATCGGACTCACCTTATAATTTAACGGCTTCGACCGATCCTAATCAATATAGTTACGAAGTTATAGTGATCAGCCTGTCACAAGTTTATTAGACAAATATATGTTCTTTGATCCATTACAATTTAACGGCTTCGACCGATCCTAATCAATCCACTTACGAAGTTAGTATGAACCCAATCTTAAATCGTTTCCCGAATGTGACAATGTCTCTTAAAAACTGAATTTTGACTCGTTTAATATGAGTTCGTTATATTTTGACTCGTCTAATACGAGTTCACTATATTTTGACCTGTTTAATATGAGTTCGCTATATTACCGGTTTAATATGAGTTCGCTACATTTTGACGCGTTTAATATGAGTTCGCTATATTTTGACTCGTCTAATACGAGTTCGCTATATTTAAGGCTTATCATGTAATGAATGATACTAAAATTTGTTTGATTTCTTCATACTATTGGTTAAAAAATTTGATACTATAAATCTTGTCTATTTTTCAAACAAATCACATGTTCATTATCTCTAAAAGTTTGAAAAATGCGTATTTCAAATCCATGTAAAAAGGCATAGCGGTTGTAAAACTCATATGCATCATCAGGACTGTCAAAATCCATTCCCCTTTCTCAAACCCATGATCAACATTAGCATCATTATTTTTCTCTATGTCAACATTCGAACCAGCCTGATTTGTTTCAAAAGTTTCCTCCTCAAATTGAGGTTGTAAATCCACTCTGTTATGTACATCCAAGCCGATAGCAAAAAAAAAAAAAAAAAAAAATTAGAGTCATTATCGCATTCGGGAAACGATGTACAAATGCATAGCGACTATAAAAATCATATACCTCATCAAGAGTATCGAAAACCTGTCCAGTTACATCACTAGCTACTTCTTTCTCAAACCTGAAATCCATGTCTAAGTCTTTTCTTAACTATACTTCAGCATTTGAACCGCTATGTGTGACTAAGTACCCATTTGCATCAATATCGTCAATCAGATTCGTTTTTAACGCCTCCTCCTCTAGTTGAACTTCTGAATCCATTAGCTTGTGCGTGTCCTACATCGACTAAAGCAAGAACATATTGGAACCAAAAAATTGATGATCAAGACAGGAAAAAAAGCATTGTTAATTCTAGTTAGTTACATCTACTACATGCAAATATTCCCTACGATTTGAATATTATTAAAAACTTTATCAATAAGTAGTAACTGGATTGATTAGGATCGGTTCGAAGCCGTTAAATTGTAATGGATCGAAGAACATATATTTGTCTAATAAACTTGTGACAGGCTGATCACTATAAACCAGAGTAAGAATTATTCGTCTAAAACTGAAAATTTAATCAAAACGGTGTTGCCGCTCTTTACTATTTTATCGACTCTGATGGTTTATACATGACGAATTGTAAGGTGAATCCGACATATGATCGACATATGGTGAAATTGATGAACGATGTAAGATAATTTTTTACCACTTTGATCGATTGCTAGGGCAAATTAACTTGTGATTGATCAGCAGTAGGGATATGAATTGCAAATGGAATTACAATTTCAAAATTATTCAGTCAAAAAGTAAACTTGGTGGTTGATCGATTGCAAGTTGAATAACAATCTGTTGAAGGAGCATGCATATGATCGTAGGGATATCAAAGTCAATTAAAGTGGGCTAAATAAATGGAGAGGAACCAAGAGTAAAAAGAGTAAAAATCATTTTTTTTTATAAATCATAATCAGAACTACGTAACTTTGAGGGTTTCACATGTAAGGTTAGATGCTTAAAAGCACCATATTCACTTTCACTACTAAAAGTAAAGTTACTACTAACACTACTTTTGACATTGGATTCATTTTTATCCTATTGGGGATATCTTTTTAATTATGTAGTGATCCAAACATCAGATCATTTCGTGTTATTTATTATTTAACAAATTAAGAAAGCACATATAACATATTTTTATTGACAAATTAAAAAAGATACAAATTATTAATTTTGAAATCATCATTATACAAAGCAAATTCATCATATCGCTAACTTTGGACACTTAGCCAACTAACCATATTGAACGGCAATATCAAAGAGGCAAACACTGAGTTGCTTTGGGTCACACAACATCGGCATATGATCAACGTGTTTAAGTTCTTTCACCTCATCGACCGGACTATTATCAATCATCCATTGTTGAAATTCTTTCTTAATGCCGTTATCTTCATCGCAAATGACATATGCCCGTTTTACAGAACCAAATCCTACTTTGGTAAATGGTTCCGCATTCCTTAGATCTTTCATAAATAACGACGAAGGCCTGATCAACGCTTTCCCTAATTCAAGATCCTGCTTTTCTTTAGAGTAAGATAGTTAATTAATTCACGTAAATATATACTTTTGAAAAATAATTATATGGAATGTTT
Source organism: Helianthus tuberosus (assembly GCA_030545235.1). Lineage (NCBI taxonomy): Eukaryota > Viridiplantae > Streptophyta > Magnoliopsida > Asterales > Asteraceae > Helianthus > Helianthus tuberosus. The sequence continues at coordinate 75,086,930 of CM060437.1, forward strand.
ATCACGGCTCTTTAGCAATGAATTTACTTAGGAAACTTCAATCTATACATATTTAAAATATAGATGAAAAAAATGAGTATGGAGCTCGGTAAAGTAGTTTTTAAATGATTATTGACCGACGTACTTATTATTCTTCTTGGCGAAGCTTGAAAATTTCCACCGGGAGGTCGGAAGTTACCGGACCTAAAAATTCTATTAAGTAATTTTTATTTTTATAAAACCGAGGGGTCGAAAACGTATATACCTAAAAAATTCTACACGAAACGTACATACATAACACTATTGAGCAAAAAGTTCGGGGGGTCGGGCGCCCCTCCCGGCCCCTTGAAAGCTACGCCCTTTTAGTTAAAGACCTCAATGCATCTTTTAGTTATACAACTTGCAATAAGAAGTTATTATTAGTTATTTGACTCGACCCCATCCGAACCGAAATTTCGGATGGCTAGTTAAGAGATATTTAGGCCCTATAAAAATAGCTCTAGCGAAAAAATAAAAATAAAAAAAATACATGGATCCGCCACTAACCTCAGCGGATGAGAGCTGATAGAGCTTGGAGGACAGAAACTTGGGGCCAAAAAACATAGAAATTTCAGAATCAGTTTGATCAGCATTGTATGGCAAGAACTCTGTGTCCAACCAAGCTTCTGCTGGAGTGATTTCATTATACTACAAAATCAAGATAAAATGAGTGATTTTTTTTAATCTAAAATAAAATAAGCTTACAAATTTTGAAACAGTTGATAAGACTTAAGAAAATTCATGATAACCTGGTCTAAAACATAAGAAGGCTTATGGTCGGAATCCGGCATGAAGGCGGTGAGGAAGACGCCGACGGAGACTTTTTCGGGGAACTTTTCCATGGCAAGGGCGATGTTCATGCCACCGAGGCTATGACCCACCAGCACAACCATCTCCTCGGGCGGAATGGTGGCCATGAACTCCAGCAATGGCTTTGTGTAGTCAGAAAGTGTAGCCACTTGTTGTATGACTTTGGTATTGATACCCGAGGCGGCGAGATCAAAGGCGGATACGCGGTGGCCGGCAGCTTCTAGAAGGGGTTTGAGCTTGAACCAGCACCAGGCTCCATGGCATGCACCATGTACCAGGACGAAGTGGGTTTGAATGGTGGTGTGTACCATGTTGTTAGCTTTGTGTTGGTGTTTGTTGGTAGTGGGTTATTTATGAAGAGGATCACGTCTTAGACTAAAAATAGTTTTATTTATAAAATAAGAATTGTCGATTTTAGTCATTAGTTATGATCAACTAGCAGTTTACCCTGGGACAGGTTTTTAAGATTAAGAACGTCTAAAATTTTAAATTTTAAAACAAATAAAATAAGCTTTTAAATTTTAAAACAATTGATAATAAAATTCAATTCAAATAAAACAAGAAAAAGGAGTGATTTTTTTTATTGAAATATAAATAAAATAAGCTTTTAAATTTTAAAGCAATTGATAATAAAATTCATTATAACCTGGTCCAAAACATAAGAAGGGTAATTTTCGGAATCCGGCATGAAACCCAGGGTCGGCTCTTGGGCCGGTCAACTCGAGCTGTCGTTCAGGCATTGGCGGACCTAGGTTATGCCCAAGGTGGGCGGGCGCACCCCTTGAAAAAAAAAATTAGTGTATATTTTAGGTAAAAAACCCGACAACACCCCTTGAAAATATGCTTGAGCCACTCATCCGCACCCCCAGCAAATAATTCCTGAGTCCGCCACTGCGTTCAGGACCCAAATTTTTAAAGGGCTAGAAAGGTTTCTATGAGCTTTTTATATAGATAATTAATTATATATATATTTAATATATGCATCTACTCATCATGCAAAAAAGTGTTGGTGGTGGATTGAAAAAAAACTATATCAAAATAATGTAAAGGTCTCAAGTTCAAGTATTGACTCCATAAGTATTACGCCATCGTTTTGATGTGGCGGATAAAAGAAATATGAAATGATATTTGAAAATTGGATTAAGTTAAAAACACTTGTAAATTTTGTTTAAACCTACATGCGTGTTTACACGGGTCCTACAACTAGTAAATGATTAAAAGAAAGAAATTATAAAAATGTTTACATATGTTATATATAAACTAATAATATTAATAATAATAAAAGAGATTTCATTATAATTATAAAAATGAATATCGTATACATAAATGATTAAAAGAAAGAAATTATAAAAATGGTATTTGGATCAAAATGGCAATTTGAAATAATTAAATTAAAAATCCCTAAAATACCCCTGGTTAAAAATGAGGTTTTTGGATGAAGTTAAGCAATGTGATCAAAATTGCAACAAAAAGGAAAAGCCAGAAACCAAAAAAAGAAAGAAAAACTATTTAGACTAAAATGAAAAATTTGAACGAATCTCAAAGACTAAAATGCAATTTACTCTTTTGTTGAACTAGGAGTACTTTATAGTTGAATTTGGGGAACGTTTTTATTGAATGGAACCAGAGAAAAAAGAAGAGCAACTTCCAGACTTGACTTTTGATTATTTTTTCAATTTAAAAACTGAATATCGTCCCCTCTATGCCTGTTAGACGCTGCTGCTGTTGCTGGACTTGCAGTCCTTGTTAAATTCTTAATTTTGACTTTTGAGATTTGTGTTTTTAGATTTAACTTCGAGGTTTCAGTTTATTTACATTTATTAGCTTGATTGCTTTTATTAAGTACTAAATTTTCCGACGCTATTAGGCAATGTCGAAATGTAAAATAACTTCAATTTACATCGTCTAATAAAAAACGTATTATATGTAAGCCAACTCGTTTTCGAACAAAATTTACGTAAAAGCGTAAGCCAACTGAAAACGTACCAAAAAATAAACACCAAATCGTATTATATTTGACCCGACTTATTTGCCAAAAATATTTACGTCGAAACGTAAGCCAACCTGAATTTATACCGACACGTACACAGAAATAATAAGCATGCATGAAAATAATGTTTTTAATTAAAGAATGGTATGACGCGTTGCAGCGGCGTTGAAACATAAAGTAACTCAAACATATACGATCCAATGAAAACATATTATATTTGACCCGACTCTTTCTTCGAACAAAATTTATTTCAAAACCTAGACAACTGAATACGTGAATAAAAAAATAATCACGAAAACATATTATATTTGATGTGATTCATTTAAAAATTGCATTAAAACATAAATCAACTTGAATTTATACCAACACACGTAGATAAAAATAACCACATAAAACACAAAACTCGATTATAAAGTCTTTAGAAAGTTGAGAGCTTATAATTATCAATGCTGAAAGTAGGGGTGTACAGAATTCGTTTCGAATTCGAAAAATTCGAAATTCGTTTAAATTCGATTCGATTATCAAGAATTTATTTCAATTATAAGAATTCGATTCAATTCAAGTCAAGTAAATCGAATACGAATTTATAATTTCAAATTCGATTCGATTCGAAATTCGAATAAAAATTATACATTTTTATTTATTATTTTTATATATAATACATTAGGCTATAAATAACTAGTGGTTTTTTTATACGTAATTCATTTCCCAACCACAATTTTGGGCCGAAATGTTTTTTGTAGCCCGGGCCCTAAAATTTTTTGAGAGTTCTTGGGGACGGCACTGATGAAAGTGGTGAGAAAGACCGCGACGGAGACTTTTTCAGGGAACTTTTCCATTGCAAGGGCGATGTTCATCCCACCGAGGCTATGACCCACCAGCACAACCTTCTCCTCAGGCGGAATGGTGGACATGAGTCGGTGGCGGACCCAGAAATTTTTTCCTTGGGGTGCGGAAAAAATATAAAAATTTTAGGTCCCTAGCTATATAAAAAAACTCGGTTCATAGCGGGTCAGGTCATGTAAAACAAGTAAACATAAACAAACAAAGTTTCGCGAGTCGGGTTGGGTCAATTTCAATTTTGACACAATCAAACCTTATTTCCTAACTTCCTATCACATTAACAAACAAAGTTTCAAGTAAAATCGTAAATAACACAAAAAACCATCACAAGTAAAGTAACAACAAAAAACCATCAAAGTTCAAACCCAACCTACTTCTATTTACCCTAATCATTAAATAAAACAACAAAAAAACTTATCTAATACATAGCTTGGTTTTTAATTAGAAGAATTCGACGAAAAAATATGGTACAACCCTTTTTCTCTTGAAAAATCGCGGCATAACTTCTCTACTCATGGTTTTTATCACATATAAATTGCACCATAAGTTCATAAAAAAAACACTAAATACTTAAACAAAATAAATAATCATGTTCAACCAATAGCATAGTCCATAATTTTCAATTTTAGTTTTTAATCATTCAAGCCCTAGTTTTATATGTTGATTAGTAATCATATAAACAAAGAAAACTTAAAATAAAAGAACAAAATTATTAACTACAAGTCTAGAACAACTAAAAAAACATAAAAAGATTAAACCCTTATACATCTGTATTTTCACATAATCACCACATAAAACAACAAAAAACAATCAATAAAAAAGGATAAATCTTTGAGTTGGGTAGTTGGGTTAATAAAATTAGATTGTAGATTTGGTTAAGTAAAGTGAATAAGTGGTTAAAGAATAATTATACAAATTGTGTTATATACTTATATATTCATAATAATTAATGCTTAATTTTTTTATAAATTCATAATATTTTTTTCTAAGGAGGGCGATTGAAAATTTTCAAGGGGTGCGGTTAAAAAAATCCAAGGAGTTCGGTTGGGATTTTCGACGAAAATTAGCACTTAATTTTTTTTTCAAGGGGTGCGGCTGCCCACCCACCGTTGTGGGTAGGTCCACCCCTGCTATAAGTTCAAGCAATGGCTTTGTGTAGTCAGAAAGTGTAGTCACATCTTGTGGCTTGGGTATTGGGGCCGGAGGCGGCTAGATCAAAGGTGGATACGCGGTGGTCGGTGGCTTCTAGAAGGGGTTTGAGCTCGAACCAACACGAGGCTCCATGGCATGCACCAATTGTTGATTGGTGGTGTATACCATGTTGTTAGGTTTGGGTGCCGGAGTTTGTTTAATGTGGGCTGATTATAGGGACCATTGACGAATAACAAATTTATCACAGTGGGGTTGATAATAGGGGAGGGGATCAAATAAAAAGTTTAGTTTGGCTAGAAATGATAGAAAGCAATAGAATTATAACATGTGTCAAAATTTAAAAATAAGGGAAAGAGTATTTTAGTCAATTTTGTCCAATCCTCTTCATTCTTTTTTCTATAACTTCAAAACCCACCATTTTCAAAATCCACCTATTTCAACCTTTTCTTCACTTTCTATCTCAGTAATCACTACATTATAGTGCGATTTTTGTCACCAATCAATTATTCAAACACCCAATCAACGTGTTCTTCAATTTTATTTTATTTTTTGAAAAAATCCAGTTTAATTTCATATAATATTTTATTTTTCCAGTGATTTTGAAGCGAATCACTCCATTCATTGATTCGATCGCTAACAAATGTTTCTAACATTCAAATTTCATCAATCATTGAAGAAATCTGAATAAATAGGCGTCGATCTATGTAAGAAAATTTTGAATTGCATTTTTACGATCTAGGTTTTTGAATTAAGTCATTGCGTTTTAGAAAGGAATAAAAACAGTTTTTTTTTTGTATTTTCAGCCCATTGCGTTTAAGAAACAACACGTTTTATTGTGTTTTTAGTCCATTGCGTTTTAGGTAAAACACATTTTATGTGTTTTTAGTCAATTGCGTTTTAGAAAAAAAAAAAAAAAACACTTTCTTTTGTGTTTTAGGAGAAACACATTTTTATGTGTCTTTTGGTCCAATACGTTTTAGAAAAACACATTTTGAATTGTTTTTAGTCTATTGCGTTTTAGATAAAAACACGTTTTTATGTGTTTTTAGTCCATTGCGTTTTAGAAAAAAAAAAAAAAAACACTTTCTTTTGTGTTTTTTGTCTATTGCGTTTTAGGAAAAAACACATTTTTATATGTTTTTTGGTCCATTGCATTTTAGAAAAACATATTTTAAAGTGTTTTTAGTCCATTGCGTTTTAGGTAAAACACATTTTTATATGTTTTTAGTCAATTGCGTTAAAAAAAACACTTTCTTTTATGGTTTTAGTCCATTGCGTTTTAGAAAAAAAGTCATTATTTTGTGTTTTTCCATTGTGTTTTAGAAAGAAAACTTTTTTTTTTTTTTAATCCATTGCGTTTTAGAAAGAATACTTTGTTTTGTGTTTTTGATCAATTGCGTTTAAAAAAAACATTTTCTTTTGTGTTTTTTGTCCATTGCGTTTTAGAAAGAAATAACACTTTCTTTTGTGTTTTTAGTCTATTGCGTTTTAGAAAGAAAATATTTTTTGCGATTTTTGTCCATTGCGTCTTACGTATCTGGGTTATCGAAAACTTTTTTTCTTCAAAAATATAGTAATAGTGTGCTCGTTTTAAAAATAAAAAACGCTCGTTTTTATGGTGCAATTTTTATAAAAATAATAATGTTGTATGAAAAAGTTATTAACATTTTAAAAATGGGGAAAAATTGGAGGAGAGAGAAACTATTGACTTGAATGGACTAAAATACTCTCAAATTAACTCACGCGCCTTCTTCTTTTTGTTCAATCTCACTTATTTAATCTTAGCCCTTGATTAGTTAATAGATTGTCAGGATTACTTTCTAGGCTCTCATTTAATCTTAGTCCTTGATTAGTTAATAGATTGTCAGGATTACTTTCTAGGCTTTCTACCTAGGGATGGCAATGGGTCAGGTTTGGGACGAGTTTAGGTAATCACAAACCCAAACCCGATTAGATAAGCTTGTCCCAAACTCGTCCCAAAACCCGTCGGGTTTCTAGCGGGTAAATACCTATCGGGTATCGGGTATACCCGCGGGTTTCGGGTAACCCATTAATTTTAAAAAGTTTACCCGTTGGGTATACCCGACCCAAAACCCATCGGGTAACTACTAATCAATTACATTTAGTATTATCACTCAAGAAATATATCAAATAACTATAATGTATATGGAATAAAATACCATATTTATAGAAAAACGGATGTATTATATATTTACATATTTAAAAATATAAAAGAAATTATATCGGGTAAACGAGTTTACTTTATCGGGTAATTGGGTCGGGTAAACGGGTATATCACCAAATCCCAAACCCATCCCAAACTCGCAAAAAGAAATAAAAACTAGTCTCAAACCTGATTAACCGACCCAAAACCCGTCCCAGATGTGTCGGGTTTCGGGTTATTTATTATTTAACAAGTTAAGAAGGCACACATAACATATGTTTTATTGACAAATTAAAAAGATACAAATTATTAATTTTGAAATCATCATTATACAAAGGAAATGTCACACTCGACCGCGTCAAAACAATGAAACCGCGGCGGAAACGTCGGTGAGTGTTGCAACAGAATTATTGTCTCAACAACCATGGTAATTAAAGTTTCGTTTTATTGATTTATTAAGTAATGTACATTGTCTTAAAACCAAATCAACAAGTTACATATCGTCTATTATTGTTTTTATGTCACTAAGGCCACGTCCAGATCCTAAGTGAACATGCTTCCTAGCAATCAACATCACGCAACACCACCTGAAACATATGTAAAAACAAAGTCAGCAAAGAAATGCTGGCGAGCACATAGGTTTTATAAGAGTGTCGGATTCATAGCTCGTTTATATGTTGCAGTACCTCATTAGACTACAAGAGTCAAAAGTACAAACCTTGTTTTGAAAAGTGTATTGCAACATAATTAACCAACTCAAATCAAGTTAGTTATAGTTTATAAAATCTCGTAGCCATGATTCTTAACCCCAAAACATTTGTTTTAGTAAACTAATTCGTAAAACATCTAGTAAAAACTCGTTAATAAGACTCGTATGGTTTATATCATTTCGAAAACTTCGTTGTGTGACATCGTTTCAAAATCGTTTCCCAAGTGAACTAAATAATGACATGAAATGTAATATGATAAAAGCACTTATATATAAAATGTACCAACGGCGTATCTACCATGCTTTTATCATGCTACACACATCCCATTATCTAATCACTACCCAAAACCAATCGTTTATCCAATTCGTTTATCTCGTTTAAGTCGTTTCAAATCGTTTAACTCGTTTCCAAAATTGTTCTCGTTTTAATTGTGAAACTACTTTTGGTCGTCTCGCTAATAACATTCAAACCTTCGTGACTCGACTATCTCGAAACTCGTATTAACAAACCACCAAAGTGTAAGTTAACAATCATCAGATTCGGTCGTTACCTACATAACCCCCACACATAACCATGGGTGTAGTCTGATAACGGGATTTGTCAGATCCTATGGTACCATAACCTAATACTGGTCGGCTCGGCCAAAGCTAATGAATGTCATTCGTTATGTAATTACAACCAACAAGTTCGTTCACATTATCGAAATCGTTATTAATTTAATATAAACCATATCAATCGTTTTTGAAACCATCGTTTAAAATATCGAAATCGTTTTAATACATATGAATCACCCCATAACAATCGAAAACAGTAAAATAGGGGAACTATGTACTCACATTGAATAGAAGGCTATCGTTGATCTATGTAGGATCGTTTGCACGACCAAACGAGTCGTTCAGAAGAGTTCTAGACCAAAACGAGAGGCAGAATCAGACGTTTCGGTGTCGAATCAGCTTGATTTGCACTTGAAAGTAGTTTAACTGTCGTTTGTATTGATATGACAAATTTACAGCTCAATCTGACACTTCGGTAGAGCTTCGCTACCGGAATCATCAATGTTACAAATGAAAGCCTAACATCTCCTATTTATAGGCCAAGGCTTATAAGGAAGTTCACCTTATTTACAAATATGCCACCTTGTCTTTCTTATCTAAATATAACAATATAAGGCTAGTTTTAAACTGTTTCAGCTACGATCTGAATTGACGGAGGCGATAGACATTACTGCACCAACAGACTCCCCCTTGGATATTGCCGCAGTCAATCTCGTAGCGTCTTGTCTTTCTCTCTCTCTTTGAGTCTTCTTGAAGCTTTGACACGTTTTCATCAACGTAGACTCCCTCTTGCTTGAACAGAATCCCCGTGGATCTGTCTTCAGCTTCAGCTCCCTTTCGGTAGACTCTTTCTTCATCAATCTCTCTCTTTCTCTTCTTGTTCACAGGTTCAAAAACATCTCCTGGCTCTCCGTAGCAACAGGATCAGGAACCTGGCTTTTACGTCATCAGACTCCCCCTTTCGATAAGCTGGGATCGCAGTCTGGAATTTTCCTGCACATGCTCTACCCAAAAGTAAATTTCTCAATTTGTAAAGATTTAACAAATTTAGAATCCACTGGTAGATATCAATCACAGCTATGACATATTGTAAAAACAAATTTGGTTTCAAATTAATGAACCATTTTATCATTTCAAAATCATTTCACATTTCCAACAAACTCTCCCAACCCAATGTCGTTCATCATGTTTAGCACTTGGAATTTTGAAAATCATCTTTTCAACATCAGTTGTCGAAAATAAAATGAAATAAAATCTTTTTGATTTTTCAAAATTTATGCTAACACATTCTTTTTGGGTTTTGTTTTAATGAAAAGCAGTAAAGAAATATTTACAGACAATATTTTTGTGAGTTTGCATTATAGGATCATATCAGTTTATTGAGACAAATCAGCTGCACCGTTGATCTAAATATTACCACTTAAAGCTTTTAAACAATTCACCCTAGATCATCGATATTGTGATCCATATAAACTCTTCTAAGATGTTCGTAATGCTTACTGATACGATTAGGGTACATTAGATAGCACTAAAGTCTTATGTGCCCCACGATCTTAGCATATCCCCTCATCATGCAATACACTAACTCACGTAATGCCTTTAAACTTTCATCAACTGTGATTTGTGTAAAAATAAAAGCAGAATGTTTAAACATTAACAATCAGGTCGAAACTTCCGTATACGCAGAGAAAGTCCAATGTTTAAACAAAATAAAAACAAGTTGAAATTGTTTAGGCTTTAACCACCAGGTCGATACTCCCGTATACGCAGAGGTGATCCAAAGCTTAAACGAAACACCAAAGAAAAAAAAGCAGAACGTTTAGGCAATAACATCCAGTTCGATACTCACGTATACGCAGAGGATGTCCAATGCTTAAACAAAATAAAGAAATAAAACAAGTTTAAATCTTTCAAAATGAAAACACAGAATCACAGTGACTTTTCAGCAAAGTTGTGAAATCTCACAAACTTAACCGGTTTTATGTCCTAAGACAATCAGCGATTACCGAGTAGGTACATAGTCAAGAAGGACAAAACTAAGTACTATGCGTTCGACCGTGTTTCCCACTAGACTTAGGCTTTTTTGCTTTATGTTTGTATCATTCTTGCAAAACTACTAGTCTTAGCTGAGCCTATCGACACATCCCTAGCGAGACTGTTTAAAACTTTATAAAACTTTCCATTTCTCTAGCGTGCACTGATAGTCCACTGATGTACTATCATTTCCTCTTTTTACACAAAAGTCTTTTTGATTTTCCGATGTTTTTGAATTTTAGATTTTATCATGTTTTTAGATTTTTCAAATTTTCAAAATTTCTGAAATTTTCTACTCCCCCTAAAATCAAAATATGTTTCAATTTTGATTTTCTGGGAAAATTTGAAAGCAATAAACTGTACAAAGTAAATTGACAAACTGATGTAAATCGCTTCAATTCGCCATCCACTTGGCTTAAACAATCAGAACTCCCCCTGACAATAAACTATTTTCCCATTATGATTTCAAAACACTTAAGTTTGTTTTAATCAAAATGGTTTTTCCGGAAAATTAGTTTTGTGTGTCATTTCACAAACATGGGGTTTCATCACATTGTCTTTTCAATCACTTTGTAAAAATATCACATTTGTAAGTTTTTCACAAACACATTTTTAAGAATGATGCCGATTCATGCTCCACGATTACCAACTTGGGAGCTCCGGCAAGTCAGGATTTTTAAGTAAAGAATACAGACACCCAAGCCTGACCAGCTTTAGGTGTAACCTGTTCAATTTTACTCGGGGTTTGAACATTCCTTTTTGCTTCATAAAATTCTTTTACCCCTTTTGCCTTACCCTCAACCATTTTTCCAAAAATATTTTTCACATTGCCATTAAACGCCTTTTCGACATCAAATTCTTCCTTTTCAGCATAGAATTGATTCGAAATTTCAACTTTTCCAACTTTTGATTTTAAATTTTCAGCCCGCAATGGTGGAAAGTTGACATCATCCATCGGCGGAACTGAATTTTCTCCTTTTAGATCAACTTGTGGCTTCTCTGATTTTGACGAATCAGATTCATCGCCAGAACTATCATCTGAACTTTTAACAACCCATTTTTGTTTGTTTAAATTTACTCTTCTTTTGTAAAAATGTTTCGAACTTTCACCAACTTCGAAAGTCAAATTTTTGAACTTCACAAATTTTTCTGTTGGTTGTTCCTTTTTCTCAACACATTTTTCTTTCAATTTTGAGTTAGAAGAAACTCCCTGTTTTGTGTTGGTGGACTTTGGACAATTCCAAGCAATATCCTCTTGGCATTTGAAACAGGTTCTTCTTTCAACTCTCTGTTCAGATTCCTTCAACAGATTCTTTTGTTTTTTGGCGGGAAACTCCTTGTTTGACTGTCTCCAGAATGGTTTCTCCTTCTCCTCTTCAGAACATGTTCCTGAAACAAACACTGTTTTTGGTTTAAAATTTTTCATATTTTTATGATTTTCTGCATCGAAACCCAATCCTTTCTTTTTGAAATTACCGTTATGGTTTGGTTTCTTTCGATAACCCGAACCAGAACTGTAACCTTTTTTCTTGTTCAATCTTTGTTGAACTCTTGAAGTGTATTTTTTAGGTTTTTCAGTAAGATTTACATCTTTATTTCAGAAATATTAACTTCTGTTAATTTGAAAACCTTGTTGATCATTTCAGTTTTGACACTTCTTATTGAAATTCGTCAGCATAAAATAATTTGTCAGAATCATTCAAATTATATGTGTTGGTGCACTACATCTGTTGATTTCGTCTTAGATCATGTTATACATTGTATTGTATAGATTAGAGCGCGTTTTACGAGAAAACTGGAGAGAATTTGTGATTTAGAGAGTAGGTCCGCTTATACGGACATAGGAGGTCCGCTTATGTGTCATGTCCGTATATGGGAACCTATTTGGTTAGGTCCGCTTATTCGTACATGTCCGTATATGGGAACCTACCTGTTCAGGTCCGCTTATACGAACATATCCATATGTGGGGACCTACCAACACTATAAATACCCCATAAGCGGATCTCATTTGTAACTTTGTCCAATTCCATACCGAAGTGCTGCCGGTGTGAAGAACGAGCTGTAAACATTGTCAAATCAATAACATCAGTAGATTAAGTGAATTGCAAGCTGTCTCTACCTTCGTTTCTTGTTATTCCGCACCTGAAACATAGTTGAACGCCTCTGAACGACTCAATCGGGTCGAAACACGATCCTACAATTGGTATAAGAGCTTCAGGAGGAGGAGTTCTACAGAGAAAAGCTGGAATTCATCATCAATTCTTACTTCTACACCTTCTTTCATCATCTTGTCAGTTTTACCGGTCGGAATTCGCTCAAAGTTTCACGGATTGTGCGCAATTGATCATAGACAAACCCTGGAAAGTTTCGGACCAAAATACAGACTAAAAATGGATCAAATGACCTTCGGATTTAGGTTCGCTTATTCGGACACCTGATAGGTCCGCTCTTGTGTACATCAGTAGGTCCGCTCTTGTGTACATCAGGAGATCCGCTTATTCGAACATCAGGAGATCCGCTTATTCGAACATCAGGAGATCCGCTTATTCGGACATTTGATAGGTCCGCTCTAAAGGTCAATCTGGTCCGCTTTTCTGATCAATCAAGTCCGCTCATAAGGTCCGCTTCAAGTGTTCTTCATAGATCCGCTTTTAGTGACAAAGTTCAGTAGATCCGCTTATTCGAACATCAGCAGATTCGCTTATTCGAACAACATCCGATTTTTCTCCAATATCAGAAGAATATTAGTGTTATAATGATGTTGTCGGCTTAGTGGGATTGGTATTAGAAGTTTGTATGTGATCTGACATTCTTAGTTTATTGGAAAATGTTTCAATATTGGAGGTCTAATCGTTGAGGAGTATTGTCTGCTTGTTGCATGTGATTAGTAGAATTAGGACAACATCAGACCCATATGCTTTGAATGTTAGCGGCCCAATCATAATTCAAAATACATATCACATTTTAAGTGTTGTCGGCTAGTTTGCATGTGTGAAGTTTGGCCCAATCATCATTTAACAAAAGTTTGGCCCAATCATCATTTAACAAAAGTTTCGGCCCAATCATTGTGTTGTTTTGATTCAAGTCTCGACCCATTGAAGTTGGTTAAAACAGTTTGGAAGTAATTCAGATTGTGTTGGGAGTTTTTGGGTGATTTGACTAGGTGAATCAGTTCGTGTGAAAGCTTGTTTGAGAAATTCTTCGATTCCGAATCATGAATATCAATTTCTTTAATATGACAAAAGAAACATTTGACAGAATAAATGTATTAAATAAAGAATTTGATTCATTTTCAGGTTGTCCAGGAGAAAGTACAAAGAGTATCATTGAGAGGTATAGCCATCTTGTTCGCTCAATGACTGAGAAGGGTATTAAAAAAGAATCAGAAGAATGGGTTGAAAAATTTGTCAGTGCTTTACCTCAAGAAGAATGGGAAAATTATATCTTAAACTTAAAGACTTCTGGAGAATTTTCCCAACTGACAATTAGTCCACTCATTAAAAAGATTGAAGAACAGATGGTGATCAATGCTGAGAAGAAGAAAAGTCAAAGTGGAAAATCAATATTAAAGAAGAGCAAGAGTAAAGGTGTCCAAGTGGGAGAGGAACAAACTGAAGAGATTTTAGTGATGAAGAATGAAAAGAAATCTGCTGATAAACAGATTTTTGAAATGAAGGAAAATTGTGAGAGGTTGAAATCAGAAAATGACAAACTATTAAATGATTTAAACAGTTTGACATTAGAAAACGAGATTTTGAAAGAAAAGGAAAAAGAATTTGAAAATGAAAAATTGAAATTTGAAAAAGATTTTCAAAGTCAAATGAAGATTTTAGAAGATGAGAAATCTGCTATTTTTAAAAATAATCTTGAAAAACAGATAGAAATAAACTCTCATCTTCAGAAAATCATTCGACTTGAAAATGAAGCTGAAAAAGCTCGGATTAAAATCAAAGAGCTTGAAGAGAAATTGAAAGGTTTTGAGACTTCATCTGAGATTCCCTGTCCAAAACCGATCAATTCCGTTCTAATAAGTGACAATGTCACAAACTTTGACAATGTCAAAGTTGAAGATTGTGATGAGAAAACTGATGATGATGAGAAAAAGAAAACATTTTTGAAATTAAAAGAAATGTTTAAAGAAACTGTTTTACATTCGACTGAGAAAGGTGAATGCTCAAAGCAAAAACCTGTAAAGAAGAATGTGGAACAAAAACAAAAAGATAAAAAGCCGAAAAATCTTCAAAAAGATAATAAAAGCTCATCAGATCGATCATCCAATCGCAATGAAAAATTACAAAAATCGAAAAATGAAAACTCTAAAATTGTTGGCAATAAGTGGTGCAGGTCGGACCACTTTGCTCAAAAGTCAAATCCAACATACAAGAGGAGCAAGGATTATCACCAAGCCAAACAGTGCTATGATCTGAATGTTTGGACTGAAAATGGTGATTGGTATGATAACAGAGTGTGTTACCGATGTGGTTATCAAGGACACATTGCTGTTAACTGCCAAAGTTGGAATTATGAGACGAGGAGATGCTTTAATTGCAACATCAGAGGTCACATTGCCAGAGATTGCTCAAGGAGATCAAATGAAAGATTGAGGGTTAATTCTCAGAAGATGGCAAAGATTCCAGTCATTGTCAAGCCCCATGAACAGAAGGTTCTAAAACCTAAAATTCAAGAAAAGAAAGTTAAACTTTCACAGGGGCAGAAAGACAGACTGAGGAAGAAGAGGAAGAAGGCGAGAGAGTATCTCGAGAAGATCTTGTCCTCGGGTTCATCTGTTGGTAAAAATAATAGTTCTGATGAATCGACTCCCTCGATTGCAAAGTCAAGCAAGACGAATTCATCGGATACAAATCTGAGGACGAAAGAAGAAAAGAAGAAGAAGAAAGTTATTGGCGATGAATCTGTTTCTTTGGAAACAAAGGAGCCACATGTCGGCGATGAATCTGACTCATCAAAGTCAGACAAGCCACCTTCAGGCGATGAATCTGACAGATCAAAGTCAGACAAGCCATGTGCAGGCAATGATTCTGGTTTGACAAAGCCAGTGGAGCCATTGGTTGAGGTAAAAATGGAGAATTCAGGTTTAACAAAGGATGATGCAAACTTTCCACTATTGTTGAACAAGAATTCAAAATCACCCAAGGACAGTCAGGCTTGGGTGAATCTGTTTAAATGAAAAACCTGACTTGCCGGAGATCCCAAGTTTATATCGTGGATCAGGAATCGGCATCATTCATGTTTTATGAGATTGTATGAAAGTTATTGAAATTGTTTGAATGATTACAGGTTAAAGGACTACGCCGGAGCTTCCAGATTGGTAAGTGCGAAGCAGGAATCGGCATCCTGATTGATAAAATGATACATGTAGACGTAACATTCCTACAGTTGGTATTGGTTAGTCATACCTACAAGTGGTGTTGTTTGTGATCCTAAAAGTGGTAATTGTTACAATTGGTACAGAGGTTGCTTCACTGAAAATAGTGAACCAGGGACATTAAATTGTACTTGATTTACTACATTTGATAGATATTGACAAGATGATGAACCATATCCCCATACTTAACGAGTGGTAAACTTACAAGTGGTAAAAACAAACTCATTTTCCGGAAAAATCATTTTGATTAAAACAAACTTAAGTGTTTTGAAATCTAAATGAGAAAATGGTTTATGTAGGGGGAGTTCTGATTGTTTATGCCGAGTGGATCGCGATTTGATGCAATTCGATGTCAGTTGTCAAGTTTTTGTACAGTTTGTTTTATGTTTCAAGTGGATCAAGAGTCTAGTAGTTTTCAAATTTCCTAAAATGTGTTAGCATTTTAGGGGGAGTAGATTTTTTTCAGAAAATCCAAAAACATTAGAAAATTTGAAAAATACAAAAACATGATAAAATAAAAAATGGGTTTTGTTGTGAAAAGAGGAAATGCTAGTACATCAGTAGGCTGTCACAACATGCTAAAGATTTGAAATGTTAAAATGTGATAAACAATTTTATTCTAGATATGTCAGTAGATTTTTCACAAAATTGTTACACATTTAGTAAGTTGTGACGAGATATAAACTAAATTTTTAAACTTGCTTATTCTGTGGGTTAACACAAACTTGGATATATAGGTAACCCCTGAAATCTCGTTTGAAAGGTTCTGTATTCTGATATACTAGGTCTTTATACTCTATGATATCTGGGGTATTATCCCAGGACTTCTGCTGAATGGAAGTTCTGACCTAGTCCTCGGATAATACTTGCTGCATCTGCTTGAAACATAGCAAAAAGCCCTCAGCTGATTAGACAATAAAATTGATAATCTGCTGTTGAATGCTAAAAGATCCTCTAAAGGGGACACATTGAAAAGTCGAAGCTGATATCTCTCTGCGCATACGGAAGTATCGACCTGAGATCCCTCGGCCCTCGCACACCCCTTAAATTATATATAGATATCATGTGTAGTATATTCACCTGTAAGACTGAATATTGGGATCCGGATACGGGAGTATATTCAAGTAGTGAGACACACGAATAAGTCAATATCTAAGACATTAACATCGTATCTCGGATCAATTAAACTTTGTGTGAGAATTTCAGTGGACTGATATACTGACAATCTAGGTGAATTGTTTTGAACTGAAAATGTAATCAAGCTTAACGGTGTTAGAGACATGTCTCATAAACTGATATGATCCTCTTACACGAACTCACAAAAATATGTTTGTAAATATTTCATTTCTACATTCTCGTGGTTTTACAAATGGTGTCAGTTACTTTCTTTCAGAAAATCCAAAAAGATTTTGTGTGTGTTTTAGCATAAATTTTTGAAAAAAATCAAAAAGATTTTTGACAACTGATGTTGGAAAGCTGATTTTCAAAATTCCGAGTGCTAAACATGATGACATTGTTGTAAAGGGGAGTGTGCTTTAAGTGTCAAAATATTTTTTAATCAACAAGTGGTTCATCATAGAGAATGTAATTTGAGCAAGCGTTGTAATTGGTGCACTTATCTCTGAGGAAGAGTTAGTGTTAATGCTTTCAAATTGTTATTTTTAGAAAATTTATTTCTGGGTTAAGAATGTGTAGGAATAGCCAGGTTTCGATCTTGGATCTGAAGATAGAGTGCCAGGTCTTGATTCCTGAAGACCTCTGATTGAATAAAGACAAGTTTCGATCCTGGAAATCAATCTTGATTCTGTGAAGGCCAGATAACGATCCTGAAGATGTTACTGAAAAACAAAGGAATGCCAGTAAATCGAGAGGGGGAGTCTGAAGACAGATAGAGAGAAAAGCCCAGAGACTGATCAAGACTGAAGATGTGAAGACACAGCATAGTCGTGACTCAATGAACGACTCCATCAACATCTGAGGGGGAGTCTGTTGGTGCACTACATCTGTTGATTTCGTCTTAGATCATGTTATACATTGTATTGTATAGATTAGGGCGCGTTTTATGAGAAAACTGGAGAGAATTTGTGATTTAGAGAGTAGGTCCGCTTATACGGACATAGGAGGTCCGCTTATGTGTCATGTCCGTATATGGGAACCTATTTGGTTAGGTCCGCTTATTCGTACATGTCCGTATATGGGAACCTACCTGTTCAGGTCCGCTTATACGAACATGTCCATATGTGGGGGACCTACCAACACTATAAATACCCCATAAGCGGATCTCATTTGTAACTTTGTCCAATTCCATACCGAAGTGATGCCGGTGTGAAGAACGAGCTGTAAACATTGTCAAATCAATAACATCAGTAGATTAAGTGAATTGCAAGCTGTCTCTACCTTCGTTTCTTGTTATTCCGCACCTGAAACGTAGTTGAACGCCTCTGAACGACTCAATCGGGTCGAAACACGATCCTACAATATGCCACTTTGAATGTCTCGTCATTCAAATTATTTTTAGATGTCAGAAATTCATTATTGTAAACCCTTTTTTCTTTTTCAACTGTTGGACTTGAAGTTTCAGACTTTGATTTTGACTCTGACTCCTCGGTTTCATCTTTATCTAACACCTGATCGACCACTTTCTTGATTAATTCGGATTCATGATCAGTATCAGACGCTGTGAAGGTAACATCAATGTTTTCAGGTAACTCATTCTCTACAGTTCTCAACTTGAGATTCAAAGCTGCTTCCACCCCATCTGGATATTTATGTGTATAATGATTCCATACTGGGGGTGGAATATTGTTGAAAGCAGGTTTATCATCAGGTAATTTAGGAAAAATTTGATCAATCACATAGGATGAAGCAATATAACTGATCAATTTCTTATCAACTCTTTCTTTTTCAATGCGCATCAATTCAAGTTCCGTTTTCAAGTTTCGTTTTCAAGTTCCGTTTATAACAGAGATAGTTGAAAAGGAGTCTGTTGAAAATGTGTCCAGATGCAATTGATCAATCACAGTTTCTTTGAACAAATTAGTAGCTTTACCATTTTCTATACTTTCTTTTTGAATCATTTTGATTGAATGTGATAATGTGTTATAAACTTCTTTCACATCATTAAGATCATATTTTACTTCATCGGTATATTTCTTCAATTCTTGAAACTGTTTGTCTTTTTCAAGACAATCCATGCAGGGTTTTAAACAGTTTTCGCATGGTGTTTCAGGAATTTGATCAACTTTTTCAAAACCTTTTTCTTGTTTATCACTTTTAATTTCCGTTTTACCAAACCCTTCAGACCCAGACTCTGGTTTTTCTCCTGGTTTGATCTCCACATTTTCTAATTCTTCATCAAACTTCTTTTCGACTGACTCCTTTTTAATTGACACATTTTCAACAGACTCCTTTTCAACTATCTCTGTTTCGACAGACTCCGTTTCGACAGACACTGACTCTTGAGTTGCACCATTGGACTCAGTGTTATCAGAAGATGTTTTAGATTGTTCTACCTCTTGCCGCTTGACCATGAGCGCTCTGTCTGCCATTTCTTTTAAAGTTTCTTCATTCATCACTTTTGAAACATCAATGATTTCTTGAACCGGAATTTTGTCAACTTCATACTATGAACAGAAACCCGTAGTTGGTTCACTAAAGAGTCCTGCAAAAGAATCAAACATGTTAGGAGGCATTATGGATTTAAAAGAATTAGCAATAATCTCTTGTTTAGATTGATAATAATAAACTGCTGCTGCTTCTTCTTCAAGATCTGCAAAACTTTCTTCACTCTGTTCATGCTTCCCTTCCTAAGCAACATTCTCACATTTTATCTCCTTCTTTTCTTTTGCTGCTCGTCTCTCCTTTAGCTTCTCCAATTTATCTGCAAAATAAAATTTGAAACTTTCAGGAGATAATTCTCTTTGATAATTTTCAAGTTTTCGAATTTCTTCAATATCATCATCACTCTCTTCATATGATGAGTGATCAAAGATAGGTGTTTTTTCTGCAGCTTTCTTTGTTGAAACTAATGCTTCTTCGTTCTTTTTGGGACTGTATTGCTGAGATTCGTAATAAAAATACGCCAATTCCTCTTCAGAATCCATGTTTTGGTATGAAAATTTACAAAATCAGAATTTCAAGTGAGCTGAAGAACTTCCACAAGGCCCACTAACAAGCCCAATCACAAAGTCTTGACCCAAATCGCTTTTAAAAACTTTTGACCCAATACTCTTAGCCCAAAGCTCCTTCAAAAAACTTTCAATCTTAACTCAAACCACTACTTTTAAATGAAACCTAAAACACAATCCACTTAGCTAAATTTGGTTCAACTTGAAATCCACAATTTAACCCAAAAACTCGTAATGATCTCAGTTCAACTTTACAATCTTATCACTATCAAAATGCACAGGCTTGGCCCAAAACAGAAAACTTTCGGCCCAAAACTTTGTTTAACTCTTTTGAAATCTGATTTGTATAAAGAGCTTAGCCCAAACACTTGATACCAAGCCCAATCTTAAACTAGCCGACAAGACCACATGATATCTTGACTAATCCGCTTATAGACTCAATCTAATTGAACCGATTAGTATTTGGCAGATAATCAATACAATTCACAAATATCTTTCACATGCAAACATTTAATGGCCGATAACAAATCTATCAATTCTAGTGCATCAACCCTCTGTTGTAGTTTATTAATGAAGCTGACACCAATTGAGGATCACATGCACACTTGAATCAAATTACGAACAATATTAAATTTCAATTTGATTTTTATTGGACCTCAATGTCCACTTAACTGACACCCAACAATCAATTTCAATTCACATGCAAATTGCAGTCATGAGCACTTGTTGATTGGCCGATTAATCATATCATGAGCCGACACAATTGTTCTTAGTCAATTAATGATTGGACCGATTGTTAAATGGACAGATACTTTAAAACTCAATTGGGCCACATGATACAAAAAATTGATTGGGCCGATAAATCTTGGCTGAATCAATATGAAATCTGGGCCGATAACATATCAACTGCTGATTGGACCGATACCTTGGACAATGATATTAATCACATGGGCCGCACTATTAGTATATTCTTGGGCTAATCAAACTTAAACCTAAATCGAATTCTTAATTGGACCTCATGCAATTTTACAATTCCAAATCAAT
This sequence comes from Helianthus tuberosus, assembly GCA_030545235.1. Taxonomy (NCBI): domain Eukaryota; kingdom Viridiplantae; phylum Streptophyta; class Magnoliopsida; order Asterales; family Asteraceae; genus Helianthus; species Helianthus tuberosus. The sequence goes on from CM060437.1 coordinate 75,107,763, forward strand.
TGGTCGACAATTTCTTATCAATTCACTTGCAACATTAATATTCAATGAATTTTAAGTGGACTGAGTGTATCACGTGAACTGATGTATTCAGAAAGCATGTACTGACAAACAATTCAATGTCCGACAACTCAATTCACAACACAATTCTCATTTCAATTTCATTGGTCCGCTTACTCTAATGAATCTGTTATCGATGGACCTTAATTGGATTCTATTGGACCTCTAATATGAATTCACGTGGGCTGATAAGCTTCACGCTAATATATTCAATTCGTGCGAAATGAACAGACTTTCAAACAAAATGAGTCAACTGAATCCAATTCGTGCGAAATGAGGTCCAAATTATCCAATACGTGCGAAATGAGATCTTGTTTCACACGAAATGACCTTTTCAAACGAAATGACTCTTCATTTCGTACGAAATGAATTATGATGTCATCCTATCGGTCGGTTTTTGGCAAAATTGATCAACTTTTAGTCCGATTTTAGGTCTGATTCTTTCAAGGATTCATTAAAACAGTATTTCGCACGTAATATGTGAAAATCAGTTCATTTTGACCGTAAAATCTGGATTAATTTTGAAAAAATGTGAAGAAAATGAGTAGAAGTGAGATTTTTTGGATGAAATCAAGCTAAATCGGTAAGAATTCTTCCTCCTGACCTCTGATACCACTTGTAGGATCGATTTGCGACCTATATGAGTCATTCAGAGTCAAATCTAAGTCGTTTGAAAGGCGGAAACAGTCAAACAACTAAGAATCAGTGATAGAAAGGTGTAGAAACAGAGATTTATACTTAAAACAGGTTTTTCATTGATATTCAACTTGATTACACGGCGAGAATTGGGCAGCACTTCGTTACACGTTCACCTATTTCGTACCAAATGAAAAACCAAACACCCCTATATATAGGGAACTGATTTCGCACGAAATGGTATAGTCTATTTCGTACGAAATGACAAACACTTCATTTCATACGAAATCACTTCACAATCTTCATTTCGGGCGAAATGAATACAAAACATATAAAGTTAAACTTTTAACTTTTACACATTGTACCCCTATTACAAACTATTAGACATGACCTAGATTGTTGACGTAGGTGATAGACATCCTGCACCAACAATCTAAAGAACTTAGCGAAGCTCAGGCAAACCAAGGAAATTCAAGTAGTACCTAGTAATCGGATCACTAGTAAATAAATCGACACCTAAATCGGAAGATCGGATAGAATGAGGTCTTGTAAACCAAATGAGTGTTGGAACTCATGTGATATGGTTTAACAACGCCTACATTCCAAATCGGAACCTAACGTAAGTGCTTTCGACCCGTTGCGACCCATTAAGGTAGCTTACGCTACTTTAACGCGTCGTTCGCGCAAACGCGCGTTCGAGACGTCTAACTAGTCCTATGACAAGTATTATATGCCTAAACATGTTTAATTATGTTGCATAATCAGTTAAGTGACAAATGTTTAGGTTACATATGCTTAAAAACCAATTATGCATGAAAAGGGCATTTTGGTCATTTACCTAAGGCATATAAACTACCTATCATACAACAACTTAAACTAGGTGACCATAAGGTATAACCTCAGAAGGTTATTCCCTATACAACTATGGTCACTAAACATGCTTGGTCGGATCCTAATGATCGACCAAACGGGTCGAGTTCGAAAGTCTAAGCGGTGGTTTAGACCGCTTGACTTACGACTCTAAACAAGCACTAAACTAAAAGTGACGACCTAAGCATGTTAAAACATGCTTAACTAAGTTAGAAAATAGGTTTTGATATCAAAACAAAGTGTTTTGATATCAAAACAAAGTGTTTTGATACCAAAGAGTAGTTTGGTTGCAAAATACACTTAAATGCGCATTTTGACCGAAACTACGAGTCGTCACTACGCCTAGTCAACGTGGTAATCAGAAGGTATAGTCACTAGGGACTATAACCATCGTGATTACGCTCACGTTGCGAAGTTCAAACGAACTTCGTGTTGACCATTGACTGGTCAAAGCTGAAAGTCAAACACTGTTTGACTTTTAAGCTAGGAAGGCAATAAAAGAACGAAGGAAGCTTACAAAGGGTCCTTGCTAGGGAGAACTTGATCTATAACACCCAGGTATGAAGCAAAGGCTCCAACTTAGAGTGTAATTCAGGTCAAGGGTGAAGAAACAAATGAAATGGCCATGCTATTTATACTTGTAGCAAACTCACAAGATCAAGACACTTGTTTGTGTGGCCAACAAGCATGAAATCCTAGCCATACAAGTGTTTGGTGACAGGTAATTGCCTTGGAGAGGTGTTAACTTGGTTAACACACCAAGAAATTACCATAACAGCCCCTGAATTGGCAAACAGATTGCAAAAACTGATTTTCTGGTGCTGGGCAGTTTTACGTGGCCCGGGTAAGGTAGAGGACAGGTCTTACGTGGCCGGTATGGTCCCTGCAGATCAGCAAACTTTCAGTATTTACAGCTTTGGTCCCTACATGTGTTTGAGCCCATTTTTGGCACTTTTAACACCCGTTAAGCCATTTTCAAGGCTCTACAAGGTCATTAAAGTTTAGATGACTCAAAATATGCTCGGAAAACTCTCGGATGTCGGCTCGTTTGGTCGTATGGTCACGTTATTCGTCAAATTACGACGAAACTCAAACGGACGTGAAAACGATCCAAATTAAGCAATGAATGGTATTTTTGCATGCCGATCACTAAAATAAAAATATTTTAGTGTCTACAAAAATTTTGGGTGTCCAGATGTATTCAGAACGTAAGATATGCGCGAAAATGCAAACTTACATCGTTTTTGACACTTTTAGTCCTTGTAAGATCAAATAAGCATGTTTTCTCACACCGAACCCCTCAAAGCTTATTTCTAAGATATGTTTAGGTTGTTTATGGTATGTTTAGCTTATGATCAAGTTCCGAACTGTTCAATACCATACGTATCGGCAGACTTTTGCAGTGTGACGCAAATAGTCCCTGTGAGCGAATAAACTTGTTTTTGCCATACCACACCCTTCAAAACTTATTTCTAAGTTATTTATAGGTTATTTAAGGTATGTTAAGCCTATGTCACTATTCCGGAGTGTTTGTCACGTTAAACTGACTGCGTTTACGCACCAGTTTGCGTATAACCTTCCAGAAAGCGATTTAAAGCTTAAAATCGGAATCGAATCGAATCGAATCGTAAAATCATCAAACACAAATACACACATAATAACACTAAAGCACATTGTTTTATTAATAATCAACATTGTTTTACATTGTACATTGATTACAGAGCACAGTTGTCACAGTCTTCCCTACTTTAGGAAATTTTGTCCCGAAATTTTAACTATAGGAAACTTATGAGAACAATTGCGGATATTTCGCCTTCATTTGGTCCTCATGTTCCCAAGTAAACTCTGGGCCACATTTAGACTCCCAGTGAACCTTGACCAATCGAATCCGTTTGTTCTTCAACTGTTTAACTGTACGGTCCACTATCTCCACAGGTTTCTCGACAAAGTGCATCGTTTCATCAACTTGAATTTCATCGAGTAGAATGTGAAGATTAGCGTCAGCTAAACACTTTCGCAAATTGGACACGTGAAAAATCGGATGAATATTTCCAAGCTCTGGAGGTAGTTCTAGTCGATAGGCAACCTTTCCAACCCTTTCAACAATCTTAAATGGTCCAACATATCGTGGTGCAAGTTTTCCTTTCTTTCCAGATCTCACCACTCCCTTCCAAGGTGACACCTTGAGTAGGACATGGTCTCCGACTTGAAATTCCAAGGGCTTGCATCGCATATCCGCGTAACTCTTTTGACGGCTTCTAGCTGTCACAAGATTATCGCGAATTTTCTTGATTTTGTCTGTCGTTTCCAGATTGAGCTCAGGTCCAGTAAGCTGAGCTTCACCGATCTCTTTCCAACAGACAGGTGAACGACATTTTCGACCGTAGAGAGCTTCGAATGGTGCCATATTAATGCTAGCATGATAACTGTTGTTGTAAGAGAACTCAATCAATGGTAGATGAGAGTCCCAATTACCACCAAAGTCTATCACACATGCTCTAAGCATATCCTCCAAAGTTTGAATCGTCCTCTCAGATTGTCCATCTGTTTGGGGATAATAAGCTGTGCTTAGATTTAGTTGGGTTCCCATAGCAGATTGCATGGTCTTCCAAAAATGAGATGAAAACCGAGTATCACGATCGGAAATGATATCCAAAGGAACACCATGTCGTGATACAATCTCATCAACATAAATCTTGGCAAGTTTATTAGCAGATAGATCCTCGCGAATCGGAATAAAATGAGCTGACTTCGTTAATCGATCGATGACAACCCAAATCGCATCGTGACCTTTAGATGTACGCGGTAATTTAGTGATGAGATCCATCGCAATGTTCTCTCACTTCCAAACCGGTATTTCTGGTTGTACGAGCAAACCAGATGGTCGTTGATGTCCAGCCTTGACTTTGAGACAAGTTAGGCATTTCGATACATACAAGGCAATATCCTTCTTCATACCAGGCCACCAATACTGAGTACGAAGATCCTTGTACATTTTATCAGCACCAGATGGATAGAATATCGAGACTTATGAGATTCGTCCATCACTAAAGTGCGGAGATTATCTTGTTTCGGAATCCATAAACGATCCTTGAAGTAGAGCAATCCGTCACCCTTCGCTTCGAGTTTAAGCTCAAGTTGATGTGGTAATTCCTTACCCATCAAATTTTGTGAAACACAAGATTGTTGAGCTTGAAGAACACAAGATTGAATATCGGATAGAGTTAGAACAGAATGAAGCTTGACTCGCTCTTTCCGACTAAGCGCGTCGGCTACGACATTCGCCTTACCAGGATGGTAGCGAATTTCGCAATCATAGTCGTTTAAGAGCACAACCCATCGTCATTGCCTCATGTTCAACTCCTTCTGATTGAGAATATGCTGGAGACTTTTGTGGTCTATGAAAACCACACACTTTGTGCCATAAAGATAGTGTCTCCAGATTTTGAGTGCAAAAACTACAGCACCTAACTCAAGATCATTAGTTGTGTAGTTCTTCTCATGAATTTTCAATTGTCTAGACGCATAAGCTATAACTTTACCTCATTGCATAAGAACACAACCAAGGCCTAAATTAGACGCGTCACAGTAGACAACAAAATCGTCATTTCCCTCGAGTAGAGATAGAACAGGAGCATCACATAGCTTCTGTTTCAGCGTTTGGAACGCTTCTTCTTGCTTGGGTCCCCACTCAAAAGGCTAATTATTCTGAGTTAAAGTTGTGAGTGGAACCGCAATCTTTGAGAAATTCGAAATAAATCGACGATAATATCCAGCAAGACCAAGAAAAGATCGAATCTCTGTAGGTGTCGTCGGTGTGTTCCAATCCTTAATTGCTGTAATTTTGGATGGATCCACATGAATACCCTGCTCGTTGACAATATATCCCAAAAACTGAACTTCTTTAAGCCAGAACTCACACTTGGAGGATTTGGCGAAAAGTTGTTCCTTCTTCAGGAGTTCTAATGTCAAACGAAGGTGTTGCTCGTGATCGGCTTGAGACTTCGAATAAACAAGAATATCGTCGATGAACATGATAATGAACTTGTCTAAATAAGGTTTACAGACCCTATTCATTAAGTCCATGAAGATAGCTGGGGCATTCGTCAAACCAAAAGCCATGACAGTGAACTCGTAATGCCCATATCTTGTTCGGAAAGCAGTTTTGGGAATATCTTCTTCGAGTACACGAAGCTGATGATACCCAGAACGCAGATCGATCTTGGAGAAACATGTAGCACCTTGCAGCTGATCAAAGAGGTCATTAATTCGTGGTAGGGGATATCGATTCCTGATGGTAAGCTTATTAAGCTCACGATAATCGATACACATTCAAAAAGATCCATCTTTCTTTTTCACAAAGAGGACAGGAGTACCCCAAGGTGAATAACTCGGTCGGATGAATCCTTTATCAGACAACTCTTGAAGCTGTTTCGATAATTCTTGCATCTCAGATGGTGCAAGACGATAAGGTGCTTTCACAATCGGGTTGGCATTGGGTACAAGGTAAATATGAAACTTGACTTGACGAACTGGAGGCAAACCAGGCAGTTCATCAGGAAACACCTCTGGATAATCCCGAACAATCGGAATATCCTGAATACTCTTGCTCTTGCCTTTCTCCTCAGTGACATGTGCCAGGAAAGCAACATATCCTTTTCGTAAGTAACGTTGGGCTTTCGTACACGACATGAGTTTCAAACCACCAGACGGCTTCTCACCACGAACTTCTAGGACTTCACCAGACGAAAGGGGAATACGAATGATCTTATCAAAAAAAACCACCTCAGCATGATGTTTGGTTAACCAATCCATCCCCACGATAAGGTCGAAACTCCCAAGTTGCATCGGCGTGAGGTCAATAGGAAAAAGATGGTTATCGAGGTTCAATTGACAACCACGAATAACAGAATCGAGTACAAGGGGTTTACCAGTAGCAACTTCGACAGATAAGGGTTTCCTCAGTTTAGTTCTAGGTATCGCAAGTAAAGGCTCAAAAGATAACGAAACAAAACTCCTATCGGCACCAGAATCGAAAAGAACAGATGCAAGTTGATTGTTAACAAGGAACGTACCGTTAACAACCTCGTTGTCTGCCCTCGCCTCATTCGTGTTCAGATTGAATGCTCGTCCAAGAGCGGGATTCACATTCACGATCGCGTTCGGATTCGCATTTTCATTTACCAACCTCGGGCAGTAGTTGCGGAAATGACCCATTTCTCCGCAATTAAAACACGAACCATGTGGGAATCTCGCAGCATTCCCTTGAACTTGTGCTGGAACCTGAGCAGCCTGATTTTGGCCAAAACGACAAATGTTGGCCAGATGCCCAAGTCTGCCACACGTAGCACACTGTTTACAGGCCTGGTGGGCAACATGGTGACCGTTGCAACGAGCACAGTGAGGTGCGGTACCAGCATACGCTTTCTTCGCGAGAGGTAGGGTTGGTGGGTTATGAGGGTTCTGTGCAGTGACTGCAAAGTTCTGGGAAGCTTTGTGCTTCCTTGACTTCTTAGAAGACTCACCCTGCTTCTTACCCTTACCCTTACCCTTGTTTTGGGCAGAATCGGCTGATTTCTTCTTATCACCCTTACAGGTCAATTTACCCTTCCTGACTTGAGACTCAGTCAGGGTAGCAGACAATTCAATTGCTTGACGGACAGTGGTAGGATTATTTCCGGTCACAATATCTTGCACAGAATCGGGTAACCCATCAATGTACCTCTCAATTGCTTTCTCCAACGAGGTAACCATCGTAGGACATAACAAACTGAGCTCCTCATATCGATCCGTATAAGCACGGTGTTCTCCCCAGTCCTGTTTCAAATCATCGAATTCTCGTTCTAAAGCTCGAATCTCGTGACGGGGACAGAACTCTCTTATCATGAGAGCTCGAAGCTCTTCCCAAGTTTGTGCCATCGCTACATCGGCACCCCTATCACGCATCACTCCGTTCCACCACGTAAGTGCACGCTTCTCGAACACGCTTGATGCAAACTCAACCTTACACTCATTCGGACATTGCACATGTCTGAATGTGCTCTCCAAACTTTCGAACCATTGCAGGAGCGCGGTTGCTCCTTGAGACCCAGAAAACTTCAACGGTTTAGCAGAATTGAAGTTTTTCAAAATACACTGTGCATTATTGTTGTTATTATTGTTGTTGTATAATTCATGGGTCTGGGTCACTACGCCTGGAAGCACAGCAGCCATTTGTTGTGCGACAAGGACTGCGACTTCCTTAGCAGTAAAAGATTGAGCATCACGTCAAGGAGGGATTGTCTAAAAGAACAAGGAAACATGGGAAACGAGGGAGGTTGACAATTGGAAAAACAAAAGAGGTATTGAAAACATCGACAAAACACAAGGAAGGCGATCATTCGTTTGTTACCTCGAACAAACAAACAACATGCAGTGAGTAATCAAAGTAAATTGGTCATAATAATGTATCACCGAAGACATGCTCGCCTATAAGTGAACACTCACCCCAAGAGTTCCCAGGTAAGAGTGACTGGTCCGATATTGCGGATTTGTACGAACACTCTAGCCTTAGACAGAAAACTCAGGGTACAGGCATTCACCCTTCCAGTTTGCACGTGTTCATATTATTTAGACCCAAACTTTGACGAGATTTTGAAAATTCAGAAGGTTCAAAACCTTATAACAGAGGGTTCAAAACCTAGTAATCAATCATCCTAGAACAGATGATTAATTTTTGAAGCGGATTTGTTATTGTGTTCTCGTTGTGGTTATCACCTAAGGATAAGTGACGGTATTGTTTTAAAATCTAAACGCAAGTAAACTTGCGTTGGGGTCCTAGAAAGTTATAGTCTAGGTCAAAGCATTACTAATAACCTAATTCCCTATAACCATTGGCTCTGATACCAACTCTTCTGTCACACCCCGACCGCGTCAAAACAACGAAAGCGCGGCGGAAACGTCGGGGAGTGTTGCAACAGAATTATTGCCTCAACAACCATGGTAATTAAAGTTTCATTTTATTGATTTATTAAGTAATGTACATTGTCTTAAAACCAAATCAGCAAGTTACATATCGTCTATTATTTTTTTTATGTCACTAAGGCCACGTCCAGATCCTAAGTGAACATGCTTCCTAGCAATCAACATCACGCAACACCACCTGAAACATATGCAAAAACAAAGTCAGCAAAGAAATGCTGGCGAGCACATAAGTTTTATAAGAGTGTCGGATTCATGGCTTGTTTATATGTTGCAGTACCTCATTAGACTACAAGAGTCAAAAGTACAAACCTTGATTTGAAAAGTGTATTGCAACATAATTAACCAACTCAAATCAAGTTAGTTATAGTTTATAAAATCTTGTAGCCATGATTCTTAACCCCAAAACATTTGTTTTAGTAAACTAATTCGTAAAACATCTCGTAAAAACTCGTTAATAAGACTCGTATGGTTTATATCATTTCGAAAACCTCGTTGTGTGACATCATTTCAAAATCGTTTCCCAAGTGAACTAAATAATGACATGAAATGTAATATGATAAAAGCACTTATATATAAGATGTACCAGCGGCGTACCTACCATGCTTTTATCATGCTATACCCATCCCATTATCTAATCACTACCCAAAACCAATCGTCAAAACCAATCGTTTATCCAATTTGTTTATCTCGTTTAAGTCGTTTCAAATCGTTTAACTCATTTCCAAAATTGTTCTCGTTTTACTTGTGAAACTACTTTTGGTCGTCTCGCTAATAACATTCAAATCTTCGTGACTCGACTATCTTGAAACTCGTATTAACAAACCACCAAAGGGTAAGTTAACAATCATCAGATTCGGTCGTTACCTACATAACCCCCACACGTAACCATGGGTGTAGTCTGATAACAGGATTTGTCAGATCCTATGGTACCATAACCTAATACTGGTCAGCTCGGCAAAAGCTAATGGATGTCATTCGCTATGTAATTACAACCAACAAGTTCGTTCACATTATCGAAATCGTTATTAATTTAATATAAACCATATCAATCGTTATTGAAACCATCGTTTAAAATATCGAAATCGTTTTAATACATATGAATCACCCCAAAACAATCGAAAACAGTAAAATAGGGGAACTATGTACTCACATTGAATAGAAGGGTATCCTTGATCTAAAGAACTTAGCGAAGCTCAGGCAAACCAAGGAAATTCAAGTAGTACCTAGTAATCGGATCACTAGTAAATAAATCAACACCTAAATCGGAAGATCGGATAGAATGAGGTCTTGTAAACCAAATGAGTGTTGGAACTCATGTGATATGGTTTAACAAAGCCTACATTCAAAATCGGAACCTAACCTAAGTGCTTTCGACCCGTTGCGACCCATTAAGGTAGCTTACGCTACTTTAACGCGTCGTTCACGCAAACGCGCATTCGAGACGTCTAACTAGTCCTATGATAAGTATTATATGCCTAAACATGTTTAATTATGTTGCATAATCAGCTAAGTGACAAATGTTTAGGTTACATATGCTTAAAAACCAATTATGCATGAAAAGGGCATTTTGGTCATTTACCTAAGGCATATAAACTACCTATCATACAACTACTTAAACTAGGTGACCATAAGGTATAACCTCGGATGGTTATTCCCTATACAACTATGGTCACTAAACATGCTTGGTCGGATCCTAATGATCGACCAAACGGGTCGAGTTCGAAAGTCTAAGCGGTGGTTTAGACCGCTTGACTTACGACTCTAAACAAGCACTAAACTAAAAGTGACGAGCTAAGCATGTTAAAACATGCTTAACTAAGTTAGAAAACAGGTTTTGATATCAAAACAAAGTGTTTTGATACCAAAGAGTAGTTTGGTTGCAAAATACGCTTAAATGCACATTTTGACCTAAACTACGACTCTTCACTACGCCTAGTCAACGTGGTAATCAGTAGGTATAGCCACTAGGGACTATAACCATCGTGATTACGCTCACGTTGCGAAGTTCAAATGAACTTCGTGTTGACCATTGACTGGTCAAAGCTGAAAGTCAAACACTGTTTGACTTTTAAGCTAGGAAAGCGATAAAAGAACGAAGGAAGCTTACAAAGGGTCCTTGTTAGGGAGAACTTGATCTATAACACTCAGGTATGAAGGAAAGGATCCAACTTAGAGTGTAATTCAAATCAAGGGTGAAGAAACAAATGAAATGGCCATGCTATTTATACTTGTAGCAAACTCACAAGATCAAGACACTTGTTTGTGTGGCCATCAAGCATGAAATCCTAGCCATACAAGTGTTTAGTGACACGTAATTGCCTTGGAGAGGTGTTAACTTGGTTAACACACCAAGAAATTACCATAAGAGCCCCTGAATTTGCAAACAGATTGCAAAAACTAACTTTTAGGTGCTGGGCAGTTTTACGCGACACGCGTAAGGTAGAGGACAGGTCTTACGCGGCCGGTATGGTCCCTACAGATCAGCAAACTTTCAGTATTTACAGCTTTGGTCCCTGCATGTGTTTGAGCCTATTTTTGGCACTTTTAACACCCGTTAAGCCATTTTCAAGGCTCTACAAGGTCATTAAAGTTTAGAGGACTTAAAATATGCTCGGAAAACTCTCGGATGTCGGCTCGTTTGGTCGTACGGTCACATTATTCGTCAAATTACGACGAAACTCAAACGGACGCGAAAACGATCCAAATTAAGCGACGAATGGTATTTTTGCATGCCGATCACTAAAATAAAAATATTTTAGTGTCTACAAAACTTTTGGGTGTCCAGATGTATTCAGAACGTAAGATATGCGCAAAAATGCAAACTTACGTCGTTTTTGACACTTTTAGTCCTTGTAAGATCAAATAAGCATGTTTTCTCACACCGAACCCCTCAAAGCTTATTTCTAAGCTATGTTTAGGTTATTTATGGTATGTTTTGCTTATGATCAAGTTCCGGACTGTTCGATACCATACGTATCGGCAGACTTTTGCAGTTTGACGCAAATAGTCCCTGTGAGCGAATAAACTTGTTTTTGCCATACCAAACCCTTCAAAACTTACTTCTAAGTTATGTATAAGTTATTTAAGGTATGTTAAGCTTATGTCACTATTCCGGAGTGTTTGTCGCGTTAAACTGGCTGCGTTTATGCACCAGTTTGCGTATAACCTTCCAGAAAGCGATTTAAAGCTTGAAATCGGAATCGAATCGAATCGTAAAATCATCAAACACAAATACACACATAATAACACCAAAGCACATTGTTTTATTAATAATCAACATTGTTTTACATTGTACATCGATTACAGAGCACAATTGTCACATCAAATTCATCATATCGCTAGAAGACCGTTGGGTCACTGAGTTACTTTGGACACTTAGCCAACTAAGCATATTGAACGGCTATATCAAAGAGGCAAACACTAAGTTGCTTTGGATCACACAACATCGGCATATGATCAACGTGTTTAAGTTCTTTCACCTCATCAACCGGATTATTATCAATCATCCATTGTTGAAATTCTTTCTTAATGCCGTTATCTTCATCGCAAATGACATATGCCCGTTTTACAGAACCAAATCCTACTTTGGTAAATGGTTCCGCATTCCTTAGATCTTTTATAAATAACGACGAAGGCCTGATCAACGTTTTTCCTAATTCAAGATCCTGCTTTTTTTAAGAGCAAGATAGTTAATCACGTAAATATATACTTTTGTTCCCGGGGTTCCAGGGTGCGGATCTAACAACTCTACATATTTATTTTTAAATAATTATATGGAATGTTTATCACGGTTCTTTACCAATGAATTTACTTAGGAAACTTCAATCTATACATATTTAAAATATAGATGAAAAAAATGAGTATCGACCTCGGTAAAGTAGTTTTTAAATGATTATTGAAAGACGTACTTATTATTCTTCTTGGTCATGTTTACCTTAGTTAAAGACCTCAATGCATCTTGTAGTTATACAACTTGCAATAAGAACTTATTATTAGTTAGTTGACTCGACCCCATTCGAACCGAAATTTTGGATGGCTAGTTAAGAGATATTTAGGCCCTATATTAATAGCTCTAGCGAAAAAAAATAAAAAATACATGGATCCGACACTAACCTCAGCGGATGAGAGCTGATAGAGCTTGGAGGACAGAAACTTGGGGCCAAAAAACATAGACATTTCAGAATCAGTTTGATCAGCATTGTATGGCAAGAACTCTGTGTCCAACCAAGCTTCTGCTGGAGTGATTTCATTATACTACAAAATCAAGAAAAAGGAGTGATTTTTTTAATTGAAATATCAAATAAAATAAGCTTTTAGATTTTAAAACAATTTATAATAAAATTCATGAAAACCTGGTCTAAAACATAAGAAGGGTTATGATCGTTATCCGGCATGAAGGCGGTGAGGAAAACGCCGACGGAGACTTTTTCGGGGAACTTTTCCATGGCAAGGGCGATGTTCATGCCACCGAGGCTATGACCCACCAGCACAACCTTCTCCTCGGGCGAAATGGTGGCCATGAGCTCAAGCAATGGCTTTGTGTAGTCAGAAAGTGTAGCCACATCTTGTATGGCTTGGGTATTGGTGCCGGAGGCGGCTAGATCAAAGGTGGATACACGGTGACCAGCGGCTTCTAGAAGGGGTTTGAGCTTGAACCAACACCAGGCTCCATGGCATGCACCATGTACCAGGACGAAGTGTGTTTGTTGATGGGTGGTGTGTACCATGTTGTTAGGTTTGGGTTGGCCGGAGTTTGTTTAATGTGGGGTAATTATAGGGACAATTGACGAATAACAAATTTATCACAATATAGTTGATAATAGAACATATGATCACGTCGCTAAACTAAAAATAAAAAAATGTCCATTGTGATCTTTAGTTATGATTAATTTGGTTTTATATATTTGATTGGACAAGGCGTTAGGTGTATCAAGTGTTTTAAAATGTCCATAATTTACTTTAGCAGCCACACCCAATTATTATTATTCAGGTTCTGTGAAAATCCTTAAGAATATTGAGGTACGATTAGAAAAAAGGGCCCCCGAGTATTAGACTATGGGGTATGGGGCGGGGTTTGGGCGTGGGTTGGGGGAAAACGCCCAAGCCACCACCCCGGGGGCTTGGGTTGGGGCTTGGGTTTGGGCGTGGCCCCTTGGCGTGGGTTTGAAACCGGGCGTGGGGCGGGCTAGCAAGGTGACAAAGCGGGCTCTCAATGGCCAAACCAAACTAGCCATTTCACACGCCCCCATGTGTCAGCTCATGCCCCCAACCCAAGCCCCCAACCCAAGCCCCACCATACCCCATGGGCGTGAGGTTTTTTTCCCATTCCACGTGTCAACAAATGCCTCAACTCATGCCCCAACCCAAGCCCACCATACCCCACGGTCTTAACACATATATAAGCAATAATAGGACGGTGGTTGTAAGAATAATAAACAAAAAAAATTTGTTAATGTTGCAAACTGATCTGTGTTAAATAGTTAAACGAATCGTGAGGTTCTCCATTTGTATTCGACCAATGAATTAGTTGTCAGAATCCAACGACATTTTCTACATCTCAAAGTCCATGATCAACAACCAAAATTTTAATATACACATCACATGCTTTAATCAATATATAGGTTTCGAGTATTATCCAAAAAATGGTATGAAGTTGAGCACAATTAATTTCAGAACTATTAATAAAACTTATCAGTTAACAAAATTATCCATGTTCAAAGAGTGAATACAGAACTCAAATTATCATGGAATAAAAACAATAAATCCAAGTTTTTGTGTCGAAGTTTCAACACCTTCTACACAAAAAAAAAAAAAAAAAAAAAACTAACATTTAAATCCTTTCAGCAAAAATAACTTTAATGTGTAAACATATTCAAGTTAGTTTTAAACACAAATATTTTCATATGCAAATAAAAAAATAAAACAAGAAACTGAATTCTATTCTAATACTATACAGTGTAAATGATAAAATGAGAAATAATAATTGGAAAAAAAGACTTACAATTCTTATATCTTACACTTTCAAAGTTCTGGAAAAGTACTTTCTTTTATTAGTCAATTTCATATCTTTTTTTTGGTCAATTTCATATATTTTTTTATTTTTTAATTACACTTTAAAGTAAATTGTATGGTGCCCATTAAATGTTTTTAGTTTTTTAGTTATTTTTTAATATAATTGTTGCCAAAATTTGGTTTTATGGTTTTTTCGACATGTAAATATAAAATATCGTTGAGTATTTTTTATATACAGTTATACCGTTTACCTTTTTTAGTTATTTTGAATAAGATAACATAAAATTTTGGATACACTGTTGTAACATGTTTATTTTCATCCACGATTCGATAAATCTTTTAATCAAATGGGATTCCTTTTGTTCTTTGATGTGTAAACATATTCAAGTTAGTTTTAAACACAAATATTTTCATATGCAAATAAAAAAATAAAACAAGAAACTGAATTCTATTCTAATACTATACAGTGTAAATGATAAAATGAGAAATAATAATTGAAAAAAAAGACTTACAATTCTTATATCTTCTTGAACAGTACTTTCTTTAATTAGTCAATTTCATATCTTTTTTTGTCAATTTCATATATTTTTTTTATTTTTTAATTACACTTTAAAGTAAATTGTATGGTGCCCATTAAATGTTTTTAGTTTTTTTATTTTTTGGTTATTTTTTAATATAATTGTTGCCAAAATTTGGTTTTGTGGTTTTTTCGACATGTAGATATAAAATATCGTTGAGTATTTTTTATATACAGTTATACCGTTTACCTATTTTAGTTATTTTGAATAAGATAACATAAAATTTTGGATACACTGTTGTAACATGTTTATTTTCATCCACGATTCGATAAATCTTTTAATCAAATGGGATTCCTTTTGTTCTTTGATGTGACAAACTGAAAAAATATTGTTCGAACTATATCGGTACTGGTATCGTATTCGTTTCTTTATGTTTTCTCTACGTAGCATTATAAAAGTGATTGAAAATAAAGTTGTGTGGTAATAGAGTATTTTTAGTACTGTATGCTATAGCAAGTGTCGGTGACCAAATTGATGCCCTGCCTGAAAAACGTAGTTACCAGTATCGATACTTGTTTAGATTATTTTCAATCGATGTAAAACATGTGTCGATATTCCTTTGGATGTATTTCTTTTGGTTGCTATAAGAACCGAGCCGATACTTTAAGGAACCATGCCGGTATCGACCGAAATCCCGCCGCGAAGCGCGGGAAATCCCACTAGTTTTAAACAAGAAAATATGTAAAGCACTCATGTAAATGGTTAAATGACCCCAACCATTCCAACAAAGACCACTACCATAGACCTAGAAACTGACTTACCTTCGTGCTTGTTTCGAATGTGGCAGCGCGGAACACTTCCAAAGAAACTGTCCCAAACTGAACCAAGGACCAAAGGCAAAGATAAACCAGGGACAAGCCCCCACTTCAAATTAGGACCGAGGGTGCGTGTTTGTTATCGAATCAGGTGACGCTTGGTAAGATCCGAATGTGGTGACAGATACCTTTCTCATTTCTGACCAATACGCTTCAGTGTTGTTTGATATAGGTGCAAATAGAAGCTTTGTTCGCATTAACTTTTTATACCCCTATTAAATAATCATTATTCTATATAACTTGCTAACAGTAAACCTATAACTTGTCACCAAATCATTCACAATTAGGGGTGTTCATCGAATCGAATATCGAATTTTTGAATTATTCGAATCGAATAATTCAAATAATTTTTATTTTCTCTTGAATTCGTATTCGATTAAAACTTACCGAATTCGATTCGAATTCATATTCGAATAAAAACCCCAATTCATATTCGATTAAAAATTAAAACCATGTAAAAAGTTATCAAAATGAAACATAAATTTTAAAGCAACTATAAAGCATGATATCACAATAAAAAGTTTCAAATAAAGTACCATAAGTCTAAAATTTAAACAAGAAGTCATGTATAACCACTCCACAATACAACCTTAATATTTTAAGGGTTATAAATCTATTGTTAGATTTGTTACTTAGATTTTAGTTATGGGCCATGTAGTGGGTTTGGTAATGGGTAATTTTAATACTTTGAAAAAAATTTAAAAAAAATTTATAGTATAGCTTAATAAAATTTATATATGCATTATATAAAAATAATAAATAAAAATGTATAATTTTTATTCGAATTTCGAATCGAATCGAATTTGAAATTATAAATTCGTATTCGATTTACTTTACTCGAATTCGAATTCTTTTAATCGAAACAAATTCTTGATAATCGAATCGAATTTAAACGAATTTCAAATTTTTCGAATCCGAAACGAATTCTGAACACCCCTAATCACAATTGTCCCTTAACTCTTAACGATCACCAATTCCTTATAATATGTCTTTATGCTTAACACTCAACAAAACTTGACCTAAATAAACTTCAGGGGCTAATTATGACAAAAATGAAACTTCAATCCGGAAACTCTAGCCGTCGCGTCATGTGATGGGGTAACCCCTTCGTCGTCGCATCGCGCTACACCCCCGAATCCGCAGAATGTTTTGTTCTGGTCTTGCATTGGTCCATTGTGTGTTTCTTATGGTTGCAACTAACTCCTTAATGGCACTTAACTCTAACCCTAAGCTCAATTATGAAACCCACCTCATTCCCACACATTTTCCACTTTGCAAACACTTCAATCTCCCTCTCAAAACACTCTAAAATAGCTGAAATCAGATTCAAGACAGAATCATCTAAGTTTCAAAAGTGAGTTCATACTCACCTTTCTTCTATCTTTCTTCACTTCTTCTTCCTCTACAAAGTATGGAACACCTCTAAGAGTGTTTCCACAAGGTTTTCCATAGAAAACCAAGGTGGAACATCACCATTTTGAGGTCCAACTTTCTGTTTTGAAAGAAAACTTTATAGAACTTTCTTTAAACTTATGTTTTCTTTAAACAAACTCATGTTCTTATGCTCCTAATCAAGTCTATGATTAGTGAGCTTAAACAAGGTTGTTTCATACAAATTCGGAGGTGTTATTTGCCTCCAAACTTTCTGTTTTTTAAGGATTTTAACCCACAATGTTGATATGAGTGTGATTACTTGGAAAGCTTTTGCTATCCTACTTATAATCTACACCTCATTAATGATTTGTCCCTTGAATAGTTTGTATATTTCTTTTCCATTTCATTCATGACCATCCGAGTTGTCCTTGTAACAACTTGTGCATTGGTGAATCTTACAAAAGATGTTAAAGGAAAGTTATCCTCCTACCTTCATGCATGACTTCTATGAAACTCCATGACAATTCCATGACATACATGTTGGACATATTACATAACTATATATAAAATATACTAAATATAAATACATAACCTAACCCCAGATAATAATCGAGTTATTATTTGTCATGGTACTAAGTTATACATCTAAGACTTTAATCTCTCGTTACGTCTAATGGGTATCTTAACCCATGAAATCACATCAACCCATATGTGATTCATAGTGTCAAAAACGAGTGTTTAAGTCTAGATGATTACTTTCTCATATACATACTTTTGTGTAATTTAAATTCCGAATCCTAATCCTCTGTTATCATCCGAATATGTGACAACCCTCGTAATCTCATGTATTCCGTACAATTCATTAATGATAATTAAAGTGCTTGACGACTGTGTGGAATTACTTAACTGCTTTCTGATATCTGTGTTATACTTACATGTATTTGTTAACATACTAGTAGGATACATAAAAGTTACTAAATAGTCCGGTGTGCCTTCCTGAGTGTTAAAAATTAAAAACGTTGCAAAAATATATATGTAGGACGCTTTACGGATTAATTAAGCAGTTTAACGGAACAGTATCCGACCGAACAACCGGACATTACCCGGGACACCAAATATTTGTCAAATACATTGATTAATTATTTCTTGGCTTATTATGGTCCCCGTGCACCATAACACCCACTAAATACCTAGTAACTAACTCTAGTAAACTTACACTTGGTTTCTAGCTAATAAATAACCATCTAGTTATAACTTTGCAAACAAGACCCCCCCCCCCCCCCATGTATGAAATCGGTCAAGGGACCCACCCCCCCATATCTCCAAGACTTTAC
The DNA here is from genome assembly GCA_030545235.1 of Helianthus tuberosus. Taxonomy (NCBI): domain Eukaryota; kingdom Viridiplantae; phylum Streptophyta; class Magnoliopsida; order Asterales; family Asteraceae; genus Helianthus; species Helianthus tuberosus. The sequence continues at coordinate 75,126,402 of CM060437.1, forward strand.
TTGATATTTTGGTTGATTGCTTGCTTCTTGAAGTGAACATAATATTATGAACATCCTTATAAGAAATGTCTATAGATCACATGCCATACTTCACAATTTTCACACTCCACTCAACCCTCACATCAATCTACTCTCTCTCTCCCTCACGGTTTCACCCCACAACCGAAACCACCACCCTCACTTAAACATCTTCATCTTCTTCACATTATGTGTCATTCAAAGCTTCAAGGTTGAATCAATGGAGGTTGCAACTTGAGGGGATTTCAAAGGAACTTGTTTCTAGCTTTTCACCATCTTTTTCGCCACATTTCTTCACTAGATTCGTCCCTAGCTAGAGGCTAGTAGTAAGTCTCATTTTACCTTGGTTCATCTTGTTCAAAGTTATGATTTATAGTAAGATGTGTTGTTGTTTAAATCACTAAAGATCAAAAAGACTAGAAGATGTTAAACAATAGTAAAGAATATAAAAGTTACATAAAAGTTTACTTGTGTCTGAAATATGAAGCGGAATCTTGTTGGTTTGAGGGTTGGTTAAATCATACTTGATAATTGATTTTTGGTTTCTTGTTAAATCCATTGTTCGGACACTCGTTGATGCGATTTAGTAATGTTTAAACAGCGAAATAACATGCTGATGTACTTTTTCAGCCGTCTTCAACAGGCTGTAAACAGACTTTAATAAATCGAAAAACGGAATTTCTGAAGCCTAAATTGTGTCTTTTCGAAAAACGAAGAAAATGGCGCTGGAATCACATTTTTTAAGGTCGTTTACTATTTTAAAAGTCTGCTTTCATGACAGCAGCTAAGGCTGATTTTTACTGCAGTAAAATGGGTTGTATGTTTTCGGTCGTAACATAAAACCTGAATTGAACCAGCCCCAAAAATTCATACCATAGATGGTCACGGATGTACTTGTGACTCTCGAATTGGAATTTTGTCAAACGGACTTCCGAGGAATTTTAGACGAATTATTCCGTAAACTGCAATCAGAATGTAGTAAATCTGATTGCAGTCCGGTAAACAATTTTCTATAAATCACTGATAACGAACTGGACCCCGATATTTTTACACAATAAAATATGGAACGTTTAAGACATCCTGTAAAAATTTGGGAATTTTTGGAATAATTTAACTATTTTATTAAAGGTCCGAAAAACAGCCGGTTTTGAATATTAATGCTGAATTGACATAAGTTGTGACTTGCGTGTCTAAATGTCGAGTATGCTATCAGTGAATGATCTAACATGTATTATGTGTTACGTGCAATATCGTATGTTTGTTTATTAGTGGGGAATGGATGGGAAGTATATATAGGCATAAACCGTTAAAGTGATGCATGTTATGTGATAGATACGTGTAGGAACTTTGTGTTCTATTTGAAGTCACTAATAAACTAAGTGGTAATCGTACTAGGACGTGATTGACCGACCTTGACTGTTAGCTACTTTTGAGAGTCAAACCGAGCAACCGAGGTGAGTTCACACTCTTAAGGCATGGGATTCCCGGTGGGTTGGGAATGGGATTGAATAACTACTCGTACTATCATTACTATTAAACTACTTTTCACCGTCCTCGGATTGAAGGGCACGTACGTAAAACCTACGTACACTCACACTCGCTACGGTCTTTGGATCAAGAAGGGCACGTACAAACACGACTAGTCGACACATGGGAAGCCCCCACTAATCTTCGCACACATGTTTGGGAAACCGCGATACGGCCACTAATCATCGCACACATGTTTTGGAAACCGCGATCCGGCCACTAATCATCGCAAACATGTTTGGGAAACCGCGATACAGATAACTAAGATACTTGGTTTACGAAATGAACAAATGATTCACGAACACTATAACTAAACAACCAACTGTGAATTCACTCAACTTTGTTGTTGACTCGTTGTTACATGCCTTGCAGGTCGTTAGGTATCTATGGAGCTTGCATCGGAGTGGGTAGAGTCGTTGTGGGACATGGACAACTGTGTACCATGCTAAACATTTGAAACGTTTAAACTTATGATTTGGTTTCAAACTTTATGCTTCCGCTTGTAACTTAAACTATGTTTTGTTTAGACACCAATTGTATTGTGTTGGATTTTACAAACTACTTACATGCTTGTTCAATATGATTGGTGGCTTGATCCTGGTCACGTCACGCCTCCAAGCGGTGGTACTCCGCATGGTGGATTTTGGGGGTGTGACAGATTGGTATCAGAGCCATTGGTTATAGTGAACTTGGTTTTAATACGGGGAAAAAAAGTTTTTTTGTTAAAACCAGACTATAACCTGTACAGTGCTCAACGATCCACAACGACGCTTCGCTCCACGTGCAAGACTCGACATTATAGGTAATATGGTTTATGTTTGTATTACCTACCTGCTAGTAGCTCATTTGATCATAGTATGCATTAGCTAGTGTAATAACTGCTATTTGAACTTTGTGTTCTTACTCTCTTCTGTCATCCCACACTTACGCACCTTGCGACACCTTCTTACGTGTGTTCCTTCTATATGAAGATCATGAGTGAACGTCTCGACATGACCCAGGGTCAGCTGACGACCTTGATCAATGAACGGATTGCTGAAGCCTTAGCAACCCAAACAGGGAGTCAACTCATGCACCTTCAAACACGCATGGGCACCTTCAAGGCGTTCCTGGAATGCAAACCTCCCACTTTCGACGGCACTGAAGGGACAATCGGCCTTCTACACTGGATCCGAAGAATCGAATTTACATTCGAAGAAAGTGAAAGCCCTACCAACAAACGAGTGGAGTACGCTACTGGCATGTTGCAAGGGAAAGCGTATTCTTGGTGGAACGCACAGGTTCAGATGCTCGGGTTGGCAGACGCGAATGCCACCCTCTGGAGCGACTTCAAGGAGTGGATTAAGGAAGAGTTCTGCCACCTGGACGACATAATGAAACTTGAGATAGAGTATTATGGTTTGAAGATGGAAGGATCAGAGATCGAGGCATACACAAAGAGGTCCAACGACTTGGCTGCCTTATGTCCTAACATATCACAACCCATATCTAGGCGAATCAAGCTATACCTCAGAGGCTTAGTCCCGGAAATCCAAGGGTCTGTAAGTGCGGCCAACCTTCCCACAATCCAGCAAGTCATTCGTTTGGCACACCAGCTCACCGATCAGGCGGTGGAAGAGGGCAAGCTGCCGAAGCGTATTAACGCTACTACTACTGATGCTCCCAGTAACAACAAGCGCAAGTGGGATGGAAATTCGGGCGAGGGTTCTACTCCAGTTCAGTCTCAGTCCCAGCAGCGAAAGACAGATGAACACAGAAACCCCAGTCAGCAGCCTTTTGGAAATCAAGGTCAGGGTAGATACAGGGGAAATCACCCAAAGTGCAATCGATGTAGTTTGCACCACAGCAGGCCGTGCAACAAGGGTCGTTGTCAGAGATGTAGCAAGTTGGGACATGAAGCCAAAGATTGCCGAAGCTTACGTCCTACGAAGCAGAATTGACAACAGCGGCCACAAACTCCCCAAAACCAACAGCAACACCAGCAAGGTAATAAGGGATGCTTCCAGTGCGGTGCTGAGGGTCACTTCAAGAGGCACTGTCCTCAGCTGAATCAGAATCAGAACAAAACCAAGGAAATGAGAACAACAATGGAGGCAAAAATGGGGATAACAATAACGGCAAAGGTCGTACCTTCGTGATTGGTCAGGCTGACGCAAGGAACGATCCCAACGTTGTGTTGGGTAAGTTTCTTCTAGATGATTTCTTTGTTACTGTTTTATTCGATTCGGGTGCCGATACTAGTTATGTGTCCTTAAAAGTTAGTCAAATGCTTAAGCGCACCCCAACACTTTTGACCGCGAAACACACGGTAGAGCTAGCAAACGGTAAAAGTCTCGAGGCCACACACATAGTTAAGGGTTGTAACCTCGTTTTAGCGGGTCAGACTTTCTCTATCGATCTCATCCCTATCACACTTGGTAGTATCGACGTCGTTATTCGGATGGATTGGCTATCTCATCATCAAGCGGAGATTGTTTGCAAGGAGAAAATCGTCCGCATTCCTCGTTCTGGTGAAGAACCTCTGGTGATTCAGGGCGATAAGAGTGGTGCTGTTGTAGGCATTATCTCTCCTTAAAGGCCCAGAAGTGTTTGCATAAGGGCCACACTGCCATTCTAGCGCTCGTTACTGACATATCAACGGAAGAGAAGAAAATTTAAGACATTCCTATAGTGCGCGATTTTCCTGAGGTGTTTCCTGAGGAATTACCTGGTCTTCCGCCTCATCGACGAGTCGAATTCCAAATCGAGCTAGCTCCTGGAGCAGCGCCCATAGCTCAAGCACCTCATCGCTTAGCCCCAACCGAACTGGAAGAACTGTCCAAGCAATTATAAGAACTTTGGAAAAAGGTTTTATTCATCCTAACTCTTCGCCCTGGGGAGCTTCAGTGTTATTCGTAAGGAAGAAAGACGGTACATTCAGAATGTGCATCGACTACCTTGAACTCAATAAGGTGACCGTAAAGAATCGTTATCCTCTCCCGCGCATTGATGACTATTTCGACCAGTTGCAAGGGTCGAGCTATTACTCCAAGATTGACTTGAGATCGGGATACCATCAGCTGAGGGTCTGAGATGAGGACGTCTCCAAAACAGCATTCAGAACTCGTTACGGCCATTACGAGTTTCTGGTCATGCCTTTCGGATTGACGAATGCACCAGCGGTTTTCATGGATCTCATGAGCCGAGTATGCAAACCTTACCTGGATAAGCTCGTTATTGTGTTCATCGACGATATCCCGATCTATTCTAAGAGTCAGGAAGAACACGAGCAGCATCTACGACTTATGCTAGAACTTCTTCGAAAAGAGCAGTTGTATGCCAAGTTTTCGAAATGTGACATCTGGCTTCGCGAAGTCCACTTTCTAGGCCATGTGGTAAACAACGATGGGATTCATGTTGATCCATCCAAGGTTGACTCAATTAAGAACTGGCCTGCACCCCGCACACCAACAGAAATCCGCCAATTCTTGGGTTTGGCAGGATATTACAGAAGATTTATCAAAGATTTCTCCAAGATTGCGCAACCTATCACTTCACTGACTCAAAAGGGTGTCATCTATCGTTGGGGTGATGCACAAGAGTCCGCATTTCAACTTCTAAAGGATAGACTTTGTAGCGCGCCTATCCTCTCATTGCGACGTTTCCATCCAAGGACTTGGTTGCGTATTGATGCAACGTGACAAGGTCATTGCCTACGCATCGCGCCAACTTAAAGTTCACGAAAGGAACTACACTACACACGACTTGGAACTGGGAGCAGTTGTTTTCGCACTTAAGATATGGAGACATTACCTGTACGGTACCAAGTGCACCATTTACACCGATCACAGGAGTCTCGAGCATATCTTCAAGCAAAAGGAGTTAAACATGCGTCAACGCCGATGCGTCGAGCTCTTAAATTATTACGAATGCGCGATCAAGTACCATCCAGGCAAGGCCAATGTTGTGGCCGATGCCCTCAGTCGAAAGGATACTATACCTAAGCGTGTACGTGCGTTACAGCTTACCATCCAATCTAGTCTTCCTGCTCAGATTCGCGATGCTCAGGTTGAAGCATTGAAAGCGGAGAACATCAGAGCTGAATCCTTACGAGGATCGAGGCAGCGCCTGGAACAAAAGGAAGACGGTGCCTACTATGTTAACGGACGCATCTGGGTCCCACTGTATGGAAACCTACACGAGCTTGTGATGGATGAAGCACATAAGTCTCGTTATTCAGTACATCCTGGTTCGGATAAGATGTACCACGACTTAAAGACCACATACTGGTGGCCTAGCATGAAAGCCCACATAGCAACCTACGTCAGCAAGTGTTTGACTTGTGCGAGAGTCAAGTCTGAATATCAGAAACCGTCAGGCCTACTTCAACAACCGGAGATCCCGAAATGGAAATGGGAGCAAATTTCCATGGATTTCGTTACCAGCCTGCCCAGATCTCAAAGCAGAAACGATACCATTTGGGTGATCGTAGATCGACTGACCAAGTCTGCACATTTTCTGGCTATCAAAGAAACGGATAAGTTTTCTACTCTTGCAGACATTTACCTAAAGGAAGTGGTAACAAGGCACGGAGTGCCAACCTCTATTATATCTTATCGTGACGCGCGTTTTACTTCTGAACTGTGGCAAGCAATGCACAAGTCCTTTGGCTCACGTTTAGATATGAGCACCGCTTATCACCCGCAGACGGATGGGCAATCTGAACGCACCATCCAAACCCTTGAAGACATGCTTAGGGCATGTGTAATCGATTTTGGTAATGGCTGGGAAAGGCACCTCCCGCTGGTGGAGTTTTCGTACAACAACAGCTACCACACCAGCATCCAAGCCGCTCCGTTTGAGGCATTGTACGGACGCAAATGCCGATCACCTCTCTGTTGGGCAGAAGTTGGTGACAGCCAAATCACTGGCCCAGAACATGTGGTAGACACCACCGAGAAAATTGCTCAGATACGACAGCGAATGGCGGCAGCTCGTGACCGTCAGAAAAGCTATGCTGATAAGGGAAGAAAACCACTCGAGCTCCAGGTTGGGGATCGAGTGCTACTCAAAGTCTCACCTTGGAAAGGTGTAGTTCGCTTTGGCAAACGAGGTAAACTCAATCCGCGTTATGTCGGACCATTCGAAGTCATTGAGAAAATTGGCAAGGTAGCCTACAGGCTGAATCTACCTGAAGAACTCAGCGGAGTTCACAACGTATTCCATGTGTCGAATCTGAAGAAGTGTCTGTCAGATGAGACCCTCATAGTTCCTCTTAAGGAACTCACAATCGACGACCAGCTGTGATTCGTCGAGGAACCAGTAGAGATTACGGATCGAGATGTTAAGATCCTCAAGCATACCAGGATACCTCTGGTTCAAGTTCGTTGGAATGCTCGTCGTGGCCCAGAGTATACCTGGGAACGAGAAGACCAAATGAAACTCAAGTATCCCCAACTGTTTAAGAAAAACGCAACCACTACTGAGGCTGAAGCTACTGCAGAATTTCGGGACGAAATTCCAAATCAACGGGGGGATGATGTGACACCCCAGGAAAATCAGGAAAACAACGCAATTTAACTAGCTTCCTCAGTAACCACGCGCTAAATTTTGGGACGAAATTCTCTTAACAGGGGGAGAATGTGACAACCCTCGTAATCTCATGTATTCCGTACAATTCATTAATGATAATTAAAGTGCTTGACGACTGTGTGGAATTACTTAACTGCTTTCTGATATCTGTGTTATACTTACATGTATTTGTTAACATACTAGTAGGATACAGAAAAGTTACTAAATAGTCCGGTGTGCCTTCCTGAGTGTTAAAAATTAAAAACGTTGCAAAAATATATATGTAGGACGCTTTACGGATTAATTAAGCAGTTTAATGGAACAGTATCCGACCAAACAACCGGGCATTACCCGGGACACCAAATATTTGTCAAATACATTGATTAATTATTTCTTGGCTTATTATGGTCCCCGTGCACCATAACACCCACTAAATACCTAGTAACTAACTCTAGTAAACTTACACTTGGTTTCTAGCTAATAAATAACCATCTAGTTATAACTTTGCAAACAAGACCCCCCCCCCATGTATGAAATCGGTCAAGGGACCCACCCCCCCCCCCATATCTCCAAGACTTTACTTGATATTTTGGTTGATTGCTTGCTTCTTGAAGTGAACATAATATTATGAACATCCTTATAAGAAATGTCTATAGATCACATGCCATACTTCACAATTTTCACACTCCACTCAACCCTCACATCAATCTACTCTCTCTCTCCCTCACGGTTTCACCCCACAACCGAAACCACCACCCTCACTTAAACATCTTCATCTTCTTCACATTATGTGCCATTCAAAGCTTCAAGGTTGAATCAATGGAGGTTGCAACTTGAGGGGATTTCAAAGGAACTTGTTTCTAGCTTTTCACCATCTTTTTCGCCACATTTCTTCACTAGATTCGTCCCTAGCTAGAGGCTAGTAGTAAGTCTCATTTTACCTTGGTTCATCTTGTTCAAAGTTATGATTTATAGTAAGATGTGTTGTTGTTTAAATCACTAAAGATCAAAAAGACTAGAAGATGTTAAACAATAGTAAAGAATATAAAAGTTACATAAAAGTTTACTTGTGTCTGAAATATGAAGCGGAATCTTGTTGGTTTGAGGGTTGGTTAAATCATACTTGATAATTGATTTTTGGTTTCTTGTTAAATCCATTGTTCGGACACTCGTTGATGCGATTTAGTAATGTTTAAACAGCGAAATAACATGCTGATGTACTTTTTCAGCCGTCTTCAACAGGCTGTAAACAGACTTTAATAAATTGAAAAACGGAATTTCTGAAGCCTAAATTGTGTCTTTTCGAAAAACGAAGAAAATGGCGCTGGAATCACATTTTTTAAGGTCGTTTACTATTTTAAAAGTCTGCTTTCATGACAGCAGCTAAGGCTGATTTTTACTGCAGCTAAGGCTGATTTTTTAAGGTCGTTTACTATTTTAAAAGTCTGCTTTCAAGACTTTACTTGACATTTTTTAAGGTCGTTTACTACATGCTGATTTTTTCGGTCGTAACATAAAACCTGAATTGAACCAGCCCCAAAAATTCATACCATAGATGGTCACGGATGTACTTGTGACTCTCGAATTGGAATTTTGTCAAACGGACTTCCGAGGAATTTTAGACGAATTATTCCGTAAACTGCAATCAGAATGTAGTAAATCTGATTGCAGTCCGGTAAACAATTTTCTATAAATCACTGATAACGAACTGGACCCCGATATTTTTACACAATAAAATATGGAACGTTTAAGACATCCTGTAAAAATTTGGGAATTTTTGGAATAATTTAACTATTTTATTAAAGGTCCGAAAAACAGCCGGTTTTGAATATTAATGCTGAATTGACATAAGTTGTGACTTGCGTGTCTAAATGTCGAGTATGCTATCAGTGAATGATCTAACATGTATTATGTGTTACGTGCAATATCGTATGTTTGTTTATTAGTGGGGAATGGATGGGAAGTATATATGGGCATAAACCGTTAAAGTGATGCATGTTATGTGATAGATACGTGTAGGAACTTTGTGTTCTATTTGAAGTCACTAATAAACTAAGTGGTAATCGTACTAGGACGTGATTGACCGACCTTGACTGTTAGCTACTTTTGAGAGTCAAACCGAGCAACCGAGGTGAGTTCACACTCTTAAGGCATGGGATTCCCGGTGGGTTGGGAATGGGATTGAATAACTACTCGTACTATCATTACTATTAAACTACTTTTCACCGTCCTCGGATTGAAGGGCACGTACGTAAAACCTACGTACACTCACACTCGCTACGGTCTTTGGATCAAGAAGGGCACGTACAAACACGACTAGTCGACACATGGGAAGCCCCCACTAATCTTCGCACACATGTTTGGGAAACCGCGATACGGCCACTAATCATCGCACACATGTTTTGGAAACCGCGATCTGGCCACTAATCATCGCAAACATGTTTGGGAAACCGCGATACAGATAACTAAGATACTTGGTTTACGAAATGAACAAATGATTCACGAACACTATAACTAAACAACCAACTGTGAATTCACTCAACTTTGTTGTTGACTCGTTGTTACATGCCTTGCAGGTCGTTAGGTATCTATGGAGCTTGCATCGGAGTGGGAAGAGTCGTTGTGGGACATGGACAACTGTGTACCATGCTAAACATTTGAAACGTTTAAATTTATGATTTGGTTTCAAACTTTATGCTTCCGCTTGTAACTTAAACTATGTTTTGTTTAGACACCAATTGTATTGTGTTGGATTTTACAAACTACTTACATGCTTGTTCAATATGATTGGTGGCTTGATCCTGGTCACGTCACGCCTCCAAGCGGTGGTACTCCGCATGGTGGATTTTGGGGGTGTGACAGAATACTCACACACCTATGTTTCCTCATGTAGGAGAACTCGGTGTTCCATCTATAAACTAACAACTCTTCACGGATTAACAAGTGGAAGCTTGCAAAACTGTGAGTACACTTGACCCATTTCTTTTTAAAACAATTTGGGTTGTAACATGTTAATCTACAAATTACACAAACACACACTTAAACATACTTTATACACTCAATCCGTTATACATGCTTGATTGTTATGCTTAGGTTCATGCTAGATTCATACAGGCTTTTGTTATTAACTTAGCTAGCCCAAACTTAACATATATAGCGCTATAGGAGTAGCACACCGCCCGTCGGGGTCTTGTACACTTTTATTCATAATGAGTCTCGTTACTTTTGTGGCAAAGGACACTTATAATTCTTGTGGACACTTGGGTTTAGCATTAGTATTGCATGCTAGTTTACCTTGTATACAATTTCCATGTGGATTCGAGTAAACTCTTTTCATACTTATGCTATGTATATACAAAACTTGTGTACTCGCCAATGCTTTTGCGTTGAACCTTTATTTTTAACATGTTACAGGTTGATGATGATATTATGACGAATCTAGTAGGGACGACATAGAAACGCATAAGAAATACTAGATTTGATTATTATGTTATGTTAAACTTTGTCATATTTGTCTTTTTCATTGTTGTAATTTGAATTTCTTGTATCGTACTTGACAATTTTGATTATTAATGAAAATCGGTTTTGAATTAATTATTGTCGCAAATAGTGTTATGTATGATGAGCAATCTATTTCGTCTCACTCCGATGATTCCGCCATCGGTTGGTGTGTGACATCAAGTTTCATATCGACTTAATACCAGGAGCAACTCCAATCACCAAAGCACCTTATCGTTTAGCGCCTTCAAAAATGCAAGAATTATCCACTCGGTTGCAAGAACTTCTAGACAGAGGCTTTATACGTCCTAGTTATTCCCCCTGTGGAGCGCCAGTACTATTTATGGAGAAGAATGGAAGCTTTCAGATGTGTATCGAATACCGGGAGCAAAACAAAGTCACCATAAAGAATAGATACCCTCTTCCTCGGATAGATAACCTGTTCGATCAATTATAATGAGCGTGTTACTTTTCTAAAATCGATCTTAGATCAGGTTATCATTAAATTAAAGTTCAAGAGGAAGACATCCCTAAACAACTTTCCGAACTCGGTACGATCAATATGAGTTTTTAGTTATGCCTTTTGAGTTAACCAACGCACCCGCGGTGTTTATGGATCTCATGAACTGAGTTTGTAAACCATATCTTGATAAATTCGTCACAGTCTTTATTGACGATATCTTGATATATTCAAAAAATAAGGAAGAGCATGAGCACCACCTAAGAACAATCTTGGAAATATTGAGGCAGGAGAAATTGTACGCAAAGTTGCCGAAGTGTGAATTCTGGTTACAAGCAGTGCAATTCTCAGGGCATGTTGTGGATCAGTAAGGAATTTATGAAGACCCTAGCAAGATTGAAGCCATTAAGAACTGGTAGGCGCCTAAGTCACCGAAGGAAATTCGTCAATTCTTGGGATTGGCCGAATACTATTGTCATTTCATTGAGGATTTTTCCTGTATTGCACAATCCCTAAACTTGTTGTCTAAGAAAGATCATAGGTATGAGTGGGGCGAAGATCAAGAAGCAACTTTTCAGCTGTTAAAGCAAAATTTGTGTGAGGCACCAATTCTGACTCTTCCAGATGGAAATGATGACTTGGTAGTGTATTGTGATGCGTGTCAACGAGGTTTCGGATGCGTATTGATGCAAAGAAAAAAGGTTATTGCATATGCTTTCCGACAGTTGAAGATAAACAAAGAGAATCATACTACTCATGGCTTAGAGCTAGGAGCAATAATTTTCGCACTTAAGATATGGAGGCATTAGTTATATGGTACGAAGTGCACATTTTACACGGATCATAAGAGCCTACAACATATATTCGATCAGAAAGAGTTAAACTGGAGGCAACATAAATGGGTGAAGCTATTGGATGATTACGACTATGAAATTACATGCCACCCAGGTAAGGCTAAAGTAGTAGCCGATGCCTTGAGTAGAAAGGATCGAGTTAGGCCACTTAGAGTGTGGGCACTTAGAATGATTGTTTAAACTAGCCTCAAGGAGCAAGTTTGTGTTTCTCAAGAGAAGCATTACGAAAAGGTTATGTAGAAAAGGAGGAGTTAAACAGGAATGAGAAAAACTTTAAGAAAGAAAATAGATGAAGTGTTGTACTTCAAAAACAATGTATGGATTCCTACTTGTCATGATCTACAACAATTGATCATGGATGAGGCACACAAATCCAGATATTCTATTCAACCTGGTACAGATAAGATGTATCATGACCTCAAAGAGTTTTATTGGTGGCCCAATATGAAAAAGGACGTAGCTGAAAACGTTAGTAAATGCTTGACTTGTGCGCGAGTCAAGGCGGAATCTATGCAGTTAAGGCGGAAAACTATCGGATATCGGTTAAGGACTGATATTTGAGATATGGGTAATTTATAATATAATGTAAATATATATATATATATAAATAATCATACATATATATATATATATATATTAATATCTAGAACCTATATGGCTATATATATATACTAGAACCTAGTTCAAATATTTATTCTAATGCAAATGCAAATATATGAGTTTTTAAGCGCCAAGTTGTAGATAATGAAGGGTTAAATCTGTAAAGTAGATAACATAGGAGTAAAAATATGCAAAAGTTATATTTTTGAAGGGGTTTATTCAAAATTCCATTCAACCCAAATACATTAGAACGTAGGTCATATTGTTGCAGCCGCCATCATGCTTTCTTTCTCCTCTTTGATTTTCTTTTTCTTCTTCTATCAGTTCTTGTTCTAAACTTTCGCCATAAAATGCCGTTGATTATAAACAGACGTCTTTTGTTTATGAAAGTGATTCAACATCTAAAGCCTTCTTACTCTATCTTCTTCTCTACCCTTAACACCATAGAGCTATTTCGTCGGAGCTAACAGCACCGCTACCGGACCACCGCATGTTAGCCGGGCCAACCGATATTATCAACAAGACAACCGACATCACAATTACAAAATATCGGTGATATATCGGTATATATCGCCGATATTGTAGGGACCGGGATTATTACCGAGATTTTAAACCGATATTCTTGTGGAGGTCCAATAACCGAGATATCGGTGATATATCACCGAGATTAACTACATAGGGCAGAATACCAGAAACATTCGTGAATGTTACAACAACCCAAAATACCTCAGTGGAAGTAGGAACAAATCATGATGGACATCGTAACCCATCTTCCCAAGATATTCTGAGGTCACGATGCAATTTGAGTAGTCGTTGATAGACTAACCAAATATGCGCACTTCATACCAATATACATCAACTACAAAATGGAGAAACTTACGGAGATCTACATAAATGAAATCATAGCCCGACATGGAGTTCATATCTCCATTATTTCAGACCAAGACAGTCGGTTCACTTCGCATTATTGGCAAGGATTGTATGAAGCTTTGGTAACCAAAATTGATTTGAGCACAACTTATCACCCCCGAACAGACGGTCAGTCAGAACAAAATATCCAAACGTTGGAAGATTTGCTTCGCACTTGTGTGCTAGATTTTGGAGGAAGCTAGGACAATAATAACTATCACAGTTGTATTCAGGCAACACCGTACGAGGCACTATACGATAGAAAGTGCAAATCACCACTTTGTTGGGCTGAAATGAGCAATACACAACTCACGGGATCTGAATTGATCCAAGAAACAATACATAAGATCCGAACTAGGCTAAAAGTTGCGCAAGATCGATAGAAAAGCTATGCTGATGTCCGCAGAAAACCATTGTCATTTAAAGTATGCAACAAAGTGTTGTTGAAAGTGTCACCATGGAAAGGTGTAATAAGGTTTGGAAAGGAAGGAAAACTAGCTTCAAGATACATTGGGCCATACGAGATTAATGCTAAAGTTGATCCCGTAGCTTACCGATTGAAATTACCTGTCAAACTAAGCATTATTCATGACGTCTTTCAATTATCAAACCTGAACAAATGCCTTACCAATGAGGCTGCCATTGTACCTTTGGAAGACGTGCATGTTGATGGCCGACTCCACTTCATGGAAGAACCGGTTGAAATCGTAGACGGAAAGGTCAAACAACTACATCACAACAAAATTTCCTTGGTAAATTTCTGGTGGAACTCTCGGAAAGGTCTCGAATACACCTATGATCGAAAACATGAATTTCGTAGAAAATACCTGCACCTTTTCCCCCAACAATAAAGTGGTGCATACATTGGATTTTGGGGACGAAATTTCTTAACGAGGGGAGAATGTGACAACCGTGGCAAAACCAGGTAAACCCTAATTGTGCGTACGATTTACATGAATCACGAAACGATATGGATCATGCCTCGGATGAGTCTGAGGGTACACTATGAGTAACATATGAACAATATTAGCCAACAGTGCGATATTGATGCCTCAAGGTGCTGAAAACAAGTTAAACGGGACATTTTCGTTTAACATGTGCATAAACCGAACAACAACAATTTTGGTATGAACAGAAGTGTTGTAGAAGATTTTAGGGTATGGAATTACTTAGACATAATAGTTGGACAATAAAATAAGGTTTTATGGCCTTAGCATGTAGCTGGCATGTTAAACAAGTCGATTTCCGGTTAACGAAACGTCTTCGATTTTAACGTACACGGAAACAACCAAACATGAATTGTACAGCCAGTCAAGCCTAAAAACACTTATATAGCGTTAATATAATGTATTTTAAGCAATAATGTTAAAGTGTTCGGGTTTTCGTTGCTAATGGGTTCGTATTAAAAAAACATGAAAAACCGCGCGAAAAAGACGTTAAAACGAGTCCGTTTACCGAACCGTTGATGCGTTTAAGACTTGATAATGAACCTAAACGCTAGAATACAGACCATATCTATCAACAAAGCACCAAAACCGTCGTTAACCATGTCAAAGGTTCTAGAACCTCCTTTGAAAGTGTCGATCGGACTTAAAGGCCGATTTTCAACTTATTTTTTTTTCAAAAGTTATAACACCGTTATACTTTCTCCTAACCTCCATACCTACTGAACCCATGAAAATCCAGCAAGAACACATCAAATTTTGATGTATTTTCATAATTTTGATCACCTTTTCTTGTATTTTTCATACATAAATCTTGTATTTAAAAAAAGAAATTAATTAATCCATAATCCTTGATTATTTTTGGGGAAAATGGCTCCTATGACTTGAATAAGATGTAAAAAGATTGTATCTGGTGTTTGATGATGTAAAAACACAGATTATGGATCAATAACACAGCCTTTTCGACAAGAAACAAACAAATAAAAAATTAAACGAAAAAGAATGATTCTAAGGATTGATTTACAAGGGTGAATGCATATTTGTGTTGTATGTGACGTATAGGTACCGTACAAGAAGAAAATAGGCTTCAAAAGTTAGGGAATCGCTTAAAATATTGAGAAACGTCAGGTATATGATCCGAAAACCAACTTTAGGGGTTACAAACTTCGTTTTTGCATAACTTTTTATGTGACTATTTTTTGAACTTGAAAATTTATAGGCTGATCATATATGATGAAAATAACACTAGTACAAAATTAGGAGATTTTAGAATTTTTGAGAATACTTAATGAATTTTATACTGTTTAACGACGTTAATTCGGGAAATATAGAAAACGGATGCAATAAATCACCAAATTTTGTAGGGATGTTGGGTTTGACATGGGAAACATCTTGGAAAAATTCGAGGTTCATTAGTTGAATAAAATTTTAAATTGAATTTTTTAAAATTAATAAATTAGTTTAATAAATTCTGAAAATATTTTTCTTGAATTATATATATTTTTACTAGTGTATATAAAAATTTTTAGAATTTTTTTAAAGTTTGAAATATTACTTTGGAAATTGTGTGTTTAGAATACATTATTTTAATAAAAATCGGCAAAATAAACTCCTAACAAATCTACCGGAACTTGTGAACTGACTGAGGGTATAATTGGTAATAATTGGAAAGTTGGAGAAATTCCAGACTATTACAGGGAAAATTGGGTAATTGAGGTACCTTACACGCTAGTTTCGGAAATTCCCCATGGCAAAAACGAAAACTGAGATTTGAACAAGTTAGGCAAGGGTAAAACCTGAACTTCCTTAATGAACAATGAATCATTTTATAATATGAAAAATTTGGGGCATTTCATATAATCATGCCATTTTCCAAACATCTAAAACAGCTAACCGTGGCCGGCACACAAAACTGTGCACGGAAGCCAAACATAATTTTGACATTAAGATAATACCCGTCGCACTACTGTTATGCTATGAGCCCATTTTTGGATGAATATTCCCATCCCAGCCTAAGATATAGCAATTACCGACTTGGAACTGTTTTCGATAATTAACCCTACGATATTGATAATAGGTTTGGATTAGCGGATACTGTAGGATTACACTATTAAGTGAGTTTTCACTACCCCAATTCCAAACTGTTTTGCTGTTTTACACAGGGTGAATTGCATGTTACATACGTACATACTTGCACAGGAAAACGTGTTATGATGTGAATTATCTGAGTTATACTAACATACAGAAAGTCCCCACAAACACGAGTAATCAAGTATAAGCCGGTGCATGTGTGAGTAGTACTGTTGGTCTCACAAACATAGTTGAGTTGGCACGGACGCCATAGGATCTACTGCAATTGCACATGTCCATGAACTTACTGTTAGCACGCTATGTGGTGTTAGACATACCTACTTGGGGTGGAAACGTAGCAGAGTGGTTAATGTGGGCCACAGGGCGACTAGTGAACTGTCGAAGTTTCATTTGTGGGCTTGGTCTTATTACATCAAATATGCAAAACAATTTTGTTCAAACTTATTTTTGGAACAAATAAATACAGTGAAACTTACCAACTATTTTAGTTGACCTTTCAAACTTAATATGCTTTTCATGCAAGAGAAAGGAAGAATGAATGTGAATTGTACATGGATGTTTCAAGTTTTGATATGCAAATATTATGTAGATAGATGCACACCTACTAAGGACATGCTGCTTTTGGATGATGTATTGTGAATTATACTTTAGTGTGTAAACCGTTGCTCTCAGTATTTAATATAGTATCTTTTAAGTAATGTGTTTGTACCATGTGTCTGTTGCACCCTGTGTGCGCTTACACTGCGAGTCGGGATGTGATAAAAACCGTTTTCTTAAGTTCGGAAACATCTTTTCTTAAGGTTTCAATTGTTGTTTTAAACTTTTTCACATTTTTCTTTAAAAACATGTTAGCCTTAAGGTTTTACTTTTGGTTTCAAACTTTTTCTCATTTTTCTTTAAAATCATGTTAGTCTCAATACACTTGGCAAGACTGACAATCAAACTCTGATTGTGACTTTTCATGAGTTCAAATTTAGCATCTAAGTCTAAACATCTATCACAATTAACAGGCTTAGGTTTATCAACACATACCTGACTGGATTGGCCATCCGAATGAGTCAAGAATGCTTAATTAGAAGAAGAAGATCCATCTTCAGAGAAAAACTTGAAGACTTCATTAGATGTACCAACTACTTTCTTCACAGACAATGACTTTTGACTCTTAACCGATTCAGCTTCAGCCAATAATGCCTCTGTGGTAGCATCAATAACATCCCTCGATAATGCTTCAGATCCATCTTCCCTTGAACTTGAAACATCTTAATCCAAACTACTGTTGTACCCAGAACTATCATCATCTACAGAGGATTCACCATCACTGACATTCTTGGCAATTTCGGCATAAAACACAGTTCTTATTTGAGTATCGTTTCCTAGCTGTATAGTCCGATCAATACTAACAAAAGGTTTAGCCCAATAGTTAATTTGTGGTGGAGGATGATTATTCTGAGCCTGAGGTATGAGAGATTGAACACATGACATGTCAGGTTTATTTTGTGGAGGGGGTTTTTGGTTTTAAGTGGTTTACCCAATCCCACGAGTTGGTTGCCATTTTATCAAACGTTAAAGTGGTGAAAAATTTACTAAGTCGTAAATAATAAACTTCAACTTCAAACGAGATTAAAATTCAAACCATAACTATGTTGGATACAAGGCCCAAAAGAGGTTTTAACTCTCGTTTAAAATTAACAAAGGCCCAAATGATATTAACTTCCATACTAGGCCCTACTAACATTAATTTAAATACTAGGCCCAAATGATATTACTTGGCCGTCGTTTGATAAGAGTTTTATGATGGATTGAAATGTGGATCGTTTGATAATGGACTTTTGATTTTGGGCTTGGGTTAAACGATGGTGGGTAGGCTTAGGTTAAAAAACATTCATTTTTTATGAAACTGGACATTTAATATCTAGCCAAATAAATGTACTTAGTAGTGATCTAATGAACTGTCATTTGACATTTGTGCCTTTTGATAACCTTCTTTTGAAGAGTAACTACAACACTATCGTTTGAAATGAGAAAGACATTATTATCGTTTAATGTCGTTTAACATGACTTGAATCCAAACGATAGTATATATTGTTTGACTCTCTACTTTTGTTTGAAAGACTACTGTCGTTTGAATTAATGACTGGCCCAACTGTTGTAGGAGATGTGAAGGCCCAATTGCCATTTGAGATGTGAAGGCCAATTTGTCGTTTGAGTTGCGAAGTCCCAACTGTCGTTTGAAAGTTGTATAGTATCACTGTCGTTTAATAATATTAACTGTCATTTGAAGGAGGATTCAGACGACAGAATATGGAAGTAGTACGAACGTCAGCAACGATAGGAGACAAAGGTACAATCTGCTCCACTAAAGGTCTACCAATAAAAATTAAAAAACGAATGTACTATTCCGACGACTTTTTCTGGTGAGTTTGGTTGTCGAAAAAATGGTGACGTGATATTTCAACGTTAAGACTTGACAAAACTCAACTTTTTGATTATCTTCAACAATTTCAATCAAAATAAATCATCAAATAACATCATATTTTCGAGTTTTAATCCATATTTTCATCCAAAAAGGTGGGTTTTTTTATTTTTGTCCAAGAAATCTTCAAAAACCACTCAAAAATCTCACCAAAAAGTCGGTTTTCAACAAGAAATCGAGCCAAAGCTCTAATACCACTTGTAGGTCCAGATTTCGATCTCGAATACAAGGATTTCTTGTTTCAGATGGTGTAATGAGTGCGGAATCCAAGTTACACCATAAACCGAGCGAGAATGTTAATCAAAAGCAAAGATTTCGACATTAATAGTTCGTATATTGATTCGAGCAGAGTTTCGGTACAAAGTTTTCATAATAAAAGCTCTCCAATACTCTGTGTGTGTGTGTGCGCGTGTGTGTGTGTTTGTGTGTGTGCAAGCGCGCTCATTCAAGCATATCTTTTACAAGTGAAAGTGGACTCTATTTATATTAAACAAGGCAAAGTCCTAAACTACAGTAAACTGTCATTTGGAATTTAACTATCACTTGGAATGCCACTGTCACTTAGAATTTCACTGTCAGTTGGAATCTCAAAACCATTTCAAACGACAGTGCATGAAGTTCCTAGTGAAAGGGCCTTTAAATTTGGGCCTTGTATCTTTTTCATTCATATCATACCCCATGTCCAATGGAAATGTCATATTGTTTAGCTCTATGCTTTGTTCTTTTCATTACTTGAACTTGCTACTCACGTCAAATGACGGAGAAACGTCGTTCGACGTTGGTCGTGAACGAACTATTAGCTGAGAGATTATAGGCCATGACAGTTGGCATTATATTTATTATTATTAACTGATATTGATATATTCTGTAATTAGGTGATTGTGTTTATCTTTACCATATTTAGAGATAGGGTTGTATCCTATATAAGGGGATGTATTGTATCATTGTAATTCATTCAGAAATAATATTCACAATCACTTTTATGGTATCAGAGCCAAATCGGTTCTGATATCCATCCCCTTTAGTTTCTTTTTCCTTCTCTATTATTTTCGATAAACCCTAAATCGGCTCCCACCATGACCGACGACAAGAAACCAGACGCTGAATCTTCGGATCAGCCGTCTAAATCACACCTCCATCCAGCATATTCTGTCACTAACGTGCAGTCCAAAATAAGTACGTTAGATGGCGTTAAGGTTACATATACCTCCTGGGTAAAATTGTTTAAACTTCATGCCGTCGCCTATCAGGTTATAGACCATATTGATGGGACAGACCCACCCGCAGAAACAGCACCTGAATACCGGCAGTGGAAAGAAATTGATGCCCTGGTACTGCAGTGGATTTATAGCACCGTCTCTGACGACCTTTTGGGACGCGTTATTGATGCTGGCCCTACAGCGATTAAAGCTTGGCTCGGCCTGCAGAAAATTTATCTTAGTAATAAAAAGGCTCGAGCAGGAGCACTTGAAACCCGTTTTTGCAACCTTACCCTATCGGCTTGCTCGTCCCTTGACGATTATTGTCAGCGTTTGAAGGACCTCGCCAACCAACTCGAGGACGTTGACCATCCTGTCTCTGCGGAACGGTTGGTCCTTCAGTTGGTTCGTGGGCTACCTATCGAATTTGACACCACTGCCTCTCTGATAAACGCCAACAACGCCGACTGGGATATCGCCCGAAGCATGCTCCAAGATGAACTGATTCGTCAGGAGGCTCGCCAAAAGACCAGCCAAACTGTCCTTGTTGCACCATCTTCACAGCAACAGCCTCACCAGAACGCTCCATATACCAACAACAATACGCAGCAGCCCTAACAAACCTCTTACTACAGCCGTAATAGAGGCCGCGGACGCAGCAGCCGTGGCCGAGGGTCCGGTGGTCGTGGACAGCAAGGTTATCAGCCGTAGTGGTCTTCTAACAGCCCCTCGTATACTCCTTGGGCCTGGTGGAACACTCCACCTTGCCCGTATCCAACGCAGCCCGCGTTTCAGCCCCCAACACACTTCTCACAGCAGCAGCCCACTTCTTATCAGCAGCCCACGGCCTCACCAAACTTGGTTCAATTCATGCAGCAGCAGCCCACTTCTTATCAGCAGCCTACGGGCTTCAGTACGGCCCAAAACCCAACCGGTTTCACTCCACATCAGGCCCACTACTTCAACACTCAGCCTACGGGTTTTAATGCCCCCAGTCCTTCGGATTTGAGTGCTGCTATGGCGTCAATGCAGGTCAACAATCCTGATCCAGGACTTATGGATACTGGGGCAACTTCTCACGCCACTGATGACCAAGGTATGATCACTTCCCCTGATCCTTTTCCTATAAACAGTAAAATTTTAGTCGGTAATGGCGAGTTTTTACCAATTCAAGGGTCTGGAACAGGTTACCTAAACCTCCCCAACCAAACTTACATACTACCCAAAATCCTTTACTGCCCTACCATTATCAAAAAGTTAATTTCTGTTAGATGCTTTACGCGTGATAACAATGTTTCTATTGAATTTGATCCCTTTGGTTTTTCTTTGAAGGACCTTCGCACTGGCCGCCTTCTTTCCCGCCACAATAGTACCGGGGATCTCTATCCAATAACACCACCAGAATTACCAGCTCAAGCTACTTTCCTCACCTCAGCTTCTCATCCATGGCATGATCGCTTAGGCCACCCTGGCGCTCAAGTTTTGGATGTACTTAGTCGTTATTTCAATTTTTCATGTAATAAACAAAAACATAGTTGTTGTCATTCATGTCATGTTTCTAATAGTAAACGTTTGCCATTTTATGCATCCAATTCCTTTACCTTTTCACCATTTGATATCATTCATTGTGACTTGTGGACATCTCCGATCCTTAGTAAAACAGGTTACAAATATTACATGGTCTTGATTGATAATTTTTCACACTTTATTTGGGTGTATCCTTTAAAATACAAATCTGAAACATTCCCAACATTTGTCAAGTTTCACCGTTTAATCTCAACCCAATTCAACCGACAAATAAAAACTTTTCAATGTGATCTTGGTGGTGAATTTGATAACAATGCTTTTAAAACATTTGCCATTCAAAACGGCCTCCTCTTTCGTTTCTCTTGTCCCCAAACCTCCTCCCAAAACGGCCGGGCCGAACGAATGATTCGTCGCCTTAACGACATCATACGTTCTCTGCTTATACATTCCCAACTACCACCCACCTTTTGGGTCGAAGCACTCCATACTGCAGCCTACTTACACAACATACTTCCCACAAAACGCCTAAACTTTTTCACACCCACTTACGCCCTTTTACCTACGCCACCCTACATATGACCACCTTCGTGTTTTTGGCTGTGCGTGTTATCCAAACGCCTCAGCCACACAACCTCACAAACTACACCATCGCGCCACCCGCTGCATATTCCTAGGCTACCCACCTGATTTCAGAGGGTACCGATGCTTCGACCCTGTTACAGGTAAAGTCACCATCTCCCGACACGTGACTTTCGATGAAACCACTTTTCCATACACCACACCCTCTACCCCAAACATGTACCAGTTTTTGGACGATGCCCCACCTCCCGAGTTCACCTTTGCTCGAGCCATACCGCCTCCACCTGCACCACCCCACCAACCGGCCAAACCCACAATCACCTCACCTTTCCCTTTTACATATAGCCGCCGCCCCCGGCCAGCTCAACCAGCACCCAAGCCCAACGACCCTCCACCACCCGTATTAAACCAACCGGTCCCAGCCACCCTGCCACAAAACCAGCCACCACCGGCCTCTAACCCACAACCAGTTACCTCCACCTCCGGTACAGCCCCTCCACCACCACCCGGGCCTTCTACCTCTAACCGCCCTACCTCCTCACACCCTATGGCCACCCGTTCCAAAACAGGCAGCCTTAAACCACCACAGTACTCTCTCCATACCACCACCATATCTCCCATTCCTACCGCATATAACCAGGCCTTAACCGACCCGAATTGGTTGCACGCCATGCAGACTGAATTTACTGCCTTACAGGAAAATGGGACTTGGGAATTGGTCCCTAGGCCGTCTGATCAACCTATTATCAGGTGCATGTGGCTGTTTCGCCACAAGTTTAAATCTGACGGCACATTAGAGAGATACAAGGCTAGATTAGTCGTCAATGGCAAATCTCAAACAGTTGGCATCGATTGTCATGGCACTTTCAGTCCCGTGGTTAAACTTGCTACTATTCGTACTGTCCTGTCCCTTGCAGTATCGCGCTCTTGGCCCATCCATCAGTTGGATGTCAAGAATGCGTTTTTACATGGACATTTGAACGAGACTGTTTTTATGCATCAACCACCAGGCTTTCATGATGCTCGTTTCCCAGGCTTTGTTTGCAGGTTAAAGAAATCTCTATACGGGCTTAAACAGGCCCCTCGGGCGTGGTACACTAGATTTGCCACCTACATTCTTGCCAATGGCTTTCGAAGCAGTACTTGTGATAATTCACTTTTTATCTACACTCGGGACAATCAGATGGCTTATTTATTAATCTATGTGGATGATATCGTCCTCACTGCTTCGAATGACGCCCTGCTACATGATATCATTAAAACTTTGTCACATGAATTTGCCATGACTGACTTGGGATGTCTACATCATTTTCTGGGTATTCGGGTCAGTCACCGGTCTGATGGGTTGTTTTTAGATCAAACTCAGTACGTTAAGGAAATCATTGTGAGGGCCTCTATGACTGCCTGTAAGCCGTGTGCAACGCCTGTCGACTTATCCTCCAAACTCAGTGCTACCGACGGCCCACTATTTCATGATCCGACTTTATATCGCAGTTTAGTAGGCGCTTTGCAGTATCTTACATTCACTCGGCCTGACATCTCTTACGCTGTCCAACAGGTTTGTTTATTTATGCACGAGCCACATGACCCACATTTTAATTTTATGAAACGGGTTCTTCGGTACATACAAGGCACGTTGGACTACGGACTTCGTATGATCAAATCTTCGGCTCATAATTTGGTGGCATATTCTGATGCTGATTGGGGCGGGTGTCCCGATTCCCGCAGATCTACCAGTGGTTATTGCGTTTTTCTGGGACAAAACTTAATTTCTTGGTCGTCTAAGCGTCAGCCGACAGTTTCTCGTTCCAGTGTTGAGGCTGAATACCGTGGGGTCGCTAACGCAGTTGCCGAGGTCACATGGCTCCGAAATCTCTTGTTAGAGTTGCAGGTTCCGCATTTACAGGCTACGGTCGTATACTGTGACAACGTCTCTGCTGTTTATTTGTCTGATAATCCGGTCCAACATCATCGTACCAAGCATATCGAAATCGACATTCATTTCGTCAGGGAAAAGGTTCGTGTTGGTCATATTCGGGTTCTTCATATCCCAGCTCCATTTCAGTATGCGGATGTCTTCACCAAAGGTCTCTCTCGTCAGCTGTTTCAGTCCTTTAGGTCCAGTTTGACCATCTGCCCCATCAACGCTCAAACTGCGGGGGAGTATTAGCCGAGAGATTATAGGCCATGACAGTTGGCATTATATTTATTATTATTAACTGATATTGATATATTCTGTAATTAGGTGATTGTGTTTATCTTTACCATATTTAGAGATAGGGTTGTATCCTATATAAGGGGATGTATTGTATCATTGTAATTCATTCAGAAATAATATTCACAATCACTTTTACGAACAACACTAGCGACATACAAAAGTGCATCCACAAAACACTTTTGAGCATACGGTCCGTACTCTCTTCAACTAGGCTGGTCTTCTTGTATCTTCAGTAAAGCTCCTAATCTGACCCAGAAATCCATCATTTCACCTACGAACCTTCAAATCACTCAAAAACGAATATTTAATCTATTCAAAGTGAAATTTACGTCAAACAACTATAAAAATACAGGTTTTAGACCTTAAGAACATGTTGTCTTACAAACACATCACTCAACGTGTTGCGAGCCTGTTGGTTGTTAATATATGTGGGAGCAATCTTAACCATTATGAAATTTTACAAGAACTACAAGACGCGGGTTGACTCGTCACTTATTATATATCCGGTTAGTACTCTTGTATCCAATGCAACTGAATGTCACTGCACCAACTTCTCCACACTTAGAACCCAATATACCAGAAAATGATGGCACATCAAACGCTCAAAACCAAGACAACGTTGAACCGGATAATCAACTAAGGAGGTCATCTAGGTCCAGAAGGTCTACTAATTGGGATGATTATAATACCTACCTGACTGAAGCTAAAATGGATGCCAAAATGGTTAATGATCCTACCTCTTACAATGAAGCAATTAGTAGTGATCGGTCTTCTCAATGAAATAAAGTAATGAATGACAAGCTTGATTCCATGAACAAAAATGACATTTGGGATTTGGTAGTATTACCCAACGGTGTTAAACCCGTGGATGTAAATGGGTGTTCAAAACAAAATTGGATTCAAATGGGAACGCTGAAAGCTATAAAGCGAGATTGGTTGCAAAGGTTACACTTAGAAAAAGGGAATTGACTATCAAGTGACCTTCTCATTTGTCTCTCGAAAATATTCATTCAGGATCATATATTCATTAAGGATCATTATGGCCCTAGTAATTCATTTTGATTTAGAGTTGCATCAATGTGTGCTGCAGTAACTGCTATCTCCGCTGTAACATGTACATACGTTATCATTTTTTCCATCAGATACTTACATAATTGATCAATACAAGAACAACTAACAAACTAGCACCAAGACTTTGGTTTGTTTGTTCCTTACTCAAGCCTCTCCATAATTAACTTTAGATGAAGAGTTTTAGGTGTTAAAATTCTAGAGAAATTCAACTTGAATCTGGCAAGTAATAGGAGGGAAAAAAAAAAAGAAGAGTTCCATTTTCTAGTATGTCACGGTATACCACATAAATAAAAGCTATTTTGCTTTTAATTTATAGTTATTCTACATCACCAACTATTGGACCATACCTGTTTAATTATCTACATAACCTTTTAGTCAAACAACACCATGCCTTTTTGACATCCCATTAGTCTCAGCGAACCAAAACAGAAAACAAAGACAAGCATGGCTTGGTGGATTAGATAATCAAGTGTAAAGCCTTAGCGGTGATCTAGTTTGTTCATAATTCTTATGATTTAAATCATCCATTCTAGTTTCAAACATTTCCTAACATATACATGAATATTTATATATCTAATATGGATATGCACATAATATGTATGACAAATATTGCAGATTTTATAGCGATGTCAACTAGCCCCCATATTTCTTGATCAGACATAATTATAGTCTTCATATGGATACTCCCGTGTTCATAGCGTTCATCATTAAACCTTTGATACGACAATGATCTTCACTCTTCACAATAGGATAGAACCTAAGCTCTGATACGACAATGTTGGTGTTTAGAACTTATAATCACAAACTAAAAGCAATGCAGAGTATTGAAATGACTACTTTATTGATCAAGAAGAGCTTACAAAACAAAGACCAAAGACTGCAAATAAAAAGACAAAAAAATAAAATTAAATAAATATTTCAAGAGTTAACAAAATACTTCATTCACGTGGGATACAAAGTTGGCTGGACTTTAGCTTGAGTTATATCCAACAAGCTGAATGGATGCTAATTCACTGGTATGGGAACAGCACACAGAGGTTTGGCCTTCGATATAGTGGTGCCATGTTTCTCGGTCATGTCCAAAGCATCATGTTTAATCTTTGTGTCAACTTTCCAGTCAAAGTTATTTAGTAATGAGCCCAACATGATAGGGACCATACGGGTTGCAAGTGGCACACCGGGGCATATTCTTCGTCCAGCACCAAACGGGATTAGATCGAAATCCTGACCTCGGACATCAAGTCCAGACTCTAAAAATCTTTGTGGCTTGAACGCTAGTGAGTCATCCCATACGGTTGGGTCTCTTCCTATGGCCCATGCATTCACAAACACCTGTGTGCCCGCTGGGATGGTGTATCCACTGAGTTGTACCTCTTTAATAACTTTTCGAGGAAGAAGTAATGGGGCTGGTGGGTGCAGTCGTAAAACTTCTTTCACAATGCACGATAAGTAGGGTAGCCTCGATACATCATCCTCTTTTACGATAGTACCTTTACCAATAACTTTTTCAAGCTCCTCTTTGGCTTTAGTCATGATGTGTGGGTTGCGTAGTAATTCTGCCATTGCCCATTCTACTGTAATTGAGGTTGTATCAGTGCCAGCAACAAACAAATCCTAGATCATCAAATAAAATTATATGTTAAAATTGAAACAATAGAGAAAAATATCGAGAAATAGGTGTAACTTCTAAAAAAATTACATAAAAAGAAACTAATCATCAATAGTAATGGAAATATCAGATAATGAACAATTTACTCACCAAAAACAAACTCTTTATGTTTGTGTGATTGAACTCGTTTGGGTTATCTTGCATCATTTTCAAACACACGTCCAATACATCACCTTGCTCGAAGCTACCCGTTCGCTGTCTTTCTTCGATTAACTGGTCAAATATCCCAAGAACCTTTGAAAAATGACGAGTCATTCTTCTCCTGAGCCCTTGGGGATCAAACTTCTTCAACACCGGAAAAACGTCAACAAGATTTGTCTTTGCAGAGTCCTGCATAACGCTGGTAATCACCTCTTTAAACTCTTTACCCGAATCTTCATACGGGTCTGTTAGATCCTTGGAGAAAATAGTGTTGGATAAAAGATTCAATGAGGTTCTGAATGCAGCACGACCGATGTCCACATTTTCATTCGAAAGACCAGCTTTCCGACAGTATGCTACTAGTTCTTCAACTTTCTGGTTCCTCAAGTGTTCTTTGGCTTCAAGGGAATTGTTGGAGAAGATATTGGAAGTAACGATCCTTCTGAGGGTGCGCCACTCTGTGCAGACATGGAGAAATGAGAGTGAGTGTTGGTCGTGGTTATAGGCAGTCACCGCGTCAGGGACATAACGGTTGGCAAAAGCAAGGTCTTGCTTTTTGAGTACTTCTATCGCGGCAGTGGAGGAGGATATGACGACTGTGGTGTTCTGTCCGAGTTTTAAAGACATTATAGGGCCATGGATTTTGGCTAGTTTGGCTAGCGACTGGTGTGGTAGGTCTCCGAGCAAGTGGAGGTTTCCTATGATCGGCAGCCGTGTTGGGCCCGGAGGTAAGTTCTTCGGTTTGCCGAATCCCAAAACCGAGATAAGTACATAAGATACGAGAAGAGTAGCAACAATTATAAGAAGTTCCATTATTATTGGATGGTGTGTGTTGTGCCAAGAATGTTGTTATATTTATACTTCTATTGATGGATTAATTCAAAGCCCACATTCTTGAAAACTTACATCATTTATAATTTATTAACGAAAATTGGCAGCACCCTTGATTGTGTTTATTACTTGAAAAATAGACTTTTGATGGTCAAATAGTCAGCGCCCACATCTTGGAAATTTTACATTATTTAACATTTTTAATGTAATGGTAGAAGGCATCACACTGGAATCAATGGTTTGATAAGGTGATGCATTTGGTGGCCCAGAACATGAATCAAACAAGATCAAAACAGATTAACAAAGAAAAATGGAAATGGTGATCGATAGGATTAAACAAAAGTTGATTAATCTTGGTGGTTTGTTAATGTAACCAAAAACACCTAATGGTATATAAGTGTTTGACCGTTATTTTTAACGCTTGATTGGCGGCAAAGATTAACTCGCAAACGGAGTTAATAACTAACAATTATCACCGCATGATCGGCCATAATTACAACAATATTAATTAATAACATTGTGTATATGTTCTAGGTCTAATATATACAAATACATGTAATAAACATAAGTTTACTTTATTATCTAATATCATTTCAGGAATGCCTAATCAACAATCTCTTGTTTTTTTTTCTAGCTTCTTGCTAGCTCTACGTCGTATAATTTTCGACCATTCAATAAAAAATTAACCTTTTATTAATTACTAATTAAATTCACCAACCATTTATTACAAACCAAAAATGTTAGCAGCACCCTTGATTGTGTTTATAACTTTGAAAATTCAAAATTTAAGTAATTTCATGTCACATAAAGTGATAAAACTATCTTAGCATGTACATCACAGCGGGAATTGCTAAACCCATGTTTTAGAAATGGATTATTGATAAAAATGGAGTTTTTTTTTTTTTTAACAGCTAATTTTTTTATTTCCCTGTTCTCTGTGGGACTTGAACCCAAGACCTCACCCTTTCCAACCTTGATGTTTTAAAAGCTTTGCGTTTTTCAATGGACCTAAAATAGAGTTAATTGCCAAATCCCAAATTGATGTGGTTTCCTAGATTGACTTGGACCCATAAAAATCTGTACCAAAGTCGTTATACTTGAATTTTGGGGCACTTTATAGTTGAATTTGGGGAACGTTTTTATTGAACTGGGGCCTACAAGATTGAATGGAACCAGAGAAAAAAGAAGAGCAACTTCCAGATTTGTTCGAACTGGTATGAATAGAGTTTCAGATGACCTGGCAAGAACCTGCAAGATCACAAGGAAGAAACACACCGTTAGCCTCGTCACAGGGAGGGGGGGCCTCTCTGTGACCAACCTCGGGCGTGAGAATAAGTATTTGTGAGGAGAGAATAGGTCAGGAAGAGAGAGAGCGGAGAGTTAGAGAGAGAAAGTAGCGATTACCCCTTGCTGGAAGTCTTCGCGGGGTATTTATAGTTTTTGGGTATGCTGACGTGGCGAGTTAGTTAGGGTCGGACCAGTCATTTTCATGGCGGTTAAAATTGTGGGCCCCTGGTTAGTTATGCCGGATCAAGGAGTTGGTTCGCTTCATCTATGGTCCTAGATACGTCCGTTCCTTTAGGCTTTTGGTTCGGTTTTGTGTTCGCTAGACATTCGGTCTGACCAAGGACGTATCCTCATCAAGTCCCCCTAGTTCGTAGTGTTTGTTCTGCAAAAGCTTCGAACTAAGTGGCGAAGTTTCTGGTGATTCGGGGCATTTATTTGCCGCTGGCTTCGCTGATTTTTTAAATTTCGAATTTTGGCGGTGACCTTTATGTTTTTAGGTGACCGTCGGTTACCCTAATTTTACCCTAATCGATGTGATCTTTGACAAGCGTCACCCATCCTGACGTGTCAACACTGGATTGGTTGTTTTGAGGCGGTGGAGGTTTTTCTATAAAAAGGGGAAATAGTTTTTTGCTTTTACCTTTTACTTCTTCTCCTTTCTCTTCTTTTTCTCTGAAACGGAACATAGTTCATCTCTCAGGTTAGTGTCTTCTTTATACAATGGCGAATAAAAGCAACTTGTCCGGTTGCTTTAATATTTTGAATAAAAATGGCTTAAAATGGTATGTGGATCAATATGCAATTCCTGCTTCCTTACACCCTGTTCTTCCCGAAAATGATACGCCCATTTATCCTTTTGTTCCGGGGAAGATAGGGGTTTATACTCGTATGTTCGACTACTGCAACTATCATCTTCCTCTGATGAAGTTCTTGATCGAAGTTCTTTTATTTCATGAGGTTCACCTTTCTCAGATGAACCCCTTTGGCCTTGCCAAGGTGTGTCATTTTGAGTTGGCCTGTCGTGGTTTGGGCTCCGACCCGGATTTGGATGTGTTCCGGGCTTTTTACAAGTTGAATCGGTCCGGTAGTTGGTATACCTTCGAAGTTAGAAAGAAAAATGCCTGTTGTTATACGTGGATTACTACCAGTTTAAAAGATTGGAAAGACCGTTTCTACTTGGTTGATGATCGATGCGTTCCGGCCGAGATGTCATGGAGACTGAAAAAGTCACGCCTCCCACCCCCTCTTCATGAAGACTTTGAGTTCAATAAAAATTTATATGCGGCTTTGATCAAGGAAGCCGGGCGCGTGCAAAAGTATCCGGAACACATTCTTGTCATGGGACGGATAAGCACGATTTGGGCCGAACCGGAGTGGTATCCTACCCTTAGGTGGAACGGAGAGGGTTAGTTATACTTTTAACTAGATACGGTGTTTCTTGTACTGTTTATTGATTATTTTACTGCGCGTTGTATGCTTTTATCATGCCGGACTATGGATATTATTTGTTGTTTGTTTTTGTGTAGCTATGGGTTTGAAAGAAGCTTTGAGGTTGAAATCCTTCGATTCCACCGAACTCGAGGTTCGAGCCACCAAGACACCGAAGGGTGATCCGCCATATTTGAGCGTAATGCTAGAAAATCTTTATCAAATTAGAGAACCAACCACTCTGATTAATCAAGGAGGTTCGGCGGGACAGGGGGGTTCGGATTCGGTTCCTTCTATACGGACGGTGAATGTAGCTCCGACTCGGGCAGTTGCGGTGGTTGGTAGTGATAAAGGAAAGAGAACTGAGTCGAGTGGTGCGAAGGGGTCCGAATCCAAGATTATTTTGTACGGTTCTGAACACCTTTCTATGGAGGATGAAGGAGTGAATGTTGAAGGTGATGGTGATGATGATGAGGCGCGTCCTCAAGTTAGTTTGAAAAGAGGACGAACTACTTCCTCTAAACCCGATCCGAATCCCAAACAGGTGAATAAGATGAAACTGGATTTTAAGACAATCACATTGGAGGATGATGAGGATGATCAGGACACCGGGTTTTCTACTGTCGGGGGCTTGTTGGAGAACTTAGACGCCCACCTTCATGGTGGTAGAACCCCGAGGGATCGACCGGTCAATCTTCCAACGAGCCCGTTATCTTTTGGAGGGCCGACCACCAAAGTCATTGAAGATATTCATATGCCAGATCCTTTGTCTTTTAAGAAAATCGAACCTTCTCCCTCGGGTAAGCCCACTACGGGGGTTGCTTCTAATGTTTCGAGGCCAAGCCCTCAACCGATTGATGGTGGGGATAGCGCCTCTTCGTCCCTTTTGTGGTATTAAACTGAATCTGTCTTTATATGTCGGGAGCTAGGTTCAGGTGATGCTGTGGACGTGGACTCTGCTCATGCTCTGGAGAAGTATGTCCCTAGATGGTCGCTGGCGAATAAGGACAGGATTGTGGATGCTTTATCGGCAAAAATGGCTTTGTTTCATCTCGGAACTCCTGCTGAGCATGCGTATTACCGGAAGATGAGTGGTCCGGAGCTTGGAAATGCTCTGATGCTGAAATAAGCCCAATCGAACTCTCTGGTGGTGGAAACCTATAAGCGTTGGGTTGAATCCGAATCAAATTGTCGTAGGTTTGAGCGTGAGATCGCCTCTTTGAAAAACGAGGATAATGTTCGATCGAAAACCAAGTAGGAGCTCTCGTCTCTTCGATCTCAAGTGGATCGTCTGAAAGAGCAGGTCTCAGAAGCGAGAGAGGTTAATAAATCTTCACAGGCTTCGGCTGCAGCCGCTCATGAAGCTCGGGACAAAGCTCTTCAGGATCTGGAAACTCTTAAGTTGAAGTTTGGTGATTTGGAGAAAAAACTATTTGATGTCGAAAGGAGAAGCAAGGCAGAGCTGAAGGAGATGCGATCTTCCTATAACCAACTTCTGGCCGATCATCATCGCTTGATTTCCGGTACATTCATGAAATGCTTTTTGCTGTTTTCTTTTTCTACTCCTTTTTTAATCCTTTGTTCCTTTTGCCAGATAAATCTGAGCTTGAGAGGGCTCGTGACAGGGCTATCAAGTCTCATCAGGAAACGATTGACGAAGCAAAGGGGATGTTAACTCGTTGTGATGGTGAGATGATCGAATTGTACGCCCTGGTGTCGGAGCTCATGCTTACCAAGCAGTGGTTTTTGACGGACGGGGTTGCTTGGGTGGTTAAGTTGGTTCATCAGAGCCCCGAGCTGGAGAAAGTGGTCGCTGATTTGGTGAACAACGTTAATGCAGTTGGAGCTAATGAAGGGATTAAGCAAGGTTTCCAAGCTGCCAAGGATTCAGCTCGCTCTGTTGAAGAAGTATCCGGGTATGATGAGGGGGCCAAGGACGCACTGGATGCTGCGATAAAAGCTTTTGACAATTTCCACATTTCTGTTCTTGGCAAGGTCGCAGATTAAGTGGACAAACCATTGTCCGTTATCAAACAGAGGAGCGAACTTCCCATTGTGAAGGAGGATTACGAAGCTTGATGTTTAGCTCCTGTAATTGTACAACATTTTACTTTCGTTATGGCATGTAACCGTACAATTTAATTTTTCGTTTATGATTTTGCTGAACATGTTTCTTTAGTTTTGTATGAAATCATATTTTTGGTGAAAATATTCATGCCTGGTTTCTCAGCTTTTAGTTTGCGTCCAAACTTTTTGCTGTTCGGCCAGATTATTGCTCGGTCATCTAGGTGACCGGATTATAGCAAGAAGTTTCTATAAGTTGACTTCTCTTGCTTGAGTCTTTTTTGGTTTTTATAGTTGGATCGCATCAGATCCGAACCTTTTGCTCAATAGATTTTATTATTCTAAACTATTTAAGCCTTCTCGATCGGCGCGAGGCATGGGTCAAGGCCCGTTAGTGCACATTTTTATATTGTTCGAACTTATACATGGGATATGCTATGATTTTTATTTGTGAAATACAGATCGCTTTATTTATTATTTTGATAATCATGGTTCCGGGGCAGACCCTCCTGGTTTACAAGGAAACAGAAACATACTTCGGGGCATTACCCTCCCGATTTTTACATGGAAAAAGAAATACTTAAAAGCAAAAGATAGCGATCTTTCTAGTCCGTAGCGGACTGGCGTCTACATGAAGCATTTTTTTAGATGAACCCCAGTCCATGTTCTGGGTATGGGGGTTCCGTCGATTTGTTCAAGCACGTAAGAACCTTTATCGCTTGCCTCTTTTATGCGGTACGGCCCTTCCCACTTTGGGGTCAGCTTCCCAGGAGCTTCGACGCGGCTTGCATCGTTGCTTCGGAGCACAAAGTCTCCGACTTTAAACTTGTAAAGTTTGGCACGGGCATTGTAGTATTTCTCGATCTTCTTTTTGTACCGTGCTTCTTAAATTGCTGCAACGTTCCGACGTTCTTCCAGTAGATCGAGATTGGAGCCCACAATATTTACACCTTTGATTAGGAGCTCCTGTTCGTTTTCTTCCCAATATTTACACCTTTGATTAGGGAGCCCGATTTCTGCGGGGATCACAGCCTCGGTGCCGTATGTAAGACTAAACGGTGTTTCTCCGTTACTAGTCTTGTGCAACGTTCGGTGAGCCCACAATATGTTCGGCAGTTCGTCTGCCCATCCTTTTCCTTCGTAACCAAGTCTTCTTTTTATTCCATCGACGATCCGTCGGTTTATCTGCTCGACCTGTAAGTTCCCCTGGGGGTGAGCAACCGAGGAGAAGACTTGGTTAATCTTCAAATTTTCGCACCAGCGCTTGAATGGATTCTCCGCAAATTGTTTTGAATTATCGCTCACTATGTAGAGCGGAAGACCGAAGCGGCACACGATCTGCTCCCAAAAGAATCTTGTTACATTATAGCCTGAGATGACTGTGAATGGTCGGGCTTCCACCCACTTGGTGAAATAATCCACCGCCACTAGAAGATATTGAGCGCTTCTGCTCGATCGCGGGAAAGGTCCGACTATATCAACGCCCCATTTCTGGAAGGGCCATGCGGCGGTTACTGGGATCATCTCGATCTTCGCTCGAAGGCTTATTGGTGCGTGCTTCTGGCATTCATCACATTGCTGGAGTTCTTTAACTGCACTCTCATGCATCCCGGGCCAATAATATCCTGCATTTTTAACCTTCGTTACAATCATTTTTGGCCCGGCATGGATCCCGCAAATGCCGTAATGTATTTATCTGATGATATAGCTGGCCTGTTCCGGATCGAGGCATTTTAACAGAGGCCCGAGGAAAGTCTTTCGGTACAAACCCCCTTCCTGCATCTGATATTGAAGTGAGTTGATTTGGATTTTTCTAGCCTCTGCTTTATCAACTGGCAAAACATCGTGCACTAGGTAGTTGATTATGGGTGTCATCCATGTTTGTGACGGAGCTTCCACTTGCATAACGTGAGAAGTGGAAATTGAAGGTGTGGTCAACACTTCTACCCTTACCTCCTTAGCCAGATGACTGAACGACACAGATGCCAATTTGCTCAATGCATCGGCCTTTTTGTTTTTGCTGCGGGGAATGTGTTCGACCTTACATGAATCGAACAATGCCATAGCTTGCTTTACCTGTTCCAGATATTCGATCATGTTGGTTTCCCTTGCTTCATATTCTCCGTTCACCTGATTCGCTACGAGCAACGAATCCACATGGGCCACAACATTTTTTGCTCCGACTTTAGCCACCAAACGTAAACCAGCTAAAAGTTCCTCGTATTCAGCTTCGTTATTAGAGCTCTTGAATTCTAATCGGAGCGCATACGTCATATCCGTGCCATCTGGATCGGTGAGAATCA
The DNA here is from genome assembly GCA_030545235.1 of Helianthus tuberosus. Classification (NCBI taxonomy): domain Eukaryota; kingdom Viridiplantae; phylum Streptophyta; class Magnoliopsida; order Asterales; family Asteraceae; genus Helianthus; species Helianthus tuberosus. Next base: position 75,161,643 of record CM060437.1, read on the forward strand.
AACCTGCTCCAGCACCTTCGGTGCTCGAAGCCCCATCTGTATATAGAGACCAGGGCTTGTTTGGAGTTTGCTCTGTTTCTTCCACTTCTTTGTCCTCCGGCATTTCTACTAGAAAATCAGCTATCACCTGCCCTTTTAACGGACCCTTGGTTTTGAAGGTGATGTTGAATGCACCCAGCTCGATCGCCCATTTTGCCATGCGACATGAAACTTTGGGTCGTCGGAGAACATGCTGGATTCTTTGATCCGTTCGAACCTCAATTGGATAAATAGCGACGAAGCCTTCTTGAAGCGTGGACTAACGCCAAAGCTAGCATTTCCAAATTTGGATATCTTGTTTCGTAATCTTTCAACGTTCGGCTTATGTAGTAGATGGGGATTTGTGCTCCGATTCGGTGGGCAACTAACACCGCGCTGATGGCACCGCGTGATGCGGCCAAGTAGACTATTAGTACCTCATCTTCTTCCGGTACGGTGAGGGTTGGCAATGTGCCCAGATAGACTTTAAGCTCTTCAAAGGCTCGCGCAGCTTCTTCGGTCCATTTAAACTCCGATTTGAAACTTTTTCTAAGCACGTCCATGAATGAGAGAGATATGTTTGCTGCTTTCAACAAGAATCGATGGAAAGCGGCCAATCGCCCATTTAAGGACTGGATTTCTTTAACCGATGTTGGAGGCTTCATGGTGAGAACAACATCGATCTTGTCAGGGTTGGCTCGTAAACCCTTTGATCCGACCATGACTCCAAAGAACTTTCCTTCTTCTACCCGAACGTACATTTTTTAGGGTTTAACTTCATATTGATGCTTCAGAGTCAGGTGAACGTTTCAAGTATGTCTTTCAGCATGGCAGCTTCTTCGTGACTCTTGATTACGATATCATCGACATATACCTCTAAATTTCGCTCGATCTGGTCTTTGAAGGCTTTGGTCATTAAACGCTGATACGTAGCACCGGCGTTTTTTAAGCCGAAAGGCATCTTGGTAAAGCAGTAAACTCCTTCATTAGTAACAAAGGCTGTCTTGTCCTCATCTTCAACTGCCATTTGTATCTGGTGGTACCCCTTATAAGCGTCTAAGAAACATTTCAGCCTGAACGTGGTGACGGAGTCAATCTTTTCATCAATCTCCGGTAATGGAAAACAATCTTTCGGACACGCATCATTCAGATTGGTCAAATCGATACACATTCTCCACGAGTTGTCCTTCTTTCGTACCATAACTGGGTTCGACACCCAGGTTTGGTATCGGACTTCTCGAATGATCCAGGCATCTAGGAGACTCTTTACGTCTTTGGCAATTGCCTTGGCTCGATCCGGTGCCATGTGCCTTTTCCTTTGCGCTATTGGCTTAATTGATTCTTTTACGTTCAGATGGTGCTGTGCCATGGACCTAGGAACCCCTTGCATATCGGAATGTTTCCATGCAAAAACATCAATTGAGTTACTCAACAATTCCCATAGGAGCTTCTTCGTTCGTTTGGGGAGCTGAGCACCGATAGCCACTTGCTGTTCCGGGAAATCTGGGTTAATCGCCCAAAGCTCTATAGGTACTTCGGATTTTTTGGAGCTTGTTTCTGCTGCATGTCTTACCTCTGCAACAAATGAATTTGATTCCGAAAGGATAGTAGCAATCCCAACTTCGGTGGGGAATTTTATAGCCCGGTGTATTGTTGAGCTGATTGCTCCGAGGGCTCGTAACCCGAGTCGCCCGAGTATTACATTATGCGACGAATGAGTACCAACAACCAGAAAGGTTAGTTGAACAGTTCTGCTTCTGTCATTATCTTTGAACGTGGTCGGAAGGGTAATTTGCCCAATCGGACGAACCACCTCTCCCGAAAAACTTATTAGAGGAGTGGACACCTCGATTAATCTCTTTCTCGTTTGGGGGTTCAGCTGCTGAAAGCTTTGTAAGTACATTATCTCAAAGGCGCTTCTTCCGTCTACGCAAATTCGTCGAACCAAATGTCCCGCAATCACGGCCGATATTGTGATCGGTTCGTCTCGAGCATCTTCCAGATCGATTGGAGGAAAGTATGTTGGTTGTTGCATCCAAGCTGCCATGTGCTGGTTCGGCCACTTTATCCCCCTTGGTTCGGTATATCGAATCATATTGATCCCGGCCTCGGTATTCGGGTTATCAATCGTTGTTGCGGATTTCTTCCCATCCTTTACTTCTTTTACAAGATGGGAGAGTTTTCCGGATCGTACGGCCTTCTCGATCTCTTGTTTTAGCGCCCAACATTCGTTGGTCGTATGCCCCTTGTCTCGGTGGTACTCAGAGTACTTTTTGGAGTGCTTATCTGATGTAGGCCGTTGCTTCGATGGTGTGGGAAAACGGGTAGTCTCCGTACTAAGGATCTCGCTCGGTGACTTAGTTAGTTCGGAGAAGGTGTTGAAACGTACGTTACCAGTTCGGAAACTGTTTCTATCGGACTTTTGATACGGGCCACGACTTCTGCTCCAACTGTTGCTTCTATCTTTTGGTGGTGACGCGTTCCGTCTCCATGATGCAGTTCGAGCCTTGGCATTCCTTGCTACTGTTTCATTCGGTTGACCGCAGGCGCTCTTTTCCTAGGACAAAGGCTCGGGCTCGCTCCATAAGTATCTCCATGGTTTTTGGGAGATCTTCGTGGAGCTTTTCTTCGAGTTGATTGTTTCGAACTCCATGACAGAATCCGGAAACTCGAAGCTGATCAACTGCCCCGCTTATCTGCATGCTCTCTTGATTGAAACGATCGATGAAATCTTCTACGGACTCTTCGTCGCGGCGGTTTACGTGGTGAACCTTAGTAATGTCTTTCTTGCAGTGTCGCTGCTGACAGAAATTTTGCAAAAATATACGCCGGAAGTCTTCAAAGTGATCGATCGACCCTTCTGGCAATCAATCGAACCACACCCTTGCCGACCCGGTGAGAGTCTGAGCAAACATGTGACACCATGCCGGCATGGGCAATTGTTCTACCTTAGCTGCCCCGGCGAAAGCGAACATATGATCGTCCTGGTCGGACGTACCATAGTAAAATTTTAGCGTCGGAGGCATCTTCAACTTTGTCGGGAGTGGCGCATTAACGATCCTTAACATGAACTTCGACTGAGAAGTCATAGACGTAGGATGGTATGGCATGATTAACTCTTGATCTTGAGGGTTTAAACCCATAGATCCCTGGCGAAACAGGCCGTAAAGACCGTTATTTATTGGAGCACTCGTAAGCGAGGAAACTTGTGAAACACATGTTATGGGAGTGGAGATTATAGAACTTACCATAGATCCAGAGGTGAAAGCTCCGACGGAGACGGGATTAGCCCCTGGATAAGCGTTGTTGAACAAGTTTGTGCCAAGGCTCTGCAACATTTCTTCTCGTTGCTGCTGCTGTAGTTGCCGTAGTAAATCAGCATTCCGTATGAGGAAAGCGTTGTCAAAACTAGGCAACGGCGTGGCGACTGGAGCAGTAACTGAGAGCGTGGTGATAGAGCTCGCGATTATAGAACTTGTAGGTGGAGGTATTGTCGTCGGTCCTGTTAGGACCGCCGCAGAGGCAACTGTTGTAGGAACAGTTGTTATGGGTGCAACATTTCCTTCCCAAATATCGTTATAAGACGGGAAAGTGTTTGTGGAAGCAGTTGTTGTGGATTCAATAATTTCGAGTGATCAGAATTAACAAAGTGAATTGTGTGAATTCGAGGGGATAGCGTCACTGAAGACTCAAAACTAGTTTGTCCGACCTGGTCTGAGTAGATCTTCAGATGACCTGGCAAGAACCTGCAAGATCACAAGGAAGAAACACACCGTTAGCCTCGTCACAGGGAGGGGGGCCTCTCTGTGACCAAGCTCGGGCTTGAGAATAAGTATTTGTGAGGAGAGAATAGGTCAGGAAGAGAGAGAGGGGAGAGTTAGAGAGAGAAAGTAGCGATTACCCCTTGCTGGAAGTCTTGGCGGGGTATTTATAGTTTTTGGGTATGCTGACGTGGCGAGTTAGTTTGGGTCAGACCAGTCATTTTCATGGTGGTTAAAATTGTAGGCCCCTGGTTAGTTATGCCGGATCAAGGAGTTGGTTCACTTCATCTATGGTCCTAGATACGTCCGTTCCTTTAGGCTTTTGGTTCGGTTTTGTGTTCGCTAGACATTCGGTCCGACCAAGGACGTATCCTCATCAACTTTTGATTATTTTTTCAATTTAAAAACTGAATATCTTCCCCTCTATGCCTGTTAGACGCTGCTGCTGTTGCTGGACTTACAGTCCTTGTTAAATTCTTAAATTTGACTTCTGAGATTTGTGTTTTTAGATTTAACTTCGAGGTTTCAGTTTATTTCCATTTATTAGCTTGATTGATTGTATTAACTACTAAATTTTCCTGCGCTATTAGGCAATGTCGAAATGTAAAATAACTCCAATTTATATCGTCTAATGAAAACGTATTATATGTAAGCCAACTCGTTTTCGAACAAAATTTACGTAAAAACGTAAGCCAACTAAAAACGTACCAAAAAATAAGCACTAAATCGTATTATATTTGCCCCGACTTATTTGCCAAAAATATTTACGTCGAAACGTAAGCCAACCTGAATTTATACCGACATGTACATAGAAATAATAAGCATTCAAGAAAATAATGTTTTTAATTAAAGAATGGTATGACGCGTTGCAGCGGCGTCGAAACATAAAGTAACTCAAACTTATACGATTCAATGAAAACATATTATATTTGATCCGACTCTTTTTTCGAACAAACTTTATTTCAAAACATAGACAACTGAATACGTGAATAAGAAAATAATCACGAAAACATATTATATTTGATGTGATTCATTTAAAAATTGCATCAAAACATAAATCAACTTGAATTTATACCAACACACGTACATAAAAATAACCACATAAAACTCGATTATAAAGTCTTTAGATAGTTGAGAACTTATAAGTATCAATGCTAAAAGTTGAGTGATAAAAGTAAAAAACAAAAAACAAAAAAAACAAAAAAAGGACACCAAAAGGAAAAAAAAAAGGAAATTCATCCAATCATTTGAAAAACGTAACTTCCTATTGTATGTATATATAATAAATTTGTTTACATTTGTCTTAATTTGTTTATGTTATAGGGATAATGTGGAAAACATTGCTCGTGTGTTAAGATGTTTTTATTTGTGTTTTGGCCTTAAGTTAAACATTCATAAATCAAATTTGTTTGGAGTTGGCGTGCACACATGTGAGGTGAACAGCTTGGCAACCATTATGGGATGTAGAAGATGGGAGTTTCCTTTTGATTATTTGGGCAATAGGGTCGGCACGAGTATCAGCAAAGAAAAGAATTGGGAAGGAGTGATAAATGTGGTAGAAAGTCGGCTTACTCGATGGAAGGCGAATTTGTTATCGATAGGAGGTAAGGTTACACTTATCAAATCGGTATTGGAAAGTTTACCGGTTTACTTTTTTCTCCCTATACAAAGCTCCCAAAGTGGTGATTGAGAAGCTCGAAAAAATAATGCGAAGATTTCTTTGGTCCGGGTCTAAGGAGGTTAATAAGGTTCATTGTGTTTCGTGGGATCAGGTTACATTACCTAAGAAGGCGGGTGAACTGGGGTTTAACAAGTTAGAAGATATAAATAATGCCTTTCTTTTTAAATGGGTGTGGCGGTATCGAGTAGAAAGTGAAAATTTATGGAGGAAGGTCATAGATATTTATCATGCGAGCAAAGTTTGTTGGTCATCCATGCCATGTAACAGGTACTTGACGGGATGTTGGAAAATGATTGTGAAACAAGTTGATTTGCTAAGGTCGAAAGGTATAACTCTTAGTTTTCTTATCAAAGGTTCAGTGGGGAATGTCTCGAAAGTTAGATTTTGGTTTGATGTTTGCATGGGAGACACTCCTTTTATGTTAAGATGACCTTCGTTATTCATATTAGAGAAGCAGAAAGACTGTACAGTAGCCGATCGACTGCAGGGGGTGGGTCATGGTCGAGGGATACAATGGAGCTGGAATAAAATCCGAACACGTAGCAGGAACTTGCAGACTTATTTCACTGCTGTGATGTGCTGTTCGGCGCAAATGTGAGAACAGATCCAGACAAATGGGCGTGGACAAGTATGGATAAAAATGGGTTATCGGTTAAGGCGATAAAGAAGGAGCTTGCAAAACATCAAGGTACGAACGTCTTTATAATGAAGTGGAAGAATTGGCTTCCCCTTAAATGTAATATACATGCTTGGAGGGCGGAAATGCATCGGTTACCTACTAAGATGGAATTGTAGAAAAGGAACATTATGTTAGGGGAGCCGTTGTGCGCTCTATGTGAAGACGGATACGATTCAACCCTGCTTTTGTTCACGGGATGTCGGATTGGTATGGAAGTTTGGCACAAGATCGGGATGTGGTGTCGTTTACCGTCGATTTTTGTTTTTGATGTTCGGGACTTATTATGTTTATATAAAGATGTTGCAGGAGGAAAGCGAGGAAAAAGACTTGTTCAATGAATTATTATTGTGGTTGTGTGGTGTATTTGGCTAGCCCGCAATGAGAAAATTTTCAATCAAAGGAATCCCAAGGTAGTTGAGACTGTTCATCAAATAAAGTCGAGAACGTTTTTCTAGTATAAAAATAGGTTTGGTTGTAATAGTTTGGAGTGGAATGATTGGTATATGAACCCGATGTACATTTTGTAGTTGTTAGGCTTCCGTCCGCGATTTGCGGACCGATTGTCCTCAATGAAGTTGAATGTTCAAAAAAAACTGGGAAAATAAGAAACAAATGTTGAAAATTAGAAACAATTCAGATCTTGTAATTTAGAAAACGAAATAGTGAAAATAATTTTGCAAATCTTGGGAAATCCCGGATAAGTAGCATGCATATAATTCATAGTTTCCCAACAAGCCTCTTAAGCTTTTTAGCCAACCAATTTACTTAGAAGTTCATGTCATCCCTCAGCATTTGTATGGGCTTGTAAAATGGTCTCACACTCATAAATAACTTGTACAGATTTCGAATTCTGACATGATGGAAGTTCCTTCTATTGAACTTTAGTTGTGCTTTATTTGAGCAGGGGAACATGAAAAACCGAGTGTATTTTGGCCTACTTGGGCAAATCCAACCTATAAGAAACTTAACCAATCTTGTCAAAAGTTTTAAAAGGGCCAAATTATCGCTTGGCGAGCCTTTTATTTTCTCACCATGCCACTAAATTCTTCCATTAGTTACACAACTTCAAATAAACAAATTCACTAATCCTGAATATACGTTGTTGTGTAGGGCCCAAGGTTGTATTGAGAAGGCCCAATATTTTTTTATTTTCAATCAGGGACCTGTTAATATAAGTCATGTTAATGTCACATGGTTTGTAATTGTGCATCACAATGTGTTATTGATGATAAATTACCTTGTAGGAGGCATATTAATGGCGGTATGATGACTGGCATTGTACCAAAATTTCATGAGATACAAATGTTGACACAACTTAGAGGTTGGCTTTCCAAAATGAAGAAGCGACATCGAGACAAATCAAGCCTGAAGTCAGCTATTTCCAAATGGGAGTTTTTTGGTGCATGAAGAGTGTCAACAACAAAGATATCTTGATTAGATAAAAATCGAATTGCTTATGTTGTATTACAAAGTGAGTCTTATAGTTTGGTTACATAGGTGTCAATAGGTTACCAAATGGGCAACTGGTCAGCGAATGAGCTCCAACGAAAGAGCCATTTGCTAAGAGAGAGAGAGAGGGATACGAATGTGGTCTCGCGCAAGAAGTCTTCTAGCGAATGCCATTGCCTATAAAAAACCAGTCCATTCGCTACTTGCATAAGAACCCTAGAATGCTAGTCATTTCACTAATCATAGTGTTATAACCAAACTTTGTAGAATTCAATACAACTTAGTTATTTACATCATTATGTACATTTGGTGGATCGATCAGTGTGTGACAATTGTCAAATTTGCATGTGTCCGTACAATTAGTAAACAGTAATTAATGCTTAATGACTGTGCTGATTTAACATTTATGACATGAATATTTCCTGATTATTGTTATCATACATACATGTGCATCATATATTACAAAATGTCATATCATTATTGCATGTAAACCTTATTGATTTAAATGATGCACGAAATAAAGTTAGCACAGTTATCTGATAAATCAGAAAATGCTGACGGAGTTCAGTACATAGACAGACATGGTATTGAGACACAGAATGAGCCAGAAACCAAGAGTTACACTAGTATAGTGTGTAGGAAAGTATGGAAGATAAAACTGCCTTCCTAGTGATAGTTTAAGTGCCGGAAAGTGCCTAGAACTCACATAAACTGCAGAATTTAGCAAAATTCAGCATTTGAACAACTTAATATCATGCAGAAATATGGTTAAATGGTCCAGAATGCTTTCCTAAGTGTCGGGAATCAAAAATGTCACAAAAGGTAACATAAAGCACACTAAACTTCATAGTTTAGCACCTTAACGAACCGGTAACCAACCGCACAATCGGACACTACCCGAAACACCAAATTTTCACTAGAAGCATTGTTTTATCATTTCCGAGCTAGTTATGGTCCCTGAACATCATAACACACTACATAACACCATAACAACTAAACACCTAACTAAGACCCTTGGATTTCAACTAACAAAACTAACTAAACGTTACACCCTAATCTAGACCCCCCTCATATTTACGGCCAACAAGCATGGCCCACCCTTGATTTTTCTTGCTTATTAAATTGGATCTTGTTTCACCTTTGGTAACATATTACACATTAGAGAAAGCATGGTTGGAGTGTTATAAGTTAACCCACAAGACCGTAACCTTCATTCTCATTTCAAACAACACAACACCATATTTCTTCTCCCTTTCCCTCTAGTCTCGGCCGAGAACCACACCAAGCACCACCACCATTTTCCTTCAATCTTCATCCATTCCCTAAGCATACAAAGGTGTAAGATGCATAACAAGGAAACTAGGAGCTCTTGGAAGTGGAAGGACCTCTTGCAAGTGCTATTAACCACCTCAATTATCTTCTTTATCTTCATCTTCTTGTGTTCATCCCTAGCCTTGAGCTAGTAGTAAGATCATCTAAACTCCATTTTACATCTTATTAAGTTGGTTAAAAGAGGTTACAAGTAAAGAATCATGAAGAACACTAATGATCAAGAACTTAAATCATGAACATAAGACAAAAAATCATAAGAATACATGTTGTTAAGTGTTATTATGCTTCTTGATTGTTGATTGTTTATATTAATGATGTTAAACATCATATGATCTTGCTAGATGGTGATTAAAGACATAATCTAGCAAGATGAGAGGATGATTATGTTAAAGATCAAGTAATCATCCTTATGTGAAACATGAACTTGAAAGATTAAATGTTTTTCTTGAATAATGATGATCAAAGTGTGATGAGAGTCTTGTGAACATGTGATTTCAAGAATAATTTTTCAAGAAACCAAGTTAAAATACAAGATTTACATAAACTTGGTTCTGAAAGAAACTAATCACATTTTTAGTGGTTAATCAAGTGTAGAAGCATGTATTTAACAAGAAAAATTCAAGAAGAAATATTCTTAGAAAATCACTTTACATGTTATGAAGATCTAAATTCTTCAATAATGATGTTTTTAAATAAATAACCACACTTTAGAGGGTAACTAAGCCTACTAAACACAATACCAAGTTACTACAATTTTTTATAAATTTTCAAGTTCATGAAGTAGTGATTAATGCTTGATTTATGGCAGTTGGTAAGTACTGTTTGATTTATTGATGATTGTGATGATTTATAAAAGAAAATGATCTGCTTTGAAAGCATGGAAACCTCCATTTTAAGGGGAAACTATGGCAAAAAAATTTCCAAAAATTAAACACTTAGAAAATATTTTTAAACAAATATTTACAAGTATATTTTAACCATGATTTCTCATAAAAAGTTTGCCATATATTTGTTATAAAAATTACAAAATATTGGAGGTTGGTTTTTGATAATAAAAAAAATGACTAAATATGTATTTAGGAGAATATATATATATTTAGACGTCACCATGTCTGTGAATAATTGTATATTATGTGTATTAATTATATTATTTTAGAACTTGAAATAATATAACTCACCAAAATACCAAGAAATACAATACAAAATGTTACCAAAATTCCAAGGAATAAATATACAATTTATACCCAAAATATTGGAGAAACCAAACAAGGAATATAACTCTTAAAAATATTCCGGAATTAAATTCGTAAGTATATTTTGGTAAACAGTATTTTGGAGATCAAGAAAACAAAAATATGATTTTATAATTATTACAAAAATATATCATATTTTTTACAAGAAGAAAATATATTATTTTTGGGTAAAGAATAATATATATGTTTTCTTGAAATTATTAGAAGATATATTATTTTTGGGAGAAAATATATATTTTCTTAAATAAACATAGAATACATTATTTTTGGGTGGAAAAATAGATTTATATATATATTTTCTAAGTTAAACTTGAAAATATATTATTTTTGAGGTTTAAATGAAAATACAATTATTTTTGCTAAATGAAAAATTATAAATAATTTTTCTATGAAAACTTTCTTAAAATATATATTTTGAGAATATATATTGGTGAATTTTTATTGGAAATATTATTCCGGAAAGTTTAATACAAAAATTAAGTATAAGAATACTCAATAACTACAAGGAAATACGTATTCTCGTACGTATAAATATACACCGGAATACGCCACCGATACTTGGCAAAACTACACAAGGTTAAGAATACGAGTATGAATACACCCATTATTGGGAAGTTATACATGTACAAATACATAACGTGTCAAGTTAAAATATTATTATTTTAACAATTAATCCTAAATTAAATAAATAGAATTTAAGTTAAAATATTTATTATTTTAACAAGTAATTATATACCTTGGAATAACGACACAAAGACACGTACCTCAAAGACACTAATTAAGATTAAGTCAAGGCACGACCCATCCGTCTAATAAACCGTAGTACGTTGTAGGTAGTCGTGCACACTAGAAGAAGCTTTGAGTTAAATCGGATTCGAAAAACGCAAGATTGTGAGTTCATGTTCCCCTTTTCTTTTAACTGTTTTCAGTTTTATAACTTCGGGGGTGAAGTACATGTTACAAATTGTTTGCAAACGTTTACATATGGTATGGTTAGCTAAGGAATGTACTGCTAGATCATGTGAGTGGTGGGTACAACGCTTAAGACCATTAATCCTCGTAGTAGGATCGAGGGACATGAGTGATAGATCTATTTGGGTGTTGCGAGCCCCACCCATGAGGACCGGGATTTGGCCCATGAGGTGACTATGTCTTCCAGCCGGAATCCCGGTACAAAATCCGCTAGGATTGAGCGTTCCTGCATCACGTCACACATATTAATGGCCTTGCAAACCATTAATTGATATGTTTTCCTTGTTTGCTTTCATACCGGGGTTTTACAAATACATACATACTTACAATGATTACAAGGTTTATTCATGCACACATCCAAAACACATGAACTCGCTAAACTTTTGTTGATGTTTTCAAACTACATGTATTTCAGGAAACTAAGTATGGATCAGCTAGGCGGGCGCTGAAGTTTTCAAGTCATGTCTCTAATAAAATATGTCATCCTAAGTCAAAGGGTTTGGGTTATGTATTTTATCTTGGGTAAGATACATGGCTCGAATCCTAGTTTATTAGTGTCTTTTGGTGAAGTCCTGTTTGGAACTTAAAACTTTATTGGTGTTCTATTTTGAACATGAAGTCTGTGTTTGGGATTTTAAAACAATGTTGTTTGTAATGTTTTAAAACTATCTATGGATGAACATCTTGGGTTTTATCATATAGTTGTTTGTTATGGTTGGTATCAAAGCTTCGATTGTACCGAACTAGGGAACTAGGATTCTTCCGCAAAAGTCAGGGTGTGACAGTTTGGTATCAGAGCTTCGATTGTAGCGAACTTGGATTCTTTCTCGAGTCTAGACTACAATCATTAGGGCTCTCACGAAACTACTTTTACAACATGTTTTCATTTCATACACAAGACGCCCAGATCCATGGAACAAACATTTTACAAAAGGAAAGACAAGAATCATGATTGCAAGGTCACATTGGTGGTTTACTCTGGGATAGACTAGGAAAGTTAGAAAAGGATTTCATGAAGGATAATATGAATACATGATTGAGTGATAATTGTCTTGATTTCATACTAAGTGATAGTGGTTAATATATGTGCACATGTTATAATTGTTATATTACAGGCATCATGTCTTCTTCAGAGAGCGGATTATCAGACGTTGATGACCCTATGGCTATCGTCTCAGATGATGAGATTGCACATGAGCCAGAGATACTTACATCAGACACTGAGAGTGATCCTGACAAGCTATCAGATGACGAGGACGACTTCCATCCGTTCGCGTTGCCCGACTTTGGCGATGACTTACCCCTTGCTGATGGTTTTCCTGACGAGGATATTTTTGTCATTCCTATTCCAGTCCATGATCACCTCATCATTGGTCATCCCGATGGTGAGCACATCGTGGATCGAATCCTCGATCATGTTCCTCTCGTGGTCATTCCTCCTGAGGGTTGGCCTTTCGACGATTTGTTTGATGACGATATCGACTTGTTTGTAGATGGTCCTGCTGTTGACACCCAGTGTAACAACCCTCATTAAAAGTCCTATTTATATTATTATTTTATCCAATAGGAAACCCTAATTGAGACACCCAAGTAATTCTACGCGAACCCTAAAATTTTCAGAACAATCAGAATCAGGATCAGGGCCCCTAAAACTCAGGGGGGACATTTCCTACTTGATGATTATCCTTATAAGTTAATATAAAATTCGAATTTAATCGAATCGTCAACTCAGCAAGGCTAGAAACACACGCGGCAAGCAAATAGCAATTTTTGGAACCCATACGATACGCAGGGGCTTTTTGGCCTACGATGCGCAGGCTTGATAAAGTTCCCTACGATGCGCAGGGGTTATAGTGCTACGATGCGCAGGGCTGGACAAAATTCAGCTATAAATAGAGGACATTGGCACTCGCTTTCTGGTGTTCAAACGACGAAAGAATTCATAAAATTCTTCGAGTTATCGTCTGTTTACTTCAATTAACACACACGAAACTCTAATTAAGTATAGCGGGGTGCTGCAGAACAGGGTAATAACTCGATCGCTATTACGATTCATTGTCCGATCGATCAATATATCCAATGGATGTTTAAGTGCCGCCCACATTAGGGTTATACTTTGTCGTTCGTCATTAATTTGACGGATCATCGTTAATTCGATGGATAAAGTATTGTACTTTGTCGTTCGTCATTAATTTGACGGATCATCGTTAATTCGATGGATGAAGTATTGCACTTTGTCGTTCGTTGTAAGAATTTGATCTCGTGAGTTATCGTAAAATGCTATATTAAGTTACTTACCTAGTTCATGTGCATTAGGTTAAAAAGGCTAATCAATAGGCTAGGCTCTGCTCAAATTAAATCTGCAATATATCAAGGATTATCTGTAGACTAAGCTTTGCCCGTAGAAATCTGCAATGTGAGTTCATTTCTCTTTTCTCACAGTTTGTGAGTCCACTCTATTTTCTCACAGTTTTATCACCTTTTTGTGAAACAATTATATTTACAAAGATTTTACAGAATTCTAAATGATTACCAGTTATACTTACAGTAATTAAGTTTTTATATTAATTGCTAGTATGAAAGATTTTATATATTATTTGATTCTCATTATTATTTGCCAGAAAGTTAGTTAATATTATCATGATTACAATAAAAGTGGAAATTATGCATTTTACTAAGATTATATTTTAGTCTTAGTCACGTTAAAATATTAAATAATGATATTACAATTATTTAATTAACATGTTATAAGTTATAGTAATTTGACATAAATTGATATATGTCATTTTCTGGATTAAATGGTTTTATGCCAAAAGTAATATATTTGACAAAGAAATGTCACGGGACACAATTATGTCCAAAGACACTAGTTGAGATAATGATCAACAGTGTTATGAATAGAAATTACTAGTTGAAAGAATGATCAATAGTAATATAATCTGAGTTACTAGTTGAAAGAATGATCAACAGTGACATGACCGAAAGCACTAGTTGAGAGAATGATCAACAGTGTTATAGAATCACTAGTTGAAAGAATGATCAACAGTGATATGACCAGAATCATTAATTGAAAGAATAATCAATATTGATATGATTATAGTCACAGGAATCGCCTAGTGACAGATAAATTGAATAATAGTAAAATAGAATTATTTGATGAATTCACTATTGGACTAAAGTGAGTCAATAATTGATATGATTACTGTCACATTGAACTGTCATCATTTGACAAATACTGATTGAGTTGGGTAAATATAAACAAATATAAAAACCTTAATACTGTAAGGTATAACAATATATTTTATATAATTGGAATGAATTCACTCAGTATTTTCGCTGACAAAACCTTTTTCAAACATTTTTCAGGTAATTACAATAAATTGGAATAAGAGCTGGATACGACACTGAAAGGCTTCAAGAAGTGGCTTATTTTATTAATTAAATCAAATTAAAAAAAATATTGTTTTATGTAAACAAAATTCACTTTATAAAACATGGGTTTATCCCATCTATTTAATAAATAAAATCCGGTGTTTCTAAACTCTGATATTTTTCCTAACTTACGGTCCTGATGAAATTTCCGCTGCAACGTTTTTAAAAATAATCACCGGTACCGCTGGACTGTTCACGGCTTCCGATTCCGTCCAGGGTGGGTCGGGGGTCGTGACACCCAGGGTGATGGATAGATAGATGAGGATGTCGTTGCTATCCCACCTCCTGAGATTCCTGTTGTTGAGATATCCTCTGATTCCAGTTTGCACTCGGTCTCGGACTCCTTTGAGTCGGTGACGTCTTCAGCTTAACAGGCGGTCAGATTGCAGGTGTGAGGAATGTTGTAGTTGTTGAATGGTTTCCTCGCTAGAAAAATTATAATCCAGAGGTTTAGATATGTGAAAATGGGTAAATTTGTTTTTGGGTGGTCTAGGGTTGTTTGGTGCTGGCGGCCGATTATAGATGGTAGGACAACAAGAGGAGTAGGAGGAAGTGCCTGTGTGTTGGGTAATGGCTGGTGTGAGGGTCGTAAACAAGTTTTGGTGGCGTCAAACTGCGGTGTCGATTTAACGACCGTTATATTGGTTTAGGAATCATTTTTGGTGATGAGTTGTTTGATTTTCTTGACCAAGGCCAAGATGGCATGTTCGAGTTTGGGTTTTTCTTTTCATGGAGACATGGTACGAAAATGAAAGCACCAATAATTAAACCTTGAGCGAGTTAGACTAAAAGAAGTGGAGATAGAAACTTAAACGGAAGCACAAACTTCAGGCAATTTTCTTATAATTTTATTCAGTTGTATACAAGTATTTAAACAAACAAATATCTTGGAAGATAACAAACAAGTCTTGAATATTGG
This sequence comes from Helianthus tuberosus, assembly GCA_030545235.1. Classification (NCBI taxonomy): domain Eukaryota; kingdom Viridiplantae; phylum Streptophyta; class Magnoliopsida; order Asterales; family Asteraceae; genus Helianthus; species Helianthus tuberosus. The sequence goes on from CM060437.1 coordinate 75,177,139, forward strand.
AAAAAAAATAATAGAACATGTAATCTAGGAAACGAAATAGTGGAAATAGTTTCATAAATCTTGGCAAATGTTGCCAATTCTCAATACCAACTTGGGAGTCAAGTTTTCTTCCTGGGCCAATTCACTGGTATGGTGAAATTACCTAAACCCAGATATCTCATACGTTCAATTTTCACATTGGAATAAACTAAAATTCTTATTATCATACATGGTAGAAACGCCCAAGGTTATATAAGTCTTAACAATCGTAGAGGCTTACAAGCCAAAATAAAAATAAATATCTGATAGCAACACAATATAAATGGATATAACTAGGATGCCACTACACGATACAAAGGATAGGGATAACCTTTATAATGTCTACGAGCAATCCTACAATTAACCTAATGTGCATATCAAAAGTCTGCTAGATTGAGTGAGTTTTGGTTTAAATGAATATAAAATTAAACAAGGCATACATTACACTTTAACATATTTTGAAATAACATACAACATCATACAAAGCAAATGTTTAAGTCTCTAATCTATGCAACATGCATTCATCGGTAGCCGTAGCCACCATCTATCTCCAAGTTGAACCCTACCCTTATCCATTGTTGTGGCAAATGTACATAGGTGAGGTTAGACCACATCAAGATTGTCACACCTTAAAAACGTCGCAATGGAAATACAAACGTGACAGTGATGGAGGTTGGTACCATAAGTATCTTAGTAGAAGAAGCATTAATTATTTCAGACATTTAACTTAATTAAAACATAATGTTTAAAGTTTTAAATATAAAACACAATCACGACATAGTTGTTTGATCCCTTGTGGATCTTAGTACAAGCGGTCCCAAATAGTTTTAAAGGTTGTCCAAAGCATTGTTTATTAAATCTTGCATCCACACAACACAAGATATGCCAAAATCCCGAAGCCGAATTCATGTACCTAAAGAACACGTTAAATCAAGTGTCAAGACAAAAAGGTTGGTGAGTTCACGTATTTAAAACTAAAAGTAAATTTCTCCACAATTTCTTTTAGGAAAAGCCTTCTCGTTTGAGAGTCTCTTTTCTTATGTTTCAAACATATTTAGGTAAATTTAATTAAATATCCTTTTTGAAAATCCGAGGGCCAGTTCTCTTATTGCCAGCATTTCTCTCAAAACTTCGACTTGATCATCTTCCCAAGGGTTTATATATTAAATTTCTAGTATCAAAATTTCAGATTCATAGGGTTGCAAAGCCTATGAGCTACATATTAACAATCACATAATATCAATTCGTCGTTTTGACTTGACACGGAGCTATCAGTCACTACGAGGTGGTCAACTCGATAGATCTACCAACAACTCTACACATACTGGCATTAATGATTAAACGCCTAAATTCGTGCAAAGTGCCTCAAATGGGTCACTTATGGTGCCTACCTCATGAACAATATATATATATATATCCTACTAAATTGAAAATTTTAATATTTTGTGTTGTACAAATTCCCGAAGTCCCCGGCAAGACGTATGCCTATTCGGATACTTACTCTCTTGTATTCAGGAAAATTCGTCACAACTTATATTTAAATATTTTTAAATCTATACAGTCGTTTTTCCCCAGACACTGTAATCCTCCCTGTTTCTCTCTGAAACAATTTATTTTCAGTCCATTCTCATTTTCCTCGAAAATAATTTTATATCAACCACATTTCAAAACCATGTTTTCCTCGAAAACACAACACATTTATTTCCAAACCATATTTTCCTCGAAAATATATTAATAACTCGTTTAAAGGCATGTTTTATATGAAAGCATATTTTATTCTTTTTAAGGCGTGCCCTTCCCAAAAAAACATTATATAAAACACTAAAAAGAGGGTAGTCAAACTCACCTTTGGATGCGTTTATATACTCACCTTTGAGTGCGTTTATGTAAAACAGTAAAGGCATGTTGCATGTTTCGTTAACTAATAAAGATTATAATTTTTTTGCCGTTCAAAGCATAAAATTTTGGAGCGTCCTCAATAATAACCTTTAATAATCGATCGTTGGACATCTAATATCCAACCACATATAGTCGCTTGATCCGCCAATAGGCCATAAACCCATTAATGATTTCACCAAACAATTAAACCGTAGTTATTTCATAAATAACTAATCTATTAAAATTTCACTAAAAAATTATTTCCTGCAAATTCAATAATCTTTGGATCGTACTTAGATTGTAACGTTAAATAATCGATCATCAAACATCTAAGATCCAAACAACATATCGGTCCACCTATAGACCTCAGATCACTAATGTAATTATATGTTGAATAGAGTTTGTACAAAGAATATGGAATTTAATGTTAATTGTTCAACTATATTACCCGAGATCATATTAGTAATATTATTATATGTTGGGATTAGGATCAAATACAAAGAATAATATAAATAAGAAGGGTAAGAAAGATTCTAGTATATTGATCTTAGATTTGAAGGGTTGATATCTATATATAATCTAAAATTTAGTTGCATGTTCTATTTTAAAACCAACATTTATGAAGTTTTAAATGCAATACTTAAAATAATATTGATTAAAATAAATACTTAGAAATTTAGTTAATAAAATTAATATTATAACTAGAATGGACTCCCCACCGCGATGCGGTAGGGGCGGGACACTTAAATGGCATAAAGCATAGTAATTCAACAATATACGCACAACAAAACCTTAACACAAAAGATCTATACGTTGATTGAAAGGTTTTTTTGGTAGTAACCTTAACACAAAATATCTGTACGTTGATTGAAAGGTTTTTTTGGTAGTATGTTTAGGCTACTAAACGATTTAACTTCAAAATTTCATGTATATTAAAAAATTAAGCATTTACATTAATAAAACACCCACAATCATCTGACAAATTTTCTAAAATAATGATTGTATACTATAACCAATAATCAATACTTATTATAAACTATTTAATTTTTAAGGTTAAGGGGGTCGTTCAATCACTAAGAGTGTTTGACTTATTCTCTAGCCAATAATATCATGCCATGCCATGTCAAGTCCCCATTTCATTCCTCATTTTACATTCAATCACTGATAATGATTCAAACACATAGAGAGTGGTAAAAAATTTAAAAAAAAATTATGATTGATTGAAAGAGGTTGAGACCCACCATTAAACCCCCCTCTCTCCTCATTCCCTCCTCTTCCAAAAAAATTATGATTGATTAAAAGAGGTTGAGACCCACCATTAAACCCCCTCTCTCTCCTCATTCCCTCCTCTTCCCGCATCGGTGAGTATACACCGTAGAAACCTCTCTCCACTCACCGATCCACCACCAACACCCCTTCCCCGTGCGGCAACCCCACTCCCCGATCCCTTTCCCGCAACGATACCGTCCAGCCTTATATGATATGAAACACCCACCCATAAATGATTAGGAAAACAATAAGTAAAATAAAACATCAGAACATTAAATATTATCAGCGTATAAAAAGTTGATAAGTCTACAATTTACCGAATATAATTTTGTAAGATTTATAAGTGTATCGTATATATATATATGACCAAATTTACTTTTTATTGAAGTAAAAGGTAAATTAAAGAAAGAACATTATGACTACAATTTCAAAGAACATCTAAATATGATTCCTTTCATTTACCCTTCAATGTTCATCGAGAATCAGCCATTGAACATTTTTCAAAGTAATTATGTTTGATAAATGATGTTAATAATTCTGGTTTCATAAAACAATCGGCCAAATATATATTCACCCCACTCCACCATTACCTCACTACACCAACACCACTAACACCACAAATTATAAACCCATTTAAAGTTGAAACAAATCTAATACTTTTAGATATCTAATCTTTTATCACCACCAATTCGATCATTGATGTCGGTCAAACAATCTCGTTACATTATCTCACCTATCTTAGGCTTTGTTTTGGGTTTTGCTGCTTTTTAGCTGTCTCAATAACTACACCCAAGTGATGCCGACATTTCTTTGACTCAGAGTTCATGGAAAACATTGCTGCAAGGCGGGTTGTAGGTCAATACCCACCATCCATCAGCCTTGCCACGCAATTCTCATAACAAAATTGTGAACTCATCATAGCCAAGCAAACGGCTATATCATCACCCGGCATACAATGTATGAAAAAAAACGATGAAATAGAGATAAGCCAACACCGATGAAAACCAAACAACAAAGCAAAACTCAAGTCGCCGGTCATCGGCGCAATATGAGACAGAGAGATAGAGAGAAGAGGTGAAGTGGGGATTTAAAACCCCGTAGTGAGACTCCCGCCTTGTGCCGGCGGGAACATTACCGGAGACGGTGACGCTTTCACCGTTCACTCTCTTTTCAAAGGTGTCTGTACTCTCTCTAAAGTGCAACAGATTACAATGTCTCCTTTTTATTTATATACAAAATAAAGCTTCCAACACGTCATAATACACGTGTCATAAACAAAATAAGTTACAATAAAATAAACAAAGTGTACACTTAATCAATGCAGAAACAAAAGCTAATGCACACAGTACAATCACACTATGCCTAGTAACGTTGCTAATTTATAATATTGAATTCTAACAAATTAGGCTTAAAATAAAATTAAAGATAAACGTAACTGAATTAATGGAATTAAAGAATAGAATTAAAGGAATTTTAAGAACAACTCTTCATCTCCTTCCATTAACTCTAAATTAATGGAATTAAAGGAGAAATTAGAATTATAAACATAACTAATATCATGAGTTTTTGTTAAGTAAATATTAAAAAAAAACGTATATGAATTTACACAAAAATAAATACATGAATCCTTGCATAATTTAAGAGTTTTCAGTGACATAGTCTTTTAATTGGCATTTGATAGAATTGTAATATTGACCTCCACATTCATTGCGCATGTGTTTATACCGTAAATTATTGTTCTATTTTAAAATCAACATTTATGAAGTTTTAAATGCAATACTTAAAATAATATTGATTAAAATAATACTATATCTATCTATATATACCTTTATTAAGAGAACTGGGTTTTCTACCCTTTTAGTAATTTTGCTATACGTACACATCTTCAAGCAACATGTACAAAAGAGTCAAGCCATTTTAGAGGGGGTAAAGTTGCCAATTGTTCAAAAATTTAAGACACTTTAGGGGTATTTTAGTGATTTTGGCACATCATTAATTGATTTTTTTCATGAATATTATTAATGTATTTTGCTATACGTACACATCTTCAAGCAACATGTACAAAAGAATCAAGCCATTTTAGAGGGGGTAAAGTTGCCAATTGTTCAAAAATTTAAGACACTTTAGGGGTATTTTAGTGATTTTGGCACATCATTAATTGATTTTTTTTCATGAATATTATTAATGTAATCTTCTAGAACACAAACTGTCCAAATTCTAAACCGACTTTGATAGTTATTGAGGATTTATGATGAAAATTAGATGTTCAAGCTATTAAACGGTTCTTATGCAATCGTTCAATTGTCTCCGCAAGCCACAACACCCACCCACTGTGGCTCCACGAATACAAATCGATTGTCACCGTTGCCGCCGCTGTCACCACCGTCCAACCAGACTCACCATCGCCTCTGTTCCCGGCGTCACAGGCTACCGACGCCATGAAATTATTCTATATATACATTTTGCGTAGGATGTTAGAAACAGTACCAACACGTGTCATCCATCGCTCATACTGCATCCATATTTAGGCCATCGACACCACTCCTCCACTTAATACCACTAATCACCAGCGCTCTGCCGGCAACCACACCGCTACTCCACACGCGCTGGCTCAAACCAACGTTGCCTCACCCTCGATCTTCCCCAAATCGAAGTCGGCGAGATTAGGGCTCCACAACCCAAGCGACGGTTTCGTCAGAGATTAGGGCTCCAACAGGTACGAACAAGCTTTCTAATTTCAGTTATCTTTAGGTTAATGTTCTTATATTTGAGTGTTTTTTTGGGCTCATGCTTGAGTGGAGATGAATTTCAATAGGTATGATTTTTTTTTTTCTAATTATGTGGCGATAAAGAAAGAAAAGTCTGAGTTTTTTTTTTTTTTTTTTTTTATAGTTTGCAGAGCAATGCTGATTTGTTGTTTGGAGGAATTACAATTGTGGGGGTAGTAGCCATGTGAATTTATCCTAGATCGCATGAAATCCACTATCCCTAATGCTTTTAAGGTGAATGTTTATATTTTTCATGTTCATTGTGGCTCTGTAATTTGTTTATTAATTAAACATTTTAATAAATGTTTTATAGCGTCTCTCGCCGGCAACCTTTTTGGGTGCATTATTTTGCTTCAGTGTGTTTTGTTTCAACAACCCATATGCGTGCATCTATAGTTTTCTTTCTGATTAGAATTTGTGATGCAATGCTATTTTTTTTGTTCAGGAAACAGGTAAGCTGCCTTGGGAAGTATAGTGTGAGGGTGTAGAGCCAGAGTAATAGCCGATCATCACTCGATTCGCAAGTTTAGGTACACACTCCTATTTTAATCATTTGTTTTACGAATATAAGAATTTGTCGATGATCATGCTTCATATTGCTTATTATTCGTAAAGATGAACTTAAACGGGAATTGCCAAGACAAGCTGACACGATTGATAGGTTCATGAAAATTCAGGTATATTTATGCTAAAAGCCTCCAATTATGTATATACTTCATTAATTAATTGTTTAAATGGACATGTTTGGTATATGCTTTATATCAAATTGGCCAAATATGAGATGTTTTTGCAAATGGCTAATCATATGTGCTTTGCGCATTCTTGACTTGCATATTTTTTTGTCGATATAGGATAGATGCTGATTAAGAGTTAGGGGCTGTTTGGCAACATCTGAACCAATAAGTGCTGAATGAATAAGAGGTCTGAATGGGTAAGAGGCTCTGAACCAGTAAGTGTTGAACCAGTAAAGTACTGTTTGGTTGCACCTCTGAATGAGTGTGTAAAATGACAGTTTTACCCTCTGAACTAATTGTTAGATATTAAAAACTTTTAAATCATGTTACTTCTGGCAAAAAATAAAAAATCGTTTCATTGTATAATATCTTATATCTACAAATAAGGGCACCATCTTCCACACCATTCCATCATCTTCTTTACGACAACCACTGGTTTCTCATCAGAAAAACCACCCCCTGCTCTATTAAAAACCTATCACACATGAAAGAGGGGTTTGCCAGCCAGAGATCAGAGAAGAGAAGAGACGGGAGACAGGGACAGAGAAGGCTCTCCGGCGTCGATCCAGCGGCTCTGAACCAGCGGCTCGTCTTCGATTTCTCTCTCCCTTCCGTCTGTCTTGTCGATGTGTGCCACCACCGTTCGTTCAATCGATCCAAGGTGATGGGTTGTGTGGCGGTTTAAGAAGATGGGTTGTGAGGAGAGGGCTGAGGGCGGCGGGAGGCGGAGGTGGTGAGGAGAGGGAGGAGGAAGGCGGCGGGAGGCGGAGGTGGTGAGGAGAGGGAGGAGGCGGCGGAGGTGTTGGCTGATGAACTTGGGTTTGTTGTTGAGAAGAGAAGGAGAAGAGAGGGGAAAGGGTAACCAAGTCTTTTGTTTCCATTCAGCATGATATTAGATCTGTATGATACAGACTGATTCATGCCATTAAGAGGCTAACATTTTGTGTGCCAAACAACTACACCTCTGACCGAATCAGAGGTGCACCTCTGAATGGTTTCATTCAGAGCGTGCCAAACAGGCCCTTACTTTAATTGGGTTTTCTATTATTGTTGCACGACGGAGGGTTTTGTTTTATCAACGGATTTGACCCGATAAACAAAACAATCTGATAAAAGACTAAAGATAACCAGATTGACCAGCAGATCTTGAAGAGGTAACTGCCACTTTTGTTGGGTTGTTGATTAATCACCGCATCCAAATAACTATAAGGCAAAATTTTCACTGCAAGTAAGTTATATAAAAATCCACCATAGTTGCTTAATGTTGAACGTTTCCTATAATATTCCCATATGCAACTTAAACATTGATCGTTTGTTGTATCTTGGCTTGAGCTTAATATTTTGTTACTAATATAGTATACTGAAAGTATGCTGAAATGTTTTCCCATGACCGTGAGGTGTATGAGGTTGCCTGTGAGCATGTACACTCATGTTGTGTTCTTCTAGCAAAAGTGGATTAAGTTTAAGATTAATGGCCAATGGCACACATGGATAGACTATGGAAATTTATGACTTGATTTGTATTTTTTATCTTTTCTTTTATAAGTTAGTAATCTTTGTATTTTTATATTTATCTAATTTTATTTTTTAGATATTAAACCAGGTGGCTTGGGAAAAGCTTTGTGCCTAGGAAAAAATGGTTTCTTTGTGCCTGGTAAAATATGGTTTGCTATTTTGAGACAAGAGTGTAATGATTGTATCTATATAATGCTGCAATTGTTGTTGATGTCATAGAGGAAAGCCCTCAACTGAAATTGTGAGAAAATTCAGAATTATTAAGCACATGTGATAGATTTTACCCCATCACATGCTCTCTTTGATAAAATCAATTGTGCTACAGAGATGAGGTTAGATGATATTAATTTTTTGTGGAAATAAAAGATACTCTGCCACAACTTCAAGAATGTCCTTCTAGATGGGGATGGTTGTAAGCCCTTTGGTTCTTCCACACCTCCATCGATCCCAGCTAAAGACAAGGTGGTGCTACCCATACCGACACCAGTTAAGCGCGTTGAAGCGATCGTAAGGTATATATCGGCTTACACTTTATTCGTGCCCTGTTTAATAAACCATTTTAATTAAAGATGTGCTATTTACCTTTCTACTCGATCTGAAATGTTATTTACATACCTGGTATATGTTTACTCTATTTTAAAATTAGGAGGCTACAACAGTCGGAAACTTGAGTTCGATCGTAAGGTATATATCGGCTTACACTTTATTCGTGCCCTGTTTAATAAACCATTTTAATTAAAGATGTGCTATTTACCTTTCTACTCGATCTGAAATGTTATTTACATACCTGGTATATGTTTACTCTATTTTAAAATTAGGAGGCTACAACAGTCGGAAACTTGAGTTCATAAATATAAAAGTGCATTACTCTACATTAAAAAAATAGGAATAAAAAAACTTGGTAACGCATCACTTCGAATGTGTAAAGATATATAAGGGGAGAAGTTGGCTTTTGAAAAAAATAAACTTGGTATCCTTATAAATGGAAAGGCAACAAAAAAACTTTCAACTGTAATTGATTGATTTACATAAACAATGTAATTGTGCATATTTATTTTTAGATAACCGTCTACATAAATGTTTCGTGCTTTTCCTTCGCAGGCCTGCTTATGCAGATTCGGATTCAAAAGAAACAGTTGACAGTGACCCACATGAAAGGTATGCCGTCTGCACTTAGTGTTAGTAATGAAAACCTGTACTACTTTTCGATGCATATATACGTAAACATAGTATACCATTTTTAATAGTTTTCTTTTCGTTATTTCACTGCAGTCAGTTGGCTGGTGATGGGATTGGGGATGACGTTATCCAATAAGATAGGAAGGCGTGCGAGAGTTTATCCGTTTTCCCTTTTTCTGTTTCATGTTTTTTTCCCTTGGAAGACATTTTTTTTCACTTCTTTTTGGCCGACAAGTTTTGCCAAGGAAACAACTTATGGCCCATGGTTTAATAAACTTTAATCACGCCCCTTTGTAGGCATATTGTCTTACATGTTATGCACCGGCCGTGTCAGACATCTTACCACGAACAAACAATAGCTATTATGCATGCCGTGCATCGCACGGGCTTTTTCCCTAGTTAGGTTTAGGGAAAAGAAGATAATGGAAGGACATAAATGGAGTCCTACATTTATGGATTTTTTTCTCTTCACATGCAAGACATGCCAATTTCCCCCCATTAATTTAAAACATTAATAAATTTTTCATACAACTTTTTAAAAAATCACCATATAATAACAAACGTTTTTTATCTTAAATATGAGTATCATGTTGCCATATAAAAATAAATAAAAATTTTCATTTTACTGGGTTTTTTTAATTGTGTTAAAGGTTCTATTCATTGTGTCTTTTAACTGAGTTTTGATCATTACATTTTACTAGGGTTTCAATACATTGTGTTATTATCAAAACCTATTGCACAATGTTAGCTTGGGTTCTAACACGTTTTTATAAGAACCTATAACACAGTACGTGACACAAGAAGATGAGGTTATATCTGGGTTTTCTATGTATTGTGATATTAGTTCTGGTCATTGTTAATTTGTTATCCATTGTGTTTTAATATGTTGTCCATTGTGTTTTAATCTCTTCTTCATTATGTTTTGGTGTTTTGTGTATTGTGTTTTTAGTTTGTTGTTCATTGTGTTTTAATATGCTATTCATTGTCTTGTATCTGTTTTCATCAATTGTGTCTTTTATCCATTGTCATCAATTTTGTTTTTATTTAGTTTGATTCTTATTGTGTTATATGTTATGGCCACTGTCTTATATGTTACGGTCATTGTGTTTTAGTCTGTCGTCCACTTTGTCTTTATCTGTTGCCATTGATTATATTTTTTATCTACTTTCCATTGTGTTTTACGTTATGTCCATTACGCAATACACAACTGGGTTTTAAAACATTTTTAAATAACAATATGGTACTTATATTAAAGATAAAAAGACGCTCGATTTTATGGTATGATGTTAAAAAAAAACAAATGATGTATAAAAAGTTACAGATGTTTAAAAAATTGGGGGGTGGGGGAAATAACGTGTGACTTGAATATGCATATTCTTTTTCTCCTGTGGACAAAATTACCCTTCCTGATTATTTCTTTTTAGGACACTTGTCACTCTTTAATGGCTTCTTACACTTCTTATTTTTAAATCCTTTGTAGTATAACTTAACCTTTATATGTTTGAAAAGAGTTTGTTCAAACAATATGGGATTTAATGTTAGAGTTAATTACTGTTTTCGTCCTTGTGGTTTGTCAAAAATCACTATTTCAGTCCATTAGTTTAAAAATTACGATTTCAGTCCCTTTGGTTTCACTTTTGTAACCATTTCAGTCACTGGGGTTTCACTTTCGTAACAATTTCAATCCATTTATTTTGTTAGTATAGGGACTGAAATGGTTACGAGGTGGACTGAAATGGTTACGAAAGTGAAACCACAGTGACTGAAATCGAAATTTTTAAACTAATGGACTGAAATATTGATTTTTGACAAAACACAGAACGAAAACAGTAATTAACTCTTAATGTTAACTGTTCAACTATATTTTTGCATGATAATTTATTTAAGATATATTATTATATTGGAAAATGATATGTTGTACGTTTTGTTTATTAGTTTTCAAACAGAGGGTGACGTTCATGTTCTTTCCATGTGTGAACTAATAATAGGCAGGGAAGGACATTTTTCACGTACAGAGGGGTAGACCTATTAATAAACATCAGGTTCTCAAGAACTCATTTGGCTTTTAATTTTTAGTGTAAATATATATAACAAACTGAAAAGGAACTCATAAGTAAAATATGTATGGAACCCATAAACAAAAAAGCTTTGGTTGTCCGTTGGATAATCTGCATTATTCTTCCCTTGACACCTGGGTTCAATCCCGTATGAGACAATTATTAAACTTTTTGTTCCGTTTTTTTATTTCTACTTTTATTTTTTTCTTTAATGTAAAACCCATTTAGGGTTTCAACAAAACAAACCCATAATAAAAAAAAATAGTAGCAACTGGCGAACAAGTGAACAACAGTCAACAGCGGCGCCTCCACCCTCAGCGACCACCTCCGCTCGCTCCGGCAGTCCTCCTCCGCCGACAGCAGTCCTCCTCTCCAGCCGCTCCGGCCGTCCTCCTCCACTCCAGCCGAAAGCCGTCCTCCTCCGGCCGTTCTTCACAGATCTGTTAAGTTAAATTGTTTGACTTATTTCCGATAATCTGATTCTGATGTTAATTTGACTTATTTCTGATAGTCTGATGTTAAATTGTTTTCATGTTTTAAATCGTACTTTTATTATGTGATGAATCTTACCCGATCCGAACTGTCGAACTGATCCGAAATTTTTATGCTCAGTCATATGAAATTTGAGTATCTAAAAAAGTGAACCCAGTGAAAAAAATTACTGGATCCGCCATTGGACGTACATCAGTTCACACCTCACGTTTTTTGGTGTGGCCATAACGGATAACACAATAAGTATCAAACTAAATAAAACACAAGTGATAGCATGTGGTAAAGTAGTGTATATGTCAAATAAGTGGTTATGAGTTCAAATCTTTTAAGCGTGTATTTAATAGTTTAAATAATAAACTATACGTATTTTCTAGATAGATACTTTTGAGATAAAAATATAATTACTTGCAAAATATCCATCTGGTTTGCCTCTAGCCCTGTACGTCAACTTCTTCCAAGTCTCTAAGGCCACATGTAGTGGCAGGTGATATAACGTCATTTTTGTATATGGCACCCCCATAGCGCCGCCAACACCACGACGGCGGGCGTTATGGGGTGTTTTTTCATAGCGCCGTGAAAGTCATAGCGTCGTGAGGGGAAGATTATTTCATATACAAACGCATACATATATATAGAAGAAGGATCCGTTAGAAACCACCCTTTATTGCGAGAACCGCGAGAACCAATGTGAACACAACCAAAAATACGTAAAAATAGCTAAAAAAACACACATTTTTTTTAAATATTTTTTATAAAAAAAATCGCTACTTTTAGTAGGCAAAAAAAATTTTGGTTCCTAAAAGTAGCGATTTTAATGTAAAAAATATTAAAAAAAAAACATTTTTTGTGTGTTTTTTTTATTTATTTTTTATTTTTTTAGGTTTTTTGGGGGTATAGTTTTTAGCATTTTAGCTTGGGGGTGGGGGGTTAGGTTTTTTTTAGGGGGGGGGGGGGGGTTAAGTTTTTTTTTTTTTTTTTTGGGGGGGGGGGGGGGTTAGGTATTTTTAGCTATTTTTGGTTGTGTTCGCATTGGTTCTCGCAGTTCTCGCAATAAAGGTGGTTCTCGCATGAACCTTACCCTATATATATATATAGAGGCCGGTTATCATACAAATCCACTAATCGTACATTATGTACGCTATAACCACAACCGTCAAATCATCTCATTTAAACCGCGTGTTTAACTATTAAATTAATCAAATTAAAATAAATAAATGAAACCGCCAAGGGTTAAAATCGTCCATTGCGAAATCAAAACCCCTGATAATCTGCAAACAATAACTCACAATCATACCGTAAACCCAAAATCAACATTGCATTCTCCTTCCCCCCAAGTTCCCTACTACTCACCGTTGCGATTCAACTAAGATTCATGAGTTTTGAGAAACGAAGTAAAGCTAACAACGACAGACCACAGGCGAAGAAGATGAATCCAGGTATCGATTGACATTTGCGATTTTATAATGATATTTACATGGACTTTGAATGACATATGCGATATTGTTTGTTTAGTAAGGTTTTGGTCTGAAACCTATAGTTTTATAAGACTAAATATTGTTCATAACTACGATTTTGTTAGGGTTTATGACTGGTATGGTTATTTATTAGGTTTTGTATGATTATGCAGTTTTGTTAATGATAAGATGATATATGTGTGATATTATATATGGTTTTGTGAGGATTTTGTATGACAAATGCGATTTTATATGTTAACTTTTGTTTGTTGAAGGTTTTTGTCTTAGGTTAGCTTGAGCATGTGAATTGATAAAACCTCATGCGATTTTATATGATTATTTAGTTTTAGGGGATTATGATTAAATTATACATGCGATTTTATAAATTTATTTGTCTAAAGTATGCGATTTATAAGATTGGCTAGTTTTGGTAATGCTTAACTAAGCCATGCGAATTGATAACTCATTCATGCGATTTTATCAACTTAATGAGTTAGGGTACATGATTAACTGATAAATGTGATTTATAAAGGTTTTTGACTGATAGCATACGATTTTGTAGAAATAGATTCTGATGATGACTTTGAAGAACCAATATCAACATTGAAAAAAGTTAACAAAAATAGAAAAAGAAGGATTGTTGAAGAAAGTTCTGAGGAGGATGACTTTGTTAAGCCACTACCGAAAAAGAAGAAAGATACAGGAAATCTAAGATACAACCAAAAAAACCTTCAAAAAAGGTGGAACCACCTAGAACAGAACATAGGGATTTCTTCGAATATAGCAATGAAGCAATACTGTTAAGATGTCAACCTAACTCATATATGGATACTGTGAACAAATTTTCAAAAAAAAAAAAAAACAGGTTGATGAGGTGAAGAATATGGGATTTGGAGCTATTCTAGATATGAATATCAACCATATTTCAACACGTTTGGCATATTGGCTAGTAAGAAACTTTGACGAGATGTTCGATACACTAAACGTAGGTAGACACCAAATAAAAATTACATCAGACACGGTTTATGAGGTATTTGGAATACCAAAGGGGCCAAAGAAAGTTGAAATAATAGTCGATAAGAGAAAAGTTAAAAAGGAGGAGAAAATTGAAAAGAGTAAAGAACCGAGAAATGCTATCAGGGATACATTCATCAGCCAATGGGGGGAAAACACGAGAATTACCCATGGCTTAATTGCAACTGCAATTGATGATCAAAGAGATGGGGGGAGCCTGTTTAGATTAAATTTCCTGGTGTACTGGATGACGTTCTTTGCGGAGATTTCAAAGGCAACAACTGCAAATGATAGATGTTTTCTTGGTGTAGAGGTTGTTGAGGACATACAGAATCTAGATTGGTGCTCATATCTACTTGACACTTTGCGTCGTACACGAGCGGGCTGGAAGAAATACAAAATACAGTTCATGGGACCTGTTGCCTTTCTTACGGTATGCATTACTACATTTGATAACATATTTAAAAGACTAGTTTGTTTTGTTATATAATTAAATGATACATGCGATTTTAAAAATAATTATGTTTAATCTTGCGATTTATACAGCTTCTATACACGTATGAGTACAACAAGAGGCTTAAACTGTTTGAGAAAGTCGTGGAGATACCAGTTATTCGTTATATCACACCTTCGGAGATTGATAAAGTCGAAGAGCATATTTCGGATAACGGACCTGTGTGGATATCAAGTGAGAATGAAAATGAAGAAGAAGAGGGTCGTTCAACGGAGAAGTATACACTACGACCACCGGTTGACACCACAATAAGCTACAGAAGAAGGACTGCACGTGCAGTATAAAACATAGAAACCGAGAAAGACCCAAACGAAAACGAGAACATTGATGATATGATGGATTTTAGTTTTGAACTCAATGAAATGTCTCAGTTGAACCTTGAGATGGGAGTTGGGACAAAAACACAGAAAATGATGGACTATTGCAACACTCCTGCTCCACTTTCACCATCGGTATTCTACGATTTAGCTCAACAACAAGAACGAGAGGCTTCGAACGTCAACAAAAAGGTAAGCACAAGAAATATTAATTTCACTTAATCCATTTATATTTAACATCTGGATTGATAGTATCTTAACTCGAAAAATATTACAGAACCTGTTGAAAAAAATGAAAGCCAATGTCAAAAAATACGTTAAAATGGTTCAAGATGTTCAAGGGATGAACAACTTAGTTTCAGAAGCAAAAACTAAGTGTTTTTGGGATCCGAAGATTATGGAGGCCTGTAAGCAGTGGGATGAGACGCTTCGGAATAATCCCATTTGTGGGCCGCCTGATTCGGTTCAAGAGCATGAAACTATACCCTCTCATGTTCATCAACAGCCTGAAAATCCAGCTTCTAAGTTCATCATGAAGTTACTACAAATGAAGAAAGTAGAAAGAATGGAGAAGCTCAACAAGTAATATCCAATGTTTTGGTACAAATGGCATCAGAAGGTAAAACATGCGATTTCAAGTTAACACAAGCGAATTTATGTAAAAAATCACCATTTCCTATACACATGCGATACCTTAAAAAAACACATGCGATTTCACACACACACTTCACATGCAATGTCATGTATACCATGCGATTTTGATTTTGATTTTGATGTATTAAAATTCAATAATTTATATCTATAGGGGTACTGCAGCCAGATGATGAAGGATTGACAAATAAAGATGATGAAGGAGTGACAGACACCCTTATTGCAAACATTCAAACTATCGAAACGGGTGTATACGCTTACAAACCACCTGTCAAATGTAAAAAAACACTTTATATTAGAAAAAAAATTAAAAAGAACAAAATATTATATTTCTTAACTTACTCTGGCCTGCAGAAAGTGTGAAAACGAAACTGTTATCGATAAAACAGTGAACTTGGCAGAATCTACACAAAACATTCAAGAAAAAGAGCCAGAAGTGGAAGCAGTTTCTTTGGGAGAAACTACACAAAAAGACCCTCAACAAACAGATTCGGGTATCGAAGTTGAGAAGCAACCGAAAGTTGAATGCCCTCAGGTGACGGCTGAGGAATTGCAGTCAGTTGAGTTGCTTTTGAGCCTGGGACCCAGCCTGGAAGAAAATAAGGAAAAAACCGGCTAGGGGGAGAAAAAACTCAAAGCCAAAGCAAGTTCCAAAACAAGTTCTACCAAAGGGGTTAAATGAACTCCTTTATAAGACAATAGAAGCAGCCAAAATTCGAGGTGAGAGAAGATGTGTAGAGCTTGGAGACGCATTTTGTTTCCCTTTCTGCAACAGAGTGGTGAACATGCACGAAGCACTCTTGAATCAAGAATTGAGTGTGATCCGATATACATTTGCTACATTTACAAACATAGAGTAAGTAAAACGGTTATATCAACTAACAAACATCTAAATATATACACTCAAAATATTAGTTATTTAATTTTTTCCTGGCAGGGATGAACTTTACTGATCAAAAACTAGGGTTCACACTCCTAAAGGTATCTTTGGAAGCTTCTACAGGGGTCAGTACGTAGCATCAAACGGAATAGATGCATTTGTGGATGTTCTAAACCTTGAAGAGAAGAAGAGGGATAGAAAATCATCACCATACAGACTCTACTTGTTTAGCGCAATGATGGTATGATTTATAAACATATTGGCATTTAAAATTAAAACAGAAAATGAATAATCAGTGATTTCGCATACTATTTATATTTAAATCGCATATAGAATATTAGATAATTTTACTATGAAAACAAAAACAACATTTCACATAGGGTATACATACAATTCGCATGTAAAAAATTTCACACATTATTTTGCATGTACTAATTTCGCATGTTTAAATACCTTTTAATACATTACTTAACTTTGATTCTAATTACATAACATACAGCCGGATATCTTTTAGAACGAGGAGAAATACACAGACGACAGATGTCTAAACGTATTTGCCTCAAATTTTGAAGACATCATACTAAAATATGAGGTAAAAAAACTTGATTTGGGTGACTTGGTGTTTATTCCGGTACTTCAAGGTGACCACTTCTATGTCTTGTGCTTCCACTTGAAAACCGGCAAAATTGAGCTGATTGACAATTCAGCCGCTGAACAAGAGTTTAAGAAAAGATACAAATGGCTTCCAGACACACTGGTAATACAAAAACTTTTTCATATACATGTTATATTTTATGTAAAAGATACTGACACAATGTTGCTATGTTACAGAGAAGGGTATTGGTTTTATACCTACAAAAGGCTTTAAAACCAACACCAGCTATTGAAGAACTTGGAACATTAGAGATAGAAAGAAAAGAGATGGATTGGAGGACGGAGAATAACGGCGTAGACTGTGGAGTGTTTACGATGCATCACATGGAAACATACAAAGGAGAGAAAACACCATGGGTGACAGGGTTTGTGAAAGAAAATGAAGTAAACAACAGACATAATTCACAACTTCATCTCCTGAGGCACAGATATCTAAGTAAAATCATTCTATCCGAACACAATGTGCATCGTGAACAAGTAATTAAAAAGGCAAATGCTTTCGATAAAAGGCCAGAAAAAGAAAAGTATATGAAAGATTTCGAGAAAATAATCCCAGATAGGTTGAGTGCATTTATTGGAAAGGACTAGTAAACTTGTTTGATATTGGATTTCTGTTGAATATTTAGACTTGTTATATAACATTAATGTTTTTTTAATTTCACATATATTATGTGTAAAATCGCATGTTTGACATTGAATTGTTTAAAATATGAAAAATGGGGGAATATACACATGCGAAATCAAGAATCCATTCCATAACACAATATGCGAATTTATTGAAGCATGCAAAACTTGAATGTTTTATTAAAATAAAGCACTAAAATAAACAAAGTTCATTCAAAAGATGAAAGAAACTCCATTTTCATCTTCATCGAGCATCTTAAGATAGTTATTGCATCCACCAACTCTTTCAACTGCTTCTCATCCCTCTTACCCAGATCAACCATGAACATAACAGCAATTTCTTGAAGACTACTCACTTACATCTGAGATAGCAAGTTCAGAATTTCTTGTCTTCTCTTCATGTTTTCTGTTACACGAGAAATGTTGGTCTCCAACATCTCTTGACATGATCGATCCTCTTTAATTTTTTCCTGAATCCTTTTTCTCAAAGCCTGCTTGATACTTGATTCAGAAGAAGAGGATGTTGGTAGGTCTGCCATTTTTAATAGGATGTTTGAAATGGTGATAAAAAGATAAACTATATAATAAAAGAAAAAAGCACTGAAAAACTATTGATATGAATTATTGAAATCAATTATTGAACTGAATTATTGAACTGAATTATAAAACACACTGTGCGAAAATACATATAATTACTTTTAAAGCGTGCGAAATATAGAGCTATATATGTTAAATACTTTCTAGTCTGCGAAATGTCCAACTTGAAAATGCGAAATTAAATATTAAACTTCATTGTGTTCGAAATGTCCAACTTAAACATGCGAAATTATTCATATGATCCAATATTAAATACCTGGTATATGTTAAAAACACAACATGCGATATTTAAAACAACACATGCGATATGAAAAAGTCAACAAATAAAACCAGAAACAACTTATCTTCAACCTCGTTACAATCTAATAAAATGAAAATACCTTCAAATCAAATAAAACCCTAACCTCAACCGTAACCCTATGATGAAAAACCAAAAACAAACATCCTAAATGACGAATCCAGCATTTTCGAAAATCGCCAATCTGTGTTCAGTACAGGAATCAATAAAAAAACCTACAAATCGAATTGATACGAACAATAATTAGATGGAAGGTTATGAAACGAACTCGTAATCTGCTTCCTTGTTGACGGAATTCCCTGATTAGCCCTCAAATGTTTGAACAGAATGTCTGATATACCCTTATCTAATTAAATTTAATCAGGACACGTGTATGACTGTGGGCATCGCGTACATAATGTACGATAAGGGGATTTGTAAGTTATGTATAAAAAAATATTGACGTTTAAAAAAGACAGGGGGAAGTTGCATGTGCATTAATGTTAGTTTCTTAATTTAAAAATGTTAAATTTACATGTATACCCTTAATCTAGAAAATTAATATATTTAATAGTAAACATCATTTACAATTTTGCCATTATGATCTCAATCATTAGATCAAATATCTAATAGTGTAGATTCTTTCTTACCTTTCTCACAAAAAACCCTTTTTTTTACAGGAACCTCTACATATACATAAAAGGGGTTTTTTGTGAGAAAGGTAATAAAGAATCTACACTATTAGATATTTGATCTAATGATTGAGATCATAATGGCAAAATTGTAAATGATGTGTACTATTAAATATATTAATTTTCTAGATTAAGGGTATACATGTAAATTTAACATTTTTAAATTAAGAAACTAACATTAATGCACATGCAACTTCCCCCCGTCTTTTTTAAACGTCAATAATTTTTTATACATAACATTTTTTTTAAATTACACCATAATAACGAGCGTTTTTTATCTTTAATATGAGTACCATATTGCAATACTTATATAAAGAAAAAAATATGTTTCGATCAGATGTTTAGTCCATGATGTTTTGTTTATGTTCATACAGTGGTGTTTTAATTGTATTGTAATTCAAAGCGTGGTATTTTAAACACATACTGGAATGCAGGTGTAAAACACTATACGATGAACATGCGAAGAACATCTACAGGAATGTAGGTTTAAAATACCATGGTGTTTTAACATATGGAATCTGGAACATCTACTAGCATGCAGATGTAAAACACCATGCATGCAGGTTTAAAACATCATGTACAATAACCATACTATGAACATTATACTAAGAACACATTCTGGAAATGGAGGTAGTGTCTTTAATAGTGTTATATACTTATTGAATGGTGTTATTGGTGTTATATATTTAGTGAATGGTGTTATATACTTATTGAATGATGTTATATATATGCTGAATGGTGATTTTGCAGTGTTATTCGTAGTGTTTTTATAGAGATCTTTAAAATGGTGTTATATACTTATTGAATGGTGTTATATACGTGCTGAATGGTGGTTGCAGTGTTATTCATAGTGTTTTTATTGAGATCTTTTAAAAAAAATCATGTTCCTATAAATAAGGTGGCGGTTATGGAAGGTTTTGAATTAATTGAATCAATGATAAAATTACTTGTTTACCCTTTTGAATTAATTTAGATTGAGGACACATGTCATCTCCACAATATTTCTCACACTTCTCACACTTTTAACCTTTTTTACAATAACCTTACCCTGTATATATATATATATATATTGTGACACCTGTGTCACTTCAACCATCAAACAAATGAAAAACCAATGAAATATTTTATTTCATACTTGGGATTTGTAAAAATATGTGTATCGTTTACACATATCAACTCTTGTTCGATTTCAAGCTTTAAATCGCTTTCTGGAGGGTTATACGCGCACTAATGCGTAAATATAACCAGTTTAATGCAACGAACACTCTGGAATAATGAAATAGGCTTAACATACCTTAAGTAACCTTTACATAACTTAGAAATAAGTTTTGAAGGCTTTGGTATGGCAAAATCTAGTTTATTCGCTTACAGGGACTAAATTTGACAAACTGCGAAAGTATGCCGATTTAAACTGTAACGAACATTCCGGAACAGGACCATAAGTTAAACATACTATAAATATCCTTTATATATCTTAGAAATAGGCTTTGAGGGGTTCGGTGTGCTAAAATAAACTTTTGGGTCATTCAGGGACTAAAAGTGTCAAAAAGTGCACAAGTTTGCACTTTCGCGCATAACTTACGTTCTGAATACATCCGAACATCCAAAAATTTATGTAAGCACTAAAATATTTTATTTTAGTGTTTGCCATGAGAAAAATCCATTTGTCGCGTCATTTGGATCGTTTTTCGCGCTTATGCGCATTCCGTCGTAATTAAGCGAACATCGCGTTCGTACGACCAAACGAACCAACACCCGGCATATTTTTGAGCATGTTTCATGTCCACAATATTTAGGCATCATTTTAGGGCCTTAAAGTTGGCTTTATGGGCCTTGGAAGTGTCGGGAATGGCCTTAAACACGTGCAGGGACTGAAACTGTAAATTCTGAAACATGTTGCTGATCAGACAAGGCCAAGCGGCCCGCCTGAGCCTTTGTGAATCCTGAAGCGGGCCGCATGGCTCCTTCTAACTAGATTAAATGTTTCTAACAGCCTGTTATCAGCTGTTTAGCACTTCCAATCTCTCTTCCACATGTCAATTCCTTATGGTGAGTGGCCATTTGACATACCATAACATTCCAACACATGTACGGGTGGGATTCGAGCACGGTTTCCATGAAACGATCTTAACGGTTACCCAAAAACTATAAATACCCATCCACCCCCATTGCCAAAACCACTAGAATCTTGATTTGAGAAGCTCTAAGTTGAAACCATTGTTTCATACCTGAGCTACTTGGATCGAGATTAGCATTCGGGGACCCTTCGTAAGTATTCTTTCGTTCTTTTATCGCTTTTCGAGTCTTTTCAAGTCTGAAAGTCAAACTTTGTTTGACTTTCTGCGTTGACCAGTTTATGGTCAATGCGAAGTTCGTTTGAACTTCACAACGTGAGTGTAATCACGTTGGTTATAGTCCCTTGGGACTATGCCTACTGATTACCACGTTGTCTAGGGTCGTAGGGTAAGCGATCTGATAAATCGCTTATACCTTCGAACCCGACCCATTTGGTCGATCATTAGGATCCGACCAAATACATTAGGTGACCATAGTAGGTAGGGAATAACCTTCCGAGGTTATACCCTATGGTCACATCGTTTGAGTAGTTGTATGATAGGTAGTTTATATGCCTTAGGTAAATTACCAGAATACCCTTTTCATGTATAATTGGTAATTAAGCATATGTAACCTAAACTTTTATCACATAACTGATTATGTAACATGTTTAGGCATATAACACTTGTCATAGGACTAGTTAGACGGTCCGAACGCGTTTCACGCGAACGACGCGTTAAAGTAGCATAAGCTACCTAAACGGGTCGTAATGGGTCGAAAACGCTTAGGTTAGGTTTCATTTAGCATGAAGGCTTTGTTAAACCATATGACACGAGTCTCTATACTCGTTTGGTTTACGAACCCTCATTCTATCCAATCATCCGATTTAGGTCCGGTTATTAACATAGTTACCTATATTAGGTGCCGTTTGATATCCGCGATCTCTAGCATTGTTTGTTTGTTACTCAAGGACTACTAAGCAATCTCAAGTGAGTACATAGACCCCTCTTTTACTGTTTTCCAAACGTTTTGGGGTGGAACACATGTGCCTACTTGTTACTTTCATGCTTTCCTGTTTTCACATCATATATCTGCTATGTGCGTTAGTACATTATAGTACATGATTTCATTACATTTTATGCTATGTATGTCCATTTAGTTCATACTTAGTACATCGTTTTACATTACATTTTATGCTACGTATGTCCATTTAGTTCATACTTAGTACAATGTTTTACATTACACTTATGCTATGTATGTCCATTGTGTGCATGCTTAGTACATTGTTATACATTGCATTTCTGTTGCATATGCTCATCCAGCATGTGAACACATTATACTACATTTTGAACCGTTGTAAACATTTGACTATGTGAACCGTTTGTATCTGTGAACCGTTTGTATCTTTGAACCGTTTGTATCTGTGAACCGTGTGAACCATGTTTGACCATACATAAACATTTCTACAATTGTTAAACATTACATCTTGATGGTTTGGTTTGAGTAAGTGATTTAAGTAACGAGGCGTGTGTAATATGATACAAGCATGGTGGATACGCCGTTGGTACTTCCTATATATAAGTGTTTGTATGGTATTACATATCGTAGCGTTAATTAAATCATTTCAGTTTGAGACATATAACATTTTATATACGAATAACATACTTTTCACAATACATTGTTTTACAAGCAACTTATCTTATACAAACTCATTTTACAATGGTTATTCATTTAACCATACTTTATTCTCTTATTTATACATATCATCTGATCTTATCGTTTTTCAAATGATTTACAAAACAAAGCAAATTACAAGGTTCATGACTAAACATTTTCTCAAACATAAGTCACGAACCCTATTTTCACAAAACCTATGTATCTCACAGGCATTTTTATGCTGACGTACCTATTTTCACATGTGTTTTGCAGGAGCTGTTGCATAAGATGATCAAGATACACATAGGCAGACTTAGGCTTTAGTGACAATAAAAGATGCAAGACTAGTTAATTATGTTGTATTTCTTTGTTTGTTAAGACATTGTAACACTTTTAATCAATAAAACGAAACTTCAATTGCCATGGATTTGAAACAATTAATTCTGTTACAACACTCCCCGACATTTCCGCCACGTTTTGTATGTTCTACGTGGTCGGGGTGTGACAGAAAAGACGGTATCAGAGCCAATGGTTATAGGGAATTAGGTTATTAGTAATACTTTGACCTAGTCTATAACCTTCTTAGGACCCTAACCCGAGTTTACTTGCGTTTAGTCATAAAACAATACTGTCACCTATCCTTAGGTGACGACCACAACAAGAACATAAATTTCAAAACCGCTTTGAAAACAAATCATCTGTTCTAGGATGATTGATTACTAGGTTTTGAACCCTCTATTGTAAGGTTTTGAACCCTCTGTTATATGGTTTTGAACCCCTTTGAGTTTTCAAAATCTCGTCAAGGTTTTGGGTTTTAAATAATGTGAACACGTGCAAACTGGAAGGGTGAATGCCTGTATTCTGGGTTTTCTGTCTAGGCAACCACTTCGTATACATCTCATCAGACGCGAGACCAGTTGTGCTTACCTGGGAATTCTTGGGATGAGTGTTCACTTATAGGCGAGCATGTCTTCGCGATACATTATTTTTGACCTATTTACTTTGATTAATCACCGAGGCCGTTTGTTGCTTTGTAGTAACAAACAAATGACCACTATCCTTGCTTTCATCAGATTTGTTTCATCTCATTCTTTTCGTCTAATTCTCTCACTCGTTTCCTTTCATGTTTCCTCTTTTAGAATGCCTCCTCGACGCGAAAGCCAGATAGCGACTGCCGAATTGGCAGAAATCATTGCGCAGCAAATGGCTGCTCAATTCCCAAACCTCTTTGCTCAATGGAATCAAGCCAACAACAACAACAATGGTCCATGCAATTTCAAGAGTTTTAACTCGGCGAAACCACTCAAGTTTAGTGGTTCTGAGGGAGCGACTGGGCTTCTGCAATGGTTCGAGAGCATTGAGAATACTTTCCGCCACGTGCAGTGCCCTGACAATCGCAAGGTCGAGTTTGCTTCGAGTGTGTTCCAGAAGAGAGCCCTTACGTGGTGGAACGGGGTTATGAGAGATCGTGGTGCAGAAGTTGCTCTAGCACAGACATGGGCTGAACTTAGGGCCCTTATGATGAAGGAATTCTGTCCTCGTCATGAGATCAGGGCCTTGGAAATGGAATTCGACAATCTTGAGCAAGACAGCGGTGAGCATCGAGCCTACATGGACCGTTATGAGGAGTTGAGTCTGTTATGCCCAAACATGGTCACGCCTTTGGATAAGGCAATAGAAAAGTACATTGATGGCCTCCCTGACTCAATACAAGACATTGTGACTGGCAGCAACCCTACTACAGTTAGACAGGCCATTGAGCTATCTGCAACCTTGACTGAATCAAAGATCAGGAAAGGTAAACTTTTCCGAAAAGGTGACAAGAAACCGGTCGAGGAATCAAACCCAATCGAGGAATCAAACTCAATCGAGGAATCAAAGACCATGGATGAACAGATTGGATCCCCTAAAAAGTCAAAGAAGCGAAAGGCTTCTCAGAACTTCGCCATGGTTACTCACAATGATCAAGCCGTCCCCAACCAACCAGCTCAACCCCCTGCTAGGAAGCCATATAATGGAACTGCACCCTTGTGCAACCAATGTAGCCTCCATCATCATGCCAATGTAAAGTGCCGCAAATGCCAAACTTGTGGGCTTATAGGCCATACAGCAAGAGTCTGCCCAGCTGTAGCTGCACCAAACCAAGCTGGCAACAATACCGCTCAAGGTCGTTTTCTACCAGGTTCTTGCTTCAACTGTGGCGAGATGGGTCATTTCCGAAGAAATTGCCCAAAACTTGCTAATGCAAATCCAGCACAGGGATGAGCATCTGACCGAATGGAAGACAACGCTGTTTAGAAATAATCAATCCTTATGTATTATTTTCTTTAGTTGTCAAGGTCCAAGAAACAGTTGTTATCGTTGTTTATAAATAAATCTTTTATATACATTGCAATGTATTTATGTGGTTGCATGTATAAACAACATATCTCTTACAATACCGACAATCAAGGAACCGTATTCCTTGAAGAACAAACTACCCCCAAAATTTTTCCCATTCTATGATCTCTTGCGTTTCCACGAAATTCCTAAGTACCCGTTTATTCTAAGGAAACGAAGTACAAGGCGCAAGTTACAACACTGGACGAATACCCAAAGTACCACTATAAATCCTTAATAGGGTACCTAAGGGTATTTCCGTAAATCCTAAAATTTTTGTATTCCTTAATTCGAATATTACGTTTCTTAGAAAACAAGAATCGAATTTTGGGAGATCTTCATATCTTTTCAGATAAATCCCAGAGGACATTGAAGTCCATCGACTGGTTTCCATATCCGTTCTCAATCGCTAACAAATTAATAACAAATTAATAACCAAGTTAAACAACTATGTGATTATGTGCTTATGAACATTACAAGACAAACTGTGCGGACTGTGCAAGGAATTACGTAATTATGGATGCATACATAATTATGGAATTTAGTGCACAGAAACCACAGCGAGCTTTGTCATGTGCCTAGAAGTTAACTCTATTCATTTCCATTTCTGAGGAAGCACCCGTTGAAAATGACTCCGTTTGTTCATTTTCGTTTCTGAAGATTTGTCCGTTGAGGAAATGAATATCCGTTTGTTTCTTCTATTCATTTCCATTTCTGAGGAAGCACCCGTTGAAAATGACTCCGTTTGTTCATTTTCGTTTCTAAAGATTTGTCCGTTGAGGAAATGAATATCCGTTTGTTTCTTCTATTCATTTCCATTTCTGATGAAGCACCCGTTGAAAATGACTCCGTTTGTTCATTTTCGTTTCTAAAGATTTGTCCGTTGAGGAAATGAATATCCGTTTGTTTCTTCTATTCATTTCCATTTCTGATGAAGCACCCGTTGAAAATGACTCCGTTTGTTCATTTTCGTTTCTAAAGATTTGTCCGTTGAGGAAATGAATATCCGTTTGTTTCTCCTTTTCATTTCCATTTCTGATAAAGCACCCGTTGAAAATGACTCCGTAAGTTCATTTTAAGTTTCTGAAGATTTCCCGTTGAGGAAATGAATCCCCGTTTGTTTATTCCTTCATTTCCGCTTCTGAAGAATACTCATTGAGGAAAATGACTCCGTCTGTTCATTTTCGTTCTGAAGAATGTCCGTTAAGGAAATGACAGGATTATGCCTTACATATCTCTGGTGATTATTTGACACAAAGTCACAAATAGACTCCTACGAATAAATTTCGGGACGAAATTTCCTAAAGTAGGGGAGACTGTGACACCTGTGTCACTTCAACCATAAAACAAATGACAAACCAATGAAATATTGTATTTCATACTTGGGATTTGTAAAAATATGTGTATCGTTTACACATATCAACTCTTGTTCGATTTCAAGCTTTAAATCGCTTTCTGGAGGGTTATACGCGCACTAATGCCTAAATATAACCAGTTTAATGCAACGAACACTCCGGAATAGTGAAATAGGCTTAACATACCTTAAGTAACCTTTACATAACTTAGAAATAAGTTTTGAAGGCTTTGGTATGGCAAAATCTAGTTTATTCGCTTACAGGGACTAAATTTGCAAACTGCGAAAGTATGCCGATTTAAACTGTAACGAACATTCCGGAACAGGACCATAAGTTAAACATACCATAAATATCCTTTATATAGCTTAGAAATAGGCTTTGAGGGGTTCGGTGTGCTAAAATAAACTTTTGGGTCATTCAGGGACTAAAAGTGTCAAAAAGTGCACAAGTTTGCACTTTCGCGCATAACTTACGTTCTGAATACATCCGGACATCCAAAAATTTATGTAAGCACTAAAATATTTTATTTTAGTGTTTGGCATGAGAAAAATCCATTCGTCGCGTCATTTGGATCGTTTTTCGCGCTTATGCGCATTCCGTCGTAATTAAGCGAACATCGCGTTCGTACGACCAAACGAACCAACACCCGGCATATTTTTGAGCATGTTTCATGTCCACAATATTTAGGCATCATTTTAGGGCCTTAAAGTTGGCTTTACGGGCCTTGGAAGTGTCGGGAATGGCCTTAAACACGTGCAGGGACTGAAACTGTAAATTCTGAAACATGTTGCTGATCAGACAAGGCCAAGCGGCCCGCCTGAGCCTTTGTGAATCCTGAAGCGGGCCGCATGGCTCCTTCTGACCAGATTAAATGTTTCTAACAGCCTGTTATCAGCTGTTTAGCACTTCCAATCTCTCTTCCACATGTCAATTCCTTATGGTGAGTGGCCATTTGACATACCATAACATTCCAACACATGTACGGGTGGGATTCGAGCACGGTTTCCATGAAACGATCTTAACGATTACCCGAAAACTATAAATACCCATCCACCCCCATTGCCAAAACCACTAGAATCTTGATTTGAGAAGCTCTAAGTTGAAACCATTGTTTCATACCTGAGCTACTTGGATCGAGATTAGCATTCGGGGACCCTTCGTAAGTATTCTTTCGTTCTTTTATTGCTTTTCGAGTCTTTTCGAGTCTGAAAGTCAAACTTTGTTTGACTTTCTGCGTTGACCAGTTTATGGTCAATGCGAAGTTCGTTTGAACTTCGCAACGTGAGTGTAATCACGTTGGTTATAGTCCCTTGGGACTATGCCTACTGATTACCACGTTGTCTAGGGTCGTAGGGTAAGCGATCTGATAAATCGCTTATACTTTCGAACCCGACCCATTTGGTCGATCATTAGGATCCGACCAAATACATTAGGTGACCATAGTAGGTATGGAATAACCTTCCGAGATTATACCCTATGGTCACATCGTTTGAGTAGTTGTATGATAGGTAGTTTATATGCCTTAGGTAAATTACCAGAATACCCTTTTCATGTATAATTGGTAATTAAGCATATGTAACCTAAACTTTTATCACATAACTGATTATGTAACATGTTTAGGCATATAACACTTGTCATAGGACTAGTTAGACGGTCCGAACGCGTTTCACGCGAACGACGCGTTAAAGTAGCATAAGCTACCTAAACGGGTCGTAATGGGTCGAAAACGCTTAGGTTAGGTTTCATTTAGCATGAAGGCTTTGTTAAACCATATGACACGAGTCTCTATACTCGTTTGGTTTACGAACCCTCATTCTATCCAATCATTCGATTTAGGTCCGGTTATTAACATAGTTACCTATATTAGGTGCCGTTTGATATCCGCGATCTCTAGCATTGTTTGGTTGTTACTTAAGGACTACTAAGCAATCTCAAGTGAGTACATAGACCCCTCTTTTACTGTTTTCCAAACGTTTTGGGGTGGAACACATGTGCCTACTTGTTACTTTCATGCTTTCCTGTTTTCACATCATATATCTGCTAAGTTCATTAGTACATTATAGTACATGATTTCATTACATTTTATGCTATGTATGTCCATTTAGTTCATACTTAGTACATCGTTTTACATTACATTTTATGCTATGTATGTCCATTTAGTTCATACTTAGTACATTGTTTTACATTACACTTATGCTATGTATGTCCATTGTGTGCATGCTTAGTACATTGTTATACATTGCATTTCTGTTGCATATGCTCATCCAGCATGTGAACACATTATACTACATTTTGAACCGTTGTAAACATTTGACTATGTGAACCGTTTGTATCTGTGAACCGTTTGTATCTGTGAACCGTTTGTATCTGTGAACCGTTTGTATCTGTGAACCGTTTGTATCTGTGAACCGTGTGAACCGTGTTTGACCATACATAAACATTTCTACAATTGTTAAACATTACATCTTGATGGTTTGGTTTGAGTAAGTGATTTAAGTAACGAGGCGTGTGTAATATGATACAAGCATGGTGGATACGCCGCTGGTACTTCCTATATATAAGTGTTTGTATGGTATTACATATCGTAGCGTTAATTAAATCATTTCAGTTTGAGACATATAACATTTTATACAAATAACATATTTTTCACAATACATTGTTTTACAAGCAACTTATCTTATACAAACTCATTTTACAATGGTTATTCATTTAACCATACATTATTCTCTTATTTATACATATCATCTGATCTTATCGTTTTTCAAATGATTTACAAAACAAAGCAAATTACAAGGTTCATGACTAAACATTTTCTCAAACATAAGTCATGAAACCTATTTTCACAAAACCTATGTATCTCACAGGCATTTTTATGCTGACGTACCTATTTTCACATGTGTTTTTCAGGAGCTGTTGCATAAGATGATCAAGATACACATAGGCAGACTTGGGCTTTAGTGACAATAAAAGATGCAAGACTAGTTAATTATGTTGTATTTCTTTGTTTGTTAAGACATTGTAACACTTTTAATCAATAAAACGAAACTTCAATTGCCATGGATTTGAAACAATTAATTCTGTTACAACACTCCCCGACATTTCCGCCACGTTTTGTATGTTCTACGTGGTCGGGGTGTGACATATATATATATATAGAGGGTCAGGATTTAGAGAAAACAGTGAAAAGTGTGAGAACGGTGAGAACGGTTATGGATCGTCAGATTAAAACGGTTCTGGCGCGCTTCATTAAGGGTAAAAAAGTCTTTTGACTTCTCTACACAAAACGCCATCTAATAAAATAAAACGCCATTAAAATTACCGCCTTAACCCTACAATAGCACACACCATCCTAAATCTAAAAACGCCATTAGATATAAAATGCCAAACTTCTTTATAATAAAATCCCGCCTAAAAAGCCGCCAAAAACATCTTATATATACAACATCTCAGACCTTCCATTAAAACACACAAAAACCCAAACGCTATGTTTAATATATACGATTCCTCTTAGAAACACCAAAAAACCCAAACATTAAATATCCTCTACACCAAAACGTTTATTTGAAATTCAGTTTGGTTGTCTGTAAAAAGGTTTCGCTCAATATAATGGGCAAAATCCTCAACTTCCATCCTATTTATAATGCCAAAGCATACAAAAACATTATTGAGATTTGTTGTCAATAAAGTTTAGCTGTATGGGGTGGACAACATTGTCAGACATCTTTCTCAACTGAGCATTAACAATGTTGTCCATCTCATACAGCAAAACATTATTGATTTTAGCATGATCAAATTTAGAGGTTTAAGGTACTGTTATTTAGTGGCGTTCTTTTTCTCGGTAAAACGCCAAAAAGTTAGTTCATTGGAAATTCAAGATTGTTGGCTGAAGGATGTAAACTCAATAACATTTTACTGCATGAGATGGACAAATCTTCAAGAAAAAGAGGATGATTTCAGACTTTGTGCTTCCAAACGGAGACAAAAAAACTACTTCAAAAACAAAAAAACAAAAAGAATCATACGAAAGTCGAAGCAGCCAGTTAAGATGATTAAAAAAAAGAAGAAAGAGACCGGTGACAGTGAAGATTTGGAAGATCAATTGTTTATATATTTTTTTTAATTTTCTTTTTCAGTTGATTGTTATATAATAACAACGTCATACATAATAAAAACGCCACACAGCCAAAATGTTTGTCAAAACGCCATCATGCCATAAAAGGCCCCAAAAACTACCAAACTATAATAAAATTACTTTGGACAAGTATTATAAAAAACCCAAAATAAAAAAAAATAAGCACCACACTTGAAAAGGGTAACTACAAAACAGTAAAACTGAAGAGACGGAAAATTTATTATATTAGAATCTAAAACGCCAAACTTGAAAGATGGGGCGTGTTACAGACTTCAGAGATAAAAACTTATCAAAAACAATAATTACAAACAGTAACTGAAACGACGAATACTTTATTATAATAATGCATCGTCTAACCTGCGCGTCAAAAAGACATCCTATAAAAAGATACCTCTCAGCAACTTCCATTTAATCAAACCAAAAAAACAAACGCCAAATACTACTAAATACCACTCACTATAAAAACACCAAAAAATTAAAAAAACCAAAGATAGCTAATATGCTTTCTTGGATATTCAGTATTGTTCTTTGTGAAGTTTCACTGAATGGATTGTTAGGTGAGGGGAGTAACTCAGTAAGATGTTGTTGCATGAGATGGACAAATCTCCAAGAAAAAGATACTGATGACAATCGTATGTCATTTTGTGTTCTTTGTTCTTGAAGAAGGCTTGGATGAGGAGAAGAGATCAATGACACTAAAGAGTGGGATGATTATAAAGATGAAGATCAATATGAAGAAAAAGCGAAAAACCCACCCACACGTCATAGATCTATGTCCCCAAACATCCACAAAAAGTCACTTCAACTTACGAGCAGGAAAAATAATCAAACCGATGGGTTTGTTAAGTTTTACATAAAACAACATATATTTGGTGGCAGTTCTTGTAATATTAAAGAACAGAGAGTCTGATGACAGTGAAAATTGTGAAGGGAGATCCGATTAGGATTTTTAATTTTTTTTCGCTTCTATTTTTTCCCTGTGGTTGTAATATAATTTTACAATTGTAAAACGCCAAAATACCACAAACGCCAAAATGTATATAAAAAATAATAGAACAATGGGTCATCTTGTTTAAAACGCCTTAAAAACGTCATTCTGAGAGATATTCTGACCCCTTGGGGTTTCCAATGGCATACGATTTGAAAAACGCCATAAACGCCAAAATTTTAATACAATGAAACCATTGAAAAACGCCATTAATTATTGAATTTGGTTAACACCAAAAATCTTAAACCCTAAAAATAAAAAAAATATTATGAAAAGTGGAGATGGAAAAGCAGAAGATAAAATGACAAAAAAACCCATACGCCCTAATTATATCGGGCGCCACGTGTTAGGCCAGGATGTGTTCTCACCACGTGACGCGGGACATGATCAGGGTCCGAGGGGTTTTTTGTTTTCAATATTCTTCTTTTTTTTTTATTTTCGCGTGTGACATGCTGCTTCATTTTTGGCGGGCAAGATAAATTTGGCGTTAACTAGAATCATTAATTACTTGGCGTTTTACTTTTTTTCCCCGATTTCTTCTCGTTGAATTAATTCTTTTTGTGTCACATAGTTAATTTTTTGGCGCTATGGCGTTTTCCAGGTCATTTTTTTGATTTTCTGGGTCTTTTATTAATAATTGATTACCATATATTAATATTTTATAAGATTACAATAATACGAAATCAAAATAAACTAATAGTCTTCTGTGGATGGGATTACATCGGAGATGTACCCATCGCTTTGTTCATCACTTTCTTCAGATTCATCATCATCATCGAATTTCAGATTGGCGTATAACGCCATTAGCTCGTCTCTTTTTTGCTGGAGCCTATTCTTGAATATCATTGCAACCCTGGATTTTGCATCGTTCGAAGGTGCTAAATCACAGAGTTGTTCAATGAGAGATAGCCTCCCAGTCTTCAACATTTCCTCCATTGGCAATGAATATTGCACCCCGTGTTGATAAGTCACTTCAACCGTTCCTGCTTCTTCATGCATCACCCAACTGCTAAGTGTTGATAGAGGAGTATCGTCAATATCATTATTGTAACATCCCTATTTTTATATAAAGAATTAAAGATTTGGTTAAATTTATTAACCACTAATAACTAATAACTAATTTATTTTTAATATAATTACTCAACCCAAATAGTTTTAAACACTATTTTATATAGTTGGTTGAAATATTATATTAATTAATTGGCTTGTATATGAATGTCCTTTCTAATAAAATAAAAAGTCTATAAAAACTTATAGTACTAGACGGGTAGTCTACGGGTAAGTTAACTATTAGAAATATGAAGTTCCTAGACGGGCCTAGGAACCGTATAATAATTAAATTATAAAAATACATTGTATTTAGAACCTACTCTATTTTTAATAAAACTTAGACCCAAATGTAGACAAAAATATTCTCGTTCTAAAGACATATTCGTTGTTTTATACAAACATCATATTTTAGAACTTATAAACGCCAATAAGTAAAACAGTTAAATTAATTATAAGATTAACATTTAATTTCTTTAAAAGAAGATGCATATGTCGAGATAGTAACTAAATAAAATAAATAAAATAATAAAACACTTTAACATTTGATTTCTTATGGATGCACACCATCAGAAAAGATCAAAAATAACAAAATAATATTTAATTGACACCTACCTTTGATAAACCTACACGTATGTATATATGTGGAGAAACTTTAACAACAAGTTACAAATAGCATATAAATAGAACACAAACTCAACAATTTTTGTTACCTTCTCCATCTGATGTCGCCATTGTTCCCTCTCAAAATCTATAGCTATAATTTTTATTTTTATTTTTATTTTTACCCCATAATAATAATAAAGCCCTGCCTCGTTTTAAGTATTTTAACTCCCGATCACCGCTACCATTTCCGATTGATCTGAGCCTCATAACTTATGTCAGGGCTCTGCCCGACTAAGTTGTTGGGATTCGGTCTCGGGACATCGGGACAAGGTTGAATTAGGGGTATTATACTTAAAACGAGTGCCTTATATATTTTTTCTAGCTCAAAAGTTATACCCAAAATTTATACCAGGAATCTTTTTAGTTGAACCCTAAAGTTACAAAGTGGGTCCCTTCTCTTTTCTCACTATTTTATTCCTTTTTATCCCAAACCATAACAACTCTCACCAAAACTATTATATTTTTATTTCCATTATTATTATTTATATTTTGTCTAAAAAGAAACCCTAATTGAGACACCCAAGTAATCCTGCACAATCCCTAAAATTTTCATAACAATCAGAATCAGGATCAGGGCCCCTAAAACTCAAGAGGGATATTCCCCACTTGATGATTATCCTAAATAACTCGTTGTCTAAATTTAATTTCAAGAAATTGTTGACTCAGCGGGCCTACTCCCAACCGTGGCTACCCTATAGCCTATTTTCACACCATACGCATCGTAGGGGTTTAAAGCCTACGATGCGCAGGCTTGTTAAAGTCCCCTACGCATCGTAAGGGTTCTAGGCCTACGATGCGTAGGGCTGACCAAAATTTGGGTATAAATAGAGGGCAGTGGGAATCGATTTCTGTTGTTCATTCGACGTTCAAATTCGATCTATATGACGAATTATTGTCGAAATAAGTCTCTAATCACTAATTAGTATAGCGGGGTGCTGCTACGATACAGGGTATTAACTCAATCGCTGCTACGATTCAATGTCCGATTGATTAAACTATCCAATGGATGTTTAAGTGCCGCTCAAATTGAGTTTACACTTTGTTATTCATCGTGATTTCGACTTGAATGTTTGAGTGCTGTTCGAACTCGGACTATACTCTGTCATTCGTTGTGAATCCGCTGAATTGTTAAGTGTTGCACTTTGTCATTCGTTGTGAGGGTTCTATCTCGTGAGTTATCGTAAATGCTGTATTAGTTAATTACCTAATTCGTGTGCATTAGGTTACAAGAATAATCAATAGGCTAGACTCTGCTCAAATTAAATCTGCAATCCATCAAGGCTTATCTGTAGACTTTGGTGAGTCATTCTCTTTTTATCAAAATACTTTTCAAAAGCATGTTTTTATCAAAATTATAGTTACAGGGATTAAGTCTTTGTTATCTGAAATTACTGCCAGTATGTGGGGGGATGTGCACATAGCTACTAATTATTTATCACTTGGGGTGAAAGGACCCTACAAGTGATATGTCCACAGTCACAGTCCGGTAAAGTGACAACTGGATCAGTTAATTTAAAAGATGAGGCAATTGTAATCGCTCTTAATACTGTACATTATAACAAACAGGATGTTTTAATAAATAGAATGATTCACTCAGTATTTCCCGCTGACAAAACCTTTTTCAAAACATGTTTCAGGTAATTACAGTAGATTGGAATAAGAGATGGATACGGCACTGAAAGGCATCAAGAAGTGGCTTATTTATTAATTAAATCAAATTAAGAAATATTGTTTTATGCAATAAAATTTATCTTTATTAAAGCTACCATTGTAAAACATGGGTTTATCCCATCTATTTAAAATAAATAAAATCCGGTGTTTTCTAAACTCTGATATTTTTCCTAACTCACGGTCCTGATGAAATTTCCGCTGCAACGTTTTCAAAATAATCACTGGTACCACTGGACTGTTCACGGCACCCGATTCCGTCCAAGGTGAGTCGGGGGTCGTGACAATTATCATCTTCATCATCATCTTTTGTCGGAAATTTTGTCTTCAGTCTTTTTATTACAGTTCGGGTTCTTTCACAATCGTTTGCTCTTGGAACCCCAAGGGCCAGGATATCCCTCTGAACTCCTTCATCCATACCAAGCATGGCTTTGATTGTCCTTACCTTCACCCTTCTCCTATCAGAGAACTTTATGATGAATCGTTTCTCCTTCCCTTCAAACCTCTATGCAATAACCTTAGCCAATTTTGAAGTTTTTGGCGTTTTGGAGAACATGTGGCATTTTAGTCAATGTTTTTGGCGTGTTTGAGGTTTTGTTCTCATGGTCTACTTTTATAATGACTTTGATTTTCCCGCGCATGACACGTAATTATGGCGGTTTGAAAAAGATAAATAAATTCGATTCCCCAAGTATTTGGCTTTCACTATAATAAATGTTAGTAATTATGTTTCCGTCATTTCATTTTACTGTTTTTGCAGTTACCATGTTTTTTTTTCATATTCATTTGTTTTTATGGTGTAATACATCTAATCTTGACGGCTGTAATTATGGCGTTTTGCTTTCCAATGGCGTTTAGATAACGATGAGGCTTTTCTTTTTGTTTTCTTTGCACATTGTTTTAAGTTTTTTTTTAGATTTATTATAATAGTACTTATTCAAAGTAATTTTAATCTAGTTTGGTAGTTTTGGGGGTGTTTTATGGCATGATGGTGTTTTACAAGCATTTGCTCGTTTGACGTTTTATTATATTTTTCATTATAGGATTAATGTACTTGTTGTTCTTAGCTGAAATTACATAACAAACATCAGATAAAGAAAATTAAAAAAAAAAACAAATAGAAGCAATTTATGATGTAAATCTTCAGTGTCATTAGTCTTTTTCTTCTTTTTAAACTACAAGAACTGTTACAAATAAATGACGTTTTGGGTTTGGCGTGGTTTATTTTCTTTGTTCATGTGTTGAAGTGTCTTTGTGGATGTTAGAGACATAGATCGACTCCGTATGGGTGGATGTTATCTGCCCGTCGTCTTCATTATAATCATTGAGGCCAAAGTAGCATTTACACTGTGATAGGTCTCTTCTAGTTATCCAAACTTTCTTCAAGAACAAAGAAGACAAAATGACATATGGGTGTCATCAGTCCCTATTTCTAGAATTTTTTCCATCTCATGCAGCAAAATCTTACTCCCCTCAGCTAACAAATCATTCAGCGAAACTTAATGCAGAACATTAGTGAGTATCAAAGAAAAGATGTTTGCCATCGTTGTATTTTTTGGCGTTTTACATTGAGTTGTATTTTTTTTAGGAACCACTTGTTTTTTATGTGGTTTTTTTTTGTTTGATAAACGGAAGGTGGTGAGACGTTTCTATTTATAGGATTTTTGGCGTGTAGTTTAGACGGGATATTGTTTTTATAAAAAAATGCAATTAACATTTATCCAGATGTAAGGCTTGGCTTTTATATATTATGGCGTTTCACATTTTGTGGCGTTTTTGTAGCCTGAGAGCTTAAATAAAAACACAGAAAAAACTACATAATGATAAAATTGGCGTTTTATATTTCAACGACGTTTTATGTGAGAAATGATGTTTTACCTTTTTTACCCTTAATGAAGGCGTCCACGTAATAAAACTGATGTTATTTACGAAAATGCCACCGCGCCAATTTAGTACACAGATTGTTTTGATCGGACGATCCATAATCGTTCTCACCGTTCTCACACTTTCCACCGTTTTCTCTAAATCCTAACCCTATATATATATAGGGTAAAGATCAAATAAAAAGTTCATTTTGCTAGGATGAGAATGAATCATAACCATTCATTTTTCAAATCAATGGTTAAGATGAAAGTGTAGGAGAAAGAATGAGTGTAAGGGTATCTTGGGAAAATCATATTTATGGACTTTCTCTCTCCACATGCAAGGCACATGCATATTCCACCCCCATTTTTTAAACGTTCATAATTTTTTTATACGACATTATTTTTTCATAAAAATTTCGCCGTAAAATCGAGCGTTTTTTATCTTTAATTTGAGTACCATATTGCTATATAAAATACGAAGAGTAAAAAAACCCACTAAAATGTGTTGTATTTCTATATTGTATAACATTTTTTGTGCTAGATTTTTGTACTATATTTTTGTGCTGGATTTTTTTGACTTAAATTTTTTTTTTCTCAATTTTCTGTACTATATTTTTTTGTAATACATTTTTTTGGTAAATTTTTTCGTGCTATATTTTTTGTACTAGATTTTTTCGTGCTATATTTTTTTGTACTACATTTTTTGTGCTATATTTTTTTGTACTAGATTTTTTGTGCTAAATTTTTTTGTACTAGATTTTTTTTTGTATTTAAAAAAAAAACAAAAGAAGTGTCAAATGTCATTTTCACTCCTATTTATAAAGACCAAAATGTCCTTCATTCCTACTTATTAGGAGTGACACATGTCATCATCACAATTCTTCTTAGGCTACTTAGGCAAAATCCACTTTTTAGTGGATCCTTCCCCTATATATATATATATATATATATATATATGGGACCGCTAAAATGAGAACCACCTCCAGTTGTAAGAACCGTGAACACTTTTTGATCCGGGGCGAGTTGGACCAAATTTTTTTTTAATAAACGTAGATGCTTGTATTATAAACACATTTGTAAAAAAAATTCAAAAAAAAAAAAATGTTGTGTTTGTAGTTTTGAACACCACAAGTTTGTGTTTACGGATACCGTAAAATTTAATAAAATTTACGGTACCCGTAAACACAAACTTGTGGTGCTCAAAACTACACACCCGACATTTTTTTTTGTTTTTTTTTTACAAATGTGTTTATAATACATGCATCTACGTTTATGAAAAAAAATTTTGGTCAACCTCGCCCCGTACGGTGTAGTTCTCACGGTTCTTACAACTGGAGGTGGTTCTCATTTTAACGGTCCCCTATATATATATATATATATATATATATATATAGGTAAAGAGTATTGTACACTATTGCTTATCGTACATTACGTACGCTTCAATCTCAGCCGTCAGATCATCTTCCCGCATTTTAATGTCGCATGTTGTTTTTTTTATAACAATTTCGCATGTGATAATTTTTGATGAATTCGCATGTTTTTTTGTACCAATTTCGCATGTGATAATTTTGATGAAATAACATGTTTTTTTTTTTATAACAATTTCGCATGTGATAATTTTTGATGAATTCGCATGTTGTTTTTTTTGTACCAATTTCGCATGTGATAATTTTGATGAAATAGCATGTTGTTTTTTTGTAACAATTTCGCATGTGGTACAAAAAAACAACATACGAATTCAATACGGGAAGATGATCGGACGGCTGAGATTGTAGCGTACGTAATGTACGATAAGTGCATTTGTATGATAACCGACCTCTATATATATATATATATATATATAAAGCTCCATACATATATAACCCCACTACACCCTCTTGTGATAAAAGCACCATAATGTCCTTCTCTTACGCGTTTCGCCACTTGTCGCATAACGCCCCCAAGAGGTTTTATTATGACTACACATAGTCTAACCCTCATAAAATGACTTGGACAACTCATAAGAATAATGAAAAAACCAGAGCTCCATAGGGAAGACTTGAGTATTCACTATTTGTGGATGATCGTTTGCCTCTTGTCATACATACTCTTAAGACTAAGAGCATCCCCAATAGTGGAAAAACCAGAGCTCCATAGGGAAGACTTTAGTATTCCCTATTTGTGGATGAACGTTTGCCTCAGTCTTGTCATACATACTCTAAAAGCATCACCAATAGGGGTGTTTTTTTATGTTTTTATGATGATAAGGTGGCATTGGCTCAACAATCACAAATATTCTCTTTTACTCCATTCCCATCACCTAAAAACAACACTCTCTTCTCTCTCACTCTCACAACACCTTTCTCTTTCCTTAAAAGACATATTTTTCACTACATACATCTCACACATTATCTCACCCACCTCACACTTTCTCTCATCCATCTCTCATTTCTCTCTCCTTAAAAACATTCAAGTACACCTTATTTAGGGATGCTCTAAACTCTCTCTATATATCCATTGAGCCTCTTTCCTCAAGGCTATCGCAAATCACCATATGTAAGTACTGATCGATCCCCACTTGGTGTGAAACATTAGCCGGTAAAGAAAAAACTCATTATTCACCATTCACGTTCACGATATACTTTTATGTTTATATTTTTTAAATGTATATTGCCTTCGTTAAAGAATAACGAGTAATAGAGTCAAGTGCAGGGCAACTGGGGAAAACAAAATATCATTCTTTAATTCAAAATGAAAAAAAAGTAATATATTACCTATTCAATTTTAGGTAGTAAAGATAATATTTTTTAAACAATTCAAAATGTAAAAAAAAATGGGATATATTACCTATTCAATTTTTGGTAGCAAAGATGAGATTTATTAATGAAACATGTCATAGTCGTTGACTTGAAGTCATGATTTCGAAATTTACGAAGATTTTGTTTGTCTTTTAGACTGGTGGGTATGGGGTACGGCGAGGCCCCGCGCCGGCTCGGAACACCGCCCCCCTTGGCCCGGCTCGTCCTATCCTTCTCCCACACGACGCAAACGACGAGGCTAAATTCTCTCTCCTCACACACACGGCTATACATACATACATATATATATAAAGGGGTTCATCCCCCATCCCTTAGGTCCATCCCCTTCAAGCCTCGCTTACGTGGCGGTAACGTGACAGCCCATCCCCTTGAGGATAAGGCTCTCCATACCCTCCAGTCTTAGGCTACATGGTATGGGGATGATCCTCTCTTGCAGGATGATCCTCTTTTGAAGGATGATCCGTCACCTAGGGGTCACATCACCATTCTTAGGAGGATGATCCTACCCCATAACTTTATTTTTTCTTTTTCTAAATCTTCCACTTTTTTTAAACATTTAACAAATAAAATAAGAAAATATTTTCATTAATATTAAACAACATTATATAAACTAAAAAAAAACATAAACTTTATAAAAAAAATCCTAATAAATTAAGAAAACATAAACTTAAAAAAAACCTAAGCATTAAAAAAATATTAAAAAAAAGCTACTAGTCTTCGTCCTACATGTGGTCGTCTGGTTCGTTTTGAGCTTTGTTCCAAATGTACACCACCAAGTCCACTTGTAGTTTATGATGTGTGTACTCATTACGTAGAGAGAACATGTTTAAATCTTGTTGTTCCAAACTAACTGGAACAGAATTTCCGGCAGATGCGTTTTCGTGTACTCACATATCGCTCTACATTCGTCTTCAGTGACCATGTTATGAAGGATGATACAAGCGTACATAATGTGTCGTAACCTCTTTGGTGTAGCCGAACGTGCTGGATGTTCAATGATATGCCATTTTGTAGTACCCCAAAAGCCATTTCAATATCTTTTATCGCACCATCTTGATAGTTTGCAATTTTTTTTCTTTTTTTGTATATCGGGTGCGGAATAGTTTTAACGATTGTCGAGTACGTTGGGTATATTCCATCTGCAAGGTAGTAACCTCGCCTGTATTCCACCCCCGAAACCGTAAAACTTGTGTCTGGACCTGTTCTCGCCACTACATCGTCAAATATCTATGACTGGTATATGATGTTAAGGTCATTAAGCGAACCAGGTAGACCAAAAAAAGCATGCCAGATCCAGAGATCCTGTGACGCAACAACCTCTAGAATAATAGTGGGATGACCACGATCTCCCCAAGTACACTAACCTTGCCAGGCAGTAGGGCAGTTCTGCCACGGCCAGTGCATGCAATCAATACTCCCGAGCATTCCTGGAAAATCATGTCTTTGTTTGTGTGCTTAATATAATTTTTGAACGTTGTTTGCGTTTGGTCTCCGTAGGTATCTCTTGCTATATAATTTGACAACCCATTCGCAAAACCTGTCCAAACATAGACGTGCGGTTCTTTCGGACATCCTTAAATACTCGTCTAATGCATCGGGTACGTAACCATATGCCAGTTGGCGAATGGCCGACGTACATTTTTGTAAATTAGTGAAACCCCTTTGCCCCCTAGCGTCGTATTGCAGTGTAAAAAATGGATCAGACTAGGCCATGTCGCCTGCGATACGTAAAAAAAGTCGACGACTCATGCGGAATCGACGTCGAAACATCTCGTCTGTGTACACGGGTTCATCGGCAAAATAATCGGCCACTAGTTTATCGTAGGTGGCTATATATTTAAAAAGAAAAATATATCAAATTCATTATAAAATACATTTTCAAATTTAAATAAACATACGGAAGAAAAAAGTTAACTACCTTCTCTTCCGAAAATGATGAATACCACGTAGAAGATCTGAGCCGTGTACATAATCATGTTTTCGAAAAATGCGTCATTCTCTTCCGAAAATGATGAATACCACGTAGACGAAGAAGATGAAGAAATGAAAGAGGGTGAAGACATGGTAAATTTTGAGAGAGAGAGATGAGGTGGTAGTGGGTAAAAAATGGTATAAAATGTTGAGTTTATATAAAAAGGTAAGAGTGTTTATAAAATGTGAGAGAGATATGAAATTGTAGTGGGTGTAAATGTGTGAATAATTGTGTAAAAGTGGTGAGTATTTATAAAATTTGGAATGAATTTGGTAAATATTTAAAATATGGCCGTTGGAAATTAAATGGAAAATTGAATTTAATTTTTTTAATCAACGGTCACAAAATCCTCGAATCCCACCAATTTTTGTCTTTATATGTGCCGTCTCAAACGTCTTGGACTCGTCGGTGAGGACGAGGACGGGGGGCCCGGCGTGGTGTTGGCTTCGTCGCCAATCCGGGACGGAGGGGGACGTTCCCCCATACCTTCTAGCCTTATACATCTTGTTAAGGGAATGTTGAAAGTTTATTTTGGCTAAAAAGAATGGAAAGTAATAGAAGTATATGACATGTGACAAAATTTAAAAATAAAGATAACGATTATTTTAGTCAATTTTATTCAATTTTCTCTCTTTTTCTCTCTCCGTAACTTTAAAACCCAGCATTTTCAAAATACACTATCTTCAACATTTTCTTCACTTTCTATCTAAATAATCACTACATTATAGTGCGATTTTCATTAACAATCAATGATTTAAACACCTAATCAACATGTTCTTCATTTGTTTTTAAAACTCAGTTTAATTTCATACAATATCTCATTTTTCCCGTGATTTTGAAGCGAATCACTCGATTCATTCCATTCGATCGCTGATTAATGTTTCTAGCATTCAAATTTCATCAATCGTTGAAGAAATCTGAAGAAATTGGCTTCGATCTATGTAAGAAAATTTTGAATTGCATTTTTACGATCTGGGTTTTTGAATTGAGTAATTGCGGTTTACAAAGGAATAAAAAACATTTTTTTTTTGTATCTTCAGTACATTGCATTTTAGAAATAACACATTTTATTGTGTTTTTAGTCCATTGCGTTTTAGGTAAAAACACATTTTATGTGTTTTTAGTCCATTGCGTTTTAGAAAAAAAAAACACTTTCTTTTGTGTTTTTGTCTATTGCGTTTTAGGAAAACACATTTATATGTGTTTTTTAATCCATTGTGTTTTAGA
This sequence comes from Helianthus tuberosus, assembly GCA_030545235.1. Classification (NCBI taxonomy): domain Eukaryota; kingdom Viridiplantae; phylum Streptophyta; class Magnoliopsida; order Asterales; family Asteraceae; genus Helianthus; species Helianthus tuberosus. Next base: position 75,220,531 of record CM060437.1, read on the forward strand.
AAAACACATTTTGAAGTGTTTTTAGTCCATTGTGTTTTAGGTAAAAACACATTTTTATGTGTTTTTAGTCCATTGCGTTTTAGAAAAAAAAACATATTTTCTTTTGTGTTTTTAGTTCATTGCGTTTTAGAAAAAAGTCATTCTTTTGTTTTTTTTATCAATTCCGTTTTAGAAAGAACACTTTCTTTTGTGTGTTTAGGCTATTGGGTTTTACAAATAAGACATTTATTTGTGTTTTTAGGCCATTGCGCTTTACAAAAAAAAAGACTTTTCTTTGTGTTTTTCAGCCATTGCATTTTAGAAATAACACATTTATTTTGTGTTTTTTCGTCCATTGCGTTTTAGAAAAAAATCAATTTTTTACGCTTTTTTGTCCATTGCTTTTTACGCAACTGGGTTTTCGAAAAAAAATCGAAAATGTAGCAATAGTATACTCGTTTTAAAGATAAAAAAACATTCGTTTTTAGTGCAATTTTTATAAAAAAAAATAATGTTGTATGAAATAGTTATTAACGTTTAAAAAATAGGGGGCGGAAATTGGATGAGAGGGAAACTATTGTCTTGTATTGACTATAATGCCCCTAGACAAACCCACGCGCCTCTTTTTGTCTTCAATTTCACTCACTTAATCGCAACCCTTGGTTAATAAATAGATGGTCAAGATTACTTCCTACCCTTCCTACTCAAATAAACTTCCTAGTATATCCTGACCCATTTTATTAATATTAATTTATTAATTCTCATTTCGTAACTACATTTTGCAAATGCATCTCCCTGTCTCCCTCATATTTTTACGTTCACGTGTCCCCTCACAGAAAGGGCGCTTAGACTTCCCACCCTAACTTCCGTCAGTTCCCTTACGTTACATCACTTATACCATCTACTATCCTAAACTATCTGATTTTGTGACACCACTATGATAAAACATGGACCCTACCATTTTACCCAACTCTCTCTCTCTCTCTCTCCCTCCCTCCCTCTATCTCCCCCTTCCCCCTCCATCTCTCTTTCTCTCTCTCTCTCTCTCTCTCTCAGACCCTCGGCAACCACCTAGACCACACCCTACCCACAGGGCATCACCCGTTGGACCACTGGCAGTGTTTGGTCTGAGGGTACGGGATACCTGAAGGCAGGGGATTGAGCCCCTCCCCCCCTCCAACATTTCTTCGTTAATAAACACTGTATTCTTTTTAATTGGTTCTAACATAACTGGTTTTTCCTTCGTAACTTTCTATAAAATTCCGAATCTATCGTTAAGACATGATTGTTTTATTGAGATTTATTTCAAATTGAACGAGTCGGATGTAATTATTTTTTTCTTTGACATTTTAATTTGGCTGCTACGTTCGAACAACTTTGTTAATTTGACAATATTTGTTTTCTCTGGTTTCGGAGATGAATTTTGTTCTGAATGTACTGTGGTCGTGATGAACCGAACATCGGTATCCTTTTAAGTTTATAATGATTTGAATTTTTTGGTCATCTCTCTTTTGGTCGATATACTCAGTGAGATATACTGAGCGATGGAATTATATGGAGGCCCTCTGAGTTTGTAGCAACGTGCCGTGGAGTTCCACCAGTTTAATTTAAAGTATGTTTAATAACTTTTTAATAACATGTAAAATATATCCGTCTTTTTTCTCTTCCAATAATTTCCTTAATATATTTATCTTAATACATAAATATAACGTTTCTCTTTATATACGAACAATATATATGTAGTTGGGTGTCACGCCAGAAAAGTTACGCCGTAATATGGAGAAGACAAAATTGTTTCAGGCACCAACAGAACCTGATGCGCCCCTTCTTTCAAAGAGAAGAGGACGGGTTATTCACATTTCATTTGATGGTCAGAGGCGAATTGAATGCTAAGCAATGGTAGTTCTAAAGATTCCCCGCGGGGGGGGGGGGGGGGATAGAGATGTCTCCTATGTTACCCATAATATGTGGAAGTATCAACGTAATTTCATAGAGTCATTCGGTCTGAATATTATCCTGGGTTTGGTTCCTCATCTGTGTAATTTTTTTTTGGGTTTTTCCCTATTTTTATTTCAATTCTTCAACATAAAATTTGCCAAAGGTTCTTTCTGATTGAGGTATCGCGGATACGATTGTCGCATGTAAGTTGGTTTTATTATGGTAATCGTTTAAAGTCGTTTTTATGCATAATATGTGACTAATCTTTGATTCTTTATGTGTGTGATTTTGGGGTTTTGCTGCCAATGATTACTATAGGCAAGCATTTTTAGTATTTTATGGTTTCCAATTTTCGTTTTTTATGTTGATTTTGTGGTTCCACTTACTAGTAATTTTGTGTGTGAAAGAAAAAGTTAAGTGACGACTAGTGAACAAAAATTTGAGTTACCTCTTGTTAACAGATGAGTTGTGTGAAAGAGCCATTTTGAAGCAATTACGTAATGATCTCGAGATCTTGAGACTAAGTGACTAACGACCATGTGATGTTTAGATGAAGAACATCTGATTTCTATGCATTGCTTCCATCCACTTCGGATATCTTGGAAGCAGATGTTTAGGCTTAGATATTCCAGCATTGGAACAAGTTGTCATTGGGTGACCAATTGGTTCAAGTATTTCTGTTGAAACCTGTTATGGGTGAAATTCTGAACCCATATCCTGGATAATATCCTAAGTAATATCTTGATTATGTAATGTCTGTTCATGCCCGGGATACTGATTCAGGATATTGGTAACATCCTGGAATGGTATCCTGAGGATCACTAACGGATTATGTGCAGGAGCGCGAGTCCAAGCTTGTAACGTTCATGAAGACCTTTTCCCCGGAAGACTCGGTCTAAGTTGTTCGAATAAGGACATTGAACCCGCTTTACCTGGTCTCCAACGTTTACTAAGGAATATTCGAAGGCATCCCCCATTTATAGGAGATTTTGTTTTCGTTTCTTAGCTATAAATAGATGGATAAATCAGATCGAATAGGACACAACACTCACTGCTCTCTAACACTTCAACTCTCTCACAACTCTCACTTTAACAAAAAGCATTGTAACACTTAGCGATCTGATCAATATCCTGCATTGTATCCTGACGTTTGAAGTAATAAGAAGAACAAGGCAGCTGCGATTGTCAGCTCCCGAGGTTTTGTGCCGGCGATCTAGATTGATCAAGGGCTTTCCTCGTATATCTCGTGTCACCCCCTTTACCTTTTGCTCATTGTTTGATCGTAGATATAGCTCAATATCCTGAGCTATATCCTGAAACTGTTTTAACAAACAATCAATTCAGTATATTTACAACACATATTCTTAGCACACTACCTCACTTAACTAATTTGATCACTTAATTGCTTCGGTAATTTTTGACCAAAACAATCTGGCGCCCACCCGTGGGGCGTGTGGTGCTATTCCTACTAGAAGCTTTTGCAAAATCATTACTTGGTTTTCTATTTTCAAAACTTTTTGCTACACTATTTTCAATGGCCTCGAGATCAAACATGAGCTCCTCCACCGTGTCTGCTACAACCTCTGCAACAATTGGTTCGGTGCTTCCCCCACATCCTCCAATGACGCAAGCCTCCACACAGCCTCAGGATATTATCCCTACTCGGAACAGTCAGGGATCCTGTCCTGTTTTGGCTTCTAATGATGAAATTCTAACCTTGTTTGGTAGTATACAGGAACAGATGAGGCAGCAGCAGGAGACCAACCAAATGCTGATAAGAGAGATACAACTCTTGAAATCTAGCTCAAGCAGGCTCGCTGAGGATACTATCACTCCCTTGCAACCTAGAACCTTGAAGTTCAGTTCTGCAGTATCTACTGAGGATAACAGGGGAAATATTGTGCCTAGCCATTCTCAGAATCATACTCCTGAGATACCCTTTTCGGTCAGGGTGTCAACTGTGAGAAGCTCAGGATATGCTTCAGGATATGGCCAGAATAGGGAACTACGGATCCTGAAGAGCATATTGCCCAGTATAGGGAAAGGATGGAGATCAACCCTATCCCTCCAGACCTCAAGGAAGCATGCCTAAGCAAGGGTTTTGGTTCTACCCTAACAGGATCGGCCTTAAAATGGCTCTTAAACGTTCCACCTCACTCAATTACTTCATTTGCTCATCTTGTGAATTTATTTAATAGTCAATTTTCATGCAGTCGAAGTTTTGAAAAACTAACAAGTGATCTCTACAGGATAACTCAAGGACCTCAGGAATCCTTAAGAGATTATGTGAACAAGTTTAGCCGTGAATCCTTGGATATTCCACATCTTGATGTTGCAATAGCTGTGCAGGCATTCAAGATGAGATTACAAAAAGATTCTCAATTTTACCAGGATCTTGTGATGAACCCATGCAGGAACTTGGATGAAGCTCGAAACAGGGCTTTAAGATATATTCGACTGGAGGATGACAAAAAGATGCAAGAGAGGATGAATTTGTTCCACAACCTATGAGTCAACCAACAGGAAATCAGAATCTTCGTATAAACCATATCGCTCCAAGCCATATGGTAGAAATGACAACAAGAAAGTGAATGCCGTTGAAGACGAGGATCCTGAGGAGTATCCTAAGTTATCTAAATATTGTTTTTCTGTTAATATACCTGAACTGATGTATGCTATGCAGGGTTTAGGAGACAAAGCAGGTGGACTCGGAAGAATCAACAAAAAGCTGATTGGAAGGATAAGTCCAAATGGTGTGCCTTCCATGAGGATTTCGGAGATGTTACTGAGGATTGCATTGCTCTAAGGAAAGAAATAAGTTATCTCTTGAGCAAGGGATATCTGAAGGATCTTCTGGGAAGAAAGAAGAACAAGGGTCAGGATTCTAAGAAGGATCCTGAACGAGCAGCATCACCTCCTGCAGATGCTAAGATAATTAACTTTATTTCAGGAGGATCCGACTGTTAGTGCATTATGTCTAAAGCCTATGTCTTAAGTCTAGGGTCTAAATATGTCATGTTTGTATAGTACAGGGGTCAAAATGTAAGTTTAAGTTTATGTTTGATGGGTTTTGCTTGAAGGTGTTTCATGTCGAGTTCAAGCGAAACTGGATGATCAGGTTTCGCTTGAGACTGGTTCAAGCGAAACCTAGAGCCTATATATAGGTGTTAGTTGTTTCTCATTTGTAACAGTCCCATAGTTCTGGTGCCGAACTGCTGCTGAATTTTCAAGTCAATATATGAATGAGAAACAGTGTTTAAAGTGATATTCTTCTGTTTTCTACTCCATTCTCTTTGATTTAACCTGTTTGTGTGATTCCACCACATAAACAGTGGTATTTTGACTCGGATTGACTCATTGATCGTCAATATCGATCCTACAATTGGTATCAGAGCCAGTTATGAGCCAATATACCTGAATCAAAGCATTTTTCTACACAAAATCTGATTTATGGACTTTTACACGGACAAAATGGACTGATTTTTGGACAGTGTGTGTAAAACTGAGTTTTAACAAACCCTTGAGAATATCAGCTTAAATTTCGGTGTAAATCTTGTAAAAATGGACTGAAAACTGTGTTTCGCTTGAACGTACATATTCCTTTCGCTTGAAAATTTTGGTGCAGTTTGAAGCGAAACGCAGGCTTTCGCTTGAAATATCAGGGTTTTCTTGAAAATTGGTGGTGTTTGAAGCGAAACACAGGCTTTCGCTTGAAACCAACAGTTCGCTTGAAATATTCTGAGGTTTCGCTTGAATTTTGCTGTGGTCCCGCTTGAAACTGATTCGCTTGAAACTTAGTGTGAAAATCTAATTAGTGTAAAACATTTTACGAGGTTGTCATTTGTTGAGAAAAATAGGTTAAACATATCATCATCTTCTTACGCATACATTACTTAGTCTTCGTCTTCATTCGCATAGATCTGAATCTAAGTTGAATTTGATTATGAGATTAAGTCATAAGCTGAGTTGTTTCTGATTGTTTTTATTGCTCGTCGAGTAGAAAACTTACAGGTAGTATTAACGATGGATTGTAGTCAGGATTGAAGGTGATTGTTGTGTGTTCATCTAAGAAAGAAAGAAGAGTATTTTGGTGTTTGAGATTTTTTTTAAAAGAGAGAAGAAGAGAACGTATGTTTTTGTTGTTTCTTAGAGGTTTTAGGGTTAAAAGAGAGGCTGGTTTGTTGATATTGTGTGCGGCATATAGTATTAGGTTTGAAAGTTGTGTGCCAGCTAATAATCTAGAAAGCATACAAATTGAAAAGTGTTGTCGGCAAAAGTGTTTTGACCAGTTTGCATGTGATCCTCGTAAGTTGTAATAGCTCTTTCACGTGTTGTCGGTTTAATGATATATAGATCCAATGAATTAAATTGCGAAAAGAAAGGTGTCGTCCACTTCTAAATTGATAAAGTTCAAGTGTGGCATGCAAAGATCGATAATTGTTGGCCATAAATTCTAAACTTGCATGTGATCAGACTATACATATTGGCCCAATCAAAATTTGAGTGAAACAATTGAAATTGTCTTCAAATTTAAAGTTGTCAGGTCCATGTGATTGGCTTATATATCGGCCCAATCATCTTTGTTTTACAGTCAATAGTATCGGCCCAATACAAGACTGGTTTTGTTTTAAGGTGAATTAAGATCAATTTGTTAGTCAAAAGTGACTTTGATAACTGATCGTTTATTTGTTTATTTGCCGGTACTCCGAGGTATTTGTCAAGCATCGAATACCCGTCCAAGCGAATTCTCACGTGATCCGTTGTCGCTTGATTTTTTACTACTCAATCGGATATTCATCTGATTCAGTTGTTTGATAAAGTGATTGAACTGATCTTAGATTGTGTGAATTTTCGTATTGTTTGAAAATCTGTCTTTGAAAATTTTTCAATAATGAAACATGGATTGTGAGTCGTATAACTCATCTTTTGGATATGGTATACGTGTTCAGAATCCATCAGATATTGCACAGAAGAAATTTAATAGTTTTACGGGTATCAAGGGAGAGTCTACAAAAGAATTGATAGATCGATATTGCCATCTAGTTTTGGAGATGGGGAGATTGAAGATAACCAAGGCTAATGAGGTGTAGGATCGATATTGACGATCAAATGAGTCAATCCGAGTCAAAATACCACTGTTTATGTGGCGGAATCACACAAACAGGTTGAATCAAAGAGAATGGAGTAGAAAACAGAAGAATATCACTTTAAACACTGTTTCTCATTCATATATTGACTTGAAAATCCAGCAGCAGTTCGGCACCAGAACTATGGGACTGTTACAAATGAGAAACAACTAACACCTATATATAGGCTCTAGGTTTCGCTTGAACCAGTCTCAAGCGAAACCTGATCATCCAGTTTCGCTTGAACTCGACATGAAACACCTTCAAGCGAAACCCATCAAACTTAAACTTAAACTTACATTTTGACCCCTGTACTATACAAACATGACATATTTAGACCCTAGACTTAAGACATAGGCTTTAGACATAATGCACTAACAAGCTCCCCCTTGGATACAGCCGGAGTCTTCAATCTTGGTCTTCAAACTTTACAGGGACTTGAACTTCTCTTCACGAGGCTTAGGCTTCTTCAGTAACTCTTTCCTAAGCTTCTCATTCTCGTCGACTCTCTTCTTTTCCTCAGCAGCCATTCTCTAATTTAACGTGTACCTCAAGATCTTATCTTTCTCTTCTTGCTCCTTCCGAGCTTTCTCAGCTTTCAATCTTTCCTCTTCCTCAATCTTTCGCCAGTTGGAATTTCATTTATTTTCAGAATTTATACCTTTCTGAAAACAAACAGATACTACACGTTGAAACTGCATGGCTTGCTCTTTATCTTCAGGCTTAAACCAGATCTTGTTAATGAATAGGCATTCAATATCTTTTGCAGAGCAATTCATCAGCCAAAGAGGATCATATACAAAGATATTTCTGATCTCATTTCCAGCACGATATGTGATGACAGCCTCAGTCGTCAAACAACTGTACACCCATCCCATAAAACCTTTGTAAAACTCTTGTTCCATCTTCGGTACTGGAATGTTCTTCATAGTTCGTGGCTTCTTTATATTCAGAATAGTTTCTTCATTTCCGGTTTCAGGATTCACTCTTCTAACTTTCTTTGGGTAATGTGGTTGCCAGTGCCTGAATTTCTTCAATGCTTCAAACTTTATACAGCCCCACATTTGAATATCGTTCTTTCTCACTGGATAGCCTAACGTTCTGACTTGAGCTAACTCATCAACATCCCACCAGGGTAATGACATAACATCACATAAGCGTTCAAAGTACTGAACCCATACTCTCTTCGAATTGCATAAGCATTGACCTGCGGTAAGAATCCCCAGCTAATAATATCACCCAGTGACACATCTCTGTCTCTCTAGTAGAACTTCAATGGCCTCTTAAACTTTCTTTCATTGCTTTGTCTGAACCACTTTTTATGTTCTTCTTCCAGAGAAACCTTTGTAGTGCCATCAAAGTTTTTGTCTTTGAGACTCTCTTCAACTTTTCATCTCAACTCATCTCTGTTCTCTTCAGTAAATAACTCCATCAGAGTTGGAAATTCTGAAGTATCAACATTAACATTTTCTTCATCTGAGCAGTCTTCTACTTCAACACGATCATAGAGATCTGCATCTTCTACATACTTACTTATATTCAACCTTTTGATTCACGTCAAAATCATTCAACTCCTCTACAAAATCAAACTTAACTTCATCTTCTTTCACATTGAACATCTTTAAAATTTCATCCAATGTGTAAGTATGTCTGATCTCCCCCTCTTCAACTTCAGGTTCGATACGCAAGATCATCTTTTCAACAGATTCAACATTTTGATCACCAACAGTCTGCCCCTCTCTAGTTACATCCTCTGTCTCTTCATTCACTGCATCATTCATCAGATCATCCACAGTTTGTTCTTTAGACGTTTCAGTAACCGGAATCCCTGTTGCACCTTGATCATCATCATCATCATTGTCATCTTTATTAGAACTACTTGCAGAATACACTTTCTCATCATCGTCATCATCATTATCATCTTCATTCTCTTCATCATCACTATCTTCAACAATACTTTCTTTCTCACAAATAGCAAGAATCGAAGAAATTGGTTGAGGATCTTCAACAGGAACTACTGCTAACACTATAGCCCCTTCCTCTGATGTACCTTCAGGTTCCTTTCCTTTCTTTTGCATCTCAGCATCTATAGCAGCTTGCTTCTGAGCTCTAACTTCTTCAATGTTAATTTCATCAAACTGCTGCTCAACAGTCTTACCAAGCAACTTCTCTAGCACTTTATTCATCATGTACATCTTGTGCTCTTTCTGTGCTTTAGCTTCTTCCAACTCTTTGTTCTTGAGCTCAAAGTACTTGTTCTGCTCATCTTTGCGTTTCTTTTCTTCCATAAGCTCTTCTATTTGAACTTTCATAATATCAATCTCCGCTTCATCAGCTTCGATCTTTTTCAATAGAGCTACATTTTGAGCTTCAACCGTCTTCACATGCTTAACCAGCTTCTTGTTCTCAGCTATCACTCTTTCAACTTTATCATTAACACTTTTAACTTGTGCAGTATTGGCAAAATCAAAGTCTCCAATTTCATCAAGCCCCATACTCAAATTCGGTGGAATTGGTGGAAAACTTTTGGATCCCAAAGAACCAGGTGTGGTTTGACAAATAGGTAGTGAAGGTGGTGGAGTTTGGAAGATTCGTTGTGAAGAAGTGATAGGTTGTTCTTGATGTGGTGGTGATAAATGTAGTGGAGATAATTGATGGATTGGTGATGTGGGTTGTTTTGGTGGTGATTTGTGTGGTGATTGAATAGGTGAATGATGTGGTATAGATTCAGGTGATGGTGATGGTGGTTTACTGACTTCTTGAATAGGTTTCTGGCCCATTAAGATCTTTACTGTGTTTGGTTTCTTCGGAGTTTGCACAAGCTTTCTCACACCTCCTTTCTTTCTACCTTTTGAGCTAGTTTGAGATGCAACCTCTTCTTGCGAAGGCACGTACAGCTCATCATCATCTTTTCTACTTCTCTTCTTCTCTTGCTTTTCTTTTGCTGCCTCAGACACTACAATCTTGTAACGTTCAGTTTCATCAATATCATCATCAGAAGAAGTAGTATCTTTGTCAACGTCATCACTTTGAGCACCTTCAGCAACTTGTTCTTTCTCCTGTTCATTAAAAATATTCAAATCTTTTAACAAACTTTGAGAATTAGGAGATAAACGAACATCAATTTCAACATTAGCTTCAGCTACAGTCTCAGCTTCAGCTTCTTTCTCAACCTCTGCTTCTACATCAGATTCATCAATCAGCAACGTTTTAGCTTTCTTTTGTTTCTTCTTTGGTTGAGACGAGGATTCTTCTCCTTTCTGCACTTTCGGAGTAGCCTTCCTGATCCTCTTCTTTTGTTCCTTCACAAACCATTCATTCCTCGTTGATTTGAAACCTTCAAGAGCTTTCAGTTCATTAGCATAACCAGCTTCCTTCATCTCCTCTTCATTTCTCCAGTTTTGGTGATTAACTGGATCTGGATCCTGATAGTTTCTATCTCTGATTGCACCAAATAAAGCAACTTGATCTTTCGGTTCAGGATGATTTGGATGATAACTAGCTAAACTCTTGATAGAATCATTATCCATGTGAGAAAGAATCAGTAAATCATTATTTTCGTCTCGGGCAATGTTTGGATACACATGATCAATCATCATTTGTACAAACCTTGGATATAACCAAGTCTTTCTATTCGATATGACTTCATCCACCATATAATGAAATACTATGTGCGAGAAATTGTACTTTTTGTTTAGCACGAGAGCCACAACCATATTCATATGATAATCACGCATAGAATCATAGCTTCCCTTTTGGTGACTAAGACTCATCAAGACAGAATGTATCAAGAACTTATAAGGCTTCGTGAATTTCGATTTCAAATAATTTGCAGCATTAAGAGCTCTTGTGTATCCCATTCTAAGCAAACAACCTTTTACCATTCTTTCCGGAAAATTTGTCGGAGTATCTTCTTCATCCGGAAAATTAATCACCTCACGAACGACTGCTTCTGAAATGATGATTGGCTTTTCTTCTCCGTTTACTTCAACCACTGAAGTTATCACCTTATCAGTTTCATTATACGTGGCATTCATCCAGAAACGTTTAATATGTGACTTGAAAACTGAACGTCTATCAGTCAATGCCTTCTATAATGGAATTCTTCTCATAAATTCCAGAATTTCTACAAACTCAAACAATTTGGGATTCCGTTCAATATCCAAATCACAGCAACTGTTATGCAGAGCATTGAATATCACAGACGAAGGCTGCAATAAAACAATTACACAAACATATCAAACACTTGGATAAATTTCAACATTAAAAAAATTTCAAGAGGAACATGTAATATACTGCCTTCAAGCGAAAGGCATTCAAGCGAAAGCCCCCTGTTATGTTTCGCTTGAAACTGACCAACAAACCCAAAAATTTCTAAAACATCCGAGGATCAAATTGATGATGTAGATATAATCTATGTTCAATTCCGATCACAAGGGTATCATTTTCAAACACTAAAGCTTCCTAAATCGAACTAGATCTGACTTTGAAAATCTGACCAAATCGACCAACATACAAAAACATACAATCTGATACAATTAAACTATCACACAATCATCTACACTCAAATCCGACCACTACCAAGTGTTCTAATATCAAATATAAACAGTTAAAAGCCCTGAATCTACGAGTTCAAAACAGATATCACCGAAACCCTAAGAAACAGATAAAAACAGATCAAATCAAGGAGAATACTTACCTTCACCATATTACTAGTTGTGCTAACCAACTAATAATAACAAATCTGAGTGAATTTGGGCAGAGTTTCGCCTAGAAAACGATGTTTTTGAGAGATCGCTTGAAATCGCCTCGAGAGTACTTGAAGCGAAACCGGATGTAAAGTGATTTCAAGCGGAACCCAATTTTCTATATATAGTCTTGGAGTCTCGCTTGAAAGTGACATGGGTAAGGTCAAGCGAGACCCAATACAAGCGAATGCTCAATTGAAGCGAAACCACCTTTGTTAAATTTTGAACTTTTTGTATTTTCAAGATTTTAACGACACACTCAGTCAACCAAGTCCAGGTTAATGACCCTGGTTAATTGTTTAGCCTACCAAGTACAAATAAATGACCCTAGCTGACCAACTTATGAAGATGCTGATTGTCTGAAATGAAATCAAGTTCAAATTAATGAACTTTTGTACGTTTAAGCAATTACCGATCATATTCCACAATATACTGCTTCCCCAACCCTCAAGATCCGACATGTTTAGCACATAAGACTTTGATCATCCAATCCCCAACATCAGTTGTCGAAAATAAGATGAAAAACTAAAATCTTTTTGGATTTTGAATATGAAAAGCAATAAACTGTACATACAATCTTTTTGTGAGCGTGTTAGGGAATCATATCAGCTGCCGACAAGATACAAGTAGGGGGGGGGAGGATATTCCACGGTCCTCCCAACCGCCGAGGTGATCCCACCTCGCAGACCGCCACCCAGCAAGCCTGAGTCTGGGGGTAAATCCGCTACCGTAGGGGCATTGGGAACGAGCAAGACTCGAACCCGCCACCTCCGGGTTAGAATGCGGGCTGGTGGCCATTGGGCTGACACCCAATGTTAAGCTTAGGTGACATTTTAAGCATTAAACAATTTGCAATGATTGTCGATATACTGATCCATTTAAATTTTCACACAAAGTTCAATCTGTTCAGAATACGGATTTAATGTTTTAAGGCTTAACTTTCATATGTGTCCCACCTCAGAATATACTCCCGTATCCAGATCCCAATATTCAGTCTTACAGGTGAGTTTTAACACAAATGATATCTGTAAGGGGTTAATAAATTATGAAGAATCATGAGAGCTCAGGTCAGAACTACCATTTAGCAGAGAGATCATGACTCGACTTTTGGGTGTGTCCTCTTTAGAGGATCTTTTTTACAACAGCATTGCTAAGCAATTTTATTGTCTTATCATATATGCTGAGGGTGATGCTATGTTTCAAGCATTTACGGAAAGTATTATTCGAGGACTAGGTCAGAACTACCGTTCAGCAGAAGTCCCGGAATAATACCCCAGATATCACTGAGTAAACAAACCTAGTATATCAGAAAAAAGAATCTTTCAAACAAGATTTCGGGGGTTACCCATATATCCGAGAGATGTTCCCCACATAAAAGCAAGTAATTTTTTATGTTTATATCCCGAACAAATCTACTGAATGTATAAAAACCTATCGGCATATCATCTACAAGACTGCTTAACACATTTTTTCATTACATTTCTTTAGCATACTGCACTGTCTCGCTGATGTACTATCATTTCCCCTTTTTACACAAACTCAGTTTTTACTTTTTCAAATGTTTTTGGTTTTTGTAATTTTATCATGTTTTTGTATTTTTCTGCAAACTATCTCCCCCTAAAATCAAAAACATATTTTTGTGTTTTTGGTTTTATCATGATGTACAAATAAACGTGACAACATGATGTGGTTCACTTTTGATCGCCGTCCTCCGCGGCTTCACACTCAGTAACCCTCCCAGAAAGCAATTTTTTCAACCCATTCAATTTTAAAAGATAGTTAAATCTTTTTCGATCAAAAGGTTTAGTGTAAAAATCAGCCTTCTGTTCATCGGTGTGCAAATATTCAATTCTGATTAATTTCTTTTCATAGCAATCACGTATGAAGTGATGCCGAATTTCAATATGCTTTGTTTTTGAGTGGTGAACCGGGTTTTTCGTAATGTTGATTGCCGCTTCATTGTCCACAAATATAGGTGTATCCAAGAATTGCAAACCGTAATCCCTCATCTGCTGTTGGATCCAAAGGATCTGTGAGCAACAGCTGGAGGCCGAAACGTATTCAGCCTCACATGTAGAAAGAGCGATCGCGGTTTGTTTCTTGCACTGCCAGGTAACAAGTCTAGTTCCGAAGAACTGACACCCAACAGTGGTGGACTTAGCATTCTGCTTACAACTACCAAAGTCTGAATCAGAAAAACCTGTGAGAGAGAAATCGCCAGATCTAGGATACCACAAGCCGGTGCTTGGGCAGCCTTTCAAATACCGTAATATGCGTTTCACGATTGTCAAGTGCGACTGGCGAGGGTTAGACTGATATCGGGCACACAAACACGTCGGATACATGATGTCGGGCCGGGAGGCAGTTAGATACATCAAAGATCCAATCATAGACCGATACAGCGTCTCTTCGACTTTCTTTCCATTCTCATCTGGGCAAATCCCATGATTCTGCGCTAAGGGGGTTGATGCTGGACTGGATTGAGTCATGCTGAACTTTTCCAGAACATCATTTACATACTTTGTTTGATGAATGAAGATTCCATCGGGCATCTGCTCCACTTGCAGCCCTAGGAAGAACTTCATCTCCCCCATAGAACTCATTTCGAACTTTTTTTTCATCACCAACTCAAATTTTTTACACAGGTCATCGTTTGTCGAACCAAAAATAATATCATCTACGTAGATCTGCACGATCAAGAGGTGACCTGCAACTTCCTTCGTAAATAGAGTGCTATCAACTGTCCCTCTGATGAACCCGTTGGCCAACAGATATTGGGAAAGCGTCTCATACCAGGCTCTCGGGGCCTGGTGCAATCCGTAGAGAGCTTTATCCAGAAGATACACTTTGTTCTTGTGATGTGGATCAGTGAAACCCGGAGGTTGTCCCACATACACTTCTTCCTTTATCTTTCCATACAGAAATGCAGACTTCACGTCAAGCTGGTATACTTTGAATCCTTTCCACGACGAAAATGCCAGGAAGATCCTTATAGCCTCAAGTCTAGCAATAGGCGCATAAACCTCCTCATAGTCAATGCCTTCTTGCTGACTGAATCCCTGTACAACCAGTCGTGCTTTGTTTCGAACAACGACGCCTCGATCATCTCTTTTACATTTGAACACCCACTTTGTCTTGATCAACTTTTGATTTGGGGGGTAAATCAACCAATCTCCAGACACCTTACTTTTCAAACTGTTGCAATTCTTCTTGCATTGCAATCACCCAGCTATGTTCAGTCAAAGCTTCCTTGTAAGTTCTGGGCTCGATCTGCGAAATAAAACATTTAAGTGAGAATTCTTCTTGTAAAGGAGCAACCGATGAATAAAAACATGTAAGTGCACGATTGATTTGATCTCTCGTTTTGACACCACTTTGAAGATCTCCTATAATCTGATCTGAAGGATGGTAAGATAATGTTCGTGGCATGAATATGATGGTGTCAGGCACAACAACTTCCAATTGCTGAAACGAGATATCTAGATCACCGGTGTGATCCTCAGCTTCAGTTGATGCAACATTTGGATCCTCATCAAATATCGGAGCGTTCTCCGAATCTGAGTCATCGGACATATCAAATGATGGAGCTGGTTCTACTGGGTCGTCATGAGCTGTTCCACTCGGACCTGCCTCGTGATCGTTTGCACCAGTTGTAGGAGCGTTTGTATCCACATCTGGTTGAGAAACCACCAACGGTCTAGGCACCTGATCTTGAAAAGATGATTGCTGTTGTTGGTACAAGTAAGCAAGTTCCTCTTCACTTGGCTCCGTAGGTAGTTGTAACGACTCCCAGAGTTTATCGTAATCGAACAACAATCTGTTTCCGGGAAGTTGAGGTGACGCCGTGTGTTTCAGACAATCCACATGATGAACTTCAATTACCTTCTTCAAGCATGGAATGAACACTCTTTTTAAGGGACTCGCGTATCCCACAAAGAAACCCTCATTACTCTTCGCGCCAAACTTTCCATCTTGATCTATGAAGGTACACGGTGATCCGAACGGTTCTAGAAACTTTAGATTAGGCTTATATCTGTGAAGAAGTTCAAAGCACGTCTTTTAGTATTTCTTCACAGTAAGCACTCGATTCAAGGTATAGCATGCCGCTGCCACAGCTTCACTCCAGAAATAGATCGGTAGTTTTGAATCGGCCAACATGGTTCGAGCAGTTTCAATTAGAGTACAGTTCTTTCTTTTAGCTACACCATTCTGCTGTGGAGTGTATGGTGCACTGAATTCATGAAGAATTCCCTTCTCGTTACAGAACTTGAGCATGCGGTTATTCTTGAACTCCGTCCCATTATCACTTCGGATCGGTACCTTGTACAATTTTTCCATCTTCTTGAATAGGATCATCAATGACTCAAAAGTTTGATCCTTTCTTTCCAAGCACACCACCCAGGAGAATCTAGTGAAATCATCAGTTACCACCAGGCAATATAAATCTCCACTGATACTCTGCACATTCACTGGCCCAAAGAGATCCATGTGGAGTCTCTCAAGCGGTACTCTGATTGAATTCAACAACTTTTGTGGGTGAGATTTCCTGGTCTGCTTTCCTTTCTTACAAGCTACACAGTCATCATTCAAATGAAAATTCTTTAAATTCACACCTTCAACTAAATCGTTATGTACCAGAAAAATCATTTTCCTAACATGAATGTGGCCCATCTTTCGATGCCACATAATTGATTCCTTTTCTGTTGCTTTCGTTTTTGACACAAAACACTGTTTTTGATGATTTGTTGGTGTTGCGACACTCATGTCAAGAATGTATAAATCGTTTTCACATGGAGCTCGCAACAGCACCATATCATCAGGGATTTTAAACCCGGGTTTTAACACAAGACATTCATTTTTGGTGAAATGTACGGTGAATAATTTGTCACAGATCTGCGAAATACTCAGCAGATTGTTTTCAAGCTCAATTATATAGTTCACTTTATCAAATGAAATGACTCCATTCGTCAATGTTCCTTGGCCGACAATCCTTCCTCCTTGGTTTCCTGCAAAACCCACGTAACCTCCATTGATTGATTTAACGTCATAGAGCAGTGCCAACATCCCCGTCATGTGTCTTGAGACCCCGCTGTCCATTATCCACTTTGAGATATACGACCTGGGCAGCCCCTGCAAACATTAGAGCAACTCATTCAAAACAATGAAGCCCATGACTTCTTAACTTGTGGAACACTACCAAACACTATATCACACTTCTCATCAATCTTTGGAAAGTCAAATGTGACATTCGGAACATCAGTTTTAGCTTTTGGTTTTACTTCATTTTTGATCGGAGGAAACTCTGCAAGAAACTTATCAAGTTCAAACTCAAACTCTACAACGTCATCTTTCAAAACTTTTGTTTCATTTTTCAAAATGTTTTCCATTTTTTTCTCCTCGACCGATGGTTTTAATTTTGCAACCCATGATTGATTTTCAAAAATTTTTGTTTTCGGATAAATCTTTGAAGTCTTTTGAGACTTTGAAGATTCGCCAATCTCAAATATCGATTTCGGCTTATCTTCCGACTTCAAAGATTCACCCCTCTTCAAGATGCAAATTGGTGAAACCATTGGTTTTTTACCCTTTTTGTCAACTGGTGACTTAGGTCGAGGTTTTTGAACAACAGGTTTTATGACAGGTTTTTCGAAAACTTTCTTGCATTGTTTTGCCATGTGCCCGATCTCATTGCAGCGATAGCAAACTCTTTTGTCATACTTGACAAAAGTTGATTTGAATGATTCCTCTTTCAGTTTTTTGCTGCATTGAAATCGTCAACGGCTTTCTGACTAAAAATGTATTCTTTCTCATCATCCACACTTGGTCCAACAACAAAAACATCATTCATTTTATCCTTTGGCTTAACAACCTTCTTAGCCATCTTTTTCTCAAAACCAATTCCTTTGTTTTTAAAGTTGTTTCCATTTTTCTTGTTGTTACCATTCCCTTCCCATTCTTTCTTTCCCGAATTGTTAGAACGTGACATAACAAACGACTTTTTTGGTTTCGAAAAGAATTCTTTGTTATTTACTTCAGCAATGTCAATTTCAACCAGTTTGAAAATTTTCTCAACATTTTCAATCTTAACGTTCTGAAGCGGATACTCGAAATCAGAATAAAGCTTGTCCGTTCCAATCATAGTGTAAACCACCATAATCGGATCATCATTCGTACTCTTGTCTGATTTCGGTATGAAACGATCTAAAAAGTTACCCTCGTCTTCAGAATCAGTAACAGACTTCTCAGAATGAGATTTCATAACTTCAACCTCAGAGTTATCACTTTTTCATCTAACACCTGATCGACAACAGTCTTGATGACCTGTGACTCGTTGTCAGTATCGGATGCAGAGAATGTAACATCAATGCTCTCTGGTAATTCATCCTCAATTGTTTTTAACTTGACGTTCAATACAGCTTCCACCCCATCTGGATACTTTTGAGTATACTCATTCCACATTGGGGGTGGAACACTGTTAAAGACAGGTGCAACATTGGGCTGTTGTGGAACAATTTGTTCAAGAACATAGGACGATGCAACATATCTCATCAATTTATTATCGATTCGCTCATTTTCAATTTTAGTCAATTCTAATTCTTTCTTTAATGATGCGATTGTGTCAAGATGAAAATTAACTTCCACTTGTTTATCAAAAAGTGTTGCTTTTGCTAGTTTTGTGGCTTTATCATTTTTGACACTTTCCTTTTTAATCATTTTAACTGATATGGCTAGTGTATCATATGCTTCTTTGACTTGTCCTAGATCAAATTTTAACATGTCAGCATGTTGTTTCAATTCCTGAAACTTAGTGTCTTTTTCAAGACACTCCATGCACGGTTGTAAACACTTTTGGCATGGGGTTTCAGACATTGAATCCACTTTCTCAACAATCTCTGCTTCATGAGCAGTTTTCACTTCCTGTTTACCGACATCTTTGGACTCTGACTCAGACACTTTCTCAGATTTGGTCTCCTCAATTCCCGACTCCTTATCCGACTCCTTTTGAACTGACTCGGTACCGACAGACTCTGGTTTCACAAGTTATGTGTCTACCTCTTTCAGTTTCGCCATGAGAGCCTTGTCAGCAATTTCTTTCAAAGTGTCTTCAGTCATTTCCTTTGTGACATCGATCATCTCCTCGACAGAATCTTTCTTCTCCTCATGTCTTGGACACAATCCAGTCGTCTGTTCTTCAAAGAAACCTGCAAAAGATTCAAAAATTTTAGGAGGCATGATAGATCTCAAAGAACTGGCTAATACCTCCTGCTCAGATTGATAATAATGAACTTCTGCATCTAAATCCTCAATGTCAGCCACATTATCTGTAACAACTCTCATCAAAAAGTACTAATTATTACTTTAATTGACCAATAGGAAACCCTAATTGAGAAACCCAAGTGATTCTGAACAAACCCTAAAATTTTCAGAACAATCGGAATCAGGATCAGGGCCCCTAAAACTCAGGGGGGGTAAACCCTAGTTGGTATTATCCTAACAGTTTTATGTGTATTGTGAAAATGAACGCGAGACCAACTCAGCAATGCTACTTAGACACGGGGCTACCCTATGGTGGGTAGGCACCCTTCGCGCCACGAGACACCCCCTCGCGCCACGCGAGGGGGACGGTTTTTCAGCTATAAATATTAGGCAGTGGGACTTGATTCTGGGAGTTGAAATGACGTAAATTCTCACAAAATACACCGAGTTATGCTCTGTTTACCACAATTAACACACACGGATCACTAATCGACGCCGCAATCAGGGTATTAACTCGATCGCTGATACGATTCAATGTCCGATTGATCAAAATATTCAATGGATGTTTAAGTGCTGCCCACAGTCGGGTTTATGCTTTGTCATTCGTCATTAATTCGATGGATGTTTAAGTATCGCACTTTGTCATTCGTTGTGAGGGTTGATCTCGTGAGTTATCGTAAATGCTGTATTGATTACTAACCCAGAATTTGTGTGCCTGTTATTAAATTTAGGTTAAAAGGCTAATCAGTAGGCTAAACTCTGCCCGTATAAATCTGCAATGTGAGTCATTCTCTTTTTATCAACTATTTTACAATACCTCAAATTATTTTCAAGGTTATAATTACAGGGACTAAGTCGTGGATATCTTGAATTACTGGTTAGTGGGGTATTGTGCACATTACTAATTTTCTCCCAGTTAGGTTCATTGACCTACTCGGGATAATCACTGTTAGGTTCATTGACCTACAGGGATAATCATCACTATTTAGGTTCATTAATCTAATAGTGGTATGACCATCGTCACCATTGTGAATTGTCACCATTGTGACAGAGCGCCAGATAAAAATAAGATAGAAGCCATTGTAATCGCTCTTATGCTGTAATTGATAACTATGCATCATTATGCAAAACAGAATGATTCACTCAGTATTTCCCGCTGACAAAACCTTTTTCAAACATGTTTCAGGTGATCTGTTATGATATAGGAAAAGTGCCATAAAGCACTACAAGCTCAAGGAAATGGCTCATGATAAAATAAAGAAACATGTTTTGTAAAAATAAGATTTCTTCGTGAAATCAAATGATTGTAAATTACCGAGTTTTATCCCGAGTTGTGAAATAAAATAATCGGGAAATATTTCAATTTTAAAAAGATCCTGATAATAAACTTCCGCTGTTAAACTCAATTAATTAAATACCACGGGATTTTTGTCCCGCGGCTCCTGAAACGGGTCAAACCGGGTAGGGGGCCGTGACAGAAAAAGGTGGTATCAGAGCCACTGATCGAGCCACTGATTTAAGCCAATTAAGTATTTAGAAAATACTTAATTAATTGCTATTTTGTGATTATATGTTTTATTATCTGACTAATTTTGAACAGTATGGGCAGATTTTTATATGTTAGCTACTGTAGTAGTAAATATAAATCTTTAAATATTCTGACTCAAAGTTTTAGCACCTCTATTATCTACAGTCTATAAACCGTATTCAGTAAATAAATTTACAAATAAAACCTAGTGTGTTTTAATTTTCAGTTGTTTTGATAGTTACCCAGTATGAAATAATATTTAAAAGTTTTTCTATAAAATTTTGTCATAATTTTAACTTAGTAATTTTGTGTATCTTGCATAAACAGCATGAGTGATCTGTCGGAAGCCCTTCAGAATTTAAATCTCTATCCAGTAAGAATAGAAGTTTCCAGAGATTTCAATAGGTATATACCAGACTTAGAAGAGCCTATAGAATTCAACGCTTTATCTATCGAGAAACCCAAGTCTAATAAAATGGAAATTGGGGAAAGCTCTAGGCAAATTGAGGGGTTACTATCTCAAGAAGAACTAGATTTTATAATAGCAAACGATGATACTATTGAGCCTATTAATGAAAATGATTTTATTCATTCTCATGAAACACAACTACCAATGAATTTAGAACCAGCTATTCCAAACCCTTTAATCCACTCGCAAATAGACGAATGGTTGAATAATGAAATACTGTTACAAAACCATCCCTATAAGCTTTTTCCTAAGTTCAAACCAGAACCTTTACCAAATCCACCAATGAGTAACGAGAATATGGCTGAACTCCGTTATTTTAACAAAGAATTAATGGATGCTGGGAATAGGATCCAAGAGATTTTGGGACAGATCTCCTAGAAATACGATGAGAAGGAACACCGTTACTAGAATATCACCTGACAAAGGATAGGGGATTATGAAACTGTGGTTGTGTAATAATAATAAGTAAAATCAGTATGTGTAAAATAAATAATAAAACGGTTGTATATAGAAGCATGATATAATCTATAAAACAAATGAAATATTAGAAAATTTACAATTTTGTTGTATATTCGTTTACGTGATTATGTGCAAATTAATTGTGACCTTGGATTATTTCTTTTATACTAACTATTTATCTATAAATTAGTTATCAGATGGAAAGCGCTAATAATGAACCAGTTAATGAGGTTAATTAATCTGAGCAACAACCGGGGGATCAATATATGACTAGGCAGGATATAGAAAATATCGTTGCTCAAGGGATAGCCAACGCTATTCCAGCAATAGTTACTCAAGGGATAGCCAACGCTATTCCAGCAATAGTTACTCAAGGGATAGCCAACGCTATTCCAGCAATTGTTGCTGCTATTAAAAATCCAATCGACCCTCAACAAATCGTTCCTAGCAAACGCATTTATGAAGATAACTTCAGTAATAGCGTAAATGGAGGCGGTAATCATGTTAATCATGATAATGAACCACGGCAAGCTCCTCCTCCTAAGAAAATGAAAGCTACAACACCTGGTTGCACTTACAAAGAATTTATTGCTTGTAAACCCACAGAGTTTGCAGGCAATGAAGGAGCGACTGCGGCACTACGTTGGTTAGAGAAAACCGAGGCAGTAATTGCCATAAGTAAATGTGCTCAGGATGATCAGGTCATGTACGCGTCAAACCTTTTCAAAGAAGGAGCACTAGAATGGTGGAACACGGTGTTACAGGCAAAAGGAAGAAGGATGGCGTATGCCATGAACTGGGAAGAATTTAAGAGTCTTGTAGAAAGAAAATTTTGTCCCGAGTATGAAAAGGAACAAATGACAAATAAGTTTCTAACCCATCGGATGGTGGATGTAAATTTTCGAGGCTATACTACGACATTCTTCGAGTATGCTAGAGTAGTACCAACGCTGGCTTCGCCAGAGCCGGTACTTATTTCTTGTTATATTTGGGGATTGATTTCCGAAATCCGTAATATCGTCAAGGCTACGAAACCTCGCACGATTGATGATGCGGTGGATTTAGCCAATACTCTGACTGACGAGCTAGTACGGACAAGAGAAGAAAATAGGAGGAAGGAAGTAGCCCAAAAGATTACCCAAGAATTCCGTTCGGGTAACCATAACAATTTCAAGAAAGGAGGGAATGGGCAATCTTCTACTAGCCCATTTTGCAATTTTTGCAAAAGGAAGCATTTTGGAAGGTGCAAAGGATATTGCAATTTTTGCAAAATTCCGGGGCATCAAGAAGAAGACTGCAGGAGGAAGAAATTTTCAGTTTGCTACAACTGTGGAGAAGCTGGACATCTTAGGCCAGATTGTCCAAAACTGAACAAACCATCTGACAATAAAGCCAAACCTGTAGAAGGAGTAAAAAGGAATGTAAGAGCATTCTAGCTGACTACTCAAGAAGCCGAGATGATTCCAGATGTGATAGCCGGTACGTTCTTAGTTCACAAACGTTTACACAAAAGTATTATTTGACTCTGGCGCAAACCAAAGTACTTTATTCTACCAAATTCTTAAATTACATTTAACCAGTATTAGGCAAATTTTTACAGTTGAAACGGCAGATGGAAATTCAGTTAAAATAGATAAAGTTTTGCAAGAAGAAAATATAGAACTTTTAGGACATAAATTCTCTGCAAAACTATTGCCAATTAAATTAGTTGAACTCGATGTTGTATTAGGAATGGATTGGTTAGTAGCCAACCATGCTCGAATCCTTTGTGATCAGAATTCCATAGAAATTCAATCACCCACCGGAGAAGTAATTATGATTACAGGAGATAAACCACGTAAGCCCATAAAGTTCATATTAGTAAGGAAAGTTGCTAAATTATGAACGAAAGCAAGGAATAGTATATATGATTTTAGTAATCATTAATACTAAAAATAAAGAACTTAAGGAAATTTCTGTAGTTTCAGAATACCCAGATGTATTCCCAGAAGAGTTACCAGGATTACCACCAGATAGGAAAGTAGAATTTAATATTCATCTAATTCCAGGAACTATACCGATAGCCAAGGCATCTTATCGGTTAGTACCCACAGAAATATTAAAACTGAAAAAGCAATTAGATGAATTTTTAAGTAAAGGTTTCATACAACCTAGTTTATCCTCGCAGGAGGCACTAATATTGTTTGTTAAGAAAAAGGATGGTTCGATGAGAATATGTATTGATTATAGGAAATTGAATAAGGTTACAATTAAGAATCAATACCCATTACTTGATGATTTCTTCGATCAATTCCAGGGAAATAGATATTTTCTAAGATCGAATTATGTTCCGGATATCATCAATTGAAAGTACAAGAGGAAGACATACTTAAAACTGTTTTCAGAACTAGGTATGGTCATTACAAGTTTACAATCATGCCCTTCGGATTAACGAATGCACCTGCAGCATTCAGGGACATGATGAATAAAATCTGTAAACCGTCTTTGGATAAATTTGTAATTGTTTTTGTAAACGATATACTTATTTATTCCAAAAGTCAGGAAGAACATTGTCAGTATTTTCATATACTCTTAACTTTGTTAAGAAAGAGAAGCTTTACGCCAAATTCTTGAAGTATGAATTTTGGATGCCAGAAGTGCAATTTCTAGGTCATATGGTGAATCATGAAGGTATTCACGTAGATCCTGCTAAGATAGCAGCAATTACCAAATGAAAGGTTCTGCAATCCGCAATGGAAATTAGGAGTTTTGTAGGTTTAGTTGGATACTATAGACAGTTTATTAAGGATTTTTCCAAGATAACTATACCCTTAATTAAGTTAATCTGTAAAACAGTTAAGTTTGAATGGGGATCTAAACAAGAAGAAGCCTTTAGGATCTTAAAGCATAAATTAACAAAATCTTAGCCTTACCAGAAGGAACAGAAGATTTTAAAGTATACGGTGATGCTTCAAAGTTAGGATTTGGATATGTGTTAATGCAACGCAAAAAGGTAATTGCGTATGCATCAAGGCAATTGAAAAAGCACGAAGAAAACTATATCACTCATGTGTTAGAATTAGGAACGATAATTTTGCCTTAAGATTTGGAGACATTATCTGTATGGAAGTAAGTTTACTGTCTATACAGATCATAAGAATTTAAGATATATATTTGGGCAAAAAGAATTAAACATGAGGCAAAGGAGATGGATGAAAATCCTAAGTGACTATGACTGTGATAATCGGTATCACGAAGGAAAGGCTGAAGACAGCTAGAGATCGCCAGAAGAGTTATACAGATAATAAATGAAAGCCGTTGGAGTTCGAGTTGGAGACAAAATGTTATTGAAAGTATATCCTTGGAAAGGAGTTGTTAGATTCGGTAAGAAAGGAAAGCTAAGTCAAAGGTACTTAGGACCTTTTCCAGTGATCCAACGTATAGGACCAGTTGCTTATCATTTACAACTACCAGGAGAGTTTACTAGAATACATGATATATTTCATGTATCCCATATCAAGAAATGTCTATCAGACGTATCTTTGGTAGTACCTCTCCAAGATATAAAGGTAAACGAAAAATTAAAATTTATAGAGAAGCCTCTTCAGATAAAAGATAGAAAGATCAAAACACAAACGATTAGTATTAGTTCAAGTAAAGTGGGATTCAAAACGAGGACCCTAATACACTTGGGAACAAGAATTAGAAAAGAAGTAAAAGTATCCTCAATTATTCTAGTAAATCTCAAGGACGAGATTTTTATTAAGGTAGGGAGAATGTAACAACTCTCATCAAAAAGTACTAATTATTACTTTAATTGACCAATAGGAAACCCTAATTGAGAAACCCAAGTGATTCTGAACAAACCCTAAAATTTTCAGAACAATCGGAATCAGGATCAGGGCCCCTAAAACTTAGGGGGGTAAACCCTAGTTGGTATTATCCTAACAGTTTTACGTGTATTGTGAAAATGAACGCGAGACCAACTCAGCAATGCTACTTAGACACGGGGCTACCCTATGGTGGGTAGGCACCCTTCGCGCCACGCGACACCCCCTCGCGCCACGCGAGGGGGACGGTTTTTCAGCTATAAATATTAGGCAGTGGGACTTGATTCTGGGAGTTGAAACGACGTAAATTCTCAAAAAATACACCGAGTTATGCTCTGTTTACCACAATTAACACACACGGATCACTAATCGACGCCGCAATCAGGGTATTAACTCGATCGCTGATACGATTCAATGTCCGATTGTTCAAAATATTCAATGGATGTTTAAGTGCTGCCCACATTCGGGTTTATGCTTTGTCATTCGTCGTTAATTCGATGGATGTTTAAGTATCGCACTTTGTCATTCGTTGTGAGGGTTGATCTCGTGAGTTATCGTAAATGCTGTATTGATTACTAACCCAGAATTTGTGTGCCTGTTATTAAATTTAGGTTAAAAGGCTAATCAGTAGGCTAAACTCTGCCCGTATAAATCTGCAATGTGAGTCATTCTCTTTTTATCAACTATTTTACAATACCTCAAATTATTTTCAAGGTTATAATTACAGGGACTAAGTCGTGGATATCTTGAACTCTGCCCGTATAAATCTGCAATGTGAGTCATTCTCTTTTTATCAACTATTTTACAATACCTCAAATTATTTTCAAGGTTATAATTACAGGGACTAAGTCGTGGATATCTTGAATTACTGGTTAGTGGGGTATTGTGCACATTACTAATTTTCTCCCAGTTAGGTTCATTGACCTACTCGGGATAATCACTGTTAGGTTCATTGACCTACAGGGATAATCATCACTATTTAGGTTCATTAATCTAATAGTGGTATGACCATCGTCACCATTGTGAATTGTCACCATTGTGACAGAGCGCCAGATAAAAATAAGATAGAAGCCATTGTAATCGCTCTTATGCTGTAATTGATAACTATGCATCATTATGCAAAATAGAATGATTCACTCAGTATTTTCCGCTGACAAAACCTTTTTCAAACATGTTTCAGGTGATCTGTTATGATCTAGGAAAAGTGCCATAAAGCACTACAAGCTCAAGGAAATGGCTCATGGATAAAATAAAGAAACATGTTTTGTAAAAATAAGATTTCTTCGTGAAATCAAATGATTGTAAATTACCGGGTTTTATCCCGAGTTGTGAAATAAAATAATCGGGAAATATTTCAATTTTAAAAAGATCCTGATAATAAACTTCCGCTATTAAACTCAATTAATTAAATACCACGGGATTTCTGTCCCGCGGCTCCTGAAATGGGTCAAACCGGGTCGGGGGCCGTGACATTATCCACAGAAACATCTTCAACAACCTCTTCAGGTTCAACAACACTTTCGGTCACTTCAACTATCTCAGCCATCATAGCCTATCCATCACTTCCAGGGATATATTTATCCCAGCTAAATCCCTCAGCAACTTTCTCGTCATCCTGGTTCACAATGAGAGCTTTCTCTGGTTTGTTCTCGATTTGTGGTCTTTGAACTACAGGTTGCTGATTTGGTCGGTGATAAATTGCCTGTCTGTAATAATCATTCGTGAACGGGTTCTGATGATTATTCACTTCTCTATTTGGGCATTCCAATTTGAAGTGGCCTCTCTCTTTGCACTTGAAGCAGGTTACTTTAGACTTGTCGAAACCTAGCTTCTGATCAGGTCCAGAAAGGCTGTTTCTGCCAGTGATTTCCATAAAGCGTTGTGCTCTCCTCACAAGACTAGCCATGCCCCATTTAATATTTATTAACTCAAGCTCCTCTGGGTCAATCTGATCGTAATCTTCTTTGGTTATGTCCGGATTCCCGATCTTACCCGCTACCAGAGACTCATACGACTCTAACACGAAAGCCAACAATGCAATATGCTGTTTCGCAGCTGATTCAGTGAATTCATTCCCATTCTTGATATTTACTGCGATGTTGCATTGAATCCCAGAAACATACGCCTGATTGTTTGAATTAGATGAGCTTGAGGTGAAAACTGTTCATTAGCTTTGACGTTTGGCTCGTAGCTGGCAAATGGTGAAGGCTTGTTTGTTTGTGGAGTATTTGATGAAGCACTTGATGATGTGTCAGCACTGAAACCAGTTTGTATCTTTGGGCTCTGATTTGTTGTAACTGGAGTACTGCCTCTGTAGTACAAAGATACATCTTGTTGAACATTCATTGAGTTCATCTTTCTAATTTTTAGCAACTCCAACTCTTGAGCTTCAATCTTTTCTATGAATCCACTAAGATTCAGATTCCCAAAATCTGAATTGTTTTTCAACATCATCAGATAAGTGCCCCACTCTTCATATGGTAATGCATCAGACAACTTATCAATCAATTCTTCATTGTTCTTTTCAATTTCTAATCTCTTCATCTCAAGTACTAAATGGCAATATCTATCGATCATTTGCTTTGTTGTTTCACCCATCATGCCGGTAAAAATATCAAACTCCTTCTTTAATAAAGCCTTCTTATTCTTGACCATTGACACGCTACCTTGAAACTTCAATTTCAATGCATTCCACATAGATTGAGCATTGTCTTCATGTTGTAATAACATTAAAATATCCTCTTTGATAGCCTACTAAAGGATACTAATCATCTTTTTCTCGGCTTTGAAATCATTCTGTTCTGACTCTGTCAGACTTCCAATACTCTTTGCCTGATTTCTCCCATCAACCGGTGGAACATATTTCGCTTCTATCTTCATCCAGCATTCGAAATGGTTAGCCTGAACCCAGTTCTTAAATCTGCCTGACCATCCTGAGTATTCATCTATGTTCATAAGCTTGGGAGGCTTTTGCATCGTTCCCAATTCATTCTCCATGTTGACGTTTTGCATAAGACTACCCGAGGTTTGTCCTGCTACCATACCACTGCCGGCGAAGAAGGTGTAAAAATCTTGGTTTTCCATTTTTAGATTTACCGAATAGTTTTTCAAACACACACTTTTCACAAAATCAGACGATCGAACAATATCACAAACACTATGGACTTTTCTGAGAAATCAGCTATACTCAAGGATTTTCTTATTTTTTTTAACGGCCTAATCATTTTTTTTTTATTTTTTTTTTAACTTTTAGGATTTTCTTAGTTTTTCAGCTTCTGCAGAGCTCAGCACGGGCCGTGCCTGGTCAGACACGGGCCGTGCCTGGTCAGACACGGGCCGTGCCCAGCATCATCACTGGCAGTTTTTATTTTCTGAGTTACAGAGAGCTGAACATGGGGCCGTGTCGGTGCAACACGGGGTCGTGTCCAACTCCCAGTAACAGGGATCCAGAAAACAATCACTGTACCTCTGACCACGGGCCGTGTTCGCTGAGCACGGGGCCGTGGTGAATATTCTGACCAACGTTCTTTTCTGTTTTTATTGCAGGACTTGGAACCTAGGCGCCACATTTGAACCTCCTACGTAGTGCATGAGCTCCAGTTCTAGTAGAGACATAAAAGAACCTCTAGAAGAACCCGAACGCTTTCTCAGAAAAAGACTTAAAGCCAAAAATCAAGAGAAAGTTTCGGGGGACCCTCTTCCAATGGCGGATCAACGTACCCTCATGGATTACCTACGACCCACCGTAGGCAATCTCGGCGCCGCTATCAATGCACCAAATGTCGAAGCCAATAACTTCGAACTTCGGCCGCATTTGATACAAATGCTCCAAAACTCCGCAACCTTCCATGGGCTTGCGGACGAGGATCCCCATCTGCATATTACTAACTTCTTAGAAATATGTGATACCTTTCGGATCAATGGAGCATCAAATGACGCCATCTGCCTTCGAATGTTTCCATTTTCACTAAAAGACCGAGCTAAGGCTTGGCTTAACACCCTCCCAGTTGGCTCGGTAAACACTTGGGATGAACTTGCCCAAAAGTTTTAATATAAGTATTTCCCTCCTGCTAAAACGGCTAAATTAATGACTAAAATTAATACATACTCACAAGAGGATGGGGAATCCTTATATGAAACTTGGGAAAGGTTCAAGGAGCTTCTAAGAAAGTGTCCTCATCACGGTCTAGCGGTGTGGCAACAAGTATCCACTTTCTACAATGGGTTGTTGCCACACACAAGACAAACACTTTATTCAAGCTCCGGGGGACTTTTAGGTAATCGTCGCCCAAATGAAATATATAACCAAATTGAGGAAATTGCTCAAACCAATTTTCAATGGCACACTCCCCGAGGTAATAAATCTATTGCCCCGGGCGCCCATAAGGTTGATGAAAGCACCTCTTTACAAGCCCAAATCGAGGCCCTCTCTTCGAAAATAAAAAAGATAGAAATGACAAAAACGGCCTCGGTTATGGCTTGTGAAGGGTGTGGTGGGTCACATTAAAATTGGAGTTGTATGAAAGAATTAGATGAACAAACAGAAACGGTAAACTACATTGATAATAGACCTAGGCTGTCGGGTCATCCAACGGGTACCTACAACCAAGGATGGCGTAACCACCCAAATCTTGGTTGGAGAGATCCCGGCAATAGTAGTAACCAACAAAACCAACGAACTAATTTTCAACAACCACAAAATTTCTCTCAACAACAAGGTGGAAGAGAAAGGCTTGAAGATACTGTATCTCACCTCATCTCCGACACTGAAAAGAAAAACTCGGATCAATTTCAACAATTGGAATCGAATTTTAGAAATCAACAAGCTAGCATTCAAAACGTTGAAAAACAATTAAATCAACTAGCTCAAAATTTCTCCGAGAGACCACAAGGCGCGTTACCTAGTAATACCGAAACCAACCCGAAGGCACAAGTACATCTCATCACATTAAGAAATCGAACCGTGGGTCCCGAGGATGCTCCATTGCCGCCAAATGAAAGAAGCCAATCTAGCCAACCTGTGACTCCTCCTGCGTCAGAAAAGGCTTCTCTGCCAACTCAAGAGCCCACCAAGACTCCTCCAATTATGTACCCCGGTAGGTTAAATCGTCAAAAGACCGATGAGCAATTCGCTAAATTTGAAAATTTACTAAAACAATTGCATGTTAATATTCCTTTTATCGAGGTCCTAACCCAAATGCCTAAATACACAAAATTTATGAGGGATTTCCTCACAAACAAAAGGAAAATTGAATCATTGCAATTAGTTAACTTAGGCGAATAATGCTCCGCCTTAGTGCTCAACAAACTTCCACAAAAGAAAATCGATCCCGGAAGCTTCACAATTCCCTGCTCGATTGGGGAGTCTCCCGTTCGTAATGCATTAGCCGATCTTGGGGCTAGCATTAACCTCATGCCCACATCGATGTTCAAACGACTCGGCCTAGGAACAACAAGCCCTACAAAGATGAGCATACAACTCGCCGACAGATCCGTCAAATTTCCACAAGGTGTCACTGAAAATCTATTGGTAAAAGTTGACAACTTCGTTTTCCCAACCGACTTTGTCATCCTAGACATGGAAGAAGACACCGATGTCCCTCTCATCCTCGGGAGGCCATTTCTAGCCACCGCCCAAGCGGTGGTAGACATGAATGACGGAACGTTAACATTGAAGTTTGGGGATAAGGAGGTGAAGTTTGAATGTGGAAAAAGAATTGAGGACGAAGACCCGGTCAACTACATGCATGTCATAGACTCAAGCTTGGATGATGCTCTCCGACGGTGTAACATGGGATGCAATACATCCCACTTGGGTGACATATGACCGGCTTTGGGTCTAGCCAAGGACCCTTATAAACGTGGCGCACCACGGAGGCATTCCGCGGAACTATCCTTAGTTTAATTTAGCTTAATTTTTATGTTTTCTAGTTAGTTTTAATTTTCAGGAATAAAACACACTCATGGTGGTAAGGGATGAAAAGGGGAACGAGAAAAATGACCTCATGCACAAGAACAAGGCAACCCGGCATCAATCTCCATTTCAGAAGGTTCAACACTGGTCGTGCCCAACCAACACGGCCCCGTGCTGAACCCCCTGCAGAAAAATTCCCAGTTCAGGTAACTGGACACGGGCCGTGTTCACCAAACACGCCCCAGTGTCCAGACTTCTGTTTCTTTTCTTTAATTTTTGTTACTGGCACCTGAACACGGGGCCGTGTCCGGTCCCCACGGGGCCGTGTCCAGACTACCAGTAACATAAATCTTTGCTTTTAACACCATTTTACACATCTAATCAACCTAAAAATTTATTTTTGGGACACATTGAGGACAATGTGTAATTTAAGTGTGGGGGGGGGGGGGATGCTAAAACCTTGAATCTTGCAAGTCCTAAATACAAGCCTTACACAAAACTCTATTGGAACCGCTAATCACCCCGAATTTTTTTTCAAAAATTTCATTTTTTTACTTGTCTAGGTTTAACTCGGGAAATTCAAGTTCTCAAAAAGGTTATATTTTTACGAATTTACAACCGATAGCGTAGTGATAAAAAGAACCAACATAAGAAAATTATGAAAAGGCATGGCAAAATTAGTTAAAATTTGATTATATATACTTGATCACATAAAAACCCATTCCCACAAAAGTGAGTTTTGAGCCTTTATTGAGCATACAATTACATATCATTAGACTAAATGCTCATTTTTCGTTTCTTGTGTGAATAGCCGCTTGGTTCTTACGACTCTAGAACTTGCCATGACGATACATTCCCGGTCCTTATCAACTTAAACCCGAGTAAGTAAATGATGGATGCATTAGGACTAACCCTTTTTATTTCTACACCATTATTTTTTCTTTTCTTTTACCACCTACCCAAAAATCCCCCTAGTTAGCCCCTTTGAGCCTAAACCTTTTCATTTCATCTCCCAAACCAAAATCCTTTTACCCACCAAAACCTTTTTTATTTTTAACCCTTTGTTTTAGTAACAAGTTCGGTTTTTTCGTATGATCGTTCAAAAAAAAAAAAAAAAAAAAGAAGAAAAAATTGTGTTGATGATGAAGCAAAAGATAAACAAACAAGTTCATCAAAAATAACTTTGTTTGAATAAAAGCTTCATCAAAATAAAAAGTTACAAAAATAGAAAGTCTTACGAAAACCGACACTTGTTACGCTTTTTGCCCTTTTTCTACTAACCACTAACCACTATCCCAACCACCTACCTTTAACCCAAGCCTAACCCTTAACCCACAAAGTCCTCTTGATATTTACAAAGGTATAAAAGTTAAAAAGGAGGAGGATTTATTGCTTGGCAAGCTTATGGTAGGAATAAGTTCCATGCCGCTCTCGAGTGATTCACTAAAAATACACCTTCGGCCGAGTGTGAGTGATTTCTCCCGTGAGGTATGTGAACTTGTATATAAATGGAATTTAAAAAAAAAGGCATGTTATGCCCAAATAAGTAATTTCTCCTATGAAACGTTCTAAATAAATCATTACGAATAGGATTGTAAATAAATAAAAATAAAACTCAAAAAGATCTTGGATTCCCAACACTCTACGACAAGTCAAAACCTTCTCTTCTACCCATTCCATTTGGGAGTGTAAGCCACATATTAAAGAGTTTTGCTTGAGGACAAGCAAAAGTTCAAGTGTGGGGGTATTTGATGTGTGTAAAATGCAACATATAAATTACATCAAATGAGGCATAAAACTAATCCTTTTTAAGTACTAATATTGGAAAAAGAGTGTTTTTGTCTTCCTTTTGTATTTTCAGGATTAAATGAGCTCAAAAACACAAAAGAAGCAAAAAGACAGCTAAATCCAACATAAATACAAGGAAAGGAACATAAGTGGACTGCCCGACCCCTCAACGGCATCTTCCCAAGCAAAATAGAGAAGGCAGAAGTCTGAACACGCCCCGTGCTCAGCCAGCACGGGGCCGTGCCCAAGAAGCAGCAGAAAAGACAAACCTATAGAAGCTTCTATTGCCTACCACGGGGCCGTGCCCAGTGAACACGGGGGCGTGGCGAAAGTACAGCAGGCGCATTAATTGTAATTGCGAATTACAATTAATGAAGAGAGAGAGTGTCAGACAGGCACGGGGCCGTGTCCAGCGGACACGGGGCCGTGCCCAGCCTTCTGTTCAGCCTATAAATAGGAGTGCTTGGTTTCATTTCAACTTATCCCTTGGCACACCACCTCTCTCACACTTCATCTATCACCCACCACTATCACAACACCATCATCCACCACCATCATCCATTGTCCATCGTAGAGTGTGTGAGTCGTCTCGGGATCCAAGATTGATCGTAAGAGTTCTTGACAATCAAGGCCATGTTTGCCTAAGTCTCTTACATCACTTGGTGAAGACAAAGTGTCTAGTATAATACTTTTTATTTCTAATCTTTTGCACTTTTTATTTGGTTTTGTATTAATGACTTTAATAACTAGTTACTTATGTTGAAGGTGATCTTTCCTTATCGTTTATCCGTGGTGTCTTGGCATTATTTTACTGTCTATATAAAATAAAAGATTTTCACCATTCATATCTCCACGGTCTATATGGAGGTATGTTGGCTACCTGGTCGGGGGTTAAGGGAACGGTTTGGTAAAGGTCTTGCCATTGTTCAGCGTTTAGAGGTCCTGCAATGGACCTGGGTCAAATTTAGTAGGACCTCCTTCAATGCTTCACGGTATTGGATGGCGGGGGTCCAAACTCTTTGATCCCCTCATAAGTTAACTACTATTAATACTATAACCCGGCTATTTAGGACTGTATCCCTGCTGACTCAGACTACTTAACCGAGGGTAACGTCACCGCCAAAAGCGGGGCCTACCATAATACTGCATTAATAACTTAATTCATTATCTTCCAATAATCCACCCTTTTAGGATTGTATCCTTGCTGACTCAAACTACTGGGGTGAGGGTAACGTCACCTTCAAAAGAGGGGCCTACTACAATAACTAAGATAATCTCTTAATTATGTGCAAAAGTGCGGAAATAATCAAAGGTTATACTAGATACGAGTCGGAACCAAGTGATTCATCTTGTCTATCTGTTTTTTATTTTATTTTTATTTTCAGCATTTTAGTTAGTTTTTATTTTTCTTAGTTTAAAACATATTTCTAACCTTTTTATTTTGATTAGACGTTGAGGATAAACCGGTACTAAAAGCTCTTGTGTCCTTGGACGACCTCGGTATCTTACCAACGCTATACTACGCTCACGATGGGTGCACTTGCCCATATGTGTGTTTAGTGTTAGTAAAATATCGTGTTTTATAAATTTAAAACTTGGCTAAAATAAGTGTTAAAGGGGCTTAAAATATACACCTAATATATATAACACTTCGCACGCATCAATATCCCTCAGGATATTGAAGATCAATTGACTAATTTTTTGAAATCCAGGATGTCAACATTCGCATGGAAGCACGAGGATATGACAGGTATTTCCAAGGATATTATAACACATAAGCTCGGTATTGACAGGTCATTCAAGCCTGCCCAACAAAAGAGAAGGAAGTTTGCTCCGGAGCGAAATATGATTATTCAAGAAGAAGTAGAAAGGTTATTGAAATCCAAAATGATCAGAGAGGTCAAGTTTCCAAGATGGCTAGCAAATGTAGTTGTAGTGCAGAAGAAAAATGGGAAATGGAGTTTGTGTGGATTACACAGACTTGAACAAAGCCTGTCCCAAAGACCCATTTCCTCTTCCTCATATTGACTCAATGGTGGATGCTACTGCCGGCCATGAGATGTTAGCCTTCATGGATGCATCCTCAGGATTCCAGCAGATCTAAATGGAACCTTCAGACCAGGAGGATACTGCCTTCATGACACCAACAGGTATTTATTGTTACACTATTATGCCCTTTGGTTTGAAGAATGCAGGAGCAACATATCAAAGATTGGTAAACATGATGTTCAAAGACAAGCTGGGGGACACTATGGAGGTGTACATCGATGACATGGTAGTAAAATCCAAAAAGGCTGAGGATCATCTCCAGGATATTAAGGGAGCATTTGATATCCTGGATCAGTATAACATGAAGCTGAATCCTGCCAAGTGCCATTTCGGAGTGGGGGCAGGAAAGTTTCTAGGATATATGGTGACTAAAAGAGGGATAGAAGCAAGCCCAGAACAGATCAAAGCCATCTTGGATATCAAATCACCTTCTAACATGAAAGATGTTCAAAGGCTGACAGGACGAGTAGCAGCATTGAACAGATTTATCTCAAGATCCTCAGAAAAATGCAAGGAATTTTAGGATATATTGAAGAAGAACAAGAAGTTCAAATGGGGAATGAAGCATGACGCAGCCTTGCAGGATTTCAAGCAGTATCTTTCAACTGCACCTCAATTGATGAAGCCTGAAAATGGTGAACCATTATCCCTATACCTCGCAGTATCAGGGAATGCTGTAAGTGCTGTCCTTGTAAAGGATCATGAAGGTCAGCAATATCCTGTCTATTATGTTAGCAAAAGTTTGTTAGATGCTGAAACTAGATATTCTCATTTAGAAAAACTAATATTAGCCCTAGTTATGGCATCAACAAAACTTAGACATTACTTCGAGACACACAGGATTCATGTTAAAACCAATTATCCTGTTAAAAATGTGCTTAGAAAACCTGAGATGTCAGGTAGAATGGGTAAGTGGTCAGTAAAGTTGAGTGCTTATGACTTAGTATATGAACCTAGAAATGCCATAAAGTCATAGGCTCTAGCCGACTTTGTGGCTGATTTTAGTAGTGATATTCAAAACGATGTGGACCTAGAAGTTCAACAACTAGGAGAAACCTTAGAATCCTGGACAATGTATACTGATGGTGCATCAAATGTGAGAGGTGTAGGTTTGGGTATACTACTAAAATCGCCACAGGGGGACATATTACCCCAGGCTATTAGATGTGAGTTTCCTGCCACTAATAATGAAGCAGAATATGAAGCTTTAATTGCAGGATTAGAATTGGCTAAGAGCATGAATATTAAGAGTTTACAAGTATTTGTTGATTCCTTGTTAATTACTAATCATTTTAATGGGACCTACGCAGTTAAAGGTGAGAAGTTGATCGAGTATCTAGAAATTCTCAAAAAATTCGCAGGATATTTCGATATTTTTACACTTGAACAGGTACCAAGAGAGGATAATGCTGAAGCTGACGCCCTGGAAAATCTAGGATCATCAGTCAGGATACCAGAAAGGACCCGAATACCAATATTACATATCCTGTATCCTGCAACGGATCCTCAGGATAAGGAAGTAGTAAGTGTTCAGGATCCTGATAATGAGTATCCTGAGAAGGATCCTAAGTACTGGAAGGCTCCAATCATAAGATATCTCATGGAAGGACACATCCCAAAGGATGAAAATCCTAAGGCCTTTAGTATGAAGGTATCACGATTCACTATTATAAATAATGTTTTGTATAAGAAATCTCTTGTAGGACCATATCTGAGGTGCTTGGAGGATCCCGAAACTAAAGAAGTGCTTCAGGATATACACGAAGGGGATTGTGGTAACCATACTAGGGGCAGGTCAATATTCTCAAAGGTATTAAGAACAGGATACTATTGGCCTACGATGAGAAAAGATGCTGCAGAATATGCTCGAAGATGCGATGCGTGTCAGAGACACAGTAATATATTACATTAACCTGCTGAGCCATTATATCCTATAGCTTCCCCTTGGCCATTTATGAAGTGGGGAATGGACATAGTGGGGAAATTGCCGAAAGCTCCGGGAAAAAAGTCTTTATGCTGGCAATGACTGACTATTTTTCTAAATGGGTCGAAGCTGAAGCATTTGTTCAAGTTAGAGACCAAGAAGTAGTATCCTTCATAAAAAGGAATATCCTGACTAGGTTTGGAGTACCAGCCGAGATTATTTGTGACAATGGATCTCAGTTTATAAGTAAGAGGACCATTGAGTTTTGCAAAAGTTGGGGAATCAAAATGGTCACATCTACTCCGGTACATCCTCAAGCAAATGGACAAGCAGAATCCTCGAACAAGATAATCGTCAACAACCTGAAAAAGAGACTAGGAGCTAAAAAAAGAAGATGGGCAGAAGAACTACCCTTTGTTTTGTGGGCTGATAGAACCACAATAAAGAGTGCAACTAGCCAGACTCCATTTTCCTTAGTATTTGGGGCAGAAGCGGTGATCCCAACAGAAATGGTAGTACCGACAACAAGATCTAACCTCCGGGATCCTGAGCAGAATCCTGAAGCTTTGTGCCAAGAATTGGACACTGTGGACGAGACAAGAGACACAGCAAAGCTAAGGATGGCAGCATACCAACAGAGGATATCCAGAGCATATAACAAGAATATAAGGACTAGAAGATTTCAAGTTGGGGATTGGGCATTAAGAAAGGCTTTTCAAAATACTAATAATCCTGCCGATGGAAAATTAGCTCCAAAGTGGGAAGGACCATATGAGGTTGAATCAGAATATGGCAAAGGAGCATACCGACTCAAGAATATGGAGGGAGATATGCTGCCAAGATCCTGGAATGCTATACACTTAAAGCTCTATTTCAAGTAAGGTTAGAATTTAATTTCTAACTCGGGATGGTATGGATTCTATCTCTTTTAAATATATTTGAATTTGTTTATTATTTCGAACCCAATATTGACTTAAGCATCGGAGGGGTGTTAGCCAAGCTAACACCCACCTTAGTTTGAGGTTATTTTGCAGAATATGCCTCAGGATATAGCTCCAGGATACACGCTCAGGATATTTCGAAAGATTAGAGGATTGGCCCCCTCTCTCACGTATAAGGGATTCTAATTCCTTCAAAGGTTTAAAGGTATTCACATTTCTTACGAATTGGGTTTAAACACCCCGCCTGGAGCGCAAGTTATCTAGGGATAGTTCAAGGTAGCGGGACCAGTTCATGTAAAAGTGGCTGACAATTTCGTTACT
This sequence comes from Helianthus tuberosus, assembly GCA_030545235.1. Classification (NCBI taxonomy): domain Eukaryota; kingdom Viridiplantae; phylum Streptophyta; class Magnoliopsida; order Asterales; family Asteraceae; genus Helianthus; species Helianthus tuberosus. The sequence continues at coordinate 75,258,781 of CM060437.1, forward strand.
ATTGGCTATATCCTGGATCCTAAAGGTATATGAGGATTAATCACTGATGTGCACAAAATGCAACATATAAATTACATCAATTGTGGCATAAAACTAACCCTTTTTTAGTACTAATGTTGGAAAAAAGTGTGCTTTTGTCTTCCTTTTGTATTTTCAGGATTAAATGAGCTCAAATTAACAAAAGAAGCAAAAAGGCAGCAAAATCTAACATAAATACAAGAAAAGGAACAAACGTGGCATGCCCGACCCCACGAAAGCATCTTCCCAAGCAAAAACAAGAGAACAGAAGGCTGAACACGCCCCGTGCTCAGTGAACACGGGGGCGTGCCCAAGTACCAGCAGAAAAGACAAAGCTGTAGAAGCTTCTATCGCCCACCACGGGGTCGTGCTCAGTGGACACGGGGTCGTGGTCAACTCTAAGATTCGCAGAATCTGGGGAAATCTTGATAGTACAGATTTGCTTCTGCACACGGGGGCGTGCCCAGTGGAAACGGGGGCGTGGTCAACTGATGCAGACAAACTGCAATTAATGAAGAAAGAGAAGGATGCTGGACACGGGGCCGTGCCCAATGGACACGGCGCTGTGCCCGAGCTGCTGTTCAGGCTATAAATAGGGGTGCTTGGCTCAATTGCAAACCTTCCCTTGGCACACCACCTCTCTCACACTTCACCCACCACCTACCACCACCATAACACCACCATCATCCATTGTCCATTGTCCATTGTCCATTGTCCATTGTCCATCATAGAGTGTGTGAGTCGTCTCGGGATCCAAGATTGATTGTAAGAGTTCTTGACAATCAAGGCCATGTTTGCCTAAGTCTCTTACATCACTTGGTGAAGACAAAGTGTCTAGTGTAATACTTTTTATTTTTAATCTTTTCACACTTTTTACTTGGTTATGTATTAATGAATTTAATAACTAGTTTCTTATGTTGAAGGTGATTTTTCCTTATCGTTTGTCCGTGGTGTCTTGGAATTATTTTACTGTCTATATAAAATAAAAGATTTTCACCATTCATATCTCCACGGTCTATATGGAGGTATGTTGGCTACCTGGTCGGGGGTTAAGGGAAGGGTTTGGTAAAAGTCTTGCCTTATTCAGTGTATAGATCATGCAAGGACCTGGGTCAAATTTAGTAGAACCTCCTTCAATACTTTACGGTATTGGATGGCGAGGGTCCAAACTCTTTGATCCCGTCATATGTAAGCTACTATTAATACTTTAAACCGGCTACTTAGGACCGTATCCCTGCTGACTCAGACTACTTAGCAAAGGGTAACGTCACCTTCAAAAGAGGGGCCTACCATAATATGCATTAATAACTTAATTCATTATCTTTCAATAATCCGACCCTTTAGGATTGTATCGTTGCTGACTCAAACTACTGGGTTGAGGGTAACGTTGTAACACCCCAAATTTCCACGTGTCACCGGTGGGCCCGGTGGGGAATATCGTGACGTGGTTGGCAACATAATAGTCAAACAACACAATATATAAATGCACAGCGGAAGCAAAAGATAATTATTATTACATTCCGAATATAAAGTAATATCCAGTATTACAACGGAAAGTAAAGGATCCACAGGCGGATCTTTAAACATATCATTTGTTCAACAGACTTTAGACGCCTAGAACTTGCAAGATTCCTTATTAGCGCCCTGAGCTTCCAGCCAATTTCATTCAGTACCTGTCACTTAACCTTTTTGGAAAATACGTCAGTTTTCACTAGTAAATACACTCAACCGACTCATTTGAAAAGAGTTTAAGGAAATTGGTTTGAATGCACGTGGCACAAAATATCTTTTATAATTTGATTAAAATGCACAGAGGCAAAATTAACCTTTTTAAATTGGGAAAATTATTTGTATATAATCTTGTATACAGTTTTACTTATTTGTCGTCCGTTAGGGCCGGTTTGTAGGGCCGGACTAGATTAACTGACACGCCACAGGTATAATGCCCACAGGCTATCATCCTCTAAGTGGATTACCAGTTCCGGTATAATGCCCACAAGGATGATACCTCGGAGTGGATTACCAGTTTTTACATAATGCAGCTGTCAGGTGTATGCCTACACCCCGTGCTTAGGTCGTGGCCATTTCGTAAAATGATGCCAAGGATATCCGGGACACGGTCATTAACCCCCAAAGGCCATACACCAAATAATACATATTAAACGGGTTGTAAGTACATCAATCACAATACGATTTAAATAACTACACACCCGACCAAGTGGTACATTTATAGTGCCGTATCCCAAGCCCGTATAGGGAAAATAAGTTAAGAGTATTTACCTGAGCTAGCTCCTGTCTTAAATAGTAAGAATTTAATAACTCAGCCGTATTCACTTAAGTAAGCGTAGGTACCATTTACATGAATGCTCTAGTCTGGAATGATGGTATAAATAACCAATTAGAATGCTAACGGGTCTTTAATTTAGCCTAAGCTTAGACCGGTTAGTCTTAAGGGAATATACGGTTCAGACGCATGATTAAGCGAAGACCGGAATAGAATGTGGTTTAGACCCGACGAGTTTGAAGACTTGTCTTAAATGGGTCTTCCATACACATTCTGGATTTTGAGATAAAACCAATAAGGTTTGACCCGTTTTGGCTAATTTATGTAAACTTGTTACATAAACCGAACCGTACGCGTAATAAGCGTGACGGGTATTCATGAGAGCCATATACAGGTTTCCTAAGTTAATTATTCCTCAAATATGTTGTGACATCAGTAAGATGTCTTTCATTATGCCCGAAACGTATATAATTACAAACTAGGCCCCGTAGGGGTAGTTTGGTCATTTAAAAGGTTATAAAAGAGTTTAATTATTTACCTGAGTTACAGGTCTGATATAATCAGCAAAAATACTTATTTTGATAAATTATAACAGTAGGTTAAAGTATATATGTGAATTTACCAAGTATAAACAAACTATGCACCGTAGGGGCATTTTGGTAATTTCACATAAGCCGTAAAGCTCAAAACTGAAGTCTGAGTTCAACAACTTTTGCTTACTGTTAAAATATTATAATTTGCCTCAAATATCAGTAGGTATCACCCTCGGTATGTTTAAAATAGTTTTAGTACATACTATGCGTTAATAACGCTTAATTAGGCGATTAGAAGCCATTTCCGGGTTTGATACATAAAGCTGATATTTTTATACTTCCAGGAGGCTTAAAATAATTTATTTAACATATCTAATCAGTAGAAAAAGGTTTGGAGTCGTTTAGATATGTAAAACTCATTTTATGGCCCGTAAGGGCAAAACCGACAATTACCGGATTAAGCCTACGACTACTAGTTATGCTCAGCCTAAAATTAATTAAAAATCTTCAAAAATCCCAAAATAATATATTAGATCATTGGGTATTAAGTTTGATACCAAAAAGTAGGCTTAACTAGGCTATACGCTAATTTCGCCGTTTTATTAACATAAAGCGTTCATTTTACGCTAACGAGCATAACTCTTAATCTACACCTCAAACTGATGTCAAACTTTGCATACAAGTTTATATATCAGTAATTAAAGTTTCTACTCTTTTACATTTCCAAAAATCACGTTTTAAGATAATAAGGGCATAATGGTCAACATATGAGCAATTAACGGAAACGCGTAACGAATGGGTCAATCAATGAACCAACCACAGAGGGTTGTGCTAACATGTAGCCTGGTCCTAAATAAGCTCTAAGACATTTTCAAATCATACTAAAGCGGGTCAGAACTGAAGGTCAAAGTGAAAGTCAAACTATGTGACTTTCGGTTCCGAACCGGGTCTAAACAGGAAATTGTCGGGTTGAACATGCTTAGACATGTTCTTACATTGATTACTAAGCTATATCAATGACAAAACAGATTGTACGCCATCTAGATTGCTAATTATGCGTTTGATGCTTCTGTTGACTTTTTCGGATTAACTTTGACCCGACAAACGATCTTGTTAGAGTGTAATACAGAGGGTGCCCTTTTAAGGGTTTAATGCCCACATAAATACCAACTTATAACTACTCTTGATTCGACTAATCACTGGACCATTTGTGATTAATCTTAAAGCTAACCGTTAATTACGACGGTTTGACTTTTAAGCTAAAACTAGGCTAAAACTTAATCGAGGAAGGTCAAGGGTACTTACAAGGTTCCTATGCACATGTAGGGATGTCTTGGATCTGCTCCTAAGCTCCAGAAATGCTCCACAAATGCAGATGAAGGTGGATGATCAAATGTTGCAACTAATGGTCTTATTTATAGTGTTTAGATCACCATAACTTGTTGACATCTAAGTCTATCAATGACCACAACTCTTCAACAAGTGTCCCTAAGTGTTTAGGGGTTATTTAGGGGGCTCTTGGAAGGGTTTAAGGGCAACACATGGCGTTTAGAATGCTGAACAGGTGAAAAAACAAGTTTCTGCATCTGGGAGGCTGAGGCGGCCCGCTTGAGGTGCTAAAGCGGGCCGCATGGGCCTTCTGATCAGCTTTTTCATTTTTTTAGTTTCCACATCTCGTCCCTTGGCTCTTCGGAAGGTCAACTAGCATTATTACTTGCAATTTGACCCATTATTATTTACCTACAAGGGCTTTAGAACTTATACCCACTTTGCCAAGTCCCTGGACACTTTCGGTTAACCCGAAAAGTCTTAACTTTCAATGTTTACGCTTTAACCATCACACACGAATTTGATCATAACTTTCTCATACGATAACGAAACTTTATGAAATTTATATCGCGCATTCTAGTGAGCATAATTTACAGTTACAAAGCTTCGGGTTTGTCAAAAGGTCACTCAGAGGTATAACTTTAAACATGTTGACACATTTAACCCCTGTAGTTTGTAATCTCTCACTTTTAGCCTCGTATGATCCATGATTTATTCGTTTGATGTTGTAAACATCATGTAGGGTTATTATGAAGTATATTTATTCACTGTTGACATTTAGAACCCGTAAAATCACATACTTTCCATGTTTGTCAACTTTAGTCCTTTTATAACATTCTTTCACACGTTCAAGCTTTATGACACGTGTCAACACATTATAGGACGTGAAATTTTCGAGGTGTTACATCCTCACCCCCTTAAAATAAATCTCGACCCGAGATTTACTGAAATAAATAAGGGTACTTTTCTTTCATCGTGGATTCAACCTCCCACGTGAATTCGGGTCCTTTACGGGCATCCCTATAGGCACATGCTTCCTTCGAAGCTTCTTTACCTGTCGATCTTCAATCGACAAAGGTTTTTCCACAAATTTTAAGCTCTCGTCTATATGCACATCTGTATGGGGTATCACCAGTGATTCGTCAGCGAAACACTTCTTTAGATTGCAGATGTGGAACACATTGTGAATTCCACTGAGCTCTTCCGGTAAGTTTAACTTATAGGAAACTGACCCGATACGTTCGATAACCTCGAAAGGTCCTATGTATCTCGGGCTTAGCTTGCCTTTCTTACCAAACCGCATCACTCCCTTCCAGGGTGATACTTTTGTTGAACCTTATTCCTTAACAAGAATTTAGGAGGTTTGTTATTTTCATAATCCTTAATTTTCTGCCGAATACTGGCATCTTACTGATGATTATGAATTTGTGTGATCTTATTGATTGTCTATAATGCAACTTTCAGATCTTGATGTTTGGACTTACCAAGCTATTATCCTATCAATGGACGTTTAACATTCCATCTATACAAGGTCTTCAAGGGAGTAGCCTTGATACTTATATGACAGCTATTATAGAAAAGCTTATCTTAAGGTGAGATGGTTATTCCAACCATCGCTCAAAAATAAATTTTTAAGAAATAGCTAATCTTTACAGTTAGTCGAACAAATCGATGATCCTGGGCAGCTGATGGCGATTCTTAATCGTTGCCTAATTAGGGTTGCGGTAAACAATGCCTTAGCAAAATGAACCGTCTTTCATAATTTACTATGCCGAATTCTCAGGATATTGAGTTTGGCTTTATGAACCTATATCTTAAAACTTACCTAACCAGGGTTTTCGATTCTGCCAATAATGGTACTAGCTGTCTTGGGGATTTCATAATAATGCAGCCCTAAATGGGATATTAAACTTAACTCTACCTGCCTCCCAGGGGTAAACAGGGTAATCTTAGGAGAAGATAATCAAGGTACAAGAAGGTTACAGAGATTTCCATATCCCAGGCTCCAGTCCACTCATCATTGCTTGTGTCATATAAGTGACACATTTATGTTACTAGTCCATGAATTCCTTAATCGGGAATAATTACTTGGAAAATTTCATTTTGGACATCTTCTTTGAATACTATTAGTTGACTTTAGTTCCATATGATCATTGGGATATCTTTGTGATCCCATGCATTAAACCTCCATACTGATCAGGCATGGAAGCAATCTATGGAACTTATTAAGATACACCAATCCTCATATAGCGCTTTTGTCATACCATTTGGTATTCGAAATCGATAGAGATTAAAGAGATATCAACTATATGTTCTTATATTTAATCAGAATAGAAATTTTCACAAACTAGGCACCTAGATCGGTTGGCTAGGCGCGCGAAAGGGTGCGGCCTAGACCCAGGTTCGATTCCGGGGACGGCCAGTTCCACCATTTTTTTATGTTTAATATTAATTAATCGTACGGATACATGTAATTATGAGGGTTGTCTCATAAGGAGTCTTGATAATTAATCGCTTCTTATCACCCACAATATGGGCTTGATTTTTAAGGTAACCGATCGATTTTTATCACTATATTGAGTCCTTATATTTAACGGAACTAGGACATCGAAAAACTGATTCCGAATGAATATAATAATGCTGAAGCAGTCTCTGAGGTATACAGGCTTCTTACTGAACTTACGTTGCTTTTTATTAGGCCTGTACTTGCTCTCTTTCCCAGATTTCTGGGAGTTATCCTCCTTCTTTGGTTCATCCTTCATATTTGAAGTGTGAATATAGCTCTCCTCATGAGCAATTAAACATGGTTTTTGAATGAGATTTAGAGCGAGAAGCATTCGGCTCTTTGGATTGTCTCATGACCTTTTCCCATGATCCCTCCAACTGCTGCGTCAACCACAGCCTGGAGATTAACTCCATTAGTATTGAGGTTTACATTTGTAGTTTTTATTTACATTCGTCGCATTATCAATGGCGCGATTGACGGTTGTCTTATCCGAGTTTATCATACTCGAGATTTTGTTCCTATTGTCAGGTGAATCCTTTACTTAGTTGTAATCCAACATCTGCTATTCATTACCCTGATGGCCTTAACATATACTAACCATGGTCTCATCAAACTATACTGGCCAATAAGGCATTATCATTCTTAATGAATGTTATTTTAAAAATATATCAATATCACTTAGCCTAGGTCACAAAAGACCATCAATGGCATTTGAGGGTTGGACCTAGTCCATCACCTCTTTGACAGGGGATCAAAATGTCACATCTGTCTTTAATATACTGATGAATTTGGATAGTTTGAAAGTTTGCCATAAGGGTATCAGAAAAGAGTGATTTCTAATAGATATTAAATATCAATATAGGATTTGTTGGAGCATTTTCTAAAGTATCATCGGTCAATTTCTACCTCGCATTAAGTGACCGGAGTCTTAATCAGGCGGAGACAATAGTTCTCAACATTTATCATTCATTACAGAGTCATATGTGCCAGTATCAAAATAAAATTCATGCCTAAACTGTTTGATATGAAAAGGTATCTGCTATATAGTTATCATTCTGCATCATCTCCTTGGCGTTCGTATGGAAGACTCATGCGTTTGCTTTCTTGGCCTCTTCAGTCTTCTTTGCGTACTTAGGGCAGTTGGTCTTTATGTGCCCCTTCTCATTGCAATTGTAGCAGGTGGCATCTTTAATCTTCCTGCATTCTACAGTCTTGTGCTCCTTAGACTTGCATAACCCACATGCAGGTGATTCAGACTTAGAATTGGATTCAGATATGCACTTTCCAAAGTGGCGTCTTTGACAAGTCGTGCACTTTGGCTTCTCCTCTGTTCGCTGACTGTTCCTTCCAAATCCAGACTTCTTAGAATCAGTGTTTCCCTTGTGCTTCTTCTCTGACCCTCGTGAGTTATCATCCTCACGATTCCTCTTACTTTCTTCAGATTTCTTTAGCGATCTCAATCTGACCGCATCTAAAGTAAGGGATAAGGAAATGTCAGCTACTGATCTGAAAGTCGCTGGCCGAGAAGCTTTTACGCTTGCCTTGATCTCGGGGGCTAAACCACCGATAAAACGAGCTATCCGTTTTGGTTCCGGGGTTACCAGGTATGGAACCAACCGAGACATGGTGTTGAAGCTCGTTAGGTAAGCTTGACAGTCGAGGTTTGTCATCACCAAGGATAGAAAATCGGACTCTATCTTCTCCACCTCATGCTGAGGGCATAAATTTTCCCTGATAAGGGAAACAAATTGATCCCACGACATATTGTACAGTGGGATTTTCCCGGTGGCTTGAATCAAAGATCTCCACCATGCTAAAGCTTCACCCTTGAAAGACTGCGACACAAACTTGACCACGTCTCGCTCAGCGCATCCGCTGATATCAACAACCGTATCCATCTCATCCAGCCATGTCATACAATCGATGGCTCCTTTGTCCCCAGTGAAATCCCGGGGTTTGCAGGAAACGAAATATTTATAGGAGCACCCCTTAGCAAGGGGTCCTTTATTCAGTATGACCTGCTGAGATGGAGCACTGTGGTTTGAGGAGTGTCGGTCATCATTTTTCTTCGGGTCGTCGTTATTGGACGGTGGCTTTGAAGGCTGTGTAGATAGGGTCCTACTACGAGTCCCACTATACTCATCATACTGCCTTTCCAAAGCCTGTGTAACTGCGCCGTCTATGATCGCTTTTAATTCCGCACTAGTTAGATTAATTCGGACGTCATTATTAACCTCCGCTGGATGACTATTACCCTCGTCTGAGTTAGCCATTACAATTGAATTGTTGCAGAAAACAAGGACAATAGTTTATTTGGGAGTTTATTATGGAATTGCCCCTTAGGGTAATTCATTAACCATGGTAAACAGAGACCATATTTGGTTAATTTATTAATCAAATTTATTTAGGATTTCTATAATAAGTTATCCTAATTATAAAACAGTAACAGTCTTATTTGTGGCACCAAAGGCCTAGTCACATGGACAATTATAAATTATATGCTAGGATTTCAGAGAATCGAAGCATTTGAGGTTTGAACCAACGTTCATTACCTTTCCTTGACAGGGAGTTGTAGGCTACCACTGTCTTTAGTCCCAGAGGACGTTAATTATAGCCTGTGGGCACTTCATCCATAAGGGATGATTATATAAATAAGGGATTTTAGAATAACCCCAAAAATGACTTATATGATTTTATCGCATCACACTTTGTCAAGCATGTTAATATGCTTTCAAATGTTTAATAAGGATTTGAATCTCTTGAATAGGTTCTACCATCTTGGCCTTGTCTGCAGTGACACTTAAGCTAGGTTTTACCCTTTAGATTCTTTTTAATAATTAACGCAGAAAATTTCTAAATTGAACTGTTAACAAGGATCTGAATCTAATTGTGGAACTACCATCTTGGCCCTGTCTTAATGTGACGTATGGCTAGGTCTCGTCCTTTTTAGATTTTTGCCATTTTATTATAATGGAAGATCTTATAATATAGGAATGATATTTTTTAAACATAATCGTTCCTTTAAAATTTAAACAAGTATATGGTTGCCCTAAACGGGACTTCTGATAAAATGACTTGCCCATGCAAAGGCTAATCAGAAAAATAACAAGGAAGTAATTAAAAGACAATGAAACGAATTTGGATTTGTCTTATGTTCTTGTCTAGACTCAAGAATGTGCAATTGTGTAACTGAGATTAAACGCAAAAGGCTAGCGTTTAATTCACTCAGTGTTGGCTCTGATACCAACCTGTCACACCCCAAATTTCCACGTGTCACCGGTGGGCCCGGTGGGGAATATCGTGACGTGGTTGGCAACATAATAGTCAAAAAACACAATATATAAATGCACAGCGGAAGCAAAAGATAATTATTATTACATTCCGAATATAAAGTAATATCCAGTATTACAACGGAAAGTAAAGGATCCACAGGCGGATCTTTAAACATATCATTTGTTCAACAGACTTTAGACGCCTAGAACTTGCAAGATTCCTTATTAGCGCCCTGAGCTTCCAGCCAATTTCGTTCAGTACCTGTCACTTAACCTTTTTGGAAAATACGTCAGTTTTCACTGGTAAATACACTCAACCGACTCATTTGAAAAGAGTTTAAGAAAATTGGTTTGAATGCACGTGGCACAAAATATCTTTTATAATTTGATTAAAATGCACAGAGGCAAAATTAACCTTTTTAACTTGGGAAAATTATTTGTATATAATCTTGTATATTGTTTTACTTATTTGTCGTCCGTTAGGGCCGGTTTGTAGGGCCGGACTAGATTAACTGACACGCCACAGGTATAATGCCCACAGGCTATCATCCTCTAAGTGGATTACCAGTTTCGGTATAATGCCCACAAGGATGATACCTCGGAGTGGATTACCAGTTTTTACATAATGCAGCTGTCAGGTGTATGCCTACACCCCGTGCTTAGGTCGTGGCCATTTCGTAAAATGATGCCAAGGATATCCGGGACACGGTCATTAACCCCCAAAGGCCATACACCAAATAATACATATTAAACGGGTTGTAAGTACATCAATCACAATACGATTTAAATAACTACACACCCGACCAAGCGGTACTTTTATAGTGCCGTATCCCAAGCCCGTATAGGGAAAATAAGTTAAGAGTATTTACCTGAGCTAGCTCCTGTCTTAAATAGTAAGAATTTAATAACTCAGCCGTATTCACTTAAGTAAGCGTAGGTACCATTTACCGGAATGCTCTAGTCTGGAATGATGGTATAAATAACCAATTAGAATGCTAACGGGTCTTTAATTTAGCCTAAGCTTAGACCGGTTAGTCTTAAGGGAATATACGGTTCAGACGCATGATTAAGCGAAGACCAGAATAGAATGTGGTTTAGACCCGACGAGTTTGAAGACTTGTCTTAAATGGGTCTTCCATACACATTCTGGATTTTGAGATAAAACCAATAAGGTTTGACCCGTTTTGGCTAATTTATGTAAACTTGTTACATAAACCGAACCGTACGCGTAATAAGCGTGACGGGTATTCATGAGAGCCATATACAGGTTTCCTAAGTTAATTATTCCTCAAATATGTTGTGACATCAGTAAGATGTCTTTCATTATGCCCGAAACGTATATAATTACAAACTAGGCCCCGTAGGGGTAGTTTGGTCATTTAAAAGGTTATAAAAGAGTTTAATTATTTACCTGAGTTACAGGTCTGATATAATCAGCAAAAATACTTATTTTGATAAATTATAACAGTAGGTTAAAGTATATATGTGAATTTACCAAGTATAAACAAACTATGCACCGTAGGGGCATTTTGGTAATTTCACATAAGCCGTAAAGCTCAAAACTGAAGTCTGAGTTCAACAACTTTTGCTTACTGTTAAAATATTATAATTTGCCTCAAATATCAGTAGGTATCACCCTCGGTATGTTTAAAATAGTTTTAGTACATACTATGCGTTAATAACGCTTAATTAGGCGATTAGAAGCCATTTCCGGGTTCGATACATAAAGCTGATATTTTTATACTTCCAGGAGGCTTAAAATAATTTATTTAACATATCTAATCAGTAGAAAAAGGTTTGGAGTCGTTTAGATATGTAAAACTCATTTTATGGCCCGTAAGGGCAAAACCGACAATTACCGGATTAAGCCTACGACTACTAGTTATGCTCAGCCTAAAATTAATTAAAAATCTTCAAAAATCCCAAAATAATATATTAGATCAGTGGTTATTAAGTTTGATACCAAAAAGTAGGCTTAACTAGGCTATACGCTAATTTCGCCGTTTTATTAACATAAAGCGTTCATTTTACGCTAACGAGCATAACTCTTAATCTACACCTCAAACTGATGTCAAACTTTGCATACAAGTTTATATATCAGTAATTAAAGTTTCTACTCTTTTACATTTCCAAAAATCACGTTTTAAGATAATAAGGGCATAATGGTCAACATATGAGCAATTAACGGAAACGCGTAACGAATGGGTCAATCAATGAACCAACCACAGAGGGTTGTGCTAACATGTAGCCTGGTCCTAAATAAGCTCTAAGACATTTTCAAATCATACTAAAGCGGGTCAGAACTGAAGGTCAAAGTGAAAGTCAAACTATGTGACTTTCGGTTCCGAACCGGGTCTAAACAGGAAATTGTCGGGTTGAACATGCTTAGACATGTTCTTACATTGATTACTAAGCTATATCAATGACAAAACAGATTGTACGCCATCTAGATTGCTAATTATGCATTTTATGCTTCTGTTGACTTTTTCGAATTAACTTTGACCCGACAAACGATCTTGTTAGAGTGTAATACAGAGGGTGCCCTTTTAAGGGTTTAATGCCCACATAAATACCAACTTATAACTACTCTTGATTCGACTAATCACTGGACCATTTGTGATTAATCTTAAAGTCAACCGTTAATTACGATGGTTTGACTTTTAAGCTAAAACTAGGCTAAAACTTAATCGAGGAAGGTCAAGGGTACTTACAAGGGTCCTATGCACGTGTAGGGATGTCTTGGATCTGCTCCTAAGCTCCAGAAATGCTCCACAAATGCAGATGAAGGTGGATGATCAAATGTTGCAATTAATGGTCTTATTTATAGTGTTTAGATCACCATAACTTGTTAACCCGAAAAGTCTTAAGAACTTATACCCACTTTGCCAAGTCCCTGGACACTTCCGGTTAACCCGAAAAGTCTTAACTTTCAATGTTTACGCTTTAACGCCTCGCACACGAATTTGATCATAACTTTCTCATACGATAACGAAACTTTATGAAATTTATATCGCGCATTCTAGTGAGCATAATTTACAGTTACAAAGCTTCGGGTTTGTCAAAAGGTCACTCAGAGGTATAACTTTAAACATGTTGACACATTTAACCCCTGTAGTTTGTAATCTCCCACTTTTAGCCTCGTATGATCCATGATTTATTCGTTTGATGTTGTAAACATCATGTAGGGTTATTATGAAGTATATTTATTCACTGTTGACATTTAGAACCCGTAAAATCACATACTTTCCATGTTTGTCAACTTTAGTCCTTTTATAACATTCTTTCACACGTTCAAGCTTTATGACACGTGTCAACACATTATAGGACGTGAAATTTTCGAGGTGTTACAAACGTCACCTTCAAAAGAGGGGCCTACTACAGTAACTAAGATAATCTCTTAAAAAGTGCAAAAGTGCGGAAATAATCAAAGGTTACACTAAACACGAGTCAGAGCCAAGTGATTCATCTTGTCTATCTGTTTTTACTTTTCTTTTATTTTCAGCATTTTAGTTAGTTTTTATTTTCTAGTTTAAAAACCTTTTTCTAACATTTTGATTTGATTAGACGTTGAGGATAAACCGGTACTAAAAGCTCTTGTGTCCTTGGACGACCTCGGTATCTTACCAACACTATACTACGCTCACGATGGGTGCACTTGCCCATATGTATGTTTGGTGTTAGTGAAATATCGTGTTTTATAAATTTAAAACTTGACTAACGTGTAAAAAGGGCTTAAAAATATACTTAAAAATATATATACACCACACACGCATCAAGTTTTTGGTGCCGTTGCCGGGGACACAAGGATTTTAAGAAAGTTAGGAATCAACGGCCTAATCGTGTTTCTTAGTTTTCTATTTTTTTAGGATTTTTCTTAGTTTTTCAGTTTCTGCAGATCTCAGCACGGGCCATGCCTGGTCGGATACGGGCCGTGCCCTGCATGATCACTGGCAGTTTTTATTTTCCGTGTTATAGAGAGCTGAGCACGGGGCCGTGTCGGTGCAACACGGGGCCGTGTCCAACTCCCCAGTAACAGGGATCCGGAAAACAATTGATGTACCTCCGACCACGGGCCGTGTTCACTGAGCACGGGGCCGTGGTGAACCTTCTGACCAACGTTCTTTTATGTTTTTATTGCAGGACTTGGAACCCAGGTCCCACATTTGAACTTCCTACGTAGTGTATGAGCTCCAGTTCTAGTAAAGACATAAAAGAACCTCTAGAAGAACCCGAACACTTTCTCAGAAAAACACTTAATGCTAAAAACCAAGAGAAAGTTTCGGGGGACCCACTTCCAATGGCGGACCAGCGTACCCTCATGGATTACTTACCGCCCACAGTAGGTAATCTCGGCGCCGCTATCAATGCGCCGAATGTCGAAGCCAACAACTTCGAACTTCGACCGCATTTGATACAAATGCTTCAAAACTCCGCAACCTTTCATGGGCTTGCGGACGAGGATCCCCATCTACATATTACTAATTTCTTAGAAATACGTGATACCTTTCGGATCAATGGAGCATCAAATGACGCCACCCGCTTTTGAATGTTTCCATTTTCACTAAAAGACCGAGCTAAGGCTTGGCTTAACACCCTTCCAGTTGGTTTGGTAAACACCTGGGATGAACTAGCCCAAAAGTTTCTATATAAGTATTTCCCTCCCGCTAAAACGGCTAAATTAATGACTGAAATTAATACATATTCACAAGAGGATGGGGAATCCCTATATGAAACTTGGGAAAGGTTCGAGGAGCTACTAAGAAAGTGTCCTTGTCACGGTCTTGCGGTATGGCAACAAGTATCCACTTTCTACAATGGGTTGTTGCCACACACAAATGATTCTAGCTCCGGGGGACTTCTAGGTAATCGTCGCCCAAATGAAATATATAATCAAATTGAGGAAATTGCTCAAACCAATTTTCAGTGGCACACTCCCCGAGGCAATAAATCTATTGCCCCGAGCGCCCATAAGGTTGATGAAAGCACTTCTTTACAAGCCCAAATCGAGGCCCTTTCTTCAAAAATCAAAAAGTTAGAAATGGCAAAAACGGCCTCGGTTATGGCTTGTGAGGGGTGTGGTGGACCACATGAAAATTGGAGTTGTATGAAAGAAGTAGATGATCAAACAAAAACGGTAAACTACATTGATAATAGACCTAGGCCGTCGGGTCCCCCAACGGGTACCTACAACCAAGGATGGCGTAACCACCCTAACCTTGGTTGGAGAGATCCCGGCAATAGTAGTAACCAATAAATCCAACGAACTAACTTTCAACAACCACAAAACTTTTCTCAACAACAAGGTGGACGAGAAAGGCTTGAAGATACTATATCTCACCTCATCTATGACACCGAAAAGAAAAACTCGGATCGATTTCAGCAATTGGAATCGAATTTTAGAAATCAACAAGCTAGCATTCAAAATATTGTAAAACAATTAAATCAAGTAGCTCAAAATTTCTCCGAGAGACCACAAGGCGCGTTACCAAGCAATACCGAAACCAACCCAAAAGCTCAAGTAGATCTCATCACATTGAGAAACCGAACCGTGGGTCCCGAGCAGGCTCCATTACCGCCAGCTGAAAGAAGCCAATCCAGCCATACCATAACTCCACCCGCGCCTCAACCAAAAAAGGCTTCTCCACCAATTCAAGAGCCCACTAAGACTCCTCCGGTTCTATACCCCGGTCGGTTAATTCGTCAAAAGACCGATGAGCAATTCGCAAAGTTCGAAAATTTACTAAAACAATTGCATGTTAATATTCCGTTTATCGAAGTCCTAACTCAAATGCCTAAATATTCAAAATTTATGAGGGACTTCCTCACTCATAAAAGGAAAATTGAATCATTGCAATTAGTTAACTTAGGCGAAGAATGCTCCGCCTTAGTACTCAACAAACTCCCACAAAAGAAGATTGATCCTGGAAGCTTCACGATTCCTTGCTCGATTGGGGAATCCCCCATTCGCAATGCACTGGCCGATCTTGGGGCTAGCATCAACCTCATGCCCGCATCAATGTTCAAACAACTCGGCCTAGAAAAAACGAGCCCTACAAAGATGAGCATACAACTTGCCGACAGATACGTCAAGAACCCACAAGGTGTCGCTGAAAATCTATTGGTCAAAGTCGACAATTTTGTCTTCTCGGCCGACTTTGTCATACTAGACATGGAAGAAGACACCGAAGTCCCTCTCATCCTAGGGAGGCCGTTTCTAGCCACAGCCCAAGCAGTGGTAGACATGAATGACAGAACACTAACATTGAAGTTTGGGGACGAGGAAGTGAAGTTTGGGGTTGGAAAGAGAGTAGAAGACGAAGACCCGGTCGACTACATGAAGGTCATAGACTCAAGTTTGGATGACGCTCTCTGACGGTGTAGCATGGGATGCCCAACATCCCACTTGGGTGACATATGACCAGGCTTTGGGTCTAGCCAAGGACTCTTATAAACGTGGCGCACCACGGACGCATTCCGCAGAACTATCCTTAGTTTAGTTTAGATTAATTTTTATGTTTTCTAGTTTAGTTTTAATTTTCAGGAATAAAACACACTTTGGATGGCAAAGGATAACAAGGGAAACTTGGACCAGCACCCTATGCACGAAAACAGGGCCATCCGACAAATTTTCTTCGTTACAGCAAGTTCAGCACGGGCCGTGCCCGCCCAGCACGGCCCCATGCTGCACAGTCTGCAGAAATGCCCAGTTCAGGTAAACTGGACACGGGCCGTGTTCACCCAACACGCCCCCGTGTCCAGACTTCTGTTTCTCTTTTTCAATTTTGTTACTGGCGACTGAACATGGGACCGTGCCCGGAAACCACGGGGTCGTGTCCAGACGCCCAGTAATATAAATTTTTGCTTTTTAACACCTTTTTACACATTCAATGAACCTAAAAACTTATTTTTGGGACACATTGAGGACAATGTGTAATTTAAGTGTGGGGGGGGGGGGGATGCTAAAACCTTGAATCTTGCAAGTCCTAATAACAAGCCTTACACAAAACTCTATTGGAACCGCTAATCACCCCAAATTTTTTCAAAAAAAAAAATAGGTTTAACTCGGGAAATTCAAGTTCTAAAAAAGGTTATATTTTTACAAATTTACAACCGATAGCGTCGTGATAAAAAGAACCAACATAAGAAAATTATGAAACGACATGACAAGCTTAGTTAAATTTTGATTATATATACTAGATCACATAAAAACCCGTTCCCACAAAAGTGAGTTTTGAGCCTTTATTGAGCATACAAATACATATCATTAAACTAAATGCTCATTTTTCGTTTCTTGTGTGAATAGCCGCTTGGTTCTTACAACTCCAAAACTTGCCACGACGATACATTCCCAGTCCTTACCAACTTAAACCCGAGTAAGTAAATGTTGGAGGCATTAGGACTAACCCTTTTTATTTCTACACCATTTTTTTATACCACCTACCCAAAATTCCCCTAGTTAACCCCTTTGAGCCTAAACCTTTTCATTTCATAACCCAAACCAAACACCCTTTCACCCACCAAAACCTTTTGATTTTTAACCATTTGTTTTAGTAACAAGCTCGGTTTCTCGTATGACTTAAAAAAAATATTTGTAGAAGATGAAGCAAAAGAGAAATAAACAAACAAGTTTATCAAAAATAACTTTGTTTGAATAAAGGCTTCATCAAAAAAAATATTTGCAAAAATAAAAAGTCTTACGAAAACCGACGCTTTTTACGCTTTTCGCCCTTTTACTAACCACTAACCCAACCACCTACCTTTAACCCAAGCCTAACCCTTCACCCAAAAGTCTTCTTGATATTTACAAAGGTATATAGTTAAAAAGGAGGAGGATTGATTGCTTGGCAAGCCTATGGTAGGAGTAAGTTCCATGGCGCTCTCGAGTGATTCACTAAAATACGTCTTCGGCCGAGTGTTGAGTGATCCCCGTGAGGTATGTGAACATGTATATAAATGGAATTTTAAAGAGGCATGTTATGCCCTAATAAGTAATTTATCTTATGAAATGTTTTAAATAAATCATGACGAATAGGATTGTAAATAAATAAAAATAAAACTTAATATGGAGGGAGATATGCTGCCAAGATCCTGGCAAAGGAGCATACCGATTCAAGAATATGGAGGGAGATATGCTGCCAAGATCCTGGAATGCTATACACTTAAAGCTCTATTTCAAGTAAGATTAGAATTTAATTTCTAACTCAGGATAGTATGGATTCTATCTCTTTTAAATATATTTGAATTTGTTTATTATTTCGAACCCAATACTGACTTAAGCATCGGAGGGGTGTTAGCCAAGCTAACACCCACCTTAGCTTGAGGTTATTTTGCAGAATATGCCTCAGGATATAGCTCCAGGATACACGCTCAGGATATTTCGAAAGATTCGAGGATGGCCCCCTCTCTCACGTATAAGGGATTCTAATCCCTTCAAAGGTTTAAAGGTATTCACATTTCTTACGAATTGGGTTTAAACACCCCGCCTGGAGCGCAAGTTATCTAGGGATAGTTCAAGGTAGCGGGACCAGTTCATGTAAAAGTGGCTGACAATTTCGTTACTATTGGCTATATCCTGGATCCTAAAGGTATATGTGGATTGATCACTGATGTTCACAAAATGCAACATATAATTTACATCAATTGTGGCATAAAAGTAACCCTTTTTTAGTACTAATGTTGGAAAAAGTGTGATTTTGTCTTCCTTTTGTATTTTCAGGATTAAATGAGCTCAAATTAACAAAAGAAGCAAAAAGGCAGCAAAATCTAACATAAATACAAGAAAAGGAACAAATGTGGCATGCCCGACCCCACGACAGCATCTTCCCAAGCAAAAACAAGAGAACAGAAGGCTGAACACGCCCCGTGCTCAGTGAACACGGGGGCGTGTCCAAGTACCAGCAGAAAAGACAAAGTTGTAGAAGCTTCTATAGCCTACCACGGGGTCGTGCTCAGTGGACACAGGGCCGTGGTCAACTCTAAGATTCGCAGAATCTGGGGAAATCTTGATAGTACAGATTTGCTTCTGCACGCGGGGGCGTGCCCAGTGGACACGGGGGCGTGGTCAACTAATGCAGACAAACTGCAATTAATGAAGAAAGAGAAGGATGTTGGACACAGGACCGTGCCCAATGGACACGGGGCCGTGTCCGAGCTGCTGTTCAGGCTATAAATAGGGGTGCTTGGCTCAATTGCAAACCATCTCTTGGCACACCACCTCTCTCACACTTCACCCACCACCCACCACCACCATAACACCATCATCCACCACCATCATCCATTGTCCATCATAGAGTGTGTGAGTCGTCTCGGGATCCAAGATTAATCGTAAGAGTTCTTGACAATCAAGGCCATGTTTGCCTAAGTCTCTTACATCACTTGGTGAAGACAAAGTGTCTAGTGTAATACTTTTTATTTTTAATCTTTTCGCACTTTTTACTTGGTTATGTATTAATGACTTTAATAACTAGTTTCTTATGTTGAAGGTGATTTTTCCTTATCGTTTGTCTGTGGTGTCTTGGCATTATTTTACTGTCTATATAAAATAAAAGATTTTCACCATTCATATCTCCACGGTCTATATGGAGGTATGTTGGCTACCTAGTCGGGGGTTAAGGGAACGGTTTGGTAAAAGTCTTGCCTTGTTCAGTGTAAAGATCCTGCAAGGACCTGGGTCAAATTTAGTAGGACCTCCTTCAATACTTAACGGTATTGGATGGCGGGGGTCCAAACTCTTTGAACCCCTCATATGTAAGCTACTATTAATACTTTAACCCGGCTACTTAGGACTGTATCCCTACTGACTCAGACTACTTAGCCGAGGGTAACGTCACCTTCAAAAGAGGGGCCTACCATAATATGCATTAATAACTTAATTCATTATCTTTCAATAATCCGACCCTTTAGGATTATATCCTTGCTGACTCAAACTACTGGGTTGAGGGTAACGTCACATTCAATAGAGGGGCCTACTACAATAACTAAGATAATCTCTTAAAAAGTGCAAAAGTGCGGAAATAATCAAAGGTTACACTAAACACGAGTTGGAGCCAAGTGATTCATCTTGTCTATCTGTTTTTACTTTTCTTTTATTTTCAGCATTTTAGTTAGTTTTTATTTTCTAGTTTAAAAACCTTTTTCTAACATTTTGATTTGATTAGACGTTGAGGATAAATCGGTACTAAAAGCTCTTGTGTCCTTGGACGACCTCGGTATCTTACCAACACTATACTACGCTCACGATGGGTGCACTTGCCCATATGTGTGTTTGGTGATAGTGAAATATCGTGTTTTATAAATTTAAAACTTGACTAACGTGTAAAAATGGCTTAAAAATATACTTAAAAATATATACACACCACACACGCATCAATCACCCTCTCTCATGAAAGGGTATTTTCATACTCTCTAAGGTTTAAAGGTTTTCACCTTTCTAAGTCTTGGAGTTTATACACTCCCGCCTGTAGCGCATGAAAATCAGGGTTTATCCCCAGGATATTAAGGGTTTATCCCCAGGATATTCAGGATTTATCCACAGGAAAGATAAAGTACGACTATGTTTGCATTCCTAAATTTTCAAATATGTTGCACACAGGGGACATACATTATACAATTCAAAGGATGGATTCAAACTTATAAATGTGCAATGGCGACATTCCTGAGTTTTTTACTAAAATAGTGCTAATATCAAGCATTTAATCAAAACTAATGCTGCTCTCAGAATTATTTCACAAATGGTGCCAATGCCATTACTTATGGTGATTTTTGTTGAAAGTTGTAGGTTGTTCAGCTTTTCTGATGAACTTGCAGCTTTTAAAGAGAATTTGCAGGTCCTAACATTTGTCCAGCAAGCTTATCAGCTACCAATCATGGAACGTACCTTATCAGCCATTGATATTGGCGATTTCCTGCAATAAAAGCCAATATTAATGGAGAATTGTACTACAGCCATTACAAATGGCGAAAAGCTGCATATTTTGCCAATATAAATGGCGAATTCCTACAAAAGCACCCAAACCTTGTACCTTGTTGCCATTATCAATGGACCAATATGCAGAAAATGCCATTTAAAATGGCGAAAAGGGACCAATATGCAGAAACTTCCATTTAAAATGGCAATGTGTGCAGAAAAGTAAAAAAATCGCCGCTCATAATGGATATTGGTGCAGTACTTTTCAGGTTTTGTGCAGAAAACTTAACTTTTCACCAATAATATTGGATACTTAGCTACTTTTCGCCATTTTAAATGGAACATGTGCAGAAAAAAGTTAACTTTTCTCCATTTTAAATGGAAGATGTGCAGAAAATTGGCAGAATTCGCCATTAGTAATGGAACATGTGTAGTAGTGGCTCTCTGTACATGATTAAAAGTTTTGCCATTTGTAATGGCATTTGTGCAGGGAAATTCAATATTTTGCCATTCAAAATGGCATTTGTACAGGAAAGTCAATGATGGTAACGGCTGAAAGTTCCCGGGCATTGATTGGTCTGCAATTCCCTGCAAAAAGCCTGCTATATCCTGAAAAAGCCTGCATACAGCCTACTATTTTCTAAAAAATCGCCATTTATATTGGCATTTGCATCAATTGTGAAAGGTTTTCCAAGGCACCACTAGTTTTGATTAAACTTTTGCAAACCGCACTACATCAGTAAAAAAATGGAAGATTGGAATTGACTCTCTAGGAATCTTCGGTATGATCTCTCCTTTTTATAACTTAAGTTTTATGAGTTATGTGGCAGTATCCTGACCAGGATATCTCTCAGGATGTTCGTACAATATGTTCCCAAGATTGTTCAAACAAAACTATTTTCATAAATAACAGTTATGCGTAAAAGGTGTAACAACGAAGATAAAGCCAAAAGGAAGTTATATTATTAACATGGCAAAAGTTTGTGCTTTTGGTTTCATCTCAAACTGAGATCCATCCACCAAAAGCACAAGAAGTTCATAGTTATATTTATATAACAGTTGAAGGCTTCATCTCAAATCGAGACCCATCCACCTCCAACTGTTATATTGTTTAAAACAGGTTATACTAATTGGTGACCAAGGGCTTCATCCTGAAACCCAGGATCCATCCACCTTTGGTCATCATATTGTCTAAGTGCAGAAAAGTAAATTGTTCAGACAACCACAACCATCAAATCTAAAAAAGTGGGCTCCGGCATAGGCATCAACATCCATAATCGCCCACTTGAATGCCCTCACACAGTGGCATCTTCACCACTCTTCTCCGTCTTCTCAGCCTCAGCATCTTGAGCAGCATCCTCCCCAGCATCCGTCCTAGTATCCTTCTTCTCTTCAGCCTTGTCCACCACCTCTGCTGACTTAGAGGACTCGCCAGCCTCAGCAGGATACGACATAGCTTTCATCCAAGCTCCTTCAGCTTTGCTACCCAGGAATCAACTGGCCAGGCTGGACACTCAAGACCTGTCTCCTTGGCCTCATAAGCCATCTTGATGCGAGCTTGTAGCAGGGAGACAATAGCTGAGTTTTTGATCCCTTCCCGGAAAGAGACCATGGCCTGTTCGTGCTCCACTTGAACGGAAGCCAACTTTATCTCAGCATCCTGAGTGACCTTCTTCAGCTTGTCCTCGTAATGCCGGGTCTTGACTTCAGCAATGGCGTCTTGGTTAACGACGGTGGTCTCAAGTTGCTTGATCCTGGCCTCTTGGAACTTGTTCGTGCTGCAAGCATCGGTGTAGAGGTGGAGTAGATGCTGGAGGCCCTGCAAGTCAAAAATCAGGTATAAGTCAAAATCCATTAACCAGGATATCCTGTCAGGATATTCTGTCAGGATATTCTATCAAGATATGTATGCAGGATATAGTATCAGGATATTACCTTATTGAGGAAGGATGTCATCGGCTCCAAGGAGTCAGTGAAACTGAGTTCTTCATAGGAGAACCCATTAGAGCCTGGGGTGCTGACTTCAGAGCCTTTCCTCTTCTTGGCGGTGGAAGCACGAGTTCTCGGGTTGGGCTTAGGAGCCGGGAGTAGTTTGGAGCTGGTAGTAGCAGGAGTCTCTTTCTTGACATTGATTGGAGTAGGGTAACAATCAAGCTCATCAAGATCCATGTCACACCCCAACCGATGGCGGAATCATCGGGGCGCTGCACTAGGCGAATCAGATTGCTCAAGAGAATCCATAACAACTATGTTGCGATAATATTTAATACATTCGTTATCCCATACTAACAAATAATACAATCACATAAGTTATAACAGATTTCTTGTCCTCTCGAACAATACAAATCCGACAACCTAGATTTTAGTTGAGTTTCTAGACTTCCTAGCTTGATTCGATATATCCTGCGATCTAACCTGCAACATACGTTAAAATATTTGTCAATACAAAAGTATTGGCGAGTATACAGGGTTGATATGTATAGCGTAATAGTTAAAAAGTGTAGCGAATTTCCATATGCATAAACGTAACACACGACATATGTACTCACAAAGCTGATACTACCAACTAAGTCCTCGATGCTCGAATATGCGATGGCAAACTAGACCCCGTCGGGCGCAATAGTACTATACTAGTCATGATGGGACGTCGCGAGTATAAACCCTAGCACATATGCAACTAGCATCACGTATATCTATGCATAACAGTTATTCGCAAGTGATAATTCGATTGATTGAATAGTTCGTTTGGTAAGTTCGATTTGTTAGAAACGTATGTTACACCCAAAATGCGATTAAAAGGGGTTCAAGTATACTCACAGTGCGTAATTGACAAATAAACACAACGTGATTTGGATTGATTGAGAGTACGCCTGAGTTATCCTGGTTACAGACCGATAAGCGATGAATAGCGCGTAAATGGCGGCGAGAGAACCAAAATTAGTTCGGACATTGATGCTTGGGCTCGTCCGGTCGGCTGGACATGTGGTCCGATCGGCTACCAGGCTATCCGATCGGTTAACATGTTGTTCGATCGTTCAACATGCCGTCCGATCGGTCAGCATGTTGTTCGATCGGTTAACATGCTAGCCGATCGGTTAACATGTGGTCTGATCAGTTAACACATTGTCCGATCAGTCGGTTAAACTTTATCTGCTGTTCGATCGGACAGCAGTTCGTTCCATTGTCCTGATCATGTCACACTTGATGGGTTTCGGAAAGATTTCAGGTGTTTTGACTGAGGTGGTGTGTCATCGTGTTAAACCACTGAAATCCCATCGAATCCGACCCGTTCTAACGGCCGGGAACCACACCGTTCCATCAGATCTGGCCGTTCTTGATGGTTTTTCTCAGGTTTATCTCGAATTCGTACACACCTTGACTAGGTTACGTAGAGCTAGGTGAGATTTATTATAAAAACATGTGAAATTACTTACATCCGAGCTGTTTATGGTGAAAATGAGGTCACTCGTTGAAGTTCATGTAAACTTATGATGACATCATCTTCGAAACACCTCAAATCCGTAGGAATCACACAACTTCTTGATTAGAAAACATAGATTTAGCCGAGATTTATGTAAAAGCGTATGGAGATCACCCAGATCCGAGTTGTTCTTTCATGGGATGACATCACACTTGAAGTTCATAAGAACTTCATGGTGACATCACCCTAGAATGCCCAAAATCCAAAGATTTCACGGTTAAAAGTGTAGATTTAAGAGGTAGAAGGGTGTAGAATTGATTATAGATCATAGAAGTACAAGATTTAGGTCAGAAACTTACAAAAATCACGAGAAATCGAGAGATAAAGGGTTGGAACTTCTGGTCGAGCAGCAACAGTGACAACAAGTGTGTTTGAGGCAAATGAGGGGTATTTATAGGCGAGGAGGAAGGAAAGGAGGGCAGGTTGGCCTGTTCGATCGGTTGGCCCGTCCGATCGGCTGGCTTAGCCGTTCGGCTGGCCTATCCGATCGGTTGGCCCAGTTGTTCGGCTGGCCCATCCGTACGGAGGCTTTTCGATCCTCGTTTTTGGTGCGTTGCGATAGTTTGGGCCACATTTCCATATATTTATACTATTTTTTATTTATTTATTATAATTAATCACAAAAGGGTCGTATATACGTATTCATATCCCACAGTTTCGATATAACAAACGGTTTTCGATTCGAGTATGCGATTATTAGCGACGTTTCACGGCCGTCAAGGAGGGTAGTATAGGTCCTTTCTTGATGTCATCGTGAGCGTTATTGTGCGTTGTGCCACAATGGCTGACGGGGTACCGTTTGCTCGTATTGTCATCATCGTCACGACGACTGGAGCTATAGCACTCACCCGAGAGTCTTTGTTAGCGTTAATTGTTTACGTTTCAACACATCACGGCCACCGAGGAGGGTAGAATAGGTCCTCACTCAATGTCATCGTGAGTGTTAGTGTTTGTGATGCGATGTAGCTATAATATATTGCGAAAATATGCGATTATCCTTCGAATAGCGATGTGTGCGATATAGTTACATTATGATCCGAATCTCTGGTGCTAGGCGTAACGAGTATATCGAGCAGTAACAACGCATGAAAGTGCGGGTTGTTACAGTCTCCCCTGCTTTAGGAAATTTCGTCCCGAAATTAATCCAACAGGCAGACTTTTGAGAGTTGCTCCTGCATACATAGCAATACAGCGAGTGACTTGACCGAGAGTTGACAAGCGAGAGTGCTTTGAATAAGAGAGATCGATTGCGATAGCGAGAAGACGACGTAAAGACAAAAGTAATATCCCACGAGTTGGCATTCCAAAGTACCTCGTGTCGCGGAGAATTCGTTAGTTCAAAACGACTGCAATTTTAAAGAACTTTAAGGGTTTCTCATGACGTGGAACCAACTAAGTCGATCGTTAACCAGCGTTACAAGAAACGTTCATTTTAGATATTTAAAAGGAATTTAGGGTGGAAATCTTGAAAATTTTCCTTTTAACATAAGGTCAACTGAGTCGATGTTAACCAATGTTGCAAGGAAGTTTAGGTTTTGAACATTCTAAGGAATTCGAAGATGAAAACTAAGGTTACGAAAACTCTCCTATGGCATGGGTTCAAGCTGAACTCGACGTCGAACCAATGTCTTAAGAAGGATTTTGTTTGATGTTGTAAAAGCTTTTAAGGAAAACTGGACTTATGAAACTCTTCTTGAACATGGAGTTAAGCTGATTCGATGTTATCTCCCCGTCGTGAGAGAATTTCACTTGTCCACCGGTTTTTAAATCAAAATTTTATATATAAAAATGAGTTTCAATAGTACAGATGGTGGTCAATCACCGAGCCCCACTTGGCACTTCCCCACGAAAGTTGGTTAATATGTTTAAAACACTTATGTATAGGAAGTACCAGCGGCGTATCCACCATGTTTCGTTCATATTACTTCCGTTTCGTGAGGCGGTGTCAGGTGTGCCGATATGACACGGATAGAATTTGCGCTTACTTGGCCCAGTCGATAGGAATTCGGACCGAGTATAGGGTAGAATCGAATAGGTTGAACCGGCGAGTTGGATTGCGAATGTAGCTGTAGCAGCGTGAGCGAGTAGCCTGATGACACAAAACATTTATGTGTCGTGTCTGGGTAGGCGTCAAGCGACAAGCGGTAAGCGAATAGCGCGGTTTTGAATAGATTAAACCCGCGTGGCACATTTCCACGAGAGGTTGCTAACATGGTGAAACACCACGCTTATCCAGGTTAGTTTTGCCTCGTGAAGCGGTGTCATGTGTACTAATGCCACACAGACTGCAATGAACACCAAGCGAGCGATAAGTTGTACGCGATACACGAATAAGCGGTAGACTATACACGATAAGCGAGTAGATGATTAAGCGAATAATACAACACCAGTAATGACGGCGGTGATAAACGATTACGATAAGCGGTAGTTGTTGCGTTGCAAGCGATGGAAGTATACGCGATTTATGCGGTTCGATTTGATTGATTAACACCACATAATTTAACTAACATCAGACCCCACATGGCCTTTTTCCACGAAAGGTCACTGATATGACTAAAACACCTTGCTTTAACCATATGAGCTTCATCTCGTGAAGCGAGGTCATGCGTGCTAACTTAACACGAATATCACAGCTAACGGTATAGCGATAGATTGATACACAGCAAACGATATAGATTCACACTATAAGCGATAGAGGTTGCGAGATGCACATGGTAAGCGATTACGATTAGCCGAGTTTTGTTTCGAATAAGCTTTACGTTACGTTGCGACGCATCACAGTTATCGAGGAGGGTGGAATAGGTCCTAACTCAAACAACTCCGTGAGCATTACTGTACTCGATGAGATTGATCGTGACAGACTTACGACCAGTCTTGCGTCGATACAATGGCCCTGCGAGGTAGACTCTCGGAGTCCATCGATGAGGCGATTGCATTGCGTTAAGTCTCGCGATGATGCGATTTAGTTGTTACGCCTTGCGATTGAGTGTAGTGTGTTGAAAATAATCACAATAGTATAATAGGTCTAATAGCGTTCGACTCCACGTGGCACTTTCTTCACGGAACTTTGGTAGTATGATAAAGCACACCTTGCTTGACCCCTACTACTTTCATCCCGTGAATTGGTGTCACCTTTTGTTAAAACGCTTATGGCACCTTAGAATTTACCATGATCTCCGTGCACTGACCCAAATAATCCCGTGTGCACCCGTGATTAATCGTTCCTTGCATGTTTATCGTACCTCGTTCTAAGAGTGTAGTGCGGGTAAAACACATTATTTCATGATATAGTATAAAGTATGTGTGTGAATCTAGTCTAAGTGCGACGACTAGAGTGTGGTAGAGTAAACGAAAACGAGAGTTAATGTTACGCATAGTGGCAACATCGAGTAATAGAGTAGGTTCAAACTTAGAAATTAACGCCGAAAATCGTATCATTACAACTTTATCCTACGCTTGCTAGATGTTTGATGCTGAAGACTTCTGATGGAGCTGTTGTTGTTGTTGTTGTGCTCAAGTTCGCGGTTCGATGCGTCAGTTGCGGGTGAAGTGACTGTAGCGGTTGCATTTACTGCAATAGCGACAGTCAGCCCCAACTGGATGATGATAGCTGCATGAGTAACACTGGGGATGAGTTCCAGTGTAAGCTCATTTTGGAAATACCGGAACTGTTCGAAGAGGTTTCGGTTGCAGCAGTTCGGATGTTGATGAGCTCGGGCTTGAAGTCTTTCGCTTGCGGCTGGGTTTGTCGGTGTCTTGCGAAGAGGTGTCGTCGCTGGAGGATTCGTCTGAGGACTCACTTGCAGAATCTTTGGCTGAGTTGTCGGGAGAACCGTCGCCAGATTGGTTAGAAGAATCGGTAGCAGATTCGTCAGAAGAATCGTTAGCAGATTCGTCAGAAGAATCATTAGCAGATTCGTAAGGAGAATCGTCGACAGGATTTTCTGAAGAATTGATGACGATTGCTTGATAAACTTGCTTGACTGGATTCTTGGAGGAAAACTCTTCCATGAGTCGTTTGTTGTTGATTTATGCGGCTAAGCGGTAGGTTTCTTCAATGGTAGCTGGTCTTGCAGCTTCGACAAAATCTCCCACACACTCAGGCAACCCGCGAATATACTTCGCGATGGCTTTTCCTGGAGTGTCGACTTGACTTGGGCAGATTATGCTAAGCTGTTTGAACCTTGTGGTGTAGCCAGCATTGTCACCTTCAGTTTGCTTGATTTTCCAAAATTCGTTTTCTAGCTTCTGGATTTCGTGAGGAGGACAGTACTCTTTCTTCATGAGCTCTTTCAGCTCATTCCAAGAGAGAGCGTAAGCTGAGGAGATCCCACGTTTGTTACGTTCGGCGATCCACCAGTCGAGTGCTCGCGATTGAAATACTCCAGTAGCGCAAGTAGTATGGAAACTATCGGGACACCCACTTTGACGAAGGGTAACTTCGAGAGAGTCGAACCACTGGAGTAGTTGAGAAACACCTCCCTCACCTGTGAATTCCATCGGGTCACAGACTCTGAAGTGTTTGTAGAGAAATGTAGATTGCGGCTCTCTTGTCTTAGCGTCTTCCGAAGTTCGAGTGTTGATAAGAGAGTGCACTCGTGTGGCAATCTGAGGAATGACTTTGACCACTTCCCTGGTCACAAGTGAAGCAATCCTCTTTTCTCCCCTTCGTTTGGCTCGTCTCTTTGCTAACATTCTCGAAGTAGAGTTGTTGGAAGGCATCTAGACAGTAAGAGACTTGGAGTGAGATTCGATCATAATGAATTTTGAGTTTGCGTTGCGATTTAAGCGCGTTCAAACTTGTAGCAAGTAATATAATAGACTTCACATAGGAGCCACATAGGAGACACGAGTTCCCTAAGTTCCCACACAATGATCTGTTTGTATTTATATATATATTTGTAGTTTATATTTACACACATACGCGTCGTTGTAGAACGCGCGAGGACGCGATAAAGAGGGAGAGCGCGAGAGCGAAGGCGATAGATTATGCATTAGTTTTGTTGCGATCATTCGGGTTTCATTTTAGATTGCGATGGCTGTGCGATTTGTGCGTTTATAAAGCAGGTAGTGAAAATCGTTAAATCAAGAAATCGATAAAGCGTAAAGTTTCAAAACGTTAATAAGTTTCCAACCAGTTGTAAGATTGGTGGGTCGTATGATAGAGTGCCTTGGGTGTTTAGGCGTCGACTACCCAAGGTATCCCAACTGTATTCAACAAGTTCGTGCACGCGCGTTGGCCTAGAAAACTTCATGCTTCCACTGGGATGCAGCTCATGGCATTCGTCTTCCTAGTCATCGCGTGGCTCGAGTTATCGTGTTAGTCGAGTCCTTGGTGAGAGCTTTTGTAAACCAGTTTATAGAGAGTGGAACGGCTTATTAAGGTACGGGTTTCACCCCTGACTTAACAACTTCGTCCCTAATTGTGGTTATGCTCTTCGAATAAATTCGTGAGTTCCACTAGATTTCGGAATGGAAACTTTCGTCGAGATGGGGATGTCACTCCTAACTTGATGAAAGGTTCTCGTGCTAGAAAAATGCGCTGAGCGAGCGATATCATCGAGAGTTCTTGGTTTTCACACCTGATCTCGACTGGATCACTCGGTTTTGTTATGCGAGTATTTTCGAAAACACGTGTATTGTGTCAGCTTTAGGAAAGGCTAAATAGTATTTTGGCCTTAGGAAAGGCTTCTTCGTGTGAAGCTGGAGTACGCGGTGTTCACACAAAGTTGTAGCTTTTAGCAATTTCGATAGAGAGTATCAAGTAAGCCCAATGCAAACCCTACTGGGTTCGCACGAGTTGGCCTGTTGGTACTTAGACTATAGACTAGGTCAATTTCTAAGACGTCGACCCGGACTAGGTCGAGTCACCAAAATTTACCTAATTCCCTATAGTTATGGCTCTGATACCAATCTGTCACACCCCAACCGATGGCGGAATCATCGGGGCGCGACACTAGGCGAATCAGATTGCTCAAGAGAATCCATAACAATTATGTTGCGATAATATTTAATACATTCGTTATCCCATACTAACAAATAATACAATCACATAAGTTATTACAGATTTCTTGTCCTCTCGAACAATACAAATCCGACAACCTAGATTTTAGTTGAGTTTCTAGACTTCCTAGCTTGATTCGATATATCCTGCGATCTAACCTGCAACATACGTTAAAATATTTGTCAATACAAAAGTATTGGCGAGTATACAGGTTTGATATGTATAGCTAATAGATAAAAAGTGTAACGAATTTCCATATGCATAAACGTAACACACGACATATGTACTCACAAAGCTGATACTACCAACTAAGTCCTCGATGCTCGAATATGCGATGGCAAACTAGACCCCGTCGGGCGCAATAGTACTATACTAGTCATGGTGGGACGTCACGAGTATAAACCCTAGCACATATGCAACTAGCATCACGTATATCTATGCATAACAGTTATTCGTAAGTGATAATTCGATTGATTGAATAGTTCATTTGGTAAGTTCGATTTGTTAGAAACGTATGTTACACCCAATATGCGATTAAAAGGGGTTCAAGTATACTCACAGTGCGTAATTGACAAATAGACACAACTTGATTTGGATTGATTGAGAGTACGCCTGAGTTATCCTGGTTACAGATCAATAAGCGATAAATAACGCGTAAATGGCAGCGAGAGAACCAAAATTAGTTCGGACATTGATGCTTGGGCTCGTCCGGTCGGCTGGACATGTGGTCCGATCGGTTAACATGTTGTTCGATCGTTCAATATGTCGTCCGATCGGCCAGCATGTTGTTCTAGCGGTTAACATGCTAGCCGATCGGTTGACATGTTGTCCGATCGGTTAACATGCCAGCCGATCGGTTAACATGTTGTCCGATCGGTTAACATGTGGTCCGATCGGTTAACACATTGTCCGATCGGTCGGTTAAACTTTATCTGCTGTTCGATCGGACAGCAGTCCGATCGGACGGCAGTTCGTTCCATTGTCCTGATCATGTCACACTTGATGGGTTTCGGAAAGATTTCAGGTGTTTTGACTGAGGTGGTGTGTCATCGTGTTAAACCACTGAAATCCCATCGAATCCGACCCGTTCTAACAGCCGGGAACCACCCCGTTCCATCAGATCTGGCCGTTCTTGATGGTTTTTCTCAGGTTTATCCCGAATTCGTACACACCTTGACTAGGTTACATAGAGCTAGGTGAGATTTATTATAAAAACATGTGAAATTACTTAGATCGGAGCTGTTTATGGTGAAAATGAGGTCACTCGTTGAAGTTCATGTAAACTTATGATGACATCATCTTCGAAACACCTCAAATCCGTAGGAATCACACAACTTCTTGATTAGAAAACATAGATTTAGCCAAGATTTATGTAAAAGCGTATGGAGATCACCCAGATCCGAGTTGTTCTTTCATGGGATGACATCACACTTGAAGTTCATAAGAAATTCATGGTGACATCACCCTAGAATGCCCAAAATCCAATGATTTCACGGTTAAAAGTGTAGATTTAAGAGGTAGAAGGGTGTAGAATTGATTATAGATCATAGAAGTACAAGATTTAGGTCAGAAACTTACAAAAATCGCGAGAAATCGAGAGATAAAGGGGTTGGAATTTCTGGTCGAGCAGCAACAGTAACAACAAGTGTGTTTGAGGCGAATGAGGGGTATTTATAGGCGAGGAGGAAGGAAAGGAGGGCAGGTTGGCCTGTTCTATCGGTTGGCCCGTCTGATCGGTTGGCCTAGCCGTTCGGCTGGCCCGTCCGATCGGTTGGCCCAGCCGTTCGGCTGGCCCGTCCGATCGGTTGGCCCAGCCGTTCGGCTGGCCCGTCCGATCGGTTGGCCCAGCCGTTCGGCTGGCCCGTCCGATCGGTTGGCCCAGCCGGCTGGCCCGTCCGATCGGTTGGCCCAGCCGTTCGGCTGGCCCATCCGTACGGAGGCTTTTGGTGCGTTGCGATAGTTTGGGCCACATTTCCATATATTTATATTATTATTTATTTATTATAATTAATCACAAAAGGGTCGTATATACGTATTCATATCCCACAGTTTCGATATAACAAACGGTTTTCGATTCGAGTATACGATTATTAGCGACGTTTCACGGTCATCAAGGAGGCACTACAAAAAAAAGTCCATTTAGTGGCACACACTTCTAATGGCACTTAGCTTATGTGCCACTTATTTAGGTTTTAGTGGCACTTTACGTTTGCCACATTTGCTTAACACACACTTTTAGTAGCATTTAGTTCTTCTGCCACTAATTTAGAGTTCTAGTGGCACTTTCCATATGCCACTAAAATTTTTGATAACTTTTAGTGGTACTTTACATATGCCACTATTTTCTAAGTGCTTCAAAATTCTAAAATCTTATATTTTCCCTCCTTGAAACACTTTAATAAAGCTAGAATTGATTTTCCCTGCGTTGCGTGGTCGGGATTTTATATTGATTTGAGCGTACTGAATTTCTATGGCCCTATATTATCATTAATCGTAGCTCACAATCAGTGACCTAATCAAACATCAGTGTTCGCAATCGACCAACGATGTGCCTAAAGGACCACCAATGAGCCTCAATGAATTTAAATAACGATAATTTCAGTTTTAAAATAAATATATATTTCCCGTTTAATTGATTTGTAAAAGAATTATTAATTAGTCTATATAATTAATTTGAAAATAATTCACATTCCCCTCTCCCAAATTAGTTCCCGCTCACTCCCTCCCTCCCAATATTTGGATTTCCCAGTTCCCACACCAGAGATTAACTTCCCTCTCCTTCTCCCTGACCTAATCGGACGACGTCGCCCAATGACTTGCGGCGGTTCTTGGCAGCATCGATGAATGGAATTCTAGAGCAGAAAAGACATCTCTGCTTCACTTTTGCTACTTCGTAAGTGGTTATTATTGTATTGATTGTTCCTTTTTTTCATTTTGATCAATATAATCTAACTTAGAGGACTTTGTAGATGATGTACAGAAAAATCTTGGTTACTAACAACATGCCCACCAAGTGTTCGATGATTTGCTTACCACTAGGGACGTGATTTATTCGTTTCTAACCCTAAACCACTGATGGTCCATGAATTTTTATTTTGATTTGCAAATTGCTACTCAAAATTTGTATGTTTTCTTTATCAGACAGTTTCGTTTATTCCTAATTGTAACTGTGTTAAGGTTCCTTTTCAATGCTTTCGATTTGTCTATCTAGAACTCTAGGCGCTGATTTTTGTTCTTTTAGGTTTGTGGAAGGGTGTGGGTTTCTTTTCTATTTGAAAATAGCCACCTTGTTAAAGCACTATGTTTTTGCAGTACTGGTGTGCAATAAAGTTGGCAATACATGTTCTGGACCTTTAGGCTAGGAAGCAGCACAAGTTGGAGATATGATTTCAAGTGTGGAGCCTTAAAGTAACCGACCGGACCCGATATCCAATGTTATATAAAAACCAAACTTGACTTTTATACCTTACTTACGGTACATGTATCGCGATCGGTTCTAGTCTAATTTGGGTTTCTTGGTTTACTCCTAAAAAACCAACCTGACTTTTCCATGGGAATAGGGTCTTCCAAATAGCTCTAGGATGTACAAAATGAGAACATATTTCACATGGTTCAGATTGAGTTTTTGTTCCGTTTCAGTTTTTACATAAGTTATACCGGTTTCATTAGAATTCCTTTTTAGGTCTAATAATAACCTTTATTGAATTAATATCTTAATTGTAAATTTTTTTTGTAATATTATGATCTCTTGTTGCCATTCTTGTGATTAACTGCTTATACAACCTCAACATAATTACATAATTCTTTGTTATGCAGGCTAGATAAAACTAAGTTTTATGTCACTGGAGCCGGGATATTCACCGGGCTTGCGGTTGGATTGTACCCTATATCGGTCGTAAAGACTCGTATACAGGTTATAACGAAAGATTCTGTGGAGAAGAGTGCCTATGCGGTTATTAGAGGGTTATTGAAAGCAGAGGTATCCCTGGGTTGTACCGAGGGTTTGGGACGGTCATCACAGGAGCGATTCCAGCACGAGTTATATTTATGACGGCGTTGGAGATTACAAAAGTGGCGGCTTTAAATATTGTTGAGCCGTTTAAGCTTTCGGAGCCTACGAAAGTTGTTATTGCTAATGGGATTGCTGGAATGGCTGCCTCACTTTGCTCTCAAGGTGTCTTTGTTCCGATCGATGTGGTATGGCTTCTTTGTTCTGTTGTTTGTTCCAATATAATGTCAGATTATATGTATGTTTGGATGTTTGAAATATTGAAAGTCAACAGATTAGTCAACGGTTGATGGTTCAAGGATATTCGCGCCATACTAGCTATAATGGTGGCCTGGATGTTGCCCGTAAAGTTCTAAAACAAGATGGTATCAGAGGGCTTTACAGAGGATTTGGTCTGTCTGTTATGACGTATTCCCCTTCTAGTGCTGTTTGGTGGGCCAACTATCGTTCCAGTCAACGCGTTATATGGAGGTGAATAGCTTTTGTTCTTTTTTTTTAGTTTGTAATTTCTAGCATTATATAAAAGCGCATGTTTTATGTAGTATGTTAGGTCATGGGAATGACGACGATGGATCTATTCCTAGCCAGGGGACAATAGTTATGGTTCAAGGTGCTTGAGGAATATCTGCTGGGGCTGCAGCATCCTTAATTACAACTCCACTTGACACTATAAAGACCCGACTACAGGTTCATCTTATATTTTCATTACATATTGCCATTGAAACTATTACTATATGATTCCATATTTCCATGATAGAGACATAATATAAAATTTGTGTTAAAAAAAGGGAATTGTGTTCTCCCTAGGTCCCATAGATTACTTTCCATTTAGGATGTCTCCAGTGAAGATTGTAACCTAATTAATAGGTATGAATGATTATGATTCAATGTAGAATGTTTATACTTTACTGTTAGTTTAACATATAAATCACTACAAAAAAAAAACACATCAACAAGTAACTATTTTTCTTTCTAAAGTTACATTAACCACTGATCTCAAAACTCACAACCTTTATTTTGTTTTCGTGTCTACATTTTAATGGAGTTGCAAGTTTGCCTTCTCGTGAACTACCAGAAACACTATTCTAACAGTCCAGAAGACACTCTTGCTCTACTTTACGCAGCTCAGGTAATTCAAAGGCTATTATCGTCTTTCTGCCATATTTGTTTTGGTCAATGTTTTGTTCTTGACTTAATAATATTTTGACACTCTTGCTCTCACAAACTTATACATTTTTTTTCGTGTTGAATTTGTGCAGAGTGCATAGCTCACCTAGAGCAAGCATTCAATTTGTTCATGGAAATTGGAAGACTCAGCATGTCCGCCAGATATTGCAAGGTACATCATATGTTTGCAGGCGCGCTATCATGTTACTATAAATCAACTTTCTCATGATTTAAACCCTCTCAATTTCAAAATATAAGTCAGTTCATATGATTTATTGATTCTTCCTTTTCTTTAGGTTTAGCCAGCATAGTTTATACATTATATATATTAAATATCAACTTTCTTATGCATTAGAGCTTGAATAATGTGCTTTGTTTATTCTTTTTTAAGTTTTCCATTTTTTTTTTCTTTTTAACCCTTATGCTTTTTATCTATTACAAATTTTCCGTTTAACGTTTCTGTCTAAATTTTGCGAGTTAACACGCTGGTTCCACGTTTTTACGTGGTTCAACCTTTTTATGTCTATTTTCCTAGTTTAAAGGTCCCGTCGCAACACGCGGGTTCTAAGTCGACTTAGTTATTATTTTTCATGTTTTACGTTTCGGTCTAATTTTTTAGCGTTAACATGTCGCAACAGGCGTGCATGGTTTTTTTTATGTTTGCTTTCCGTTCTGTTTAACAATCTCGCCGCAAAGCGTGGTCCGATACCCCCTTCAACACACGGATTCGATAAAACGTTTCGACATTACTTTTTTCACGGTTTTACACCTCGCCGCAACATGGTGGCTTAATGCTAGTGTTGTATTTAAATATCAAGAAATTTAAACATCTGAAAGTAAAGGTAACTAGTAAATTGTCATCACTGCAGGAAATTGCTGAATTATACGAACAAGAGCAAAATTTGGAGCAAGCCATAGCTTACTATGATAAAGCAGCCGATCTTTTCCAAGGTGAAGAAGTGACACCTTCTGCAAACCAGTGCAAACAGAAAATCGCACAATTTTCAGCTCAACTGGAACAGTAAGTCGTACCTTTTATCTGTATGGATCCTCTTATTTTCTTAATTGAATTACTTAGATAAAAATAAGCAAATCGCAAGAGTTGAAGTTTGATGTCATTATTAAAGTTGAGGGGCTAAAGTTGTTTATTATTTAAGTTGAGGAGCTAAAGCTGTTTAGTTAAGGGGTTAAACATGTCATCACTAAAGTTGAGGGGCATGGCCGGCCCTGGGGGGTGGGCGGGGAGGACCATCGGCCAGGGCCCGATATTTCGAGGGACACATTTTTTTATGAAAAAAACCCGATATGTATATGTAAAATATTTTTTTAATAGAGTACAACAGTACAAACACCAACATAGGCCCCCTTAGAAAACAATTCTTATGGTTTAGATTAGTTATTAACCCCTTTGGCATTAGGTCTAGACCTTTAGTGAGCCCAATACCCAATTTCGTTAAGGCCTAAGGGCACATTCTTTTGAGCTCGAACAGGGTACCGAAATTCTCAGGGCCGGACCTGTTGAGGGGCTAAATTTTTTTATTATTAAAGTAGAGGGGCTAAAGTTGTTTGATGTTGACAAAATAGCAAATTTATAGTTAATAGTATATATAATATAACCTCACAATTTGTCCCCAGGTATCAGAAAGCTATAGAGATTTACGATGAGATAGCACGACAGTCGTTCAATAATAACTTGCTAAAATACGGTGTTAGAGGGCATCTACTGAATGCTGGCATTTGCCAACTCTGTAAAGGCGATGTTGCAATCACAAATGCATTGGAGCGTTACCAGGTCAACTTTGACTTTTTTCCAAACGTCTTAATTGTTCATTACAAAATTTTGATCTGTTGACTGAAAATGTCAATTGTTTATGCAGGAATTGGTCCCCACGTTTTAGGAACACGTGAATACAAATTGCTCGCGGTATGTTACTGAAAACTTGTTTGTTGTTCTGGGACAAACGTGTAACAGGTTTAAGGTTTTTTTTTCCGTCTTATGGCAGGATATGGCTGCTGCTATGGACGAAGAAGATATTGCAAAGTTCACTGATGCTGTCAAGGAGTTTGACAACATGACTAAACTGGTAATAATAACTTTATTGTGGTCATATATCAAACAAGATAGATATTAATGCTGCAAATGAACCGAACGTTCAGCGACAATTCGTGAACCGTTTGGCGTGAAGTTCGTTTGAGTTCGTTAGTGAATGTTCTTGGAATGTTTCGGTCAATGCTTGCGAATGGGGATTTGATTGAAGAAGGTGATCCATGTGTTCCAGTTGAGTGGGAATGGGTGACTTGCAGCGGAAGTAATCCTCCAATAATCACCAAACTGTGAGTTCATTTGTTATTGTATATGTTTAAACAGCGTATTGTCAGGATCGAATTTAGAAGGTGAAATTCCGTCAGCGATCAAAGACTTGGAAGAGTTGACCGAGTTGTAAGTCTCAACGAACAAGAATTCGAGATTACAGTCTTTTTACCATTTTAAGTTTTTAACCCTGAACTAGTGGTTTGATTTTATCAGGTGGTTAAATGGGAACTCCTTAAACGGGTCGATCCTCGATATGAGTAACCTTGAAAAATTGACAATTATGTAAGTTGCAATTTTACTTCTATTTGCATCCTAAAAAGATAATAGTGTTTGTTGACTATATGTGTTGTTGGTCAAATTGCAGACATCTAGAGGACAACATGCTGACCGGTTCTTTACCATCTTACTTTGGTAGTTTTCCAAACTTATAAGAACTGTATGTGGTGATTTTTCAAATCTTAAATTTTAATATGTTCCGATGATATTCTGGTCTATGAATTATGTGTTCATTTTAATCATTCTTCATGCAGATATATACAGAACAACTCTCTGGCTGGAGAGATTCCTCCAGAACCACTGACCAGAAAAATAATCTGTAAGTATGCTTCTTTCTCCATATTTTTAGCAATGTTTTAGTTCATCAATTGACCTGTCTA
This sequence comes from Helianthus tuberosus, assembly GCA_030545235.1. NCBI lineage: Eukaryota > Viridiplantae > Streptophyta > Magnoliopsida > Asterales > Asteraceae > Helianthus > Helianthus tuberosus. Next base: position 75,297,260 of record CM060437.1, read on the forward strand.
AGACAGAAGATAACTCAATTCGACTTATTATAAACTGAAGGGTAAACATTCTCATCATGAACTCTCTTGTTGTTAGGTGATGGCAATTCCGACAACAAAGAGCTTAAAGTGATGTCAAAAGAAGTAAGTTTGCCTTTTATTAACTGCTCTTACATCTTTGATAGCTATGGTTATCAGATCTAATCAATTTAACATGAATTGTGAAATTTCAGGTTGAGTATAGTCAGTTGGCTGATGTAATGACAATAAGTAGTAAGTGCTGGGAACTATGAAGTGGAAGTATGACTACTAAGAAAACGTTAACACGATGATTATTTAACTCGCATGAAGATTGTGAAAAAGATTCATGAACACAATGAAGTTTTGAGTTTTTATTCATACACTTGTTAGTTTATTTGGGTTATATGTTTGATCATTAGACTTAGATCGACACTTATTAGACCTTTGGAATATTTGGAAGATTGATTGAACTTTTAATTGAAGTGATTATTTTATGATTTCTACATTTTACAATTTTGTTTGTATTTTTAATGTAAATAAATGATAATTGTAATTAATTAAAATTAATATGATAAACGTCAATGACATTTAATTTGATGTGATTTTTGTGGCAAAAAATATGTGCCACTAAAAGCTCAAAAGTTTGTACTGGCAGATAAAAAAGTGCCACTAAAGCTTAAAAACTTTGTGCGACACATTGAAAAAGTGCAACTAAAAGGCTTTAGCGTCAGCGCTTCTTGTGGCACTTTTTTCGTGTGCCGCACTTTTTTACAAGGTTCTTTAGTGGCACTTTCTTGTTTTTCTGTGGCACTTTTTGTAGGCCACTAGATGGCATTTTTTTTGTAGTGAGGGTAGTATAGGTCCTTTCTTGATGTGATCATGAGAGTTATTGTGTGTTGTGCCACAATGGCTGACGGGGTACCGTTTGTTTGTATTGTCATCATCGTCAGGACGACTGGAGCTATAGCACTCACCCGAGAGTCTTTGTTAGCGTTAATTGTTTATGTTTCGACACATCACGGCCACCGAGGAGGGTAGAATAGGTCCTCGCTCAATGTCATCGTGAGTGTTAGTGTTTGTGATGCGATGTAGCTATAATATATTGCGAAAATATGCGATTATCCTTCGAATAGCGATGTATGCGATATAGTTACATTATGATCCGAATCTCTGGTGTTAGGCGTAACGAGTATATCGAGCAGTAACAACGCACGAAAGTGCGGGTTGTTACAATCCAGGAGGATTGGAACTTTGCTGGAGTCTGCATCTAGGGAGTAAAACTCTCTCCTAAATATATCAAATAAAAACATGTATGCAGGATATCGTGCAGGATCCTTACCAGACATGTTTGCACTAGAGAGTGGACTTAAAGATGGTGGAAATGGATTAAAACTTTTTTCAGCTTCTGGGAGGAGTCTGATAGCGTCGATTCTCTTCTTAGAGTCGGCTAAGGGAGGTGCAAGCTTCCTGAAATTGGTTGTATACAAGAAAACAAAAAAATTAGTACAAGATATGAAACAGGATACAAGACAGGATCATCCTAAAATCCTAAATCCTACCCTTTCTCAAGCACTTCACCGGATAATCCGCTCCACCAGGGATTGAATCTCTTTTTACAAAGAAAAACTTGGATTTCCATTCCTCTTCGTTCCTGGTGGCTCGGAGTATCAGTGGATCGCTGGAAGTGGAATAGAACAAGAATCGACAAGAACCATGGCATCTAAGCCGGTATGCTAAGGGGAGGTCATGAATGGAAAGGTCAGGGATATGATTCTTCATGATTTGATCAAGAACAGACAAGACTCGCCAAAGCATCGGCATTGTTTGACTGAAACAGATTTTCGTAGTATTAAAGAACTCGGTGATGAAATCTGGAAAAGGAAATTGCAACCCTAAGGTGAAGGGAAAAGCATTGAAGCACAACTACTCCTCGGAAACCATATCCGACCGGATTTCCCGATCGAATGGCCGGAATATCGTCCCTTTTGGGAAGATGCCGGAGGTTTTGAGGGCTGACAAGTGGGCACTATCGAATGTGCATATTTCCTTCTCTGGATCTTGGAGAATATTCTGGTGGATGAATGTAGGAGCAGAGTCACCGGAACTCGATCTTGTCTGTCTTGCCATATGGTTGTCGGAATATTAGACAGAATGAAGGAGGAAGATGGAAATGAGAGAGAAACTTTTTACCTTTTTTCTCTTCGGTAAGGGTTAAATGAGGATGAGGATGAGAAGTTATAGGGAGGTAATGAGTAATTATAGGCTGCGTGGTTACAACTAGTCACATCAAGGTCTTATCTCTTAATTACCTCGTTATTCGTGGAAAAATGTAACCGTTAGTATCAGGATACTTAACGGTAACATTTTTTGGGACAATTGTTATGGGTGAAATTCTGAGCCCATATCCTGGATAATATCCTAAGTAATATCTTGATTATGTAATGTCTGTTCATGCCCGGGATGCTGATTCAGGATATTGGTAACATCCTGGAATGGTATCCTGAGGATCACTAACGGATTATGTGCAGGAGCGCGAGTCCAAGCTTGCAACGTTTATGAAGACCTTTTCCCCGGAAGACTCGGTCTAAGTTGATCGAAGAAGGACGTTGAACCCGCTTTACCTGGTCTCCAACGTTTACTAAGGAATATTCGAAGGCATCCCCCATTTATAGGAGATTTTGTTTTCGTTTCTTAGCTATAAATAGATGGATAAATCAGATCGAATAGGACACAACACTCACTGCTCTCTAACACTTCAACTCTCTCGCAACTCTCACTTTAACAAAAAGCATTGTAACACTTAGCGATCTGATCAATATCCTGCACTGTATCCTGACGTTTGAAGTAATAAGAAGAACAAGGCAGCTGCGATTGTCAGCTCCCGAGGTTTTGTGCCGGCGATCTAGATTGATCAAGGGCTTTCCTCGTATATCTCGTGTCACCCCCTTTACTTTTTGCTCATTGTTTGATCGTAGATATAGCTCAATATCCTGAGCTATATCCTGAAACTGTTTTAACAAACAATCAATTCAGTATATTTACAACACATATTCTTAGCACACTACCTCACTTAACTAATTTGATCACTTAATTGCTTCGGTAATTTTTGACCAAAACAAAACCTAAGCAAGTTCCAAAATGGGAGTGTCCACATTAGCAAATACTTGGGTCATAGGTTTTTTGGCTGACAAGAGCAAAGGCCCATCCTCTCTTGGAGTATCGAAATCCGTAGGTTACAGTTGGGATGGAATAGGATCATTAGTGGGATGATTTGACAAAGGATTTTATGGTTGCACTTCATCACAAAGCCCAAAAGGAGACATATGAGTTATAGTTTGGATTGACTGCAATTGTGTTACATTTGGGCCAGTGGAGTAAATGAAAGAACCTAAAGTATCATGCACAAAATTGATTATTTTTAGCATGGAAATATCCGTTTAACTAGAGTCACTAGCAAATGGAAAAGTGTGATGGGCAAACCGTGCATGACGAGTTACATAGACTCATCTTGATGTAATTGGGTCAACGGGAATCCTTGTATTGGGAGCAATATCCAATAAAAATGCATCAAATGCTTCTTGGTGAAAGTTTGTGTTCTGTGTATTTCCAAACATACAGATGTACTCGACATGCAAATTGTGAAAGTTATCATATCAGGAACATGAGAAAATAGCATTTAAAATGAGTTTTTTTTTTGCCTTGTAATGGAGATGATTGATAATATATACAGTCATGCTAAAGGTATGAACCCAATATAACGGACATACAAGGCAATTGAAGAGCATCGCTAACCAACTTTCGACAAATGTTTACGTTTGCATTCCACTCAGCCATTTTGTTGTGACGTGTAAGGATACCATAAGTGATGAAAGGTGCCATTGTCTTCAATAGTAATTTCTTAACATGGTTATTGACGAATTCGGTGCCCCATCACTTTGAAATATTTTATGTTGTGTGAAAATTGTGTACACACAAATTCCATGAAAACCTTAAATACCCCATAAAAAGCTGATTTTATTTCATAGTAGATAAAACCATGTAAACCTTGAATAATTGTTAACAATTGTTTTTTAATAATAGGCAAATTCTTGAAAATAAGTGCACTTTACATCAATATCGCAGGTAAGCGAGCAACAAGCTGCGCCGCTACCCCTTTCTGAATAGCAAACCCTAGCCTATTAAAGACAAACCCCTGCCCCCCTGTTGATGAGCAACTGTTATGGACAACCTTTTGGACCCTAGTCAACAAACGGATAGCTTCTGGAGCTAGGGAGCCAAAGGTGTCAAAGGCGAAGGGGACAAATGCATGTTGGTTATCAGCACATGCTTTAGCGTGTTTATCCACCTTTTTTGATTCTGCTCTCCTTATAGCTTGTCCTGCTACAAACCCGCTTTCCCTTAAACCAGCTAAGGGGGAGACTCCTGTGAGATCCACACAAGCATGTTTCCCTCCCGCCCAGCCAAAGATGAGCAGATCCGCTGGTCTCAGTGTAGATCTCCCTTCCATGGGGTCTGTAAGGAAATTCACAGGGGTCTCCTTCTTTCGCAGAAATCCCCGCTCTCCTCAAGATGTCCCCCAAAACATCCCTCACCCAGTCATGCCGATATTTGAAACCAGGGAGCTCCTTACAATGAACAGCATGCTCCCCGTATTTATCCATGCAGGCTTTACGGCAGATTGGGCAGGTTTCGTCTTCTGGATACATAGGGATCATCAGCCGGTATTTGAGGATAGCCCTATACTCAACAGCCGACATGCATTGCCCCAGCCCCTCGATCGGGATAACAGTCAAAAAGTCTTGCGCATGGGGGCCTTTCAAGCACTCAATCACCGCCTTCTGGCGGGGAGACAGATCAAATGTTTCTCCCAGACTCTGAGCGATTTTGTCAAATAGAGCATTCGCCAAAGTTTTTTGTGGCTTTGGGGGGGGGGGGGGGGGCGATGTCCATATTAGAGAAACCGCCAATATCAAAGTCTGGAAGAGAGACACTTAAGTACTCAAGGGCCTGTTGGTAGTCTACATCAAGCTTAACAACCCCACTGTTCCGAAGGATATGGTCTTGCAATACATACGACTGAGCTCTAGACGCCACAAAAGCATAAACTCCAACCTCCCGAGCTGAGAGGAGGCCCAAACCACCCAAACGCATCGGCAAAGATGCCAAACGCCACTGAAGGTCCCCAAAGTAGGACCCCCCGCAAACAACAATGTCTTCGATAGCCTCTCGGAGACCATCGTCAAAACATGATACTGCATTTGCCATCAAGTGGGGTTGGCAGGTCCGCAGCCCAAGTGCCACAAAATAAGGATAATTATCAATTCAGCAAAGGGGTGAAAGCCCCTAGTACAAGTCACAATGTATCAAATCTAAAAGATTCAAGGACCATTTTTCATTTTAATTCAAACGACAATCCATGTGCTTTTGACAACTGCCAGGGCGATCATATAATACGTTTTGGCAAAATAGAAGTGTGACAAACATGTCCCAATTTATTTAAAAGTAAAATAGTCTCAAATGACATACGTTCCAACCGAACGTGCCAAAGTTCATAAGAAGTTTGTAACTTAGGACTTTGAGGTTGCCAAAAAAGCATTAGGATTATTATGTAGAACATAGAGACAACTTTCACACCTTCCTTGTGATAGAATCTCCTTTGTTTATCGGTCCTCACTATAAAAATTGTTGGATATGAGATGGGACATCTGTGGTAAAACCAGGTCAACCCTAATCCATACGCATGACTTATACGACTAAAAAAACAGCACTGATCGTGCCACAGATGAATTCGAGGGCACGTTATAGTAACATATAAAACTTAGTAATTAACAATGTGATGGTGGGGCCTTAGAATGTAGAAAAAAACATTACTCGTGCCATAGTAACGATTTAAACACGATCGTATGTGCCGTAAACGATTTCGGGGTTGCAGAATTACGTAAACAAGATATTTAGAAAATAACAATGGGATTTTGTGGCCTTAACATGTAGCGAACACGTTTAACGAAGAAGTTTTCGGTTAACGGAACACTTTCGATTTTAACGCGCACTGTATCATCCAAACATGCATTGCAGCATCCGTTAAGCCTAAAAAGAGTATTAAAACATTAATTTAAGATGTATTAAGCAAAAACATAAAAGTGTTCGGTTTTCGATATCATATGATTCTTTTTTTAAATGTAAAAACACCGCGTTTTGCGACCGTTTACCGAAACAGGGGAGGCTTTAAAACCTGTTAATTATCCTAGCCCTAAATATATGCCTAATACCTATCTAAAAGATTGAGAAATGTGAAGTCAAATTGTCAAAGGGACACATGGTGCCCCCTTGGATTTCTAATCGGACATATATCCACACACACACACACTTGGTTTCTTCTCTATAAAGCAAACTCTTTAAGCCTTAAACTCATTTATACATCTACACAAAATTATAATCAACAATTTTCAGCAGGGATTTGAGGTATACAAGGCCTTTCCTAGTTAGTATAAAGCCTTTTTTATGATTAGAAAAGTAAATAAAAAGAAAAAGTGTTCTTGATCCATAACAACTAATCTTTTGGCAATGAGGGTTGTTCAAACTATAAATATGTATAAAAAGTTCATACATGATGTTTCATGGTGAAAAACTATGTTTTATGAATAAAAAACACGACAGATTCGACAAAAAACACGTAACTAAAATTCTAACCAAAAAAGATAATCTACAAGGCTTGATTTATGATTTTGTGTACATGTTTGTGTTATATATGGTACGTAGGTGTGGTATCTAGCCTTTCTCAGGAATTGGAAGCATAGAAACCGCATGAAGGATCGAGAAACGGAAGGTATAACACCGAAAACTAAATGTAGGGGCTCTATAACCTTGTTTAAGTATAAGGGGAGGAGGGGTGGTTCACTAGTGATAGATTCTATCACTCCCATTGTCCAATAAAATCATGCCATGTCATCAACCAAATTTCTATCACTAGTGATAGAAATGTAGGGGGTGGTATCACTAGTGATGGAATTCTATCACTCTCAAATTTTTTAATTTTTATTTTTATAAAATTCTGCCATATGTACACGTGTTGTACCCAATATTCTTCCATGTACACGTGTTGCCTCTTTACCTTGCATTCTGGTTTGTTGAGCATGTAGGTCCCACCATAGAGCATGCAACATGCAGATTATTCAAAAGTTCAACGCGTGATAAAGATAACGAAAATGGAATTGCGTTAATGTATCACGCGTGGAACTTTATGCCGGCGGTGGGAATAACGCGTGGAAAACCGGTGGCCGTTATAGTATCACGCACGAGCCCGAGTCCCCTAACCTGTGGCATGGGTAGTGTTAGGTTATTATATCTTATAGGGTGATCACATACAAAAAAATTAGAGTCTCTTCAAAATTTGGAAATTTTTTAACATTTGAGAATTTTTGATGAATTTATTGGTATTTTATAGCGTTAATTCCAGAAACATAACAAACGTATTCAATAAATCTTCAAATTTTGCATAGAGACTTTACTTGGCATACGAATGACCCACACAAAATCCAGGGTTCATTGGTTAACCCTAGCTATTGTTTTGCAAATCGTGTTTATTCAAATTTTCGGTAACCGAAAAACCTTTTTAGGAAGCTCAGTTAAGTCTAAAAATTTTATAGAAAGTTTCTGGGAATATTTTGATCCGGGTATGATATAAAAAATTTATTTTTCCCAAGTAGGATAAGAAAGAATCTTAAATTTTATTTTTCAAATCAATGGTTAAAATGAAAATGTAGAAAAAACGAGAAGTATAAGGGTATATTTGAAAATCGTATTTATTAACTTTCTCTCTCCACATGCAAGATACATGCATATTCCACCACATTTTTTAAACGTTCATAACTTTTTATACGCCATTATTTTTTCATAAAAATTTCACTATGAAATCGAGCGTCTATTTATGTTTAATTTGAGTACCCTATTCTATATAAAATATAACAACTAAAAGAACCCAAAAAATGTGTTGTATTACTATGTTGTAGTGCTGAATTTTTTTTGTCTTAATTTTTTTTTTGAATTTTTTATACTAGATTTTTTTGTGCTAGGTTTTTTTAACTAGAATTTTTTGTACTATATTTTTTACTAGGTTTTTTATGCTAGATTTTTTTTTGTATAAGATTTTTTTGTTGTATTTTTAAAAAAACAAAAGAAGTGCCACATGTCATCTTCAGACACCTACTTATAAGGACCAAAATGATTTTGTACCAAAATGTCATTCCTTCATACTTATAAAGAGTGTCATATGTTATCGTCACAATCCTTCTTAGGCTACTTATACAAAACCCACTTTTTAGTGGATCCTTCACCAATTTTGATCATTCAGTAAAAAAATTGGAATTTCTAGAAATCGGATGGTATGAATCGCCAATTCATTAGTTAAACGGACTTTTAAAACTGAATTAATAAATAAGATAATTGAACTTAATTAATTCTGAAAATACTTTTTCTAGTATATATATATATATATAGAGGGAGAGGCTCATGCGAGAACTTCATTTATTGCGAGAACCAATGCGAACACAACCTAAAATAGCTAAAAAACCTAACCCCCCCCCCCCCCCCCAAAAAAAAACCTAAACCCCCCCCACCCCCTTCAAGCTAAATGCTAAAAACTAAAACCCCCAAAAAACCTAAAAAAAAACCTAACCCCCTCCCCCACCCCCCAAAAACCTAACCCCCCCCCCCCCCCACACCCCCCAAGCTAAAACGCTAAAAGCTAAACCCCCAAAAAACCTAAAAAAATCTAAAAAAAATCTAAAAAAATCAAAAAAAAATCTAAATTTTTTTTATATATTTTTTATGGTCAAATCGCTACTTTTAGTGTCAAGAATTTTTTTTTTTTTTTTTTACTTCGAAAAGTAGCGATTTTTATATAAAAATATTAAAAAAAAATTTGTGTGATTTTTAGCTATTTTTAGGCATTTTTGGTTGTGCTCAAATTGGTTCTCGCGGTTCTCGCAATAAGAGGTGGTTCTCGCATGATCTTCTAACTATATATATATATATATATAGGGAGGGGCTCATGCGAGAACCACCCTTATTGTGAGAACCGCGAGAACCAATGTGAACACAACCTAAAATAGCTAAAAAACCTAAAAAAACTCAACTCCCACGCCCCCCCCCCCCCCAAACCTAAACCCCCGCACCCCCCCCCCCCCCCACACACACAAAAAACCTAAACCCCCCTCCCCCACCCCCCAAAAACCTAAATCCCCCCACCCCCAAGCTAAAATGCTAAAACCCCAAAAAACCTAAAAAATAAAAATAAATCTAATTTTTTTTTTAATATTTTTTATGCTCAAATCGCTACTTTTAGTGGCAAAAAAAAAAATTAAAAAAAAATTCAATTTTTTTTTGCTTCGAAAAGTAGCGATTTTTATATAAAAAATATTAAAAAAAAAAATTGTGTGATTTTTAGCTATTTTTAGGCATTTTTTGTTGTGTTCACATTGGTTCTCGCGGTTCTCGCAATAAGAGGTGGTTCTCGCATGATCTTCTCCCTATATATATATATATATATATTCGTTTAACGAACCCGATGGAACCTTTAAGCATTTCGATGACTAACTGGCAATAATTGTAAGGTCGTGAGTAAATCCGAACTTTTCTTTGACAACTCGAGTAATTAGGCTAAATTACGCGCTTGTTTGGTCTATCCCCAAACTGAAAAAACTGGAATCGCTGTTTGGCGAGTTAGACCGCTCTGACACCCAAACATTCTTTATAAAGCAAATCATTTTATATTATTCGATAAATTTCAACATTGTATATTATCATGACACTATTCTAACTCCTAAAACGAATAACCGTGACTGGTACGAAAAACGGTGCACAATAGCCAAACTTGATTTTGACACTAGGACATTACCCAACGCCATACATTGAGGCTATTCGCCCATTCTCGGATGAATATTCACATCCGAACTTGGTATATAGCAATTATCGATCCGAATGCGGTTTTCGATAATTAACCATACGATACTAGGATCGGCTTAGCGTTACGATCGTACTACTATTATGTGCTTACATACTATGTGCATATCCTATTAGGTGAGTTTCATTGCCTCTTTTCTCTAAACTCTTTTACTAAATATTTGGGATGAAAAACATGTTTATATAAGTACATACGTGCACATGAAATGTGATTTGACGTGAATTATCTGAATTAGCACTACCACACGGAAAGTCCCCACAAACACAAGTGTTCAACTATGGACGATGGATGTGTGAATTTTACCATTGGTCTGATAAAACCAATTCAACTTGCAGTGATGCCATGGGTTCTACTGCAATTTCACATCCCCATGCACATATTTTGCACACGTTATGTAGTGTTAGACGTAGCTACTTGGGTCAGGAATGTTGATGACGTGGTTTATGTGGGCCACGGGGTTATATGAATGAACTGTCAAGGTTTCACTTGTGGACGTGGTATAATTACATCACATGTGCTAAATTCGATTTACGTGTACATTGATATAATACTAAAAACGCGGTGAAACTCACCAACTTTTTGTAGTTAAGCGTTTTTAACATGCTTTTTAGGTAAAATGAAAGAAGAATAATGTGCAAGCGTGCTAGTTGGACAAGTTTTTCTTCTTCAGATATTATTGTATATAGATGCAATGACACTTGTAAGGAATAAGGAGGTTCGCGGGAACTTGCTTACGTTACGTACTTATCGTGTGTAACCAACTTTTTAAATAAAGTAATATGATATACATTAGTGTATTGATGTCGCTTTATAAACAATTAGGTTGATACCAGAGGTGTCTGATGCATTCCCGTACGTTTCGCTGCTCTATGGTGTGTGACATGAGATGTCCGAGTCACGATTAATTAACGTTCCTAACCAGGTACGATCCAGAGAGGTACACTTTGGACAATGAACAAGGGATAATATTAAGAGTTAAATATTGTAGTTCACGAATTCACGATTTTTCTAATGGTAAAACGCAATAAATATTTACAGAATGTAATCGTTTGCGAAATGATTATTTGTTTATTTAGTTGATTATTTATGGAATGTAACTGTGGGTTACACACACCAAAATTAGCTTTTGGGAGTTAAACTACAACCACGTCCACCACATCACCACCATCCTCATTCGGATCCAACACCTACTGGAACCAAGTCGTCGCCAGCAACCATGCCGCACCATCGCCGCATTGGTCCGCCACTCCGGCCGACTACCATAACTATTTCCGGCCTTCCCTGCTGCCCCCTGACCACCTACGATGCACCGCCAGCCACCGTCGGCCACCTCCGAGCTTTTAATCGGATTAAATATAGTGTACACATTCTGCCAACTCCGCGAATTAGATTGTTTGGTTATTACGCGTTTCGGGAAATCGTGGGTTAAGGATTAAAGGTTTAGTGAAACCAAGGAAAAATAAAGTTTATTGAAAAGTGAAGATTGTTCGGTCAGAAGTTATGTCCGGAACTAGGGCTGGCAATTTTACACGATACACGAATACACGACACGAACCTACACGACCTTAACAGGTATCGTGTATGACCTTAACAGGTATCGTGTACTAAACAGGTAGACACGAAACAACCTGTTAATTTTCGTGTCGTGTTCGTGTATAGCGTTTCGTGTTTTCGTGTCTTATCGTGTCTGTTCGTGTATAGCGTTAATACATGTTAACACTTAACATCGAGTGGGTAAGATACCTGTTTACCTGTTAGATACCCGTTAAGATACATGTTCACCTGTTAGATACCCGTTAATACATGTTAATACATGTTAGATAGTTAGATACCCGTTAATACATGTTAATACCTGTTTACCTGTTAGATACCCGTTAATACATGATTATTCTAGTGTTCGTTAACAGGTATTAACAGGTAATTTTCGTGTTTTCGTGTCGTGTTTGAAAAAAAGGACACGATAAGTTATCGTGTCGTGTTCGTGTATGGGATTTCGTGTATCGTGTCTTATCGTGTACGGGTATACATGATATGCCAGCCCTATCCGGAACAACCGGACTAACTCCACAAATTGTAACTCAAAAAGAGGGAAGTTCTCTTTCCTAGTTTCAATGTCCAATTTTGAAACCGACAAACTATACGGTTTGGGCAATTTGCATCAAAACAATTTTAGAAGCGAATGGACTTTGGGAAATGATTAAATCGGTAGAAAATACACAATCGATGTTAAGAAAGATAAGTCGGCAATTTCTTATACGTTCCTGGCAATACCAGAAGATGTTAAAGCCTTTAAACACATTGGGAGAGAGAGATCTTGGGTTCAAGTCCCACAGACGACAGTAATAAAAGAAATTTATCGTTAAAAAAATTATAGCAAACCCAAAGCACATGTACAAAAGAATATTCCAACGTAGTCCTCCATTTCAGCAACAATATTCCAACGTATACTTCCTCGGCATCCACTTACCATGTTCTCGATCAACCTTAGACTAATTCACTACCATGTGACTAAAGTAAAATCCAGCTGACCTGTTTAATTATTCGACCCATTTCTAACCCGTACTCGACCCGTAACCCATCAAGATTATCCAACATTCACCCCCATAATCTTGATGACGGTTCTTGTTAATTGCTCGTTTCTTTGTCGCATTCAATCTGGCTTTTCTTGCAATCCGAAGCTTCCCTCTTGCTAATCTTGCTTCTTGCAACGAACCACACACGACCCGGTTCTTGCTACATGAACAGCAAGGCTCCGGTTTCTTGCGAGCTTTCGTTCTTGGTAACCCGAATTAGATTTCTTGCTCTTGCTTCTAATCAGATCAGATTACTTGCCCTTAATCTTGCTTTTCATGCAGAAAATTTTCTCTACATGACTCACTTTCTAGCTAAAACAAATTGTTGCTGATCAACAATAAAAACACACCGCCTAGTATTTTCCTTTGAACTTGATGCTTCCAATTTAATTCAGCTGCTACATGTCTTACGATCATACTCTTAAACCACTCCTCTTCTTCTTTCGGCAGTGAATTCCTTCACCTTCTCGGTCTTCAGTTGAAATTTCAAGCTGCGGGTCTATTGCAGCTTTGTCGGTCTCCTCTGTCTCGCACCAGAACTCACTTTCTGGCTGCGGTCACCGTCTTCGGTCTTTTTTTTTTCGGAGAAGAGAACAGATGCGGTCTTCGGTCACGCGGTTCGGTCTGTCACGTGCGGCTTCCGTTCTTCTTCTTAGCCAACAGTCTTTCTTACACTAGTATCTCCTTTCCGGTGACGGTCTCTTGCGGTCTTACTTTCTTTCGGTCTGGTCGGCAGCAGCCACTGTCTTCTTTCTCTTTCTCGCGGCACGCTACAGTCCTCTTTGGCATTCTTTAGGCCAACGGCTCTTCTTTCTCACGCCGTTCTTGACTTCTTTCTTCTTACTTGACGATGCTTGCTTTTTCTTTCTTACTGCACCGGTCTCTTTTTTTCTTTCTTGCGAGGCTTTCTTTCTTCCTTGCTAAGCGACGCCTGCCTCTTTCTTCATTTTCTTTCTTCCTTGCTAAGCGACGCCTGCCTCTTTCTTCATTCTTCCTTTCTTAAGGATTTAAAGTTTGAACCCAACTTTCTTTCTGTTTCGCTGACCTACATCAGCCCTTTCTTTTTAGCGACTAAATCGCCTCTTCCTTCTTTCTTTTCGTTCTTCATCTCTACTGCCTAAGGCTGTGCGCATTTCTCGCCACCGACTCTCAAAGCCGCGTCTCCGATCTTAACCCGCTCTGATACCAAATGTTGGTTCAGGCCCCACTCAATTCTCACTCACAAATTGATTGTGAATATGCAGAGAAACAAAACTCTTATAAACAAAACTCTTATATTACTTAAAATAAATACAACGAGAATGAAAGATACTTCAACAAACAAACAATGTCCATTGGCAAAGATAAAGCCTTTAAACACCTTGGGAGAGGGAGGTCTTGGGTCTAAGTCCTACGGACGACAGGAATAAAAGAAATTTTCCGTTCAAAAAAAATTTATAGCAAACCCAAAGCACATGCACAAAAGAATATTCCAACGTAGTCCTCCATTTCAGCAACAATATTCCAAGGTATACTTCTTCAACGTCCACTTCCCATGTTCTCGGTTAACCTTAGACTAATTCACTACCATGTAACTAAAATAAAACCCAGCTGGCCCGTTTAATTATTCGAAATTTTCTAACCCGTAATCGACCCGTAACCCATCAAGATTATCTAACAGCCTGGTCTACCTTTCGGCCCGATATCATATCTATGCTGCCCCTTGAAATTTGACTCTATCCTAGAAGTTGACATCAAATCATGGGTAAGTGGTGTGAATATAATTCAGAGTTTAGCGTCAGAAATATCTCAGCCTGCCCATTTAGTTTGAAGTTCACGGAGTCCCTCATCATTCTTAGGGTCTTGTAAACGGACTCACGCTCATAAATAGGTTATGATTTCGATTATATGAAGGAAGTTCCTCAACTGAACTTTACTTTTGCTTTATTTAAGTAGGGAAGCATAATGTATTTTGACCTACTTGGGCAAATCCAACCTAGAGGCAACCAAACCAATCTTATCCAAAACTTTAAAAGGTCCAAAATATTGCATGGCAAGGTTTTTATTTTCACGGCATGCTACTAAACTTTGTCAATAGTTACGCAACTTCAAATAAACAAATTCACTAACCTTGAATATACATTGTTGTGCACGACCCAAAGTTGTTTTGAGAAAGCCCAATATTCTTTGATTTTCAATAAGCTAGGGGAATACCAATATAAGTCATGTTAATGTCACATGGTTTGTAATCGTGTATTGCAATGTGTTATTGGCCATAAACTACCTTGAGCTGAGCCATATTAATGGTCGTATGATGAGTACTATTGTAACAAAATTTCACAAGATACAAATAGTGTTGCCAAGAAGTTGGTTTATAATGAACGAAGGCCCATAAATATGCTTTCAAAGAAGGAATTTCCACTTTCATTTGCCCGTCGCTCTGCAGGTGATAGGCACTAGAATACAAAAGCTTAGGGCCAATTTGTTTAAACAATTGAGTCTAAAATCGACCTTATATACAATAGACATTGGCAATCTGTGCAACCTGTAGATGTCCCTTATAAATAATGTGGCCATAAATTGTTGCTTTATAATGAGTCGGTAAAGCCAAGCAATGAGAATATTTCAACAATTTATCTTCAATAGCCCATCTGGTAGTTCTTGCGATGAAAGGCGACAAGTGATGAAATCTAAGGACAAGTCGTCCCACGGTTTAGCCGGAATTGATAAGGGAAGAAACTCATAAGGCCTATGCATTGCATACATAGTAGTTTGGCATGTTGTGCAATTCTTGACAAATGTCCATCATCTTTTAGATTGAACCAAAGGAAATGTGAAGCAATAGGACGTGGGGTTGTTGCGACTCCCGAATGACCACCAAGAGGTTACCATGAAATACTTCGTACTCAGTGTTCCACAATGAAAGGATTTTCCGAATAAACAATCGGACTTCCACTGCCACACCATGCCAAGGCGTAAATCACCGGGATGCAACTAAAACGGTTTACGGAACATATGATTAAACTAATACTTACATGACATTGATTCCGAAATTTTTACAAATCGTTTTACCATCTCAAATCCTTTGGATTCAAAAACAAGCCTATACATATTGGCTAATAAGGAAAATCCTTCAAAAGCTTGTATCCTAGTATGCACATAAATTCAAAACTGGGACACTCAGTCTTGAAATAGACATTTTGTACCCTAAGTATTAAAGAGGATAGTACTTACCTTGATGGTAAGATGTCAGCTTAAGTTAATTTATCTTTATGGTTAGAATACTTGTAACGAATCTAAGTGTAAACCATTTTGTATTAATGTATAGTTATTATCACATTGCTTCCGTTGTATGCTCACATGGCTTAATCTTTGGTATCAATCTTGGTCCAGCCCCCTCCTTCTTCGTGGTGTGACAGCTTCCAAGTGTGTTGAATAATCACCATATGACTTCAAGAACAACTAACAAACTAGCACCAATACTTAGGTTAGTTTGTTCCTTATTCAAGCCTCTCCATAGTTAACTTTGATGAAGTGTTAAAATTCTTGACAGATTCAACTTGAATCTGGAAAGTACCAGGAGATGAAAAAAAGGAGAGCTCCATTTTTTTAGTATCTTACGGTATATACTACACACATAAAAGGTTTCTTATTTTTTTTTTTAATTTATATTTATCTGTATCACCTTCTAGTCAAACAACACCATCCCTTTTGGCATCCCATTAGTCTCGGCCGACCAAAGCAGAGAAGAAAGACAAGCATGACTAAGTGGATTAAATAATCAAGTGTAAGGTTTGGTAGTGATCTAGTTCGTCCATAAATCTTATGATGTAAATCTAACCATTCAAGTTTCTTACATTTCCCATCATATACATGAATATTTATATATCTAATTTACAGACATACACATAATATGTATGGCAAATTTTATAGATTATATGTCAATGGTAACTAGCCTTAATAGTTCTCAAGACATAAGTATAGCCTTCATACGGTATCCGGTGTTCATATCCTTCATTTATGAACATTAGTATGACTTGATTAATTCTTGGAGCTCGAGACTTTTCTAGCATTTCTTGAATTGCAATGATCTTCACTCTTCACATTAGGCCAGTAGGGGTGGAAACGTTATAGCACGTGATGAAGATGATACCACGCGTGGAGAATTGTCAAGACCACCGCCACCAACTTTTTCACAAGTGATGATATTGTGTCCGTGACAAATTCAACAAGTGATGGGGGTGTGAGTGATAAATGGATGTGAGGGGGTGTTTGTGTCCGTGACAAATTCAACAAGTGATGGGGGTGTGAGTGATAAATGGATGTGAGGGGGTGTGAGGGTTTATTGTTGGGTGTTGTGAGTGATGACCATTGCCACTAAAAAGGATGTGAGTGATGGAAAAATGGTTGATGACATGGCGGAATTGATTGGATATTTGTGAGTGATAGAATTTTTGCAAGTGATACCACCCCCACCCCCCCCCCCCCCATAGCATTGAACGTATGCTCTGATACCACAATGTTGGTGTTCAAAACTTATAATCGCAAACTAAAACAATGCAGGGTAATGTAATGATTACTTTATTGATTAAGAATAGCTTACAAAGCAACGACCGAAGACCGCAAGTAAAAAGACAAAACTTAAACCAATATTCCTAGAGTTTAGCTGTGAATCCAAAAAACACCATGACCAACAGCTCTCCTTATTCGTCTATTCATAATTCAATTAACAAAATACATCATTCACCATGCATACAGATACAAAGTTGGCTGGAGTTCAGCTAGAGTTATAACTTATATCCAAAAGATGAATGGATGCTAATTAATTTAGTGGTACTGGAACAACACATTACAGACAGAGGTTTGGCCTTCGATATAGTGGTTCCATGTTTCTCAGTCATGTCCAAGGCATCATGTTGAACTTTTGTGTCAATTTTCCAGTCAAAATTATAAAGTAACGAGCTCAACATGATAGGGACCATACGGGTTGCAAGTGGCACACCAGGGCATATTCTTCGTCCAGCACCAAACCGGATTAGATCGAAATCCTGACCTCGGACTCAGACTCCAAAAATCTTTGTGGCTTGAACTCTAGTGAGTCATCCCATACGTTTGGGTCTCTTCCTATGGCCCATGCGTTCACAAACACCTGTGTGCCCACTGGGATGTTGTATACACTGAGTTGTACCTCTTTAACAACTTTTCGAGGAAGAAGTAACGGGGCAGGTGGGTGCAGTCGTAAAACTTCTTTCACAATACACGATAAGTAGGGTAGCCTCGATACATCATCCTCTTTTACGATAGTACCTTTACCAATAACTTTTTCAAGCTCCTCTTTGGCTTTAGTCATGATGTATGGCTTGCGTAGTAATTCTGCCATTGCCCATTTTACTATAATTGAGGTTGTATCAGTACCAGCAACAAACAAATCCTGGATCATCAAATGATATTATGCGTTAAAAATGAAACAAGTGATAAAAAATATGGAGAAATAGATGTGACTTCTAAAAAAATTACATAAAAAAACCTATCATCAATACACTAGAAGTTCAAAGCTGTATTGGCTACAATACCAATGGAAATATATACCAGAGAATGAAGAATATACTCACCAGAAACAAACTCTTTATGTTTTTGTGATTGAACACATTTGGGTTATCTCGCATCATTTTCAAACACAAGTCCAATACATCACCTTGCTCAAATTTACCAATTCGCAGTCTCTCTTCGATTAACTGGTCAAATATCCCAAGAACCTTTGTAAAATGACGAGTCATTCTTCTCTTGAGCCCTTGTGGATCAATCTTTTTCAACACCGGAAAACGTCAACAAGATTTGTCCTTCCAGAGTCCACCGTAATGTTGGTAATCACCTCCTTAAACTCTTTACCTGAATCCTCATACGGGTCTGTTAGATCCTTGGAGAAAATAGTGTTGGATAAAAGATTCAATGAGGTTCTGAATGCAGCACGACCGATGTCCACATTTTCATTCGAAAGACCAGCTTTCCGACAGTATGCTACTAGTTCTTCAACTTTCTGGTTCCTCAAGTGTTGTTTGGCTTCAAGGGAATTGTTGGAGAAGATATTGGAACTAGCAATTCTTCTGAGGGTGCGCCATTCTGTGCAGACATGGAGAAATGAGAGGGAGTGTTGGTCGTGGTTATAGGCAGTCACCGCGTCAGGGACATAACGGTTGGCGATCTGTGCAACGTATAGATGTCCCTTATGAATAATGCGGACATAAACTTTTGCTTTATAATGAGTCGGTAAGGCCAAGAAATGAGAAAATTTCAACAAATTATCTTCAATAGCCCATCTGGTTCTTTCGTTGAGGCAACAAGTGATGAAATCTAAGGACAAGTCATCCCATGCTTCAGCTTGAATTGGTAGGGGAAGAAGCTCGTAAGTCCTATGCATTAGTGCATACTTAGTAGTTTTGCATGTTGTGGAATTCTTGATAAATGTAACAACACTATCTTTTAGATTGGACCAAAGAAAATGTGAAGCAGTACGACGTGTGTTGCGACTCCCAAATGACATGCCTACACTTTTAGGCTAATAAGGAAAATATTTCAAAAGCTTGGTATCCTAATATAAACACAAATTTAAAATTGGGACACTCCGTCTTTAATTAGACACCCGAAAAAGACGTTAAAAATCGTCAATATTATGTGGTTAGTCCACAGATTTAATGTATTGTTGAAAATCATTTCTTGAAATAAATTTTGGAAAATATACGCATAGCCAATGAAATTTGTAAGTGATTAAATCAATGCCTAGCTAAGACAATGACAGATGTGACGTCATGAGCCTATAACCAACCCTCGACAGGAATGTGTCTGGTACATCATACACTCAAGACAATGTTAAACAATTGCTTCCGTTGTATGCTCACATTGCTTAATGTTTGGTATCAATCCGTTTTTCCGTCCAGCCCTCTTGCCCGGGGTGTGAAAGCTTCCAAGTGTGTTGAATTAGGTTAGTTTGTATACTCACCAGATGACTTCAAGAAGAACTAAAAACCAGCACCAATAATGAGATTAGTTTGTTCGTTATTCAAGCCTCTCCAGAGTTAGCTTAGATAAAGAATTTTAGGTGTTAAAATTCGGGACAGATTCAAAAAAAAAAAAAAAAAAAAAAAAAGGAGAGCTCCATTTTTTAGTATCTAGGCCAACCAAAGCAGAGAAGAAAGACAAGAATGACTAGGTGGATTAGATAATCAAGTGTAAAGGTTTGGTGGTAATCTAGTTTGTCCATAATTCTTATGATGTAAATCCAACCATTCTAGTTTCTTCAATCGGATCCTCCGGTGTTCATAGCCTTCATCGTTGTACATTAGCATGACTTGATTAATTGTTGAAGCTTGCGACTTTTCCACATTTTCTTGAATTGCAATGATCTTCACTATTCACAATAGGATAGAACCTAAGCTCATATACCACAAGTTGGTGTTTAGAACTTATAATCACAAACAAAAAACAATGCAGAGTTTTGAAATGATTACTTTATTGATCAAGAAAAGCTTACAAAGAATATAAAAAGACAAACATTGAACAAATATTCCTAGAGTTTAGCTGTGAACCCAGACAACACCATGACCAACAACTCTCCTTATTTGTCTAATCATAATTCAATTAACAAAATACTTCATTCAACGATACAAAGTTGGCTGGACTTTAGCTAGAGTTATAACCAACAAGCTGAATTGATGCTAATTCAGTGGTATCGGAACAACACACAGAGGGTTGGCCTTCGATATAGTGGTTCCGTGTTTCTCAGTCATGTCCAAAGCATCATGTTTAATTTCTGTGTCAATTTCCCAGTCAAAATTATTGAGTAATGAGCCCAACATGATAGGGACCATCCGGGTTGCAAGTGGCACACCGGGGCATATTCTTCGTCCAGCACCAAACGGGATTAGATCGAAATCCTGACCTCGGACATCAAGCCCAGACTCCAAAAATCTTTGTGGCTTGAACTCTAGTGGGTCTTGCCATACGGTTGGGTCTCTACCTATGGCCCATGCATTCACAAACACCTGTGTGCCCACGGGGCAGGTGGGTGCAGTCATAAAACTTCTTTCACAATGCACGATAAGTAGGGTAGCCTCGATACATCATCCACTTTTACGATAGTACTTTTACCAATAACGTTTTCAAGCTCCTCTTTGGCTTTAGTCATGATGTGTGGGTTGCGTAGTAATTCTGCCATTGCCCATTCTACATTAATTGAAGTTGTATCAGTGCCAGCAACAAACAAATCCTAGATCATCAAATAAAATTATATGTTAAAATTGAAACAATAGAGAAACATATCAAGAAATAGGTGTAACTTCTAAAAACAATTACATAAAAAGAAACTAAACATCAATAGTAATGGAAATATCAGATACTGAACAATTTACTCACCAAAAACAAATCCTTTATGTTTGTGTGATTGAACTCGTTTGGGTTATCTTGCATCATTTTCAAACACACGTCCAATACATCACCTTGCTCGAAGCTACCCATTCGCTGTCTTTCTTCGATTAACTGGTCAAACTTCTTCAACACCGGAAAAACGTCAACAAGATTGGTCTTTGCAGAGTCCTCCATAACGCTGGTAATCACCTCCTTAAACTCTTTACCAGAATCCTCATACGGGTCTGAATGCAGCGCGACCGATGTCCACATTTTCATTTGAAAGACTAGCTTTCCGACAGTATGCTATTAGCTCTTCAACTTTCTGGTTCCTCAAGTGTTGTTTGGCTTCAAGGGAATTGTTGGAGAAGATATTGAAAGTAACGATCCTTCTGAGGGTGCGCCACTCTGTGCAGACATGGAGAAATGAGAGGGAGTGTTGATCGTGGTTATAGGCAGTCACCGGGTCAGGGACATAACGGTTGGCGAAAGCAAGGTCTTGCTTTTTGAGTACTTCTGTCGCGGCAGTGGAGGAGGATATGACGACTGTGGTGTTCTGACCAAGTTTTAAAGACATTATAGGGCCATGGATCTTGGCTAGTTTGGCTATCGACTGGTGTGGTAGGTCTCCGAGCAAGTGGAGGTTTCCTATGATCGGCAGCCGTGTTGGGCCTGGAGGTATGTTCTTCAGTTTGCCGAATCCCAAAACCGAGATAAATATGTAAGATAACAGAAAAGCACTAACAATTATAAGAAATTCCATTATTATTAGATGGCATGTGTTGTGCCAAGGATGTTATATTTATACTTCTATTGATGGACTAATTCAGCACCCACATTTTAGAAAACTTTACATTATTTAACGTTTTTATTGGAACAGTTGGAGTTAGGAAAAAGTTTGAGTTCTTTTGGGGTAAATATCAAGTCTTTGCATTGCATAGGGTGTGCGACATTTTGGTATCTTGTCATTTTGAAGAAAAAAAAGGTGTCGTATCAATTAAATTTGTGGTCGTCACAGATTTGGACGATCAAGAACCAAATTTCTCCTGAACTGATTAAGAAGCTAATTCATGCAATTTGGAAGGCGCAAAATTAAAGGCGTTCAATAGTGATAATACACATCCCGCTAATGTCGTTGAAGAGATCAAAACATAAATGTTCTTATGGATTAATAATCGAGCGAAAGCTCTTTTCTAAGATTGGAATTAGTGGTGCGATAACGCGATGCATTTCAATAATGTCTAATCTTCATTCTCTTGTATTTATTTGGAACTTTTTTCGTTCCAAAACAGGTCTAAGATTTATTATTAGTTAAATTCACTTAACATTTTAAATAGAGAATAATGCCCGGATAGTCCCTGTGGTTTCGTCTTTTTTCACCTATAGTCCCTATCTTTCTAAAACTACTTGAATAGTCCCTGTGGTTTTCCGTTTTGTTCTCGGATAGTCCCTGGGTCTAACTTCAGTTACTTTTCTCTGTTAAGAGGGGTGTGAAATGACAAAAATACCCTTTCCTTAAAAGGCCAAACCATAGGGACTATCCGGGCATCTTCTTCATACTAATATATAAAACCCCACCACCACACTTCATCTTCAACCTCTACCCACCATCACCCTCCTCCACCCTCCACCATCACCGCCACAGTTTTAGAAAAAACCCGCCCGTCTAAAGGCCAGCTGCGATCAAAGTTGGGCTCGGTCCCGAACCGACCTCAAAACTACATCGCCATCATCACCCCCCACTCATCCCCTTCCTATTTGTTTCTTTGTCTCTGCAACCTGCAACCTGCAAACACCACTGGCCCACCATCGGACGACCACCTGCCATCACCACTGGCCCGCCATTATATTGTCGCATCATGTGTATTTGGGATTTAATGTCAGAATAAAAAAGAACAAGTTCACATAATCAAATAGTCACTACAGATTTTTGGCATAATCAACACTTTAGTTCACAGTTGCATCCGTAACAAATCTGACCCGGAACCTACCGGATTTGACCCGCAACTGAACCAACTGAGCCGAGACTATACCGTGCCTGAACCGATCACAGAACCACCATAACTCAGCGGCCGGAGGTCATCTTCGACTTGACCGTATCCGACCCGAGCTCGAAATACCCAAATAAAACTCGAAACTCACTTGAAAAACCCGAACCAAGAACCAATCAGAATCGAACCTGCTGGATCTGGGAGCCGAATCACCACCGCCGCCATTGTCGGTGCTTTTGGTCGTCGGTCCGACGACTCGTCGTTTTCTGTCGTTGCCATTGTGTTCCGATCATCACCATCACTCTCTGATTTCACCCTCTCTCTCGATCTATGTCTCTCTGTGCTCAAACCAGCAATCCGACGACACCACATGCCACCTCCGCCACTGATTTAGGTATGTTGTGGGTGGTTGTGGCCGGCCGGTGACCTCCGCCATCTCTGTCTCTCTTGCTCATCTTCGAAATCGGAGGTGTGTGTATATGAATAAGATTGTACAGATGATGGTGGTGGCGGTGACAGGTTGATGGTGGTGGTGGTGGTGGCGGGTTAATCAACGGTGGTGAAGGTGTTGAGAGGTGGGAGAGAGAGATCTCTGTGTGTGAGAATGGTAGAGAGAGAGGAATAGAGAGAGAAGATAGTTGTGTGTATATATATAAATGAAGAAGATGCCCGGATAGTCCCTATGGTTTGGCCTTTTAAGAAAGGGTATTTTTGTCATTTCACACCCCTCTTAACAGAGAAAAGTAACTGAAGTTAGACACAGGGACTATCCGAGAACAAAACGGAAAACCACAGGGACTATTCAAGTAGTTTTAGAAAGATAGGAACTATAGGTGAAAAAATGTGAAACCACATGGACTATCCGGGCATTTTTCTCTTTTAAATATAAACAAAATGGGTCAGCACCCTCGATTATGTTTATTACTTGCAGGCAGGGTGAGTGAAATCAGGTTTAGGCGTCCACTATTCAAAGGCGTCAAATTTTATTTTTTTTATCCATGTTAATCTGGGCTTTGTGGGCACTATTCAAAGGCGTCAAATTTTATTTTTTATCCATGTTAATCTGGGCTTTGTGGGAATTGCTTAAAGATGTATGG
The DNA here is from genome assembly GCA_030545235.1 of Helianthus tuberosus. NCBI lineage: Eukaryota > Viridiplantae > Streptophyta > Magnoliopsida > Asterales > Asteraceae > Helianthus > Helianthus tuberosus. The sequence continues at coordinate 75,321,261 of CM060437.1, forward strand.
CCAAGAATGGGGATTGGCATTTGCGATTATATATTGAAGCTTAGAAAATTAGGCCTGAAAATTAAAAGGAAAGGAAAACGAAGCGTTGAAAATAATAAAAGGTCACAGATTTAAATCACAATCAATTAAAGTTTTAATGATGAAGGTTCCAGGATAAACATAAATCACAACTTCTACTCTTTAATTGTAATATACTCTATTCATAATCATACTCAGTCTATCCCACCAATAGCAAAGTTAAGGTAGGGTCTCAGGAGGGTGAGATGTAGACAGACTTACCTCTACCCCGTAGGAATAGAGAGGCTGCTTCCAATAAAACCCCTGGCTCGATTATAGTTTTGCATCAAGCCTTGGAAATAAGACAACACTCAGCAAATGTAATACTCTATATTTGTTCCAAATTTGTGCTGATGTTTGCTCTAAAATATTGTTTTAATAACAGCCTCTTGCTCTCTAATTTTTTTTTATTGTTATACTCATGAATTTGTAAGTTAACTTTCTTCTTACAATTCTTTTAGAGTAAAATACAAAATGGTCCCTAAGTTATCACTTTTGTCATTTCGGTCCAAAAAAGAAACATAGTATAGTTGGGTCACTAATGTTTCATTTTTCTTGCCATTTTCATTCAATTGCCAACTGTTTTAAAATTTTCGGTTAATTTCTCCTCTTTTTGTTAGCTTTCTCATTTAATTGAATGGTATAATTGTCATTATATGTCATAATATATATTAATTAAATAAGGAAAAGGACAAAAACGATGAGAAATTAACAAAAAGAGTAAACTGCCATTTTGGTCCCTGTGGTTTGGCCAGTTTTGCCACTTTAGTCCAAATCTCAAACTTATTACATCTGGGTCCCCGTGGTTTGCATTTTGTTGCCATTTTGGTCCAAAATTTAAAAACCTTATTTTTTGACTGTTGCAACCTCCTATTTTGTCTTTTAGTTTAGGGCATTTTGGTCATTTTGCTTTTCATTTAACATTTTCTTAATTCAAAAATTAATATATATATATATATATATATATTAATATACACACATCACAGATCTGAGTTCATCTTCATCATCGACCAGCTCTCTCTCTCTCTCTCTCTCTTCTCTGAATTACCACCACACCACCACCACCGCATCATCCCCACCACCACCTTCCCACTGCCGCCAACACCATCACCACCGTGATGAGAACCGACATCGGAAAACGACACCCATCTCTCTCTTTCTCTCTCCAAACACCCATCTCTTTCTTCTCTCTCTCTCCTCTCTGTCGAACACCACCACCACCACCACCGTGATGAGAACCGGCGGAGCAGGTGAAGGAGGTGGTGGTTCTCCGTGATGAGAACGGCGGCGACATTATTCCGGTCACACACACCACGACCACTCAGCAGGTTGTGACGGTGGTGGTGGTTGTAGATGGGGGCAGTTAACGGTGAAAATTTGGAAATAAGGGGAAATCTGTTAGGGTTTTGAGATGGCGGCGCAGGTTAGTCAAGCTCAGGCAGTTAACGGTGGTGGTGGTGCTCAGCAGGTTGTGACGGTGGTCAGGTGGCGGCAGGTGAAGTTTTCATTTTTTTTCTTTTGTTTTGAAATCGGTATTGATAGTTGATCTGATTTCGATTTGATTTAGTGGGCTTGTTTGTAATTTGGATACGATTATTGGGTTTTGATCAAGATTTGATTTTGTTTGTGGGCTTGTTTTTTAAGTTTGTGGGTGGTGTTGGAATCTGGGTTTTAATGATGTTTTTGATCTGGGTTTTATTGCAAATATGATATTTGATGATGTTCTTGATCTGGGTTTTGATGATGTTCTGATGATGGTTTTGATGATGTCTAGGTTTTGATGATGTTTTGATGATGTTCTTTTCTGGGTTTTGATGATGTTCTTGGTCTGGGTTTTGATGATGATGTTTGGAGTGGCGGTGGTGGTGGTGCTATAGAGAGAGAAGAGAGAGAGAGAGAGGGAGGAGGTGGCGGTGGTGGTGGTGCTATAGAGAGAGAGAGAAGAGAAAGATGATTATTTTGATTTGGGTTTTATTGAAAAAAAATTGAAATTTAAAAAAATGACCAAAATGCCCCTGCACTAAAGGACAAAATAGACAGCTTTTAACAGTCAAAAAGGGGGATTTTTGGATTTTGGACTAAAATGGCAACAAAAACCAAACCACAGGGACCCAGATGTAATAAGTTTGAGATTTGGACTAAAGTGGCAAAACTGGCCAAACCACAAGGACCAAAATGGCAGTTTACTCTAACAAAAAATTCTAACCTATTTATCAAATGGATGAAAATGACAACAAAAATGAACTCTGAGTAACTCAGATACAAAAAGTTTCTTGTTTAGACTAAAGTGGGAAAAGTAGCCTAAACCAATGTTTTCAGAACCGGACCGGACGTCGAACCGGTTTGGTCACTGGTCCGTTGGTCCGACCGGTTCAACCGGTCCGACCGGATGTAAGAACCGGCAGGTGCCTTAAAATTAATAGGCTAAAATTTGAAATAAAATTCTGAAATCCGGTTCAATCCACTAATAACCCGGTTCAACCGGCCGGTTTTCCGGTTCGACCGCTGGTTCACCGGTTCAACCCCGGTTCGATGTAAATACGGTCCAATATACTGAACCGGACCGGTCAGACCTTCGGTTCCCGGTCCAACCGGTCCGACCGGCCGGTCCGATCTGGTTTTCAAAACATTGGCCTAAACTCAGAGACCATATTGGCATTTTGCTCATTCTTTTATTTAAAAGTTTCTTTAATCGTATACAAAAAGTACGTCTTCATATTAGCAAATAAAATAATAAAAAGGGCTTCAGTTTTAAAATCCATTTTGGACCTCCAACAACGTGTACATCACAAAAGTAATTGTTGGACCCCTGTTTTGGAAACGGATATTAAGAAATTATAATAAGTAATTGTTGGATCACACTTTCAACTTTCAAGATAAAAACACAATTAAATTGCTAAAATATATATGTGGTTTGTCTCTACCCTCTAAGGTCAACATTTTCTAGGTGTCTAGCCCTCCAAGTTTGACTTGAACAGACACAGACGACTCATATAGCAACCTTGGTAATGTCCCAAGATTGACTTCAACACACAACTTACGAAATGAAAAAAGAAACGGGATCAACACACAAACTTGGTAACGTCCCACGCAACACCACACGAAAGAAGTGTGTATCCCCCACCAGCAAAAGCTTGCTTCAGCCTCTGTCATAGATACATGAATCTAAGACTATCTCCAATACAAGATAAAGATTTTTGTAAAAAGATTTACCACATCATCACCATATTCACCCTTTTTCCTCTTTCTCTTTCTTTATTTAATAACTCATCATTCTCTCTATACAAGTGTCTATACAAGTGTATGCACTTAACCAAGAAAATTTCTATTATATCTCTACTCTCTCTCTCTCCTCCAACTTATCATCCACGTGACAAATACACCTCAAAAGCATTGCATTGTAATCTTTATATATCCCATAGAGACCCTCAAGGTCATCGCAAATCACCATATGCAAATCCTCCTCCTTTTCAATATACTTTTCAATCAATCTTAGTTAAATGCGTATCGTCGTAGAAGAATATCGAACACTAAAGTCAAAATGTAGGGCAAGTAGTGAAATCAAAACCTTATTCTTTTAAACAGTTCAAAATGAAAAGAAAGAATATATATATATATATAGGGGGAGTTTCATTTGAGAAGAAAATTAAATTGAGAAAAAAAAGAACAAAGGGTATAATTGTAAAATATTAAATAGTTTTTCTCTCATCTCATTTATTATTATTTTTGACTAATTAATTAGTTATAAAGACTATCATCCTAAACACTAAAAATTTTGTCTAGACACATCAAAATTTATCCTACACGTTTTTTAAATTTATCCTACACATACTAAAATTTATCATACACAACTCGTAATTCATCCTACACACCTCATACTTTATCCTACACTTTAAAATAACTTTTTTCTTCTTTGAAAAATATATATATTTTTTTTTGAAAATAAGTTATAATTTTAATTTAGTTAGCTATTAAAAAGGAAGACTAACAATTAATGATCTATCTAGTTTTACCAATATACTCTTATACCTATATTAAAGACAAAAATTAAATGAAGTAAAAAGAATTATTCTTATTGGTTGAAGATTGTTCTTCTTTATTCTTACAAAAAATTTCTTCTCATTTGAACCCTACACTATATACATATATATATATATATATAGGGGAATGATAAAATGAGAACCACCTCGAGTTGTAAGAACCGTGAGAACTACACCGTAGTGGGCGCGGTGGACCAAATTTTTTTTCATAAACGTAGATGCATGTATTATAACAACATTTGTAAAAAAAAAATCCAATTTTTTTTTCGTGTGAGTAGTTTTGAGCACCACGAGTTTGTGTTTACGGGTACCGTAAATTTAACCGGAAAATTTATGGTACCCGTAAACACAAACTTGTGGTGCTCAAAACTACACACACGACATTTTTTTGAATTTATTTTACAAATGTTGTTATAATACATGCATCTACGTTTTTGAAAAAAAAAATTTGGTCCACCTCACCCCGGATCAAGTAGTTCTCACGGTCCTTACAACTCGAGGTGGTTCTCATTTTAGCGGACACTTATATATATATATAGGGAGGGGCTCATGCGAGAACCACCCTTATTGTGACAACCTTGAGAACCAATGTGAACACAACCTAAAATAGCTAAAAAAGCCTAAAAAACCTAACCCCCCCCCCCCAAAAAAAAAAACCTAAACCCCTCACCCCCCCCCCCCCAAAAAAAAAAAAAAACCTAACCCCCCCCCCCCCCCAAGCTAAATGCTAAAAAAAATCTAAAAAAACCTAACCCCACCCCCCCCAAGCTAAAATGCTAAAAACTAAACCCCCAAAAAACCTAAAAAAATCTAAAAAAATCTAAAATTTTTTTTTTGAATATTTTAATATTTTTTATGTTAAAATCGCTACTTTTAAAAGCAAAAAAACAAAAAATTTTAAATTTTTTTTTTTTTTTGCTTCTAAAAGTAGCATTTTTTTTTTATAAAAATATTAAAAAATTCAAAAAAAAAAAATTTGTGTGATTTTTAGCTATTTTTAGGCATTTTTGGTGTGTTCACATTGGTTCTCGCGGTTCTCACAATAAGAGGTGGTTCTCGCATGACTTTCTCCATATATATATATATATATATATATGAAGCCGCTAAAATAGAAACTACCTCCAGTTGTAAAAACCGCGAGAACCACTCTCAATCAATCAGAAAAAGGGGTATTTTAGTCATTTACACCATACATCAAATTTACCTCTCTCTTCATTTAAGACTTTATAACCTCTCTCCTCTCTCTTATTAACCCCATCACATTCATCATCTTCTTCATTTCACCTGTTTGTCCCTCTCTCTCTTGTTGCCTAACCTCAGTCAAGACGGTCACCGGTTCCCCTCTTTCCCGCGATAGTTACCAGCGTCCCACCCACACCCCTCGGTTCCCATCTTTCCGACGACAAGCACCAGCCAAACACCCCCCCCCCCTCCGTCTATGGTGGCGGCGCGTGATGCCGGTGGTTGAGTTTTCCGGCCGGCCACCCACACCCCGGTGGTTGAAAATCACGGCGACGACGGTGAGGGTTTGTGTGATATAAGAAGTGGAGTTCTTTTTTCTGTATTTTGTGGATTTTGTGATATAAGAAGTGGGGGTTCTTTTTTCTGGATTTTGATCGGTCGTTAGTAGGTGGTTGGTCGGCGCCGAAACACGTTGGTGGGAGGTGGTTGGTCGGCGGTGGTGGCGGCGAAGGATGGGGCGAAGGGGGTGGGTGATCTGATGGCTCGGGGAGAGAGGCTGTGGGTGATCTGCAACCCCATCTCCTGTGACATGTTTTGATTTTTTTTAATCTATGTTGTTGGTTTGTTTCTTTGAATCTGTGGGTTTGATCTGTGGGTCACGAACAAGAATCTGATGAACTTTGTGGTGGTTTTTGGCTTTCTAGTGATTTTTGATGAACTTTTGATTTGAAGTTTGATTTTTTGATGAACTTGGATTTTTGATATGTGGGTTTGATCTGATATGTGGGTTTGTTCTGTTTTGTGAAAATTTTTGATATGTGGGTTTGATCTGTTTTGATATTGATATGGTCGATTTTGGGCGGCGATGATGCAAAAAAAAACGTAGATTTTGATGATGATGGCGCGGCAAAGGACGGTGGAGGGTAGGTTTTTTGAACCTGCAACCCCACTTTTTGCAGCCTTCTGATTATCGGATAATCTGAGCCAAACCCCGTTTTTTTTTCGAGATACACTTCGTTTTGATGTTGTTGTTTTTTTATTTTTTCCCCCTAGTCGATGATGATAACAATATATCTGAGACACCTCCCGAGTTTCCGATTTCTGGGTGCATTCGTTTTTGCGTAAAAAAGTTTTTGTAAAAAAAAAAAGTTAAACCGTAAACTTTTTAACGTAAACTGTAAACTTTTTAACGTAAAACATAAAAAGTTTTACGTAAAAAGTAAAAAGTTTACGTAAAACGTTAAACGTAAAAATTTTAACGTAAAACATAAAACGTAAAAAGTTTTACGTAAAACGTAAAAAGTTTTACGTAAAACGTAAAAATTTTAACGTAAAACTTAAAACGTAAAAATCTTAACGTAAAACGTAAAAAAATGTAAAAAATGACGCGTTAAAAAACGTGAAAAAAATGGCGCGTTAAAACGACGCGTAAAAAAAACATGTAAAAAACGTGTAAAAATGGCGCGTTAAAAACGTGTAAAAAACGACTCTTGAAAAAACGGCGCGTAAAAACAAGGGGCGTGAATGAGGCGCATAAAAACGCCGCGAAAAAAAACGGGACCTAAAAAACGCTGCGGTAAAACGGGACGCCAAAAACCGGCGCGCAAAAAAAATTCGCTTTGTTAAAAAAATCTGAATTTAAAAAATGCTTTTAATAAAAAAAATCTTTTTAAAAAATAAAAAGTAATATAATAAAACTAAAAAGTAATATAATAAAAAAAAAAGTAATTAAAAAATAATAAAGGCAAAAAAAAGTTATTTTACTAAAATATTCTTTTGGATATTAAAGACGTAATAAGACAAAATGTATTTAATATTAATTTTTGTTACTTTTAATCTCATCCATCCATCTTGTTGATCTAAAGACTAGAAAGTGGTTCCCATGGTTCTTACAATTTGAGGTGGTTTTCATTTTAGCGATCCCCTATATATATATATATATATATATATATATATATATATATATATATATAGTGTGTGTGAGGTTAATTGGGAAACACTAAAAAAGTGGGGAACAGTGCAGAACCGACTTAAACGAACTCCGATTGGACTCATTCCAGCGGCGTTGGAACTGTCTCGTCGAACCCTAACTAGAATCTCTTAACCCTAAACCCTAAGTCATAACCCCTAAACCATAAATATATTAGGGTTTGACTTTTACGGTTTAGTCTTAGGGTTTAGCTTTAGGGTTTAGGGTTTAGCTTTAGGGTTTAGGGCTTAGCTTTAGGGTTTACCTTTAGGTTTAGCCTTTAGGGTTTATCTTTTAGGTTTATAGCTTAGATTTTACGGTTTAGCTTAGGTTTTAGCTTTAGGGTTTAGATTTTAGGAGTTAGGATTTAGGGTTTAGGGTTAAGAGATCTTAGTTAGGGTTCGACGAGCCAGTTACAACGCCGCTGGAATGAGTCCATTCGGAGTTCGTTTGAGTCGGTTCCCCGCTGTTCCCCACTTTTTTAGTGTTTCCCAATGAACATTCCCATATATATATATATATATTTCTCACTTTTGATAAAGGGTCCGTTGTTGATGATTATAAGCTAACTTTTTTTTGTTTATAGTTTATTTCTCGTTTAACATTTATATATTTAGATATATAATAGTAAATGTTTTCATATTTGCAGGTTAAGAGCATTCACATCCAATCCATCAAATTATACATACATTCCACTAAAAAACAACTCCTATATCAATATATTTTCACTAAAAACAAATACTTTTTCTCTCTCCTTTCAATTAAATAATATTATCATTACATTTTTCTCTCACTTCCACTCACAACCACTTTCAAAATATATTAAAAAATTATAACGGGTGAACAGTGTCCCCCCAAATATACAGATGAACAGTAACATTTTCTCTCTCCTCTACTCACAACCACTTTTTATACCCTTTATAATATAAAAACTCCTCCTCACATAATTTGATGGTTAGGATGTGAATGCTCATGGTGGAAAAAGAATGAATTGCCTAAAAAGGTGTGTAACATTGAGTTTCATCATGGTGTTGACGACTTTTAAAATCTTAAGCTTTGTTCAGAGGTAAAGGTTAAGAGCAACAATTGTGTGGCAAACTTGGCTACCATGATTCTCATAACTGTCGCAACCCTCGATCCCTGATTCCCGGGGAACGGGCGGCTGCGAGCCAGTTTCGGTGGTATCTTATATTGTCTAATTTGGCAGCGGAATTTTTCATCAGGACCGTAGTTAGGAAATATGTGATCAGAGTAAAATGCTACATTTTCATAGCATTTAAACAAATGGGACAAAACCCAAGTTCATAGAACACACGTTTTCATAGGAATAAATCCTAATTATTTAATAAAAACATCTATTTTATTTTTAGGTAACTTTATTGCCACTTTTGTTACCTGAAATGCGTTTTAAAAATATTTGTCAGTGGGAAATACTGGTGAGTGAATCCCAGTTTAATCAAGTTTAAGTAAAAACAAATCCCAGTGTACAGTATTGAGGGTGATCCCGCAATTATATTTGTTTCCAAGACATATCAATTAACATCCATGGTACTGTCGAACCCGACTTGTGGAAATGTTACTCCTTGACCAAGTGGTAACAAATTTTGTATACAAAACCCCAACATACTCATCATAATTGTATTCTTACAAATACTCAATAATTGTCATTCGCATGGAAAAGTATTTAAGTTTTTGTAAAACATTAAACAAAAAGGTTTACAAAAAGTGGATCAACTCACATTGTTGTCTTAGATTTTTTCGTAAGGATTTCCTGGTGACAAATCTAAAATTTACACAAATGTACACGCGTTAGTATTAATAACCCATTTTAACATTACTAATACCCTCCCCGAGACTGCATTCCAATGACTACATCGGGCAGAACCACGACAGCCATTACGGAACCCTAGATCAATCGGGCAGCGTATCTAATACGTATCCAGGGGTTATAATACTTACAATGGAGCAGAACTTTGCTAATTAGGGGGTATCATACCCGATTATTATGCCCTCTATTCAAAAATTTGAGATTGAGAAATGAAAAATGAACGATTTCTGGTTGAACCCGATGGCTCCTTTATATAGTTGCTGAAACTGACTCTCACGCGGCCCGCGTAAGAGTAGCCTTAGGGCTACGCGGCCCGTGTCAAAGCTAGTCAACGGACTAGCTTGTCCCGATCAGCGCATAGACTCGACACGATGATGACATGTGTCGGCCTGGGGTGTTGCTGTGTTCTTGATCTCTCGTGGCCCGCGTAAACTTAACGGGGGTCTTACGTGGCCCGCTTTAACTTAAGATTCACCGAAATCAAGTTTTAGCCTTGATACCGCCCACGTAAGTGTTGGGGTGGGTCCTACACGGCCCGCCTCAGCTTAAAAATCAGGTTTTTATTTATTTTAAATACTATTTAATGTATTTCGGGCTCGGTTTTTACATACGGGGTGTATATACAGACATATTGGGACATTTTAAAATATATTAGGGTGTCGGAAATATTATGAGGGTGTCAGTTTATTGAGGATTGTTTCAACCTCCCCACCTTGTTTTAGAGCTCGTCCTCGAGATCTACTGGAATAATTGCGGATATTTCCTTTGCATTTCAGATTCAAGCTCCCATGTATACCTAGGTCCTTTTTTGGAGTCCCACTTTACTTTGATCAGAACTAATCTCTTATGCTTGAGATTCTTGACTTTCCTGTCTTCTATCTGTAGAGGCTTTTCTACAAATTTGAGTTGTTCATTTACCTCTATATCCTTAAGAGGTACTATTAGCGATTCATCAGCTAGGGATTTCTTGATATTAGATACATGAAATACATCATGTATTCCTGCCATTTCCTCTGGCAGTTGTAGCTGATAGGCTACAGATCCAATTCTTCTAATAATCTCACAAGGTCCAATATACCTAGGACTTAGCTTTCCTCTTTTGATGAATCTTACCACTCCTTTCCAAGGAGAGATCTTCAACAATACTTTGTCTCCTACTTGAAATTCTAATGGCTTGCGTCGATTATCGGCATAGCTCTTCTGTCGATCCCGTGCTGCTTTTAGTCGTTCCTTGACTTGAATGATCTTGTCGGTTGTCTCTTGTACTATCTCAGGTCCAGATAGTTGCTTCTCCCCAATTTCTGCCAAACAGACTGGGGTTCGGCACTTTCGTCCATAAAGTGCTTCAAACGGTTCAGCATTGATACTTGTGTGATAACTATTATTATAAGAAAATTCTATTAAAGGTAATTGATCGTCCCAATTACCTCCAAAATCAATTACACAAGCTCTAAGCATGTCCTCCATTTTCTGAATTGTTCTTTCGCTTTGTCCGTCCGTTTGAGGATGATAAGTTGTGCTCAGATTCAACTTAGTTCCCATTGCCTTTTGGAAACTTGACCAAAAATGAGAGGTAAATCGGCTATCCCTATCAGAAACAATTGATAAAGGAATTCCATGTAATGAAACAATTTTATTTACATATAATTTAGCTAGCTGTTCCATACTGAAAGTTTCCTTCATTGTTAGGAAATGAGCTGACTTGGTTAGGCTATCTACAATCACCCAGATTGTATCATTACCTTTCTTTGTTTTGGGTAATTTAGTAACAAAATCCATTGTTATTAAGTCCCATTTCCATATTGGCATTTCTAGTTGCTGTAACAATCCTGAGGGTTTCTGATGTTCAGCTTTAACTTGTGAACAAGTTAAACATTTAGAAACATAGGATGCTATGTCCTTTTTCATTCCTATCCACCAGAAATATTTCCTTAAATCCTGGTACATTTTATCACTTCCTGGATGCATCGTATACTTAGACTTATGGGCATCTTCCAATATACGATGACGTAGGTTTCCTAATTTAGGTATTCATATTCTCTTTTCATGGAATCTCCAAATTCCATCTGTTCCTTGTGCTAATTCTTTAATCATACCTTTTAGTTTTTCAGCGTCATCCTTGATTACTGATTCTTGTGCTTCTCTTATCTGACCATTTAAATCTACTTGTAGATTTAATTTAAGAGAACGTACCCTTTTTGGCTTTTCGTGATACTTTCGACTTAAAGCATCTGCCACTACATTTGCTTTTCCTCCGTGATACTGGATATCACAATCATAGTCACTAAGCATCTCCATCCAGCATCTTTGTGTCATATTCATCTCCTTTTGCCCAAAAACATACCTTAAACTCTTATAATCTGTGAATATGGTAAACTTACTACCATAAAGGTAATGTCTCCAAATCTTAAGGGCAAAGATTATAGCTCCTAATTCTAGATCATGGGTTGAATAATTCTCTTCATGATTCTTAACTTGTCTAGATGCATATGCTATAACCTTTTGGCGTTGCATCAATACACATCCATAACCTAACTTAGAAGCGTCACAATAGACTACAAAGTCTTCAGTTCCTTCTGGTAACGCTAATATGGGTGTATGGGTTAATCTTTGCTTAAGAATTCTAAATGCTTCTTCTTGTTTTGGTCCCCATTCAAACTTAATGGATTTACAGGTTAATTTAGTTAAAGGAATGGCTATTCTAGAAAAATTTTGAATAAATCTTCTATAATAACCGACCAATCCTAGGAAACTTCTAACCTCGGTTGGTGACTCAGGGGTTTTCCATTTGGTAATCGCCTCGATCTTTGTTGGATCCACATGAATTCCTTCATGGTTTACTAAGTGTCCAAGAAATTGTACATGTTCTAGCCAAAACTCGCACTTTGAAAATTTAGCATAAATCTTTTCCTTTCTTAATAGACTTAAAAGTGCGTGCAAATGCTTTGCATGATCTTCCTTATTTTTAGAATAAATGAGAATATCATTTATGAAGACAATTATGAATTTATCCAAATATGACTTACATACTCGGTTCATCATGTCCATAAATGCGGCTGGGGCATTGGTTAAACCAAATGTCATGACTGTAAATTCATAATGGCCATACCTTGTTCTGAAGGCAGTTTTAGGAATATCCTCTTCCTGTACCTTTAGTTGATGATATCCTGACCTTAAATCGATTTTTGAGAAAAATCGAGCTCCTTGCAGTTGATCGAACAGATCATCGATTCTCGGTAATGGGTACCGATTCTTAATCGTGACTTTGTTCAATTCACGGTAATCAATGCACATACGCATTGATCCATCCTTCTTTTTAACGAACAGTATCGGCGCTCCCCATGGCGACGAACTTGGCTGTATAAATCCTTTCTCTAGTAACTCATCTAACTGTTTCTTTAGTTCTTGCATTTCCGCTGGTGCCAAACGATAAGGTGCTTTGGCAATTGGTGCTGTTCCTGGTAGTAGGTGAATTCTGAATTCAACTTCTCTGTCCGGCGGTAGTCCTGGTAATTCTTCTGGAAAGACATCTGAAAACTGAGACACTACTGGAATGTCTTTTAGTTCTTTTCCTTTAGTGTTAGTGATTATGGAAATCAAATACACTATAGAACCTTTTCTTATATAACTTGTAGTTTTCATCACAGAGATGAATTTAGTAGATCTAGAGGGTTTATTTCCTTTTATTGTGATCTTTTTACCTTTTGGTGAATTTACTTGGATTGACGTTTGATCACATAAAATACTGGCTTTATTGGCTATTAACCAATCCATTCCTAAAATGACATCAAATCCTACCAGATTCATTGGATAAAGGTTTGCCATAAACTTTTGGTTTAAAATTTCTATTCTTGCTCCCTGCAAGATTTCAGAAATCCTAACAGTTTCTCCATTAACTGTCTCTATGAGACATTCTTGTGGTAGTTTAGTTAATGACTGATTTAGCAGTTTGCAAAACGAAGTATTAATAAAACTTTGGTTTGCACCAGAGTCAAATAATACCTTAGCAAAAACATCATTAACTAAAAACGTACCAGCTATCACGTCTGGAATCATCTTGGCTTCATCTGCAGTCAGAACGAATGCTCTAGCATTTTTAGTGTTCCTGTTGTTCACAGCTGGAGCCAATTTCGGACAGTTCGTCTTAATGTGACCTTTTTCTCCACAGTTGTAGCATAATCCATTACTGGATTTTCTCCTGCAATCTTCTTCCTTGTGTCCTGGCATTTTGCAAAAATTGCAAAGAGTGGAACATTTTCCCGAATTCTTTTTCTTGCAGACTTTGCAGAATGGTGCAGAGGTAGAACCCATGTTCCTACGGTTGAAATTCCCAGAACGGAATTCTTGAGTAAGCCTTTGGGTTAGGTTTCTCCTTTGGTTTTCTTCTCTAGTATTGATTAACTCATCTGTCAAGGTATTCGCTAGTTCTACTGCTTCTTCTATAGTTTGAGGTCTAGCTGCCTTGACTACATGTCTAATCTCTCCGATTAATCCCCAGATATAATGGGAGATTAACACTGGTTCAGGTGATGCAAGGGTTGGTACTATTCTAGCATATTCAAAGAATGTAGTAGTATAACCCTTACTATCTGCCCCGGTCATTCTTAAGTTTAGGAACTTATTAGCTATCTGTTCCTTTTCATTAGGAGGGCAGAATTTCTTTTCTACCATATTTTTAAATTCCTCACATTCCATGTTGTATACCCTATCACTTCCTCTTGACTGGAGGATAGTGTTCCACCATTCTAAGACTGAGTTTTTAATCAGATTAGAAGCAAACATTATTTTGTCTTCTTCAGCACATTTGCTTATTTTTAAAACAGCCTCAGTTTTCTCTATCCAGCGTAGAGCTGCAATGGGTCCTTCATTGCCTGAGAATTCTATTGGTTTACAGGACCAGAATTCCTTGTAAGAACAACCATAAGGCATGGTTCTTCTTCTTTTGGGAATGGGCGCTTGAAGTACAGGGCCATTGTTCACGCTGTGTTCTGGTTCAATCGGTCGCTTACTGCTATGTTTGCTTTTATTATTCGCTTCTTGAATCGTTTGAATAATAAATGGCATTGCATCTATGATTCCTTGTGCCACTATGTGTTGAACGTCACTATTATCCATTTGGTTTCCATTGTTATTGATGCTTGGATTTTCATTAACCACGTTAATGTTACTCTGGTTATCGTTTTTCAGATTTCCTTGATTTCCTTCATCGGCCATCTGAATTTTAAACATTTATGTCACACCCCCAAATTTCCACGTATCACCGGTGGGCCCGGTGGGGGAGTATCGTGACGTGGTTGGCAACATTACAGTCAAACAACACAATATTTAATATGCACAGCGGAAGCAAATGAAAGATATATTTCAACCGAATAAAATATCGTATTATCACACCAGTCGAAAGTTTATCCACAGGTGGATTAAATAAAATGGAAACAGTAGTTCAACAGAATTTAGGCATCTTAAGCTTGCGAGACTCTTTTGATGCTAAGGAGAAATCCAGCCTAGTACGCTTAGTACCTGCACTTAATCTTTTTGGGAAAATACGTCAGTTTACACTGGTAAATACAATCAACTGACTCATTTTAAAAATGATTAAAAATTGATTTGGATGCACGTGGCATAAACATTTTATAACTTGGGATAATTATTTAAATATATAAACTTGTAAAAGGATTACATGTTCCTTATGCGTTCAGTAGCCCGGATCGTGCCGGGTTAAAGATCAATAGACACACCACATTATTTATTTATGCACTGACGAGTGTACGCCTACACTCCGCGCTTAGGTCGTGGCCATTTCGTAAAATGATGCCAAGGATATCCGGGACATGGTCATTAACCTCCCAAAGGCTTTAAGCAAACAAAACAATTTAAACGGGCCGATCAATATCAATTAACCACCATACGATGGAAGATTTAATGCCCGACCAAGCGGTATTTTATATACCGTACCCCAAGCCCGTATAGGGAAAATAAGTTAAAAGTATTTACCTTTGCAAGTATAATTCACAATTAGCAAATGCAGATAGCTTTTACCGGTCTCCTATTCTGGAACAAAGGTTTATCATAACCTATTAGAATCCTAACGGCCTTTAGTTAAGCTTAAGCTTAGACCGGTTAGTTTTAAAGATACGGTTCGTACGCACGATTAAGCAAAGGCCGGAATAGAATGTGATTTAGACCCGACAAGTTTGAAGACTTGCATAATATGGGTATACTATACACATTCTGGATTTTGAGATAAAAACGATAGGGTTTGACCCGTTTCGGCTAATTTATGCAAACTAGTTACATAAACCGAACCGAATGCGCAATAGGCGTAACGGGTAACCGTAAGAGCCATATACAGGTTTCCTAAGTTAATATGCCTCAAATATGTTGTGACATCAGTGAGATATCTTTTATTATGCCCGAAACGAATTTAAACACAAACTATGCCCCGTAGGGGTAGTTTGGTCATTTACAATTGTTATAAAAGAGTTTAAGTATTATCCTGAGTTACAGGTCTGATGTAATCAGCAAAAACACTCAATTTGATAAGTTATAACAGTAGGGTAAAGTATATATGTGAAATTTATCAATTATAACCAAACTATGCACCGTGGGGGCATTTTGGTAATTTCACATAAGTCGGAAAGCTCAAAACTGAAGTCTGAGTTTAAACAACTTTTGCTTACTGTTAAAATATTATAATTTACCTAAAATATCAGTAGGTATCAACCCTTGTATTTTTAAAATAGTTTTAGTACATACTATGCGTTAAAACGCTTAAAAAGGCGATTAGAAGCCGTTTCTGGGTTCTATATAGAAATCTGATATTTTTATTATTCCAGAAGGTTTAAAATAATTTATTTATCATATGAAATCAGTAGCAAAAGGTTTGGGGTCAAAAAGATATGTAAAACTCATTTTATAGCCCGAAAGGGCAAAACCGACAATTACCGAATAAAGCCTATGACTCCAAGTTATGCTCAGCCTAAAATTAATTAAAAATATTCAAAAATCCCAAAATAATATATTACATCAGTGGGTAAAAAGTTTGATATCAAAAAGTATGTTTAAATAGGCTATACGCTAATTATGTCGTTTAATCGTTAAAGAAGCTTTCTAATTACACTAATGAGCATAACTCTAAATTTACACCTCAAACTGATGTCAAATTTTGGGTGCAAGTTTATAAATCAGTAACTAAGGTTTCTACTCTTTCATATTATCAAAAATCACGTTTTATGGTGAAAAGGGCATAATGGTCAACATATAGGCAATTAACGGAATCATGCATATTAATCGGATAACTAATGAACCATGGTGTATAATCACAGAGGGTTATACTAGCATGTAACCTGGTCCAATTAGAGCTCTAATGCATTTCTAAAACATGCTTAAACGGGTCAGAACTGAAAGTCAAAGCCAAAGTCAAATTATGCGACTTTCGGTTCCGAACCGGGTCTCTACTAAAAATTGTCGGGTTGAACCTGTTTAGACAGGTTCTTATATTCATTACCAAGTTGTATTAATGATCAAACAGGTTGTATGGGTTCTACATTGCTAATTATGCATAAATTGGAAATTAAGCATTCTGTTGACTTTTTAATAACAAGTTTGACCCGACATTTGACCTAGTTAGAGTGGGAATCAGAGGGTGCCCTTTTAAGGGTTTATTGCCCACATAATTACCAACTTATAACTACTTTCAATTCGACTAATCACTGGACCATTAGTGATTAATCGCTAAGTCAACCGTTAATTACGACGGTTTAACTTTTAAGCTAAAACTAAGTAAAAACTCAACTAAGAAAGGTTAAGCCTACTTACTGAAGTCCTATGCACGATTAGTGATCACTTGAGTCTGCTTTGGAGCTCCAGAAATGATCAGGAATGCAGAAATGAGGTGTGATCAATTGGTTGCAACTTTGGCCCATTATATAGTGTTCTTGATCTCATAGATCATTGACACACAAGTCTATCATGTGTTCCAGATCAACAACAAGTGCTCCTAGGGTCTAAAAGTAATGTAGGGGTCGTTCAAATATGATGAAAATCGAATTTAAGTCGGTTACAAGCTTTTAACAGACAACAGCCACATTTTTGCTCACTGGGGACCCCTTACGGGCCGTAAGGGGTGGGCTTACGGTCCGTAAGCCATTGGCAGAATGTGAAAAGTTTGGCCTTTTAAGCATTCGAAGGGGCAACTCATGTAATTCGAATTTGGGACATGTTTTAACAGTATGGGGCCTCTTATTATGGCTCTTGAACAGTTATATACCCTACCATTTTGATATGTTTCATTGAATCCTTTTGAAAGTGCCGAAAATGAAGGTTTACCGTAGGAATTTCCATAGGATCCTATCTTGTTCAAGGAATTCAATTATTGTCAGCAATTTCCGGATTGAAGGTATATTAGATGTTTAAGATATATATTAGGGTCTTGGGATTTATAAATGAGGTCGTTCAGAGGTATAAGTTTACATGACGACACTTTTAAATCCTGCCTTACATCTTTAATTTGGATCCGGGTTTATAACGCTTTTGTCATACATGACACGTGTCGTTATTCTATTGAACACGAATTTTTGAGGTGTTACATCCTCACCCCCTTAAAAGAAATCTCGACCTCGAGATTTACTGAAATAAATGAGGGTATTTTTCTTTCATTGTGGACTCAACCTCCCACGTGTATTCGAGACCTCTACGGGCATCCCATTTTACCTTTACAATAGGCACATGCTTCCTTCGAAGCTTCTTAACCTGTCGATCCTCGATTGACATAGGTTTTTCAACAAATTTCAAGCTCTCTTCGATGTGCACATCTGTATGTGGTATGACCAGTGATTCATCAGCGAAACACTTTTTTCGATTGCAGATGTGGAATACATTGTTAATTCCACTGAGCTCTTCAGGTAAGTTTAACTTATAGGCAACTGACCCGACCTGTTCGATGACCTCGAAAGGTCCAAAGTATCTCGGGCTTAACTTGCCTTTCTTACCAAATCGCATCACTCCCTTCCAGGGTGACACTTTAAGCAACACTTTGTCGCCTACCTCGAACTTAAAAGGTTTACGCTTTAAATCAGCGTAGCTTTTCTGCCTATCACGGGCAGCTTTGAGACGGTCACGAATCTGGACAATCTTGTCCGTCGTTTCAAAGACTATCTCCGGTCCTGATAATTGGACATCCCCAACTTCCGCCCAACAGACGGGCGTTCTACACTTTCTACCGTATAATGCCTCAAAAGGCGCAGCCTTAATGCTGGTATGGTAGCTATTGTTGTAGGAGAATTCGATTAACGGTAGGTGGTTATCCTAACTACCACCCAAGTCAATCACACATGCACGTAGCATGTCTTCCAACGTTTGGATGGTACGCTCACTCTGTCCGTCCGTCTGAGGATGGTAAGTTGTACTAAAATTCAAACGCGTGCCCAGAGATTGTCTGAAGCTTTTCCAAAAATGTGACGTGTATCTAGTATCTCTGTCAGAGATAATAGACACAGGTACGCCATGTAGAGCTACAATCTTATCTAC
Source organism: Helianthus tuberosus (assembly GCA_030545235.1). Taxonomy (NCBI): domain Eukaryota; kingdom Viridiplantae; phylum Streptophyta; class Magnoliopsida; order Asterales; family Asteraceae; genus Helianthus; species Helianthus tuberosus. Next base: position 75,339,862 of record CM060437.1, read on the forward strand.
ATATAGTTGGGCTAACATGTCGGAGCTATAGGTCTCCTTAATGGGTAGGAAATGTGCTGACTTAGTCAGTCTATCCACTATCACCCATATCGTATCATTTCCCTTTCTTGTCTTGGGCAACTTGGTGATGAAATCCATCGTCACCATTTCCCACTTCCATGTGGGAAGTTCAGGTTGTTGTAGCAAACCTGACGGCTTTTGATATTCAGCCTTGACTTGTGCACACGTCAAGCACTTAGCTACATAGGTGGCTATAGACTTCTTCAAGCCTATCCACAAAAAATTTGCCTTTAGATCCTGGTACATCTTATCCGCTCCAGGATGAACGGAATATTTAGAACTATGGGCTTCCTGGAGGATAACATCTCGAAGTCCCCCATAAATTGGAACCCATATTCGTCCATTTAATCTCAGGATTCCGTCCTTGCCCTGAGATAACTGTTCTTCAGTTACTCCCAGCCTTTCGTTAGGATAGTTAGCTTCCAACACAGCTTCCTTCTGTGCAGCTAACAACCTTTCATTCAAACTGTTCTTTATCCCAATGCTCTTGGCATTGATTCGGATGGGTTTCACCCTTTCCTTTCAACTCAAGGCATCAGCGACTACATTCGCCTTGCCGAGATGGTATCTGATTTCACAATCATAATCATTTAACGTCTCCATCCATCGGCGCTGCCTCATGTTTAAATCTTTCTGATTAAACAGGTGCTGGAGGCTCTTGTGATCAGAATAGATCACACACTTGATACCATATAAATAGTCCCTCCATAGCTTCAGTGCAAATACAACGGCACCCAACTCCAAGTCATGGGTGGTGTAATTCTTTTCATGCACCTTCAACTGACGTGAAGCATAGGCAATAACCTTGCCTTTTTGCATCAGCACACACCCCTGCCAGCGTGTGATGCATCGCAGTAAACTACGAATTCTTCGGTACCTTCAGGCAATGTCAGCACAGGAGCGTTGCTCAACTTTTGCTTCAGAGTATCAAAAGATTCTTGCTTCTTAGGTCCCCAGTCGAACTTAACCTTTTTCCTGGTTAAGGATGTTAGGGGTGCAGCAATCCTTGAAAAATTTTCGATAAAGCGTCTGTAGTAACCTGCCAATCCCAAGAAACTGCGAATTTTTGTGGGCGTCTTCGGCTCTTGCCAGTTCATAACTGCTTCCACCTTAGCGGGATCCACTTGGATACCACGCTCACTAACCACATGTCCAAGGAATTGGACCTCTCGAAGCCAAAATTCACACTTGGAAAATTTGGCGTAGAGTTTCTCATGATGTAGAAGTTTAAGAATACAGCGAAGGTGTTTCTCATGGTCAGCTTGGTTCTTCGAGTAGATGAGGATGTCGTCAATGAAGACGATGACGAATTTGTCCAAGTAGGGTTTGCAGACGCGATTCATGAGATCCATGAATGCGGCAAGTGCATTAGTGAGCCCAAAAGGCATCACTAGGAACTCGTAATGACCATAATGAGTCCTGAATGTAGTTTTGTGTACGTCTTCATCTCTAACCTTCAGTTGGTGGTAGCCTGACCTTAAGTCAATCTTCGAGAAGTAACTTGCCCCTTGCAATTGATCGAACAAATCGTCGATCCTGGGCAAAGGATACCTATTCTTTATAGTGACCTTATTAAGCTCACGGTAATCGATGCACAGACGCATCGATCCATCCTTCTTTTTGACAAACAGAACTGGTGCTCCCCAAGGAGACGAACCAGGTCTAATGAAATCTTTAGCTAGCAATTCGTCTAGCTGTGTCCTCAATTCCTTCATCTCCGTTGGTGCCAACCTATAAGGTGCTCTAGCAACAGGTGCTGCTCCAAGGATGATGTCAATTCTGAATTCCTCTTGCCTATCTGGTGGTAACCCAGGTAGTTCTTCAGGAAAAACTTCAGGGTATTCAGAAATGACGGGGATGTCTTCCATCTTAGGCTTCGGCTCATCATGAAAGTAGTAGGTCGAGAGGCCTTCACGCTTGCCTTTATCTCCGGGGCTAAACCCCCGATAAAATGAGCTATTCTTTTGGGTTCCGGAGTCACTAGATACGGAGCCAATCTGGACATTGTGTTGAAGCTCGTGAGGTAAGCTTGGCAGTCAAGGTTCTGCATAACCAACGATAGAAAATCAGACTCTATCTTCTCCACCTCATGCTGAGGGTAGTAGTTTTCCCTGATAAGGGCAACAAATTGCTCCCATGTCATGTTGTACAATGGGATCTTCCTGGTGGCTTGAATCAAAGATCTCCACCAGGCTAAGGCCTCACCCTTAAATGATTGCGACACAAACTTGATCACATCCCTCTCAGCGCATCCGCTGATATCAACAACTGTGTCCATCTCATCTAACCACGTCATAGTGTCAATGACCCCTTTTTCCCTAGTGAAATCCCTGGGTTTACATGAGACAAAATATTTGTAGGAGCAACCCTTGTCCTGGGTCCCTTGTTTCGGTACAATCTTCAGAGATGGAACACTTTGATGATTTGTGGACTGACGATCATCATCAACTTTCTTGCGCTCTTCCTTCTTGGGGGGAGGCTTGCTGTGAGCCTCAGAATGAGTTTTGGGCTTTGAGTGCGGTGTAGATAGGGTCCTACTCCGAGTACTGCTATAATCTTCATACTGCCGCTCTAAGGCCTTGGTAACAACGTCGTCTACTAACGCTTTCAGTTCAGCACCCGTTATATTAATTCAGGCGTTATCATTATTCTCCCTTGGGTGACTATTAATTTCGTCTGAGTCAGCCATTTTAATTTGAACTGTTACATAAGACAATGACAATAGTTTATTTGGGAGTTTATTATGGAATTGCCCCTTAGGGTAATTCATTAACCATGGTAAACATAAACCATATTTGGTTAATTTGTCACTCACATATATTTTGGATTTCTATTATAATTTATCCTAATTATAAACAATAACAGTATTATTAGCACACAAGGCCTAGTCACATGGACATTTTAAATTATAAGCCATGATTTCAGAGAATCAAGGTATGAAGGTTTGAAAATAGTTCTTTACCTTTTTCAGACAGGGTCAAAGACTATTACTGTCTTTTGTCTCATATGAAAATGAGTAGGGCCCGTAGGCATTATATTACCAAGGTATGGTCAAAATATGATCATCTTAATTGATGATTTAAACCCATGATTGATAGATCATTAAGTTGGTTTAGGAATCTTTGGAAAGATCCTTATATAAAAATGACACGTGTGATTTTAACGACTCACGCCTGCCAGGAGCGTTAACATGTTTTCAGATGTTAACAGGGATTTGAATCTTTTTAAACAGGATTTACCATCTTGGCCAGGTCTTATAATGACACGCAGGCTAGGTTATACAATTTAAGATTCTTAATTAACATTTAGAATAGGCAGATATATTTTTAAATGGAATGATTTTTATTCATTTATTTCATATATAATTTATTAATGCATAAAATAGCAAAAATGAAATTTTTAAACTTACATTCCATTAATTTATTAAAAGATTACATATCGCCCTAAACGAGACTTTTTTAAATAGACAGGTTACCCACGCAGGGGTTTAAACAAAGACTTACCCACACAGGGGTCAAAACAACCAAACATACCCATGTAGGGGTCAAACTAGAATACTAGTCCACGCAGGGACTTTAAACAACAACATACCCTCGTAGGGGTTAACAGAAAGATAGGCCAACGCAGGGGCTCAAAAGACAAACATACCCACGCAGGGGCTCAACTGATACAAAGAAATTACAACAACAATGGAAGGATTCAATGGTCCTTCTTGCTCTTCCCTTTCATTAAACTTGTCAATCCCTGGAAGCAACTTTGTCGCTCCCTGCGATCTCTGTGAAAATCTCGCTCGACCTGGTCCAATCTTTGAAGAATTTCTTCCCGCTCGGGTGGGGAAAACCGTGGCGGCTGTGATTGTTGCCGAATGATAGGTCTAGCAGGTATTTGGTACCCATGAGTCGGGTACCCTACTCCCCAAGGAGCTCCATACGGTCCTTCAGGATGAAGGGCGTTATAGTTGGCCGCTACCAAGTATGGATCGGCTTCAGCGTAGTTATAGTTGGTGTGAGCTGGCTGCTCAAACGGGTTGTACGCCATAGAACCAGTGTAGGCAGGAATTGGATTATCAAAACCCATCGGTGGTGGCTGCGGTGCAACTGGGTTTGAAGGCCCACCCATTTGTGGGTCTTCCTGAAGTGGCGGATAATGAATGCCACTTGATTGACGAGGAGAGCTAAAATGAAAGTCACCTCCTCGCGCGGACATACGTGCTCCGGTTCTCCTACGCCTTGGCGGTTCTGGAGGTGCTTGATGAACTGGCAGCGGAGGAGGCGGTGGCGTGACAGCCACGAAACGTGAATCCCCAGAGGGATCCTGCTGCTGCTGCTGCTGGTGAGGCGACGAGTGATGCGAGGGTGTAAAATACCACTCGCACTGGTTAAACCGTGCCTGATAACTGTCTGGACCACGGTAGGGTGATCCATGAAAAGACGAACCATCCGAGACCTCGATAGGATGGTTAGGAGTTTCGGTTGCAGGCTCGACGGGATCGGTGTCCTCATCCATGTCCTCTGCATGATCGCCGGAGAAATGATCCTCTGGCCCCAATGGGTTAAAACCCACTGGTTCTTGTATGTAGTTTGCCGGGTTAAACCGGCCCCTAAAAACAGGTGTAGGGTCACCAAATGAATGGTGCGATAGGGATCGCTGTAGAGGTATGTAAAAAGGTTGGGGGTTATCGGGCTCATTTTCAGACTGTGGCCCATAAGAGTTATGAAAGGGAGGCGTCGAACTGTGTGAAACAGATCGTCTCACAGGCTCAACAAGGTTCCTCCTGTTCTCTCGAGGGTCAGCACTCGCAGTGGTGGAAGGAGCTCGCCTTTGCTAAGGTCCGGCCTCGTGATCATTGGGGGCGGTGATTGGCCCCTTGCCTTTTCCTTTTCGTCGGAAAAATCTTGGCGGCATATTTAATCTTGTCAATATAACATAAGATAACGACAAGAATATATAAAATAAAGGACAAACTAAACCAAAACAAAGTAGAATTTTTCCTATGTTATTTGTCTAGACTCGAAAGTTTTTAGGAATGTGCTATTGTGTCTTTGAGATTAAACACAAAAGGCTAGTGTTTAATTCACTCAATTTTGGCTCTGATACATTTATCTCACACCCCCAAATTTCCACGTATCACCGGTGGGCCCGGTGGGGGAGTATCGTGACGTGGTTGGCAACATTACAGTCAAACAACACAATATTTAATATGCACAGCGGAAGCAAATGAAAGATATATTTCAACCGAATAAAATATTGTAGTATCACATCAGTCGAAAGTTTATCCACAGGTGGATTAAATAAAATGGAAACAGTAGTTCAACAGACTTTAGGCATCTTAAGCTTGCGAGACTCTTTTGATGCTAAGGAGAAATCCAGCCTAGTACGCTTAGTACCTGCACTTAATCTTTTTGGGAAAATACGTCAGTTTACACTGGTAAATACAATCAACTGACTCATTTTAAAAATGATTAAAAATTGATTTGGATGCACGTGGCATAAACATTTTATAACTTGGGATAATTATTTAAATATATAAACTTGTAAAAGGATTACATGTTCCTTATGCGTTCAGTAGCCCGGATCGTGCCGGGTTAAAGATCAATAGACACACCACATTATTTATTTATGCACTGACGAGTGTATGCCTACACTCCGCGCTTAGGTCGTGGCCATTTCGTAAAATGATGCCAAGGATATCCGGGACATGGTCATTAACCTCCCAAAGGCTTTAAGCAAACAAAACAATTTAAACGGGCCGATCAATATCAATTAACCACCATACGATGGAAGATTTAATGCCCGACCAAGCGGTATTTTATATACCGTACCCCAAGCCCGTATAGGGAAAATAAGTTAAAAGTATTTACCTTTGCAAGTATAATTCACAATTAGCAAATGCAGATAGCTTTTACCGGTCTCCTATTCTGGAACAAAGGTTTATAATAACCTATTAGAATCCTAACGGCCTTTAGTTAAGCTTAAGCTTAGACCGGTTAGTTTTAAAGATACGGTTCGTACGCACGATTAAGCAAAGGCCGGAATAGAATGCGATTTAGACCCGACAAGTTTGAAGACTTGCATAATATGGGTATACTATACACATTCTGGATTTTGAGATAAAAACGATAGGGTTTGACCCGTTTCGGCTAATTTATGCAAACTAGTTACATAAACCGAACCGAATGCGCAATAGGCGTAACGGGTAACCATAAGAGCCATATACAGGTTTCCTAAGTTAATATGCCTCAAATATGTTGTGACATCAGTGAGATATCTTTTATTATGCCCGAAACGAATTTAAACACAAACTATGCCCCGTAGGGGTAGTTTGGTCATTTACAATTGTTATAAAAGAGTTTAAGTATTATCCTGAGTTACAGGTCTGATGTAATCAGCAAAAACACTCAATTTGATAAGTTATAACAGTAGGGTAAAGTATATATGTGAAATTTATCAATTATAACCAAACTATGCACCGTAGGGGCATTTTGGTAATTTCACATAAGCCAGAAAGCTCAAAACTGAAGTATGAGTTTAAACAACTTTTGCATACTGTTAAAATATTATAATTTACCTAAAATATCAGTAGGTATCAACCCTTGTATGTTTAAAATAGTTTTAGTACATACTATGCGTTAAAACGCTTAAAAAGGCGATTAGAAGCCGTTTCCGGGTTCTATATAGAAATCTGATATTTTTATTATTCCAGAAGGTTTAAAATAATTTATTTATCATATGAAATCAGTAGCAAAAGGTTTGGGGTCAAAAAGATATGTAAAACTCATTTTATAGCCCGAAAGGGCAAAACAGACAATTACCGAATCAAGCCTATGACTCTAAGTTATGCTCAGCCTAAAATTAATTAAAAATCTTCAAAAATCCCAAAATAATATATTACATCAGTGGGTAAAAAGTTTGATATCAAAAAGTATGTTTAAATAGGCTATACGCTAATTATGTCGTTTAATTGCTAAAGAAGCTTTCTAATTGCGCTAATGAGCATAACTCTCAATTTACACCTCAAACTAATGTCAAATTTTGGGTGCAAGTTTATAAATCAGTAACTAAGATTTCTACTCTTTCATATTATCAAAAATCACGTTTTATGGTGAAAAGGGCATAATGGTCAACATATAAGCAATTAACGGAATCATGCATATTAATCGGATAACTAATGAACCATGGTGTATAATCACAGAGGGTTATACTAGCATGTAACCTGGTCCAATTAGAGCTCTAAGGAATTTCTAAAACATGCTTAAACGGGTCAGAACTGAAAGTCAAAGCCAAAGTCAAATTATGCGACTTTCGGTTCCGAACCGGGTCTCTACTGAAAATTGTCGGGTTGAACCTGTTTAGACATGTTCTTACATTCATTACCAAGTTGTATTAATGATCAAACAGGTTGTATGGGTTCTACATTGCTAATTATGCATAAATGGGAAATTAAGCATTCTGTTGACTTTTTAATAACAAGTTTGACCCGACATTTGACCTAGTTAGAGTGGGAATCAGAGGGTGCCCTTTTAAGGGTTTATTGCCCACATAATTACCAACTTATAACTACTTTCAATTCGACTAATAGCTGGACCATTAGTGATGAATCGCTAAGTCAACCGTTAATTACGACGGTTTGACTTTTAAGCTAAAACTAAGTAAAAACTCAACTAAGAAAGGTTAAGCATACTTACTGAAGTCCTATGCATGATTAGTGATCACTTGAGTCTGCTTTGGAGCTCCAGAAATGATCAGGAATGAAGAAATAAGGTGTGATCAAATGGTTGCAACTTTAGCCCTTTACATTGTGTTCTTGATCTCATAGATCATTGACACACAAGTCTATCATGTGTTCCAGATCAACAACAAGTTCTCCTAGGGTCTAAAATTAATGTAGGGGTCGTCCAAATATGAGGAAAATCGAATTTAAGTCAGTTACAAGCTTTTAACAGACAACAGCCACATTTTTGCTTGCTGGGGACCCCTTACGGACCGTAAGGGGTGGGCTTACGGTCCGTAAGCCCTTGGCAGAAAGTGAAAAGTTTGGCCTTTCAAGCATTCGAAGGGACAACTCGTGTAATTCGAATTTGGGACATGTTTTAACAGTATGGGGCCTCTTATTATGGGTCTTGAATAGTTATATACCCTACCATTTTGATATGTTTCATTGAATCCTTTTGAAAGTGCCGAAAATGAAGGTTTACCGTAGGAATTTCCATAGGATCCTATCTTGTGCAAGGAATTCAATTATTGTCAGCAATTTCCGGGTTGAAGGTATATTAGATGTTTAAGATATATATTAGGGTCTTGGGATTTATAAATGAGGTCGTTCAGAGGTATAAGTTTACATGACGACACTTTTAAATCCTGCCTTACATCTTTAATTTGGATCCGGGTTTATAACGCTTTTGTCTTACATGACACGTGTCGTTATTCTATTGAACACGAATTTTCGAGGTGTTACAATTTACCCCATATTAATATCACAAAATAATATTTCATATAGTCAATCACATGACACGCATTTTAGCCAAAAGCGCCGATCATTGCGACTTTACTCTATTCATATACTATTATGCATCTATTACACACCAGTACTGAAATAAAAATTACAATACCAACTGAAATAGAATTACACTAATAGTAATAGGCATCCGTACACACATATTTTTATTTTATTTTATTTTATTATTATTATATTATTACTATTACCATTCCCAACATCATATTACGGATATGGATTTATCCAAAAATCCATATTGCGCTCATCGTATTTCCATACGAGTCGCTCTCCCACCTGTCGCATTCTCTCACTGCTCTCTAAAATTTCCTCACCAAATGTCCTAAGTTCTTGGACGTTTTCAACATTCATTGGGGGTGCAGGTTCTAGGACTGGGTTCAGAATCTGGGGTGCGGGTTCCTGATATGGGCGTGTAGGTGCCTGAAATAGGTAAGGATCTTCTAAGATCTGCCTAACGTAGTCATCGTGGTAATAGGGATCTAAAGGGTCCATACCTGGATAGGCTCCTATGTTCTGCATGGGTGTGTCTTCATGGATAGGGTAACGTTGCACATAGTCCCTAACTTCAACCCACCAGGGATCGTAATTTGGGTCTAGGGGATTTGGTGCTGGTACCCTAGGGATTTCCTCCGGATTGAAGTCATGCATCTCTACTTGGTTTTCAGGGTTTTCTATCTCCATGGGTTGATCAGGGAGTGGTGGCTGTGGTTGGGGTGCTATTATCTGCTCCAGATTAGGGTCAGCTGCAGTAGTTGCTAGGATGTGAATATTGGCTATACCCCTATTTATCATATCCTGGGCATAGGCATTTGTCTCTCTTTTAGCTGCTGGTAGTACCCTCTGTTCTTGTAACTTTTTCATACGTTTTCTACGCTCGTGTGCCCTCGACTGAACCATCCCCTCTTTTTCTGAGGAAATGACTCTTCTGACTGAGCCTTAAACACAAAGATTCCTTATTCCGTATCAGCAGAATACCCTGAGAGGGCAGGCTAAGAAGAGGAGGTGCCTTCGCTTCTAGGCGAACCAGACAATTGACGGTACGAGTCAGATGGTCCTTGGTCGCTCATACTGTAAACTAACAGATAGTCAAATAACACATAACAAATAAATACAGTTATGCACGTATTTCCATAATTTATTTCCTAACACTTTGAATTTTGATGTCAGCAGAACACCTCTGTGGCTGAATCAGTGGCGTAGCTCTGATACCACCTCCTGTCGCAACCCCCGATCCCTGATTCCCAGGGAACGGGCAGCCGCGTGCCAGTTTCGGTGGTATCTTATATTGTCTAATTTGGCAGCGGGATTTTTCATCAGGACCGTAGTTAGGAAATATGTGATCAGAGTAAAATATCACATTTTCATAGCATTTAAACAAATGGGACAAAACCCAAGTTCCTAGTACACACGTTTCCATAGGAATAAATCCTAATTATTTAATAAAAACATCTATTTTATTTTTAGGTAACTTTATTGCCACTTTTCCAAGCCTTCAGTGTTGTCCAACTGGCTTCTATTTGGCTTTCACATTTTGTTACCTGAAACGCGTTTTAAAAACATTTGCCAGAGGGAAATACTGGTGAGTGAATCCCAGTTTAATCAAGTTTAAGTAAAAACAAATCCCAGTGTACAGTATTGAGGGCGATCCCGCAATTATATTTGTTTCCAAGATATATCAATTAACATCCATGGTACTGTCGAACCCGACTTGTGGAAATGTTACTCCTTGACCAGGTGGTAACAAATTTTGTATACAAAACCCCAACATACTCATCATAATTGTATTTTTACAAATACTCAATAACTGTCATTCGCATGGAAAAGTATTTAAGGTTTTGTAAAACATTAAACAAAAAGGTTTACAAAAAGTGGATCAACTCACATTGCTGTCTTAGATTTTTCCATAAGGATTTCCTGGTGACAAATCTAAAATTTACACAAATGTACACGCGTTAGTATTAATAACCCATTTTAACATTAGTAATACCCTCCCCGAGACGGCATTCCAATGACTACGTCGGGCAGAACCACGACAGCCATTACGGAACCCTAGATCAATCGGGTAGCGTATCTAATACGTATCCAGGGGTTATAATACTTACAACGGAGCAGAACTTTGCTAATTAGGGGGTATAATACCCGAGTATTATGCCTTCTATTCATAAATTTGAGATTGAGAAACGAAAAAAGAACGATTTCTGGTTGAACCCGATGGCTCCTTTATATAGTTGCTGAAATTGACTCTCACGCGGCCCGCGTAAGAGTAGCCTTCGGGCTACGCGGTCCGTGTCAAAGCTAGTCAACAGACTAGCTTGTCCCGATCATCGCATAGACTCGACACGATGATGACACGTGTCGGCCTGGGGTGTTGCTGTGTTCTTGATCTCTCGCGGCCCGCGTAAACTTAACGGGGGTCTTACGCGGCCCGCTTTAACTTAAGATTCACCGAAATCAAGTTTTAGCCTTAATACCGCCCGTGTAAGTGTTGGGGTGGGTCCTACGCGGCCCGCCTCAGCTTAAAAATCAGGTTTTTATTTATTTTAAATACTATTTAATGTACTTCGGGCTCGGTTTTTACATACGGGTGTATATACAGACATATTGGGACATTCTAAAATATATTAGGGTGTCGGAAATATTATGAGGGTGTCGGTTTATTGAGGATTGTTACACGCCTACCCATCCACATGATCTAACAGTTCATTCACTAGCTAAACCATACCATTGAAACATGTATTTCACCCCCGAGAGTTATAAATCTGAAAACAATTAAAAGAAAAGGGGGACATGAACTCACTAATTTGTGTCCGTAGCCTTGTGTACTGAAAGTCTCTATCCACGGGTCGTACCACTATCTACACACGTGCTATGTTTTATTAGACGTTTTGGTCGTGTAACGACTCTTAGCCTTAGTTATTTATTAAGACTTATTTTGGAATTCTGGTATGCTTTGAGGTACACGCTTGGTGTAGGTTGTATATGTGATTATATAATTCCAATTTATATAGAAATATTAGTTAAAATAAGGATATTTTAACTTAATACATTTCCATGCAAATATTCGGAACATTGTTAAAAATAATATATTTTTAACTCATTTGTCATACGGTTCATATATATGTATTTCCAAGTATAGGTATACTTGTATTATATGTACGTTATTTTGTATTCTCATACTTGTGTATAATACTTGTATGTGGGTATTTTACCAAGTGTTGGTAGTGTATGTCGGTATGTATTTATACGTATAGGAATACGTATTTTCTTGTATTTATTAAGTATTTTATACTTAATTTATGTATAATTTTCTGGAATATTATTTTTGTACAATTAAAAATCACCAACTTTATATTCTTAAAATATACATACTTTAAGAGAATTTTATAGAAACATATGTATAAATTTTATTTGGTAAAAATACGTATATTTCCACATATATCTTAAAAATAATATATTTTTAAGATTAAGGTATAGAAAATATATATATTTTTAGTTTTCACCAAAATAATATATTTTTGAGTTGTTTATGAAAATATATTTTTTCTTCCACTCTAAAAATAATATATTTTCAATTTTACCAAAATATGATATATTCTTATAATGATGATAGAATTTCATACTTTGTCGTTTGTTCGGTTTCAAGAGTACCGTTTACCAAATTGTTAAAATACGGATTAAATTTCCGGAATATATATATATATATATATAGTAGAAAGTGTCCATTGTTCGAATCGTCCGATTTTTGTGTATAAGTTATATATTTATATTTTCTTGTGATTTTTGTAATACTTCCAATTATAATTTTTAGTATTTTTTTGACTGGTGTATTATTTTTGAAGTTCCTAATTTTTAGTGTAACTAATACAATCAATATACATGTAGCACATAATTTTTGTGACTTCTAAATATATATTTTCCTAAATATATGCTTAGTCATTTTTATTATTGAAAATCAACCTCCAATACTTGTAATTTTTATAACAAAAATTATGGCAAGTTTTTATATTTAAAACCATGATCAAAAATCACTTGTAATCACTTGTTCAAAAATAATTTTCTAAGTGTTGAATTTTTACAAAAAATTTTGCCATAGTTTCCCTTGAAAATGGAGGTTTCCATGCTTATTAGCATATCATTTTCTTTCCAAAAATTCATCAATAATCATCAACAATTATTTTACAACTTACCATAAGCCATAATATACATTTCTACAAGATGGTATGAACTTGAAGTTTTGTAAAATCTTGTAGTATTTTAACATGGTGTTTAACATAGTATACTAACACTAAAAACATGATTTTTATTTCATAAAACCCATTTTTACAAGATTTCAATCTTTACAACATCTGACACACTTTTACAAAAATTCATCTTCTTGAATTTTTCATGTCTCATATACTTTACTAGTTCCATTTTAACACAAAACATATCTAACTTCTTTTAAAACCAAATCATGTTAAATCTTGTTGTAAACTTTATTTTCTTGGAACTTTTATCTTTGAAATGTTATATTTTTAAGACTAACAACTTGTAGGAATCATCATCCTCCACAAAATCATGTTCATCTTCAAGTTCACACTTAACATAAAGGATGATCATCATAGATCTTTCAAGATTCATTCTCATACTTGCTAGATCATGTTTTAAATCGTCATCTAGCAAGCTTTTATGTGGTGATCTACTCGCGAGCCGAGCTCGAGCTCAGAGAAGTAGGCTCGAACCGAGCCGAGCTCGAGCTCGAGCTTCATAAAAACATAACGAGCCGAGCTCGAGCCTAGTCGGGCTCGAGCTTGGCTCGGCTCGTTTACACCCCTAATCTACACCATTCATTCAAGAAATCAACAAACAAGTTCATCACATACATTAAACAACTTAGATCTTCATGATTTCAAGCTTTATTCTTTTGTTCATGTTCTTGTTTTAGTGTGATTCTTTAAATGTTTAGTTACTACATACTTTAACCACTAAAATCAAGTGTAAAAACAAGATCAAGAGGGCTTACTACTAGCACAAGGGCTAGGGAAGATCAAGTTAGAAGATGAAGAAGAAAGGTGATGGTTAATAGCTCCTCAAGGTGGTCCTTGCACTTCCGAAACTTGAATCCTTCTTATGTAGCCTTGTTACACCTTAGAACACTCTTGGATAGCCTTGAAATGGGTTGAAAATGGAAGTGTATGCATGGATGGTGGTGGCCGTGAGTTTGAAAGTGGGAGAGGAAGTGTTTTGAGTTTAAAATTTGATGAAGATGATTATGTGAAGTCTAGTGGACCTTATGCTTTTTAACCTCCAACACTTAGATATAGTATGGTCCTTATGCTTAATATCTATGCAAAATACATAAATAAAATATTCAAGAAAATGGTGGAGATGTGGGCCCCTTGTAACCGCCCACCAAAGGGGGGGGGGTCTTGGTTAGTTTTCAATTGTTAAGTTAAGTTATAGTTAGGATTTAAGTGATTTAGATAGGGGTTTAATGTGTTTAGGTGTTTTGAGATGTAATATGGTGTTTAGTGTTAATAACTAGTCTTGTAACACTAAAACAATGGTTCTAGTTCAATTTTGGTGTTTCGGGTAGTGTCCGGTTATTCGTTTGGTTACCGGTTCATTAAGGTGCTAAATTACGCAGTTTAGTATGTTATGTGATACCTTTTATGACAGTTTTCATTCCCGACACTTTACAAGTTTTTCTGGGCAATTAAACCTTATTTCTGCATTATATTTTGATGTTAAATTGCTGAATTTTGCTGAATTCTGTAGAATTTTGCTGAATTCTGCTTTTAGGGTGTGTTTCGGGTACTTTTTAGTGCTTAAATCGTCACTCGGAAGGTAGTTTTGTAACCCTTACTTTCCTACATAGGATTCTAGTGTAAACTTTGGTTCCGGGACTCATTCTGTGTCCTAACATGATGTCTGTCTGAGTACTGAGCTCCCGTCAGTACTTATAGTTTATTTGATAAATGTGCTAGTTTCGTCTTTGCACTAATTGAACTGTTTCGGGTTGCATTTAACAATCATAAGTAACATGCAACATGTAATTTATTTATGAGTTCTATGAAAGTAAATCATGAAATCATTCATATCATAAGTTCATTATACACAGTCATATAGTACAAATTACTGTTCACGTTATACGGAAATTACATGAAAAAGTAACGGTTGTCATATTCTCCCCCCTTTAAATGAATTTCGTCCCAAAATTTAAGCTGCGTTATCGGTTGCAGGGGAGTTGTGAAACAAATGCGGATACTTGGACTTTATTTGGTTTCACGTTCCCAAGTAAACTGTAGGCCATGATGTGAATTCAACGGACTTTGACGAGTTTAATACGACTTCTCCGTGTTTTGTGGACCTTCCAGTCCATAACCTCAACAGGTTCTTCAGTAAATTGGAGTTTGTCGTTGATGTGAATCTCGTCTGTGGGAATGACGACTGTTTCTTGAGTAGGACTCTTTCTTGAGATTAGACACGTGAAACGTGTCATGGACACTGCTAAGTTCTTCTTAAAGCTTCAGCTTGTATGGAACGTTGCCGATTTTCTCCAGAACCTGGAAAGGACCAATGTAACGCGGGTTCAACTTTCCACGTTTTCCAAATCGTACCACGTCTTTCCAAGGCGAGACATTCAACAAGACCATATCTCCAACTTCAAATTCTAATGGTTTTTGTCGCTTGTCAGCGTAGCTCTTCTGTCTATCACGAGCTAACTTGATACGATCACGTATCTGAGCAATCTTGTTTGTAGCTTCCTGAACTAACTCTGGACCAATAAGTTGTTTATCTCCGGTCTCCGCCCAACACAACAGGGACCGACACTTGTGTCAATACAAAGCTTCAAACGGGGCAGCCTGAATGCTGGTGTGATAACTATTATTGTAGGAAAACCCCACTAAAGGCAAGTGAGTATCCCAACTCCCACCAAAGTCCATCACACAAGCACGTAACGTGTCTTCCAAAGTCTTTATCGTTTGTTCACTTTGGCCATCCGTCTGAGGGTGAAAGGCAGTACTAAGGTTTAACTGTAATCCAAAAGCCTTCTAAATCGTCTACCAAATCCTTGACACAAAACGACCATCTCGGTCGGATATGATGGAAACATGCACTCCATGATGTGCCACAATCTCTTTGAGGTATATTTCTACCAACTTCTTGGTGCTATCTTTCTCACTGATCGGTAGGAAATACGCGGACTTCGTGAGTCGATCAACAATTACCCAAATCATATCATGACCTCTTTGGGTTCTCCGTAGCTTGGTAATGAAATCCATCGTTATATGTTCCCACTTCCATACAGGAATCTCAGGTTGTTGCAGCAACCCTGATGGTTTTTGGTACTCCGCCTTAACTTTGGCACAAGTAAGACAATTACCCACATATATAGCGATGTCGGCTTTCATCTTGGGCCACCAATAATAGTCCTTCACGTCTTGATACATCTTGTCGGATACAAGGTGGATAGAGTACCTTAACTTGTGGGCTTCATCCAAAATAAGTGCACGTAGATCGCCGAAGAATGGAACCCAAATTCGCTCCATGATGTACAATGTCCCATATTCCTTTGGCAATAATTGCACTTCCATTCCACGTAATGATTTAGTTCGTAGGTTATCCGGTTTAAGCGTTTCTTGCTGAGCTTCAAGAATCTGAGTAGTGAGATCAGTTTGTATGGTCATCTCTAGGGCTCGCACCCTTAGAGGTTTAGCGCGCTCCTTGCGGCTCAAGGCGTCTACTACAACGTTCACCTTGCCATGGTGATACTTTATCTCACAATCGTAATCGTTAAACAGCTCGACCCATCTTCGCTGTCTCATGTTTAAGTGTTTCTGATCGAAAATGTGTTGCAACTCTTATGGTCCGTAAAGATCGTGCAACGAGTACTATACAAGTAGTGACGCCAAATCTTCAACACGAAAATTACTGCACCTAGCTCGAGATCGTGCGTGGTATAGTTCTTTTCATGCACCTTTAATTGACGAGACGCGTACGCGATGACTTTGTCCCATTGCATTAGCACGCAACCAAGGCCTTGTCGAGAGGCATCACAGTAAACCACGAAACCGTCAGTACCGTCAGGTAAGGACAAGATAGGTGCATCACTGAGTTTATCATTCAACGTTTGAAAAGTTGCTTCTTGTCTTCGCCCCAATCGAATCTCTTATCCTTCTGGGTTAAGGTTGTTAACAGTTGAGCAATCTTCGAAATGTTCTCTATGAATCTCCTGTAGTAACCCTCTATCCCCAAAGGAAAGTGAGTATCCCAACTCCCACCAAAGTCCATCACACAAGCACGTAACGTGTCTTCCAAAGTCTGTATCGTTCGTTCACTTTGGCCGTCCGTCTGAGGGTGAAAGGCAGTACTAAGTTTTAACTGTGACCCAAAAGCCTTCTAAATCGTCTACCAAATCCTTGACACAAAACGACCATCTCGGTTGGATATGATGGAAACATGCACTCCATGACGTGCCACAATCTCTTTGAGGTATATTTCTGCCAACTTCTTGGTGCTATCTTTCTCACAGATCGGTAGGAAATGCGCGGACTTCGTGAGTCGATCAACAATTACCCAAATCATATCATGACCTCTTTGGGTTCTCGGTAGCTTGGTAATGAAATCCATCGTTATATGTTCCCACTTCCATACGGGAATCTCAGGTTGTTGCAGCAACCCTGATGGTTTTTGGTACTCCGCCTTAACTTTGGCACAAGTAAGACAGTTACCCACATGTGTAGCGATGTTGGCTTTCATCTTGGGCCACCAATAATAGTCCTTCAAGTCTTGGTACATCTTGTCAGATCCAGGGTGGATAGAGTACCTTGACTTGTGAGCTTCATCCAAAATAAATGCACGCAGATCGCCGAAGAATGGAACCCAAATTCGCTCCATGATGTACAATGTCCCATCTTCCTTTGGCAATAATTGCACTTCCATTCCACGTAATGATTCAGTTCGTAGGTTATCCGGTTTAAGTGTTTCTTGCTGAGCTTCAAAAATCTGAGTAGTGAGATCAGTTTGTATGGTCATCTCTGGGGCTCGCACCCTTAGAGGTTTAGCGCACTCCTTGTGGCTCAAGGCGTCCACTACAACGTTCACCTTGCACGGGTGATACTTTATCTCATAATCGTAATCGTTAAACAGCTCGACCCATCTTCGCTGTCTCATGTTTAAGTCTTTCTGATCGAAAATGTGTTGCAACTCTTATGGTCCGTAAAGATCGTGCAACGAGTACCATACAAGTAGTGACGCCAAATCTTCAACGCGCAAATCACCACACCTAGCTCGAGATAGGGTGTGGTATAGTTCTTTTCATGCACCTTTAATTGACGAGACGCGTACACGATAACTTTGTCCCGTTGCATTAGCACGCAACCAAGACCTTGTCGAGACGCATCACAGTAAACCACGAAACCGTCAGTACCGTCAGGTAAGGACAAGATAGGTGCATCACTGAGTTTATCATTCAACGTTTGAAAAGTTGCTTCTTTTCTTCGCCCCAATCGAATCTCTTATCCTTCTGGGTTAAGGTTGTTAACGGTTGAGCAATCTTCGAAAAGTTCTCTATGAATCTCCTGTAGTAACCCTCTATCCCCAAAGGCAAGTGAGTATCCCAACTCCCACCAAAGTCCATCACACAAGCACGTAACGTGTCTTCCAAAGTCTGTATCGTTCGTTCACTTTGGCCGTCCGTCTGAGGGTGAAAGGCAGTACTAAGGTTTAACTGTGATCCAAAAGCCTTCTAAACCGTCTACCAAATCCTTGACACAAAACGACCATCTCGGTCGGATATGATGGAAACATGCACTCCATGACGTGCCACAATCTCTTTGAGGTATATTTCTGCGAACTTCTTGGTGCTATCTTTCTCACTGATCGGTAGGAAATGCGCGGACTTCGTGAGTCGATCAACAATTACCCAAATCATATCATGACCTCTTTGGGTTCTCGGTAGCTTGGTAATGAAATCCATCGTTATATGTTCCCACTTCCATACGGGAATCTCAGGTTGTTGCAGCAACCCTGATGGTTTTTGGTACTCCGCCTTAACTTTGGCACAAGTAAGACAATTACCCACATATGTAGCAATGTCGGCTTTCATCTTGGGCCACCAATAATAGTTCTTCAAGTCTTGGTACATCTTGTCGGATCCAGGGTGGATAGAGTACCTTGACTTGTGAGCTTCATCCAAAATAAGTGCACGTAGATCGCCGAAGAATGGAACCCAAATTCGCTCCATGATGTACAATGTCCCATCTTCCTTTGGCAATAAATGCACTTCCATTCCACGTAATGATTCAGTTCGTAGGTTATCCGGTTTAAGAATTTCTTGCTGAGCTTCAAGAATCTGAGTAGTGAGATCAGTTTGTATGGTCATCTCTAGGGCTCGCACCTTTAGAGGTTTAGCACGCTCCTTGCAGCTCAAGGCGTCCACTACAACATTCACCTTGCCCGGGTGATACTTTATCTCACAATCGTAATCGTTAAATAGCTCGACCCATCTTCGCTGTCTCATATTTAAGTCTTTCTGATCGAAAATGTGTTGCAACTCTTATGGTCCGTAAAGATCGTGCAACGAGTACTATACAAGTAGTGACGCCAAATCTTCAACACGAAAATTACTGCACCTAGCTCGAGATCGTGCGTGGTATAGTTCTTTTCATGCACCTTTAATTGACGAGACGCGTACTCGATGACTTTGTCCCGTTGCATTAGCACGCAACCAAGACCTTGTCGAGACGCATCACAGTAAACCACGAAACCGTCAGGTAAGGACAAGATAGGTGCATCGCTGAGTTTATCATTCAACGTTTGAAAAGTTGCTTCTTGTCTTCGCCCCAATCGAATCTCTTATCCTTCTGGGTTAAGGTTGTTAACGGTTGAGCAATCTTCAAAAAGTTCTCCGTGAATCTCCTGTAGTAACCCTCTATCCCCAAAAATTGTCGTATCTCAGTTGGGGTTTTTGGTGCTTCCCAATTCTTAGTCACCTCAATCTTGGCAGGGTCGACATGAATTCCATTCTCGTTCACCACGTGACCTAGGAATTGCACCTTGCGAATCCAAAATTCACACTTCGACAGCTTTGCATACAACTGTTCCTTCCTTAACAGTTCCAATATAGCTTGCAGCGGTTGCTCATGCTCTTCCTTGGTTCGCGAGTACATGGGGATGTCATCAATAAACATAATCATGGACTTATTCAGATATGGCTTACACACCCGATTCATGAGATCCATGAATACCGCTGGTGCGTTTGTTAAGCTGAACGACATGAGAAGGAACTCATAATGTCCATAACGAGTCCTAAAGGCCGTTTTAGGGATGCTTTCTTCTTGTATCCTCAGTTGATGATATCCTGATTCTTGATGGTTAGTTTGTTTAACTCCCTGTAGCCTATGCACAATACTTTTTCCTCATCAGTTCCAACTTCAGGATTTCCAACCTTGAATAATACTTTTTCCTCATCAGTTCTATGAGTTCTTCCTAGGTCAGGCCGTATGCACATACGAAAACTGCCGTCCTTCTTCCTAACAGATAGCACTGTAGCTCCCTAGGGTGAGAAGCTCAGCCTGATAAATTCCCTTGTCTAGAAGCTCTTGCAGTTGCGTCAAAAGCTCCTATATTTCAGATGGAGCTAACCGGTATGGTGCCTTTGCCATTGGTGCCGCTCCCGGCACTAGATCTATCCGAAACTCCACTTGTCCCTGTGGAGGTAACCCTGGAAAGTCTTCAGGAAAGACTTCTGGAAATTTCTTCACAATGGGGATGTCTTCTAGCTTTGGCTCCATGGTTTCCTTGTCGATGACATGAGAGAGGAAGGCTATGCAGCCTTCTCGGAGACACTTCTGTGCCCTCATACAATTAATGACTCGTCGGGGCGTCTCACGTTTCTCCCCATGGACTACGAGTGTTTTCTCTATTCGGAAACGGGATGCGAATGGTCTTCTCTTAACAAATCACTTCCGCTCGGTTGTCGGACAAACAATCCATTTCGACAACCACATCAAAACTACCTAAACTAACTGGTAGGAGATCGAAAGAAAATTTTCGTTCTCCAAGTTCAAGTGTACAACCCTTAATAACTTCATCCACTTCGACTAATTTCCCATTTGCCGATTCTCCGGAATATGGGACGTCTAGTTTACTCGAATCTAGGTCAAGTATATTATTAAATTCTATAGATGTAACCACTCAAGTTGGCGTCAGTATCAAACAGATGCAAGGCGTTGGTTTATAGAGAACGTACTCGTAACTACGTTCGGGTCCTGGCGTGCCTTGTCTGCTCCTTTCGTGAAAATGCTCCCACGTGCTTGATTTTTCTTTGGGTAGCCCTTCCGATAATGTCCTTTGTCTCCACATCCGTAGCAACCTTTGCCCTTGCCGTTTCTATTACTGTGCTGATTTCCATTCCCATGCCCCGTACCAGACCAGCATGCCTCCTTGCTATGCCCGGTCTTGCCACAATTTCCACACCTACGAGTCCTGCACAGACCTGTGTGATGATAACCATATCTATCACACTTTGGTAGTTCTCCTTGGTAGTTTTTTTATCACCTGTTTTAGTCGTGGCAACGAATGCCTTGACTTTCTTAGTTGCAGTGGTTCCCTTATGTTTGTTGCTTGATTTAAAGCCTTGCTTGGAATGCGTATACTTTCTCTTATTTCTATCCGAAAAAGACTCCACATGCGTCTTCTTTTTCACTGGACGTTTATTTGATTTCTCCATCATTAACCCACCCTCGGCAAGACCTAGGGCAAGAGTTATCGCCTGAGCGATTCCCAATATGGTTCCTCTTATATTTTCGTTGTTTGCAGTACTACTTACTTCGTATTGGACGATTGCTTTAGTGACTTGCTGGTTTACTAGCGCCTTGAGCTCAGCTCTTGTTGCTGGTAAAGGTTCTAATTGGGCTTGACCAGCGTTTCCTTCGTTGTGGTTCCATGAGCTTCACATGTATAAAACTTATTGACGAAATTAGACCTTTATTTTAGAATAATTATTGTCGTCTATGAGTGAAAGCAAGGCTCATTCGTCGTGCACTATAAGTATAAGGGTAAGCTAATTCATAATGATGCTTATACAAATCTTCCAACCATAATCATCTCTTCATTGTAGCGAGGTAAAACGAGTTAGAACAAAATCTTGCTAAGGATATCGACTTTCATATATACCATGTCAACTTGTTACAATTGGTTTTGTGAAGAAAACGTCATCGAAGTCATCTCACTTCGGTTGATGCAAGTCATACAGTATCATACAAAATACGGTGAGGTGTTTCATTCACCATGTTCCTTGTTTATTCCTCAAGTCTCCGACTCTTCCATAGTCTTTAGTTTTAGAAAAACGGGTATACTCCCCAAAAGATGGGGGTTGTGCATTACTACCACGTATAGGGGGGTGATAGTGAAAACGCAGAGATAAGGTCGTGAGGGTACATGACTTCTTCCTCGGGACCGAATCGTGCCTTATTGCAACCATAGAGCAGTTTCCAAGCGCGAATGAACTACCCAAACGATGGGGTGCACTAAGGGATAGAGAGTGTGGAGGTACTGATAGGGGTGTCGGTGGTGGTGATATGGGTAGTGGGTGATAGGGTGCATATGAGGTGAAGGACGAGAAGAATCTTTTTGCATGTGCCGTCCATGTGCCTAAATGGTACGACTATATGTTGAGAATGGGAGAATCGAGTGGTCGTTTCCGTCCTTGTAATATGTATTCCATACTTCATGGACCTCGATTATCCGATGTAGGGAGGACCCCTTTGCCACACTGGTATGTGCAACGCATACGTTGATTTTGATTGGGCTCCATGAGTCCCAATATGGTTGGTATGGTCTTCATGAATGCCGAATAGAGTGCGGTAAATGGGTTGCACTACAGCTCGCGCCATGCTACCTCCTTGGGGTAAAACGGATGCCAAATGTTGGGGTCTATCGTAGAAACTACAATGGATAAGTTGGGGTGTTGTAGGCTCCGTACAAATTTAAACATAAGAATCCTAAAGTGTTGAGGAAAATCTTTTCTGAGTGTTAACCATCTACACTTGCTTAGATACACGGTCCCAAACGACTCGTACTACAGGTAGAAGTGTTAAGCACGAAGTAGGCAAAGACAGGCTTCCTACTTTGTAGAGTGTTATAGTTAGAATCTCGGTTAATGCTCTATTAGATGGAGATTTGGAACAACTTAGGAATTTCAAATAGATATTGATCATTTGCCTGACCCGCAGAGCCCACCAGGATTTCCATGCACTACAAGTTGTTATTATGTGGGACCCCGTAATAATAAATTGTCTGCATGGTCACCCTAATTTTCTCTCATTCAAAGCAGTCGATCAATCAGAGAGGGGACACTACTGCCTTCATACCTTCGACATAGAAAGGACCTTTATGATGATCCACGCGCTAACGTCCGTTGTTGTTACGCGCGAAATGGCACAACGCTTAGACAAAGTAGGAATAAAGAGAGTTCCTAGCAATAGTAGTTGGAGGGGCACCTTCAAGATGAGTACCTCATCTTCCTTGTCTGGACAAGAGTGTCGTCAATCTTGTTTCGTAAAATCCATAGGGACCTCGTCCCACTGATAAGGTTGTTGTCCAAGGTTACCACCTCCGCCTCGCCGTCACTGCCGTAGTCAGGAACTTCGTATTCGAGGGGGAAGAACAACCATCTTCTACCGAATCAAGCTCAGGGTCTCATTTTGTATTCGAGGTCGATAGTCTCATTATGCGAGTCAAAAACAATAATAGGATTCGAAGTCAAAGGTATCTCCTTCCCGGCAATAATTATTCTGTACACATATATGCATATATATTAATGAATAATAATGTTACTTAGTATATACAGGCAAATAAATGCAACATGTCACATATAACTCTCTTTTGTTCTTTCATGGGCACATTAGTTGAGGTACTCTTCCTCCCTACTAATGTCCTTGCTTTGTCTACCCTTTGAAAAGTGTTTGATTCATGGATCTTGGCGCTTTCAAAAATGCAATGAAAAACATTTTTACTCGACAACAAAAAAAAAGGTTTTCGTGAGAGAATCCTAGTGATTGTAGTCTAGACTCGAGAAGGAATCCTAGTTCACTACAATTGAAGCTCTGATACCAACCTGTCACATCCTGACTTTTGCGGAAGCGTGTGCAAGTGACTTGATCAGTTTCATTGCATTCAATAATAATAAACAACTATATGACTAAAATGTGATGTTCATCCATTCATAAATTTTAAAAAATATTACAACAAAAGTTGTTTAGTTTCAACCAACATAACTTCAAGTTAAGTTACAAATCATCCCAAAAGAGATTTAGTTCCATACATGGACTTTTTTTAACAAAAGCTAGTAAACCAAGGCTTTGCTTCATATATCTTATCTAGAATAAGATATACAAATCAAACCCTTCAAAAGTGGATGACATCTAATCTGGTAAATCACTTCTTGAAAACAACACCAGCGCCACAAGATCCATTTAGTTTCCTGAAATACATGTAATTTGAAAACATCAACAAAAGTTGAGCGAGTTCATGTGTTTTGTAAGAGTTCCAGATAATCTTGTAAGCATTTGAGAAATTCTTTTGATAACCGGTATGTAAAGCGTCTATGAACAGATCAATTAATGTTTTGCAAGGACATTAATATGTGTGCAATAGCGTAGGAAGGCTCAAACCTAGCAAATTTTGTACCGGTCCACCTGGCTGGAACGACATAGTCACTACATGCGGCCACACAAGGACTCATGAGTGGGGCTCGCTACACCCGATAGATCTACCACTCCTGCCCCTCGGTCTTTAAACAAGATTAATGGTATTAAGTGTGCGCCTACCCATCCACATGATCTAATAGTTCATTCCTTAGCTAAACTATACCATTGAAACATGTATTTCACCCCCGAGAGTTATAAATCCGAAAACAGTTAAAAGAAAAGGGGGACATGAACTCATTAATTTGCGTCCGTAGCCTTGTGTACTCAAAGTCTCTATCCACGGGTCGTACCTGTTAGGGGAGGATTTCTTAATGACCCGTGATCCTCAATTATTATCCTGCTTGGTGATCCTTACTTCTGTGTCAGATAGTGATCCTCAGAAGTGCTTCAGGATCAGGATCATGGATCATCCTAAGGATCCTTATACTAATGATTGTCTGCTATGATTTCGGTATTGTTTTGCAGGAGTACCAGCTTGGACTTAGTCTTGGTAACGTTCCTGGAGAATATTCCACGTTTATTTCGCACGTGCTTGACCATGGTGAACGTTATGGAGATCGTGGGGAGAAGGCATGAATTGCGGATAGTTAGTTATTTAGATATTTTACTAAATTTAAAAGGGGTAGCGAGCTAATTAGACAACACTTGGCTATTTTTTGGCTACACACACTTGTACAACTGCACTTACCAGCTCTCGGCAAAACACATAGCATTTTTCATACATTTCTACACGATACACTATAGTGATCCTTGTACTTAGCTAGCTATCATCCGAAGTTGTAAAAGGATTATTGTTTAATTTGAGTTGGTGATCGGTAGTTTCCATCACCCGAGGTTTTTTATGCCGGAGATCATACATTGATCAAGGGCTTTTTCCTCGTATAAATCTTTGTGTCCCATGTGCAATTCAATTCATAGTGATCCTCATTGTTGTTTACCAATTCAAGCATCATACCCCGTAACAGAGAGTTTGGTTGCATTATCCTCGACTGATTTTTTACCAAAACAGTTTGGCGCCCACCGTGGGGCAATTGGTGCTTCATTCCTAAGAAATTCTCATTTTTGTGATCATTTCGGTTCGTTACATCCAAGCAGATGGCTTCATCATCAAAGAACACCTCCAGTGCGATGTCTGCAGTCAATTCATCCCAGGGCATTCCACCTTTGCCTCCACCACCTTCTGGACCTCAGAAAAATGCCGAGAAGAAACCAACTCCCATTTTCTCAAAACCTCCAACTTCTTCTGCTTCTTATACTCCTACTACTAGTGACTTGTTTACTCTGATTTTGCAGATGAAGGAGCATATACAATAGCAGGATAAGACCAATGAAAGGATTCTTAGAGAAATTGGAGACATCAAGAAACAGAAGAGATCGGCAGAGGATCATTCCCCACTGATGCCCAGATCTTTGAATTTCGATACCCCGGTTATAACTTCTCAGCCTTCAGCGGTTCCAGACATTCAATATGTGGGAGGGCCAAAGGGAGTGCATTACGGATCATCAGCAATGACTCAGGCTTCAGGGTCATACTTCCAACCAACAGGATCCCATCCTCAGCATATAGGATCCTTCGTAAGCTCAGGAGGATACTCAGGAGCGCAGCAGATTCAAGGATTCTGGCCGTTTCAAGGATCCTCCCAGATTCAAGGATCCTCCTATATTCCAGGATCCTCCCAGGTTCAAGGAACCTCTCAGTTTCAAGGATCCTCCCAGGTTCAAGGATCCTCTCAGTTTCAAGGATCCTCCCAGGTTCAAGGATCTTCCTACGTCCCAGGATCCTCCCAGGTCCAAGGATCCTCTCAGTTTCATGGATCCTTCCAGATTCCGGGATCCTTAAGGAGTTTGCAATCAGGGAGTTCCGATATCCATCAGGGAGATTTTATTCCAATGCAGACCATTGCTTCTACTGGTCCATCCGTCATTCCAGAGCCCCAACAATATGGATTCACATCCGCTCTTCCTAATTTGAATCCAATGGGAGGTAACACTTTCAATAATTCTTATACCACTAACCATGGCCTTATGCAGGATACAGGTATCAATCATGCCATGGCCAGAGAATTGCAAAAATTAAAGGATATGATATCAAGTGTCCCAGGAGTGGTCAAGCCTATCCCGGAGATTGCAAATGGGAGCCACAAGATATCTCGTTTTGCACCACCAATCTGTGATGCTGAGATACCCAAGAGGTTCCACTTGCCTACCATGAAGTTGTATGACGGTTCAACAGATCCTGAAGAACACATAGCACAGTACAGGGAAAGGATGGAGATCAATCCCATCCCAGAAAGGTTAAAGGAAGCATGTCTGTGCAAGGGATTTGGATCCACTCTTACTGGATCGGCTCTTAAATGGCTGCTAAGTCTTCCCCCGTACTCTATTACCTCGTTTGCTAATCTAGTTAAACTATTTAATAACCAGTTTTCTTGTAGTAGAAAATTTGAGCGTTTAACTAGTGATCTGTATAGGATAACCCAAGGTCATAATGAATCATTAAGGGATTATATCACTAAATTTAGTAAAGAATCCTTAGATATCCCTAACCTGGATATAGCTACGGTTGTTGAAGCCTTTAAAATGGGATTGCTTAGGGATTCATTATTTTATGATGATCTTGTTATGACACCATGCAGGAATCTTGACGAGGTAAGAACCCGGGCCCTTAGGTTCATCCGGCTAGAAGATGACAAAAGGATCCAGGAGAGGTTAGCAGGATCCTCAAAGAAAGAGAAGCAAGGATCCTCATTCAAGAACAACAAGTTCAGATCCTATAACAAATATGATAACCAGAATATGCATGCTGTTGAACAAGAAGAGGATGATGAGGATTATCCTCCAATTTCCGAATATTGCTTTTCTGTTGATAACAATGAACTAATCCTTGCGATGCAGGATTTAGGTGATAAAGCTAGATGGCCCAGGAAAAATGACAGACCAGCTGCAACCAAAGATAAGTCAAAGTGGTGTGCATACCATGAAGATTTTGGCTATCTCACAGAAGAATGCATCGCACTGAGAAAAGAAATTGGATACTTGCTGAGTAAGGGGCACTTAAAAGAATTATTGGGGAGAAAGAAGTCAAGGACTCAGGATCCAGAAAGGATCCCAGAGAAAGCCCCAGCCCCTCCAGCAGATGCACAAGTTATAAACTTTATTTCTGGAGGATCAGACATTTGTGGAACATCCTTCTCTGCAGCTAAAAGACATGCAAAGGAAACCAAGATGGATAATGGAGATAGACCCATTCGAACATCTAGTGTCTCCGAAGGAAAAGTCATAACTTTTGATGAGGATGATCGTGTTGACATTTAGGATCCTCATCACGATGGTTTGGTTATCACTCTTTTTATTTTTAACCATTTTGTTTGCAGGATCCTTATAGACGAAGGAAGCTTTGTGAACATTATCCAGCTTGATGTCCTCAAGAAGATGAATATTCCTGAATCCGATATCATACCAAGATCCTCTGTGCCCGTGGGATTCAGTGGCGAGACTAAGAATACTCTGGGGGACATTAAACTCCCAATCTATATCGAAGGCCTACATTCTTACCAAAAATTTTGTGTTATTGACTGTTTATCTTGTTGTAATGTTATCCTTGGCATGCCTTGGATACATAACATGAAGGCAGTCCCATCCACTTATCATCAATGTGTGAAGCTTCCTAGTCCTTGGGGAATAGTGAAGATTGATAGTGATCAGCAAGAAGCTAAGAACTGCTACACCTCATCAATGAAACCAGCCTCAAAGTCAAGGGAGCAATAGCAATTAAAGCATCCTCCAAGGGATGTCTTGGAGGCAAGAGAACAAGATGTAGTAGAAATCCTTATGGATCCTGATGATCCTGAATCTAAAGTTTATATAGGATCAGGGATCCTTGGCGAAATAAAGGAAGACCTCATATCCTTCCTCAAAAGGAGAAAGACTACCTTTGCATGGAAACACGAAGACATGACAGGTATATCTAAAGATATAATCACTCACAAACTTGGCATTGATAGGTCCTTCAAACCAGTCCATCAAAAGAGGAGGAAATTTGCACCAGAAAGAAATGCCATTATCCAGGAGGAGGTAGAGAAATTACTCCGAGCAGGTATGATTAGAGAGGTCAAATATCCAAGATGGTTGGCCAATGTGGTTGTTGTTCAAAAGAAAAACGGAAAGTGGAGGGTATGTGTCGATTTCACTGATTTAAATAAGGCATGTCCCAAGGATCCTTTCCCATTACCCCACATTGACTCCATGGTGGATGCAACTGCGGGTCATGAACTGTTAACTTTTATGGATGCTTCATCTGGATTTCAACAAATTCAGATGGAACCATCCGATCAAGAGGATACAGCCTTTATGACTCCAACTGGTATATACTGTTATATTGCTATGCCATTCGGACTAAGAAATGCAGGTGCAACTTATCAAAGGCTAGTGAATATGATGTTCAAGGATCAGATTGGACAAACTATGGAGGTTTACATAGACGATATGGTGGTAAAATCAAAAAAGGCTGAGGATCACCTAAGAGACTTGGAGGAAGCATTCAATATCCTTGACAAATATTACATGAAACTCAATCCCTCAAAATGTCACTTTGGTCTTAAAGCAGGTAAATTCTTAGGATATATGGTGACAAAGAGAGGCATTGAAGCCAGTCCAGAACAAATCAAATCTATAGTGAACATCAAGTCTCCTGCCAATGCTAAGGATGTTCAGAGGTTAACAGGCAGGATTGCAGCTTTAAACAGATTCATATCCAAATCCTCAGAAAAGTGCAAGGAATTCTATGATATCCTAAGGAAGAACAAGAAATTCGAGTGGACTGAGAAGCATGAAAGTTCCTTAAGAGCTCTTAAGGATTACCTATCCTCGGCCCCGGCCTTGATGAAACCAGAAAAAGGAGATGTGTTATCCTTATATCTTGCGGTATCCTCAAAAGCAGTAAGTGCCGTCCTTGTTAAAGATCACGAAGGTACACAACATCCTGTCTATTATGTAAGTAAGACTTTACTTGATGCTGAATCCAGGTATTCACACTTAGAAAAACTTATCCTTGCATTAATTATGGCATCTACTAAATTGAGACATTATTTTGAAACTCATGCCATTATTGTCAAAACTAATTTTCCAATTAAGAATGTCCTCAGGAAACCTGAAATGTCAGGAAGGATAGCTAAGTGGGCAGTGAAGCTTAGTGCATATGATATAAGATATGAGCCCAGGACAGCCATTAAATCCCAAACATTAGCCGACTTTGTGGCAGATTTCAGTAGTGATTTGCAAAAGGAAGTTGAGTTAGAAGTCCAGCAGCTAGAGGAGACCAAGGATCCTTGGATACTCTATACTGATGGATCCTCAAATGTCAAAGGAACAGGGCTTGGAATACTACTAAAATCGCCACAGGGGGACATAATACCCCACTCTATAGCTTGTGAGTTCTAAAGCACTAACAATGAGGCTGAATATGAAGCCTTGATAGCTGGCTTGCAAATTGCTAAGCATATGAGGATCAGGTATCTTGAGGTACATGTAGATTCTTTGTTAATCACTAATCACTTTAATGGGTCCTATGCTGTTAAAGGTGAAAAGCTAACCAAATATTTGGAGACAGTCAAAGAATTGGCACTCTCTTTTGTTTCCTTTAGTTTGACACAGGTACCAAGGGAAGAAAATGCAGAAGCTGATGCATTGGCTAATCTAGGATCATCTTTGAAGATCCCGGAGGATATAAGTATCCCCATTATCCATATCCTGGCTCCTGCCATCGAGGATCATGTGGCTATGGAAATAGGAGAGGATTCTACAATTATCCCTAGTGAGGATACTCAATCTCATTCAGGATCATGGATCCTCCCAATCATGAGATACTTACAACATGGAGAGATTCCTACAGGAGAAAACCCTAGGGCTTTCAAAATTAAGGTATCTCAATTCACAATTTTAAATAATATGTTGTATAAACGATCTC